>JAUEPU010000019.1:0-1206565 GCA_030435615.1 Armillaria luteobubalina | reverse complement strand
TCGAGCCTGATCATCTCTTTTTGGCATGTTGCATTTTGGTTACCAACGGGTGGAACGCATTCGGTGAAATTGCTAGTACCATAGGAGTATTACAAGCTCGACTATCGGAAGACATTTGCGGCGACATACGGGCACTGGCAAGTCTTCGACCGTCAGATCCTTCTTGGGATCAATGCCGTCGGAAATTGCGAGATCTACTCAAAGCTGATGGAGGGGAGTTATTCGTCAAGCAGCAGAAGTGGACGTTGGATGGGTTCGAAGACCTTAAGTCCGAGGACATCGACAAAGTGAAGAGCAATATTCATTTGGCCCTGGACGAGCTTGATAGCTTCTTTTCTGATTCAAGGAATACGAATGCTCATTCCTCAGTGAGTAGGCTTATTGTTTCTTGTACTGAGAACCTGATACAATCGGTGAGCCAGATGCATCCGCGGGGATCAATGGCGTGGCACTTTTTATGTCATATATATCAATATTTTCGGTACCCGCAACGAGAGAGAGGACGAGGTGCAAGTCTGAACATTTTTTTCTTCTGATAGGAGATCATCTGTGTCCCTGCACTAGGGGCTGGATCGAACCATCTATGAGTGTACCTCCTTGGTACCTACATAACTTTATGCTTCAACAAGGTCCAAGGAGAGTCCGCAACTGGGCCGCGGTTTATTTGTTTAGGTCGAGATGAAATATATCACACGCCTCGTTCTTCGATCGCTACACACTATAGTTCCTGACTGTCTTTGAAAAAAGTTCGGAATAAAGGCTACCTTGTTCGCTGGCTGGTCTCAAAGTGCAAACATCGGTTTCCATCACCCGGACAACAGTTAACTCGTCCTCAGCTCAATTTTCCTCCATAATTAAAGTGCCCATATCGCGGTACTAGCACACGCAATAGCGGCAACATTCTTCGTCTACATCTCCATCTTCGCTCCATTTAGGTTTTGGATGCCAATGCCACCCGAAAATTTGGCGCTCGATGGATCCACTAATGTCCAACACACATCTCAAATATGCTTGTGACGATCCTTTGTAATATTGTTAGATAGTAAACAGACTGACCTCTCGCACAGCTGTGTTATAGGCACTTCAGTTGGTGCTCAGATCTGGGGAAATCGCAAATCCAATAACATGGCGGTCATGCGTCCCAGTCCCAGGGGACGCTCCTAGCTTAGCCTGGAAAGCTGCCTTTAATCACATCCTCCCCAGGCAGGCCTGTCCTCTCCGCGTTTTGGATTAAAAATGCCTGTCTTTCTGCCTCGTGGGCTTGCAGAAAGATTATAATAGCCCGGGTATGATCTATGCTTTTGTTTCCAGATTCTCCGTCGAGCTGATGCTATATCTTCAATCTTTCTGAGGAACATCCAAAGGAATGCAACAGAATGCAACCACGATATTATCACGCGTACGAATGGATGTTGCATATGACTGACGGCCCGGGCCTGTCTTATCCACTATAAAGTCAGTGGGGATGGATGGGGCAGCTGCTAAAAGATGCGATACTTCTTTGTCCTCTTCTGTGTTCTCCTCCCTAGCAGCAGCGGCCGACTGGTATACCGTCGAATGGATGCTACGTATGCCCTTACTATCTCCTTCCAGCTCTATCCTAACGTCCGTTTTCTTCAGCACATTCACGGCCATGTCCGGTGATATGCTCGTCCCCGATCTGCCGACACCCAGAGGTACACCTTACGTCTGGCCAGGGTTGCAGTCCGACAACGGCGTGCTCCAAGCCATGCTCGACGGGCGAAGCGGGACATGGTGGATTGGTGATGGGTTCTATGGTACCCCCTCACTTTCCTGGGGTAACGGATTCAACGTGTACCCCGGGGATACAGTGCACTTTGAGTTTAGCGTCGTGAGTCCCATGCCTCTCAGAAATTAGATATATGAACGTTGCTTGTACAGAGTGGGACCGAATGGACGTGTACCCTCTCATCTGGCTCCAACTCTGCGTCAACGGTACTTAATGTCACCGGAAACACTATGAATCGGTATCTATTTGCTATTTGCCATTTTTCTTCCTTCTCATCCCCCTCTTCCTCCGTCTAGTGCGATATTTGCTGTCGAGGTATGCGCGTTAATTTCTCCTGTCTTTTTCCTATTCATGTGGCTCCCAGCTGTACGATGTTGCTTTCGATTTCGGGCCGATCATTTACAGCAATATCAAAAATCACTCTGCGACAACAGCCCGCGTCAGGGTGGTGGTGGGTCATGGCCGCATCTTGGAAGCTATGTAAGATATTTGTTACGGCTCGGTGGTCATCGTGCTTATTTTGTCGACGCAGCCCTTCACCGTCACAGGTACCGCAGCATCAGGAATACATGCAGCATTGCGAGTATCACGCAAGATAGTGCCACGTGAATCAAACTCTCTACACATACAATTTGACTACCTTCTGCAAATCAGGTACATAATACCAGTCGAAGCAAAGCCGCGAGTTGAAACAATTGTAATACAGATAGAAAACTGAAATTGAGCTCTGGGCATGCGTTTCCCGACCCCTACTTCCTGATAGCATACAAAAACCCGTCATACCTCTGCCATTCGCAGTGCCAATTGTAGTCGCCTCTACCCTCGTCATCTTCTTTCAACGAAATAATAAACTTCTTCACACCAGCGGAGAAAACCGCTAGTATCGTTGGGATCTGCAACACGTCCGCCTTGAACAACATTGTCCACGTACTGCCAATGTGTTTTAGCCAAGGAGATAAAAAAACGAAAAAAAAAAAAATTAGCATACGATAGATCCTCCTTTGCGCACAAGCCGCTTCGCTTCGACGAAATATTCCAGCATGTTGGTCTTGTCAGCATCGATGAAAGCAAAGTCGAATTTCAGCTCCGAGTCCATCTTTTGAAGTGAATTAAGAGCGGAACCGATAACGATGCTGACTTTAGAAGCCAATCCTGCTCTAGTAATATTCTCTGTAGCAATCTGGCAATCATAACGCGTAAGTCACGTCCATGACCTGCGAGTACCAGGCTCCTAACTTTGGCATGGTGCTCATTCAGCTCTAAACTGATGAGTTTCCCGTCATCCGGGAGCGCCCTTGCAAGGTGGATGGTAGAGTACCTAGCAATGACTCAGATGATGTCGCGAAGGACCAGGATAGACTACCAACCCTCCAAGCGTACCCACTTCCAAGATCCTTTTCGCGCCAATGGACTTTGCCAGCAGGTACAGTAACTTCCCTTGAGCAGGGCTTACAGAAATGGCCGGCAAGCCGTTTGCCTCGCTGTTCTGGATTGCAGCGTCGAGGATTTCATCTTTCTGTAACACATGGGAGTTATGAAAGTTGTCGGATCGTTCCCAGTCGACGATAGTGGTGGGAGGTCGGTCTCTGTGCAGTGGTGGTGTCCGCCATTGTCTGATGATCCATTGAAAGCTGATGATAGTACGAGTGAAATGTGGTACTGGATGATTTGTTCTGTGAGAGTCCTCTTTATATACAATCCGTCAAATGCTTACCATGTGTTGATTTAACCAGAATTCGATTCTTAGTCAACCTCTTTACGAGTTCCGCAGCTAGTGTGTCGCGGGTTCAAAACATACAGTGAGAGTGCAAAGCAGTGAACGAGTCCTTGACGGTGTGCGTTGTTCGTCAAACCGAAGGTCGGCAAAGCACTCGAATAAAGATTTGGGTTAACTGAAACTGCGTCTAATATACATGCGCAGTTTTCGAAGTTGAGAAGCCGCTGGACTCTAGACGGAAATAGTATGGATTGTGGAGGTATCTATATTTGCAACTGCAGCACAAAATGAAGCGTCGAAAGATGACGTTTGCACGCGCCGGAAAATTCCTGCTTGTTACTCGGCCAGATGACTGGAGGGCAGGCCAGCACAACTTCTCGAGGGACCTAGGGAGACCTAGTCTAAATCTGTTACCACTTATCTGATAACCCTTGATCAACGATAACGGTGAAGATGATCGGTAGGCAGTGCGCAGCAGTCCACAGCACATCCTTTTTGCCGAGCTACGCTGTGGCAACACTAAGTAGGAAGTATATCCCGAAGGTGGCCTGGATATTTTGGTCTAGAGTCATAGGATAACCACAGTACACTTCGGGGGTGGGGTAGCGAATCGGCTTTCAGGGTACGCAAGACGGTCAGAGTTCGCGAGGTGAGGCAACTAGGGACGGGATGAAGAGAGAGAAAACATTGTAGAGAGTCAAGCAAGCATCGATAGTATGCTCATTCATAGCAGTGAGGGAGCGTGTGAACATACTAGATAGCCTCTGGAGTTTCCGTCATGAAGATGACGAACAACATTGTGACGTTAGAGTGGTCAAACATACGACTATTTTTACGCGCTGCTTCGGCACAAACCAACTGGATGTAGAGTCAGAGGTCTGTAATTTGGCCTGAGTACGGACGGGAAAAGAAATTTGGCGCGTTTGGTTCACATGGGTGTTAGGACATATCACGTGGCTCGGCTCCTTCTATTCTGCACTTCCACGATGCCTTCGTGAGGCACTAGTATTGGGTTGATATTATGGCGCGTGGTGCCCATGCCGGCTCTGAATAAGAACGTGCACGTCCACTACAACGAGGAATACTCGCCGTAAGTCAATTAAACACCCTACAACTTATATTCTCACCTCCTCAGATTCACTGAGACCGTAAAACATTCCTGTCATAGACGTTATCATTTTCTTCGTCTGAACACTGTAGAAAATGCCTGGTCGCAGCTCATTCTATTCGAAAGTAATGTATCTCTTCACTTTTGCATCCATGTCTCCACATTATTCACTTGCAGACCCCCGCTCTGGTCTTCTCCGCGTTCTTTGCTATAGCTCTTTCTGCTTGGATTCGAAAAACGTGGAGCCGACGCACACTTCAAGGTGGATCAACCCCAAGCTTCAAGGGCAACGGAAAGTATGCGCAGGCTCGCCCCCATTTTATTGCATTCTCTGTTCCTTACCTGTGTTGTTCGGCTCCATACGACTACAACCCACGAGGGTTTTGGGACTTCCCAGAACGAAAAGGCTGGATGCTTGATGGAAAAGGAGAACATCGGAAATTTCCCAATGAAATCGTTTGGGATTACATGACTTGGATTCCCAATATTCATGCCGAAGGCGATCTATTCCAGAAGAAATGCTTGCCAGGAGGCCTCAGGATTCGCTGACACTCAAATGTTATCGGATAGATGGAAGCGTTTCGACTCCCGCAGAAGAAGTCGCTTTCCTTCAGGCATGGCTATTCTTTGGTGTAATCACAGAGGTGTCCTCAATCTGCGGGTTATGCGGCTCAAGCGTTGAAGCCAGATGTGTCAACTTTGTTCAAGACGGACCAAGCACGGTCTCGATCTCAGTCCTGAATGACTTTGTGACTGAATGGTTGGCCTCTTTGAATGCTTTTAACACTGAGGAGCAGGCAGACCGAATAGCTTGCATGCTTAATGTCGTTAAACATGTCATGTCCCTCCAGACTATCGTTTCCACGTATGGCGATCCAAAAAAGGTGGAAACTCGAACGTTGGCATATTCCGAATGCAAGGTTCTCCTCTCCATACGCCTCGCCTTTCGTGCGGTCCTATTGACGTTGCTCAAATCGAAGCGATGCGATATATCTGAGATTCGCTTTCTGATGAATCCTCAAATCCAGCAGTTGTTTCCTGCTAGGTGGGACGAGCTGAAGGATTTCGCGAGCAAAGGATTACTGGCCAGTGGCTGGTGTAGAAGCGAGTGCAAGTTATTGGAACGCATGGACGGCTCTTACAATTTTTTTGCCACATGTGTACCACGCTGGCCGACGGACCATAGCAGATGCAACGATTTTATGTGCTTAGCAGATCAAATCAACGAGGATCACTACGTGCAAGTGCACGTGGGACCGCAATGTCGCTGCAAATCGGTTGTCTTGGATCCTGAAAAGCTGAGAAGCATTCTGGAGAAGGGGAAGGCGCCGAGGGTCTTCATTGAGGATGACGATAAGCTTACTGTAAGCGAGGGCCATCACTATATTGCGATCTCGCACGTTTGTGAGTGTCACTCTCTTTCGTTCATTGATAGTGAATCTAAATGACGTGAACGATTGTGTCTAAGGGTCTCATGGACTTGGGAACCCCAGCGAAAATTCTCTCCCGTTGTGTCAAATACGTCGTCTGCGTAAACACACCTCAAACCTGCAGGGGTCGAAAGCATATCGGCCCGCTGTTTGGATAGACACCCTTTGTATTCCTGTCGCCAAAAATCTTCGTGCGTATAGGAAAAAGGCAATTGAATTAATGGGGCACACGTATAGATGTGCGGACGCAGTATTGGTCCTCGATCGGGAACTCCAACGTGTAGATACTCAGCGAGTATCACCCTTGGAGACAGATCTTGTCATGGCTTTTGTAGGCTGGACCCGACGACTTTGGACCCTGCAGGAGGCTGCACTGGCGCAAAAGCTACATGTTGAGGTGCTTGATGGGCCGGAACCAATGCAGCCTGCATTAGATGAAATCGAAACACTCGTCTCGCAAGTGTGTTGTCGTGAGGACATTG
The DNA here is from genome assembly GCA_030435615.1 of Armillaria luteobubalina. Classification (NCBI taxonomy): domain Eukaryota; kingdom Fungi; phylum Basidiomycota; class Agaricomycetes; order Agaricales; family Physalacriaceae; genus Armillaria; species Armillaria luteobubalina. Next base: position 1,200,078 of record JAUEPU010000019.1, on the reverse strand, counting down.
GAGAGCTTATTCGCGACAGAATACCCCCTCTATCCGTTTTACGGAAGAGCACCGAAGTCGAAACAAACGATTTCGGAGGTGGGTTTTCCATTGTGATAACAAGAACCGCTCTCCAATCTCTCTCCTTTGCTGTGAAACATCGCTCCACGAGTAAAATGGAAGATGAAGCCGTCATTCTCGCGATTACTTTGGGGATGGATGTTAAAGACTTGGTTGACATACCGGATGTGGACGGTAGAATGGCCAAGTTTTTCCAGATGACACGAGACGTTCCAAGTGATATTATCTTTGGAGACTGGGAGAGAATAGGTAGTGCTCCGTATCGATGGGCTCCGCGGTCTCTTCTCAATTTCCCCATTTTCAAGCTGGAGTCCTTCGGACCACCTGGCATATGCGACTCGGAAGGCTTGCATGCTACGTATAAAGGGTTCATTTTTTATGACGCTGCGTGTCGCCGACCAGCGGGAAGCAAATACTTTGCTGTAGATCGCGCGAGTGAGATCAAGTACGAGTTTGATGTCTTGGGTTCAACTTCCGAGGTCAAGCTACCTGAACGGCCAGCGTTGATCTTCCGTCCCCAGGACATCAACGGGGATGTCGCGATTGTCGACATGAACCAAACAAATGTCGTAGGGGATAGCTCGGAGCCTTTGGCTGTGCACATCGTGGGCTACCTGCAATTGGTGGCTTCGGGTGGCCTTTCAAGTATAAACCCGGGCGATATGCTAGAAGGGACCATGACAAGTAATACTCAAGCGTGGATCATAACATGAATATTTCAGTGATGTGTATAATGTATGCGAACTTGTGTCGAGAAGGAATGTACAGCATGGAGAGTAGAGTAAGTTGTACGAGCTACCAACTCTATCGATCAAAAATCGAAGCGCCACTGGAGATACGAGTTTTTTTACAAATAAGCTGTAGGTGTAGAGGCCGTAGCCGCCGTTCGAGCATCGTTCAGGCATGGCAAAAACATAAGAAGCGCGCACTGCTGCCGTTGTTGTGCACGTGGTCGCCGTCACTTGCATTCCTACCGTCACCTGCACTTTGGTTCTCAAACTCACTAACGCCAGTATCGCATGGCTCCTGTATCAATATGATCCCAGAGTTTCGAGCCGGACGAACTATGGGTTTAGTTAAGCAATGCTGAAAGTGAAATCGCATTCGGGTACGCGATCTATTATTTGGTGATACAAATTTCAGCTATACAATGCGCTACTTCCTGACAGCATACAAAAACCCATCATATCCTTTCTCACCAGCAGTGCCAATTGTAGTCGCCTCTACCTCATCGTCGTCTTTCAACGCGGAAAGGAGCTTCCTTACACCAGCGGAAAACTCGCTAATATCAGCAGGGTTCCCGACACGTCCATTTTGAACAACGTTGTCCACAATCTACATAGAGGGTCATCCCATTGAAAACTTGGGCGACAGATAGATTAGACATACGATAACCCCTCCCTTCCGCACGAGTCGCTTAGCCTCCATGAGATAATTCGAGAGATTGGCCTTGTCGGCGTCCATGAAGACAAAGTCGAATTTTGGCTCCGATGCCATTTTTTGGAGCGAGGTGAGGGCGGGGCCGACGATGATGTTGACTTTGGAGGCCACTCCTGCCTTGGTGATATTTTCTGTGGCGATCTGGGAAGCGTGTCGCGTAAGTTAGGCCAAGGCCCGGGGAAGACTAGTCTGCTTACCTTGGCATGGTGTTCTTCCAGCTCTAAAGTAACGAGCTTCCCGTCATTCGGGAGCGCCCTCGCAAGATGAATGGCCGAGTACCTATTAAAAATTAAGTCGACGTAACAAGGACCAGGACCTATACCACCCACCCTCCGAGCGTGCCTACTTCAAGGATCCTCTTCGCGCCTATGGACTTTGCCAATAAGTTCAGGAGTTTTCCTTGAGCAGGGCTGACGGCGATGGCGGGCAAGCCGTTTGCGTCGCTGTTCTGGAGCGTAAAGTCGAGAGTTTGGTCTTTCTGTAGAAGGTGGGAATTATGGTAGTTATCGGATCGCTCCCAGTCGGCGATGGTGGTGGGAGGCAGGGACGAGTTGAGTACTGTCACTGTTTCGGCCATTGGAGATTGAGGATGGAAGTGTGGGTTGTGCTGTTACTTGAGAGTGACCTTTATATACACTATCGACTTGCACACGATTAACCGTTTAGTCAAGCTCTTTACGAATTCGGCAGCTGCGTGTCAGGCCGGCTTGAAAGCATGGCTAAGGACGAAGCCGTCAATGAATTATCGAAGTTATGGTGCATCAGTCGGGCGTCGTATTGGTTCGGCAAAACTGACTGCGGAGAAAGCGCTAAGACAGAGATCCGTCTACAGCGCAGCTACGTTACGTGGTCTATGAAGTTGTGAAGTCACTCGAGCTCAAGGTAGAGTACCACCAGTAGCTTGAAGCTTCAGTGTTGGGCTACCCTCCATCGAGCCTCAGTTTGTCGAATCCACGCTAATGGTCAACTTTATCAGATAACCTTTTAGCCGCCTGTAATCCCCAGAGTTGCAGCTGACCAGTGCTTCAAATTATTCTGGGATGGCTTGTCACTTGGTCCCAGCTTCCTAGTCACAGCATATAGGCATGATATTTTTACCAGCCTATGTGGAGATTTCGAGTCAATCGGTGGAGCTTCTCTCGGTGCGACTAAAATGAACGAATCTGGCGGCGCCGGGTGATCTAAGTATATTAACCAGTAGGTATCGGGACCAGGACCCGTTATATCAATGGACTAAAAGAACCTGCGCGAGGAGTAAGTCGTAGGCAATGAGGATTGGGATCGTGACCAGGAGTATCGGCAGTTAGAAGTTCCCAACTCATGCCTTTGTGGCATATTGAGTGCGATGGCCGTCCAGAACCTTGAGAGCAATGTCATCCGATTGCTACGACAAATGCAACAAGAAAAATGAATTCTACCGTGTACTCCCAGCCTTCCCAGCCTAATCAAAAACTATTAACTTGATTTCGCCCGTCGGATCTGGAATCATGATATTTTGCCTGCAAAGATCTCCATGAACAAAGTCTTCGATGTGAAGCACGTTGAGACCCTTCTTGATAGCTTTCTTGATACCAATCGGTAGGAGTCCATCTTGGTAAGCTTCTACGAGTGTTCGACCTTGGATGTACTCGATGACTCTAGACTGTCCGCTCTATCGGCATAGAGCGTTGGGTGGTAGCTGCAAGAGGCGCGTGCTCACGTGCCAACTCATTTTGAATCTTGACTATTGTCATGACGGTCACCGGCAGTCTTGCCCCGAGCTGGGCATCAGCCCGTCGCGTTTTGTGCACGTGGTCGCCGCCGCCAACGTCACTTCCATTCCTACCGTCACCGTCATCGTCACCTCCCCACCTGGAGCAATAGCCCGTCTCAATATCGCATGACCACTGTGAGTAGTTTCCCATTATACCTGCAGAATACTGACTCTATACATCGGACAGACGAGCAACCAAGACTATATTAATATCCCAGAGTCCGATTCAGAAAACGCGGCTCTTAATCCCAACTCGGAACCCTGGACACGACTACGAGATGGAGGCAGCTTGACGGTGCATCCAGATGGACATGCGTATAACTATTCCTACGGTCCGAAGGGTCTCGCTGGACTGTTCAGCAACCAGTACACACTCTGGTGTGTAATATTCGCGAGTATTGGAGGTCTGAGTTTCGGGTATGACCAGGGCGTGGTATGTGTGCGTCTTTTTGATTTGTTTCCGTGCTTATTGGTGGATGTTAGATTGCCAATGTACTGGTGATGAAGGACTTTACGGAGCGCTGGCCTATATCACCCTTTCAGGAGGGCCTTATGAGTTGAGCTTCCGTTTTTGTAGTCGGAACGACTCTGACATTTTTGGTAGCCGCTATCCTGGAACTTGGTGCATTGACTGGCTCAGTGTTATCAGGATTCTTTGCCGACCGGTATTCTCGGAGACTTTCGATATTCATTGCATGCGGTGTGTTTATGTCGCCTCAGGTAATTCCCGTCTGACTAATACCGTATAGTTGTATTTTGTATAGGTTCTGTGTTCCAGTGTGGTGCTTGGAAATTGTATCATATATTCGTCGGACGTGCCGTCGGGGGACTAGGCGTAGGAGCATTAAGGTGGATTTCGCCTTCCGTCTGCTCAGTGACTAACACGCTGTGATTGCAGTATGCTCTCACCATTATACATGGCTGAAATTAGTCCCCCCGAACTACGCGGATCTCTTATGGCCCTGGAACAGTTCGCCATCGTTTTGGGAGTCGTATGTGGCTTCTGGATCGGGTTCTTCACGCGTTCAAGCAAGTCTTTCTTCCATTACCATCATAGGCTCACTAACATGCGTGTTGTGTCTCAGTACCCAGCTCTGCATCTTGGAGGATACCATTAGGCGTTCAGATCGTTCCTGGGATCATTCTATGTGTCGGATGCCTATTCCTTCCTGCATCGCCTCGCTTGTTGGTTCTTCAGGGCAGGTACGAAGAAGCTATAGCCAGTTTGGCGAAGTTGCGACGGCGAACACCCGTAGAAGCCAAGCGAGATCCATTGATTCAGGTAACAGGCACAGCCCTTCCTTTGGCCAGCCAATTAACTTGTTGTTCCAGATCGAGCTTTTAGAGATGCGCGTTGAAGCCACCCTTCTTCAACGAACATCTCTTAACGGTGAAGACTTAAAGCCTCATGGAATTCTCGACGAGCTTCGATCCTGGGGAGCGCTCTTCACAAAGAAGTACCGGGCGCGTACGGCCGTTGGTGTGCTCATGATGGTATTTCAACGTAGGTTCGAATATCGAGTTTGTGGGATAGCTGAAGTGAACATCATCCTAGAATGGAGCGGTATCAACGCGTTACTATACTATGGCCCGATTCTTGTCAAGAGCATCGGATTATCGGGAGAAAAAGTCACACTCTTGGTTTCTGGAGGCATTGGTGTTGTCCAGTTCTTCGCAGTCTTACCAGCCATCTCACAGATCGATCGAATTGGTACGTATCTAGAGTGCGTTCACTTTCCCTTGTTTCTGATTCAGTTTAGGGCGGAAACCTTTGTTGAGAGGTGCGCTGCGTGAGAGAAGCTATTAACTAGGAGCTCAATTCCAGTTAGGTGGAGCCGCGGTAATGACATGTTCCCATTTTGCCATTGCCATTTTGGTCAGTTTGGTTTCCTCGGTTTATCCATAGCGATGAGCTCTGTCCTTAGATCCTCCTGTATGGTATGGATTGGCCCTCGCATTCCATTGCAGTTTGGTTTGCGGTAGCGTATGTTCCCGCACCTTATGTCTATATTCCCAGCTTATCGCTGCCTAGGTTCATCTATATGTTTACCGCATCGTACGGCGTCTCCTTCGGTCCTATCGGATGGGTGCTCCCCAGCGAAGTCTTTCCTCTGTCCATACGGAGTAAGGGTGTCGCCCTGTCCACAGCGTCTAATTGGACCAACAACTGTGAGTGCACCCTACCCACCCAACACTCCGCGCTGACAGCTCTAGTCCTTATCGGGTTGGTGACACCGATGCTTATCGAGCACTCTGCTGCGTAAATGCCAACTTCCTGTTTGGTAACGCATATATGCTGACGTTTTCAGTGGGACGTTTATGATTTTCTCGACGGCGTGCTTTCTTGCGTATTTGTGGGCGACGTATAGTGTTCCAGAGACGGCGAATGTCTCGTTGGAGGAGATTGATGCCGTCTTTGGCACGTCGTTAGGGAAGGATGACGATTTGGTTCGACGACAGGTTGTTTTTTTCACCTTTTTTGTGTAGGATATCTGATGCTTATGAGAGTTTTAAGATCGAGGAGGAGGTGGGTTTACGCGAAATCATTAGAGACTTTGCGGATACGTGAGGGTTCTATCTTATGTTTTGGATATATTGTAGCGTACCAGTCGTATAATCCGGTTGGTGTAAATAATTCGTCCGTACAATCTAGATGCTCTTTGGTGATTCCCTTGCCGCCGGAAACCGAGACAACGCGGAGTACGATAGCCTCGTTCGGCCACAAGCCCTTTCGACACCCTATAATGGGAGAGAGTTCACGATCACGCTTGGAGTAGTGCCATCTGCCTGTCAATATCGTTGCTAACCACTCCGAACCACGGGAGAAGGAGTCATGATCAAGAACCGAGTCTTCTGCATCACCGAATGTGATGGGAAAGTGTCCATATTACAATTTCTTCAAGTACAAACATACATAGCTGCGTTCGCGTTTGATGATTAAGTTACATTCGTGGTAGGGGGGACCTTCTAAAGGTTGTGCTCATAGGTGTCGTCTTATGATATGGGGAAGGGTAAGCGCATGCCTTGGGATGGGCTGTTGTACATGGCGGACGGAAGCTGTGGTATCGGGGTCGGGGGAAGGGACATATGTACGACGACCGGACCCGAGGGTGACGTCGTCGTCGTCGAGGACTGCACGTTCTGCACGTACGGTACAGGACCCGACGCCGACACGGAGTGACCTTGACTACGTCGCGAATCAACGTTACCCCGCGTTATGCTGTTGTATCTACGGCAGATGTTGATTCAGCGTCTATATAAAGGTTAAAATAAAAGATTAGACTAGCGATACCTATTCTTGGCCGAGAGGCCTGTTCTTCCTGGAAAATATGTTTTGACGATCTTTGTCCAGACTTTACCGTGTTCGCTGACGGCCTTTAGAAGGAGTGCGTCCTGGGGGAAGGTAAGCGACGTCAAGATGTCACTTTTTAATTGACTTGCCCCTTCGGGTGTCCAGGTAGTCCTGTCGATCGCTGGATTCAAGGTATCCGTCCAGCGCTTAGCGCACTCTGGACATGCGAGCGTTGAGTCAGGCGCCACATAATAAAAAATTCGACAAACGGTCGCTATTCCTGCTCTGTACCATTGCAGCTACCATAGACCACCTAACGGACGCGACAAGGCGAGGAGGGAAGAGAGAGATTTCATGTCACGACCAAGAAACATACGCATAGAAACACTGTTTACCTCGTGCCGCACTGCTCGATCGCCTTGACGAGTCTCGCGTCCTCATCCGGAGACCATCCGCCTTTGACGACGTCCGAGGCCATTTTGGCGAACCAGCGTTTGCGGCAGTCTTTATTTGTTCGGTCCGGGACATGTTTGGCGATCGCGTACCACTTGGACGGGCTCGCGCTGTTGGGGTCCTCTGGGTGGAAACATATCATTCGTTTAGGGCCGGAGTGCCGCTTAGAGCAGAGGCAGCAGCGCACCTTTCTTAACGGCCTCGCGTAGCAGGCGGTCCTCCTCGTCTGTCCAGGACCGCCTCTCTCGAGTAGCGGAGCCCTTGAGCATGCTTGAGGGCTGGTATTTATAAGATGAATCTTGAAAAACGGGTGATGATGGGAGTACCTTCAGGGTCCCCGTGTATTCCTGGCTGGGTTGTTGGCGCTTGGACCAAACAAATCCGGTTACTTGTTGTTTTCCGGACCCGAGCGGGCCTTGAAACCCTTAACTTTCCACTTTTTCTGTTTGTTTTCTGTTGTCGTACTTACTGTGGTCCGTATGGAACCATCAGGTTTTTTTGGTGGTGTTCTGACGTGATTCTTTGATTAGACGCTTCATTTTCCCAGGAAGATCCGAACCTTGATGATCTTCCCACACATCTCTGCGAGGCTCTGGCTATTGCATTCGTCGTGCAGTGCATAATTGACAGGCACGTCCTTCTAATGTGGCGTCACCAAGCATACCGCACCGAATCCATGCTGTGGAAGTCACCCAATCAACTTGACCGGGTTCCTTGGCGTTGTCAATCTCGAAACGAAGCCGTCACACGTATTGATGATTCTGATTTTAAACTTCGAATTACACGTTGTGGCCGATGCATCGGGGTATCACAAAGTTAAGTATTTAAAGGATACTGGTCCCATCGAAACTCAGTCAAAGCATGCGTTAGATGGAGTCTATACTATGTATCGTCGCTTAACTACGTGCCAGAAAATCAGGGCGAAGGCCAGGCACAATGGATTGGGGTTCGGATTAGATAACGATGGCCGACCATCACAATACTGCGGTAGTAATGCGAAAAGATGTTCGAAGGTATGTACCATACGGCGCCAAATGACCTCGCCAATGCCCTCACCTGGAGGGCCTCAGGCGAAAAAGGAGCGCGGGTATCTGTGAAGAAAATCTACGGACAGGAGATGGGGGGAGATGGATGGATTGATGCGTGTTGGTACAGTTGAGGTCGAAAAGCGAGAGTGATATGAAAAGAGTGGACGAAGAGAATCTATAGGCTGAATCGACTACCATTGTGGTGTTTCTCCAGGACAGCGCTTCCTCGTTGCCACATGTCAATGAAAAAGTCTGAAACTTTCTTTTGTTCGAAGGTAGTTGGGTAATTAATGGCGAGCTCCGCATCATTCGGTGGACCCTTGTGGCGATTGAACGGTTTTCGAAATACGTAGTGCTGAGCGGTAGCAAGTATTGGTCTGTGGAGACTGTCATCAGACATAGATTGTATGAGATGTCGGAGAAACACACATACGTTAATACTAGAGATGCTATCACGATTACCCGCGTCGATACTTTGGGGTGGTATCCATTACTCATAATGTCCTGTCAATGGACTGTTAACTTGGGGACAGGACTCTGAAAGGCGGCGTACGTACTGCCAGATGAGCGGTGTTACGATCAAACAAGTAGCGTAGTCCACGACTCATGCCATCCTGCTTGTTAATTATAAGGTCGATGGCCAAGGCCGTTAGGAACAGCCCGACAGATGCACATCCAAAAAGCTACAAATCACGGCATGTATTTGTCAAGTCCAATAGTCAGGCTGATTGCGAGAGAACGTACCAAAGGAGGCCTCTGCTTCCATATCATCGATAGCCCCGCAAGTATGGGAAACACGATAACGATCGCCCAGTTGGTATGGAGCGAGCTTCCGCCTACCAACCCCTCTTTCAACAGCACGATTCTAATCCCAAAAGCCAGACCACCGTTAAGCACGATAAGGATGATCCCTCCTATGCGGGCAAACTCGAATGCACCTAAACAACAGCCCAGGAAGATAAACCCAAGAGTGATTGACGTGAGCACGATGTCGGATACGCCGTCATTGTTGATGCTGTTGATCATTGCGGCCCAGGCTTGGTGTAACGTCAGTCCCAGGCTATGCGATGCGACGAACTACAGGACCTACATAAAACACCCGCTGATAGGCCTATACCAGCACCGGTCGTGAGTCTCCATCCCCTGATCCCAGCAAACGACAAGGGCACGCCGATGAGGAAGCAGCACCCTATCCAGAGCATCGCGGGGGGAGAGAAGTTTGCACCCGCCCCATCAGTCGCCGCTCCCTGCGCGATGATGTCCTGCGTAGACGAATCGACCACTTGGACGATCCCAGATGAATTCGAGACGATGGCCTTCCGAGGGAGGAGACTGAGTCCCGGGGCCGGTGCGACATAAGCATAAGAGAACTGGCATAACAAGAGCCACAGGAGAACTTGGAGGAGGTTGTGTCCGCGGACCGCCGCCGCTGCCATGAATTAACGAGTGTGGGGTGAGACAATCAGCCTGATTAGAGCTTCGAGTCTCTAATAAAAAGATACAGCCGGGGAGGGGGGAATCTCTACGGGTATAGGGAAACCCAGCAAGGAATCGCGAAGGCAGGTATAAGTGGTGAATGAAGGATTGATGAAGACGTATTCTGCGCGACCAGCTCTTACCATATTATGAAATAGAGAACGACGACGGAGAATTTCCATTGCCTGGCCGGAAATAGATCGCGTAGCGATAGATACGACTGCGCTTGTCGTATAGTAACCAACGGAGAGTTCCTTTTTGGGGTAGGGGGCGGTTTCTCTGTTGGGGCCCGCTCGGGACTTGGTCGGCGTAACGATGATTTTCGAGCTCCTTGGAGCTTGGTGGAAAAGTTGCGCGGACTCGGAGGTTATAATGCCATCGTCGCTGCGATAGACTTTTCCTATGGTCAGAATCTTCCAGTCGCTGATGTCATGTCGCCGATTAGACGCTACATTGATACTGTGAGTCCATAAGAAACGGAACGATCATACATGGGTACGCACAGCAAGCCCTGCGCCATGTAGTATGTACCTTCCCTCACAACAAGGGCATACTATCATTCAAAAAGCTGACGTTTTCATAACATTCAGGCATCACATCACCATGCGAACACCCGCCGAGTCAGAGTCAGAGTCAGAGTTGCTCAACGTTCGATGTTCAACTCATGCGTGGCGCCGAAAACTTCGGCAACCGAACATAACCGTCGAAACAAGTGGAATTCGGTATCGGTACATCAAGGGTGCGTAAAATAGTCAGTGGTTACCTCGCCTCGTACGTTATCTGCAAGATAAGCCTATCAAAAAAAAACTAATCAGCGTAAGATCAGAATTCAAAAGAAGAAAGAAAAAAATCAGTGCAAAACTACGGATGATCTCATAGCACCCTCATCTCCGGGAAAGCTCCATACATCGCCCGAACCCGCATTATTTATGCCACGGAACCACACGCAGATAAGGATTTAGTCTTTTTCCTTGAGCGCTGATTATCCTTGCACAGATAAATTGTACCATCCCAGAAACTAGTGAAAACCACATCTAGGGGACCACTCGAAGCAGAGGAGAGCTGCATCTGTACGAGCTCGGCTGAGATGGGGGAATGTGGGACTCTGCCTTTACTAGCACGTCGTGGGTCTCTAGACCATGCCAGCCAATAGCGAAAAAAGAGTCTGCAAATGTCGGTCTAGCCTTTACAACACACTTCTGCAGACTTGCGAGGAAAAAGTATATTGGGAATCCAGACGCGTTATGGGGTTCGGGCGAGTGACGTAGGTTCTTTCCACGGAGGCGGTGAGAGGCTCGACCCTTTTACTAAAGCATCATTGAAGAGGAGCGGGGGAATGCGACACGCACCTTGACGTTTCAATGAAGATGGACGGTCGAAAAGAAATCGGGCATTCCGAAAATGGAACTCAGTCAACATTGGATGGCGTGGGAAATTTGTGTTTGGCTTGCGCTACATAACGGCAAGCTTAAAACTTTTCGTCGAATTGAAATCTATTTTCATCGTGGTTGCTACCATACATAAGACGCGCTTGAGGAGAAATTGACGTTAACATACCTTTGGTGACCTAATTTTTTTCAGCAGATAGCAATCCTGCGCCCCGCAGCGCGGAATGTTCGCATTCGATGCTGGTATTTGCGACGAGCGTTGCGAATAACATCGCTACTGACCATCTTGTAGGCGGCCTTGGTCTCCTCTTCGTCCGATTCTTCCGACATGTCTGATTCGTCGCCGTCATCCTCGGAATCACTCTCTTCGTTGTCCTGGCTGCCCTCGGAAAAACCCTTATCTTCCTGACAAGACACGCCTGCTTCATCTTCGCCTTTCTTTTCAACCATGCGCAGTACGATCGCTTCAGATGGCCGCCCGCTGTTCCCGATAGCATCGAAGATCTCGTCCAAACACTCTTCAAGCACGTAAATGTCTAACACCGCAAGATTCTTCGATACTGCGATGACCAGGCTCAAGTTTGAGACGCACGAAGATACGGTCAATGCCCGCAGCACGGGAGACTTTTCCAGGAAAGTGATAAATATATCAACGGGGAGAAGAACCGAAGCGCATATAGTTAGGGAAGTCAGGTTAGGAAGAGAGAATGTTTCGAAGATGTCATTGAGCGGCTGAAGACGAGGTTTGGAAAGTGTGATTGTAAGAGAAAGAAGAAGCGGGATACACATGTTATCAGGCGAGGCACTGCGGAGTGGGTCTTGGATTTCCATCTGGGTCAAGTTGGGAAACACAGAGCCGATAGAGCATATATCGGCAACTGAGCAGTCGACAAAGTCAATTCGGCTAACGTTCCTCGAAGAACTCGCCAAAGCGAGCGAAATCATATCCCAGTACGCGGGTCTTGTCACCGTGAGCTGCGACAGGTCTGGATAAAAGAAGATGAAAAGCCCTAGTCCCGGAAGCAGCGTGACGGCGTCGATGTTTGCTGCGTGTGGGGTGAATAAGAGGTTGAAGGCCGCAATGAACGTCGCTCTGGAGTTCTCGAAGTCGGTTGTTAAAGACACGCGACGGTTTTTGCACTGACGGAGAAGGGTACGCAGGAAATCGAGGAATACATGGTCTTCTGGGCTGGGAGTGCTTGACGCGCATACGAGTCTGAGATTGAGCGAAACTTGAGCTCCGTGGGCGAGATACGTGCACAAAAGACGTTTTGCGAGAAGCGGGCGCTTGTGAACGTTGGCACCGTGGATCGTGATTATCGACCAGAGCCTCGGCATTGAGATAACGATGTTGCGCCACACGGAGCAGACCTGCGAGAGATACAGCGCGGTGGGCTCAATGAGATGGATGGTGTTGATGGCACCGCCGAACGTGCAGCAATGGACGAAGATTTCTGACAAAAGTTCAAGTGGAATGCTGCAAATACGGCTCTGGTACTGGACTTGCTGTTGAGAGCGCATGCAGGGTTGTATTCGACTCAGGCCAATTTCAGAATCAGCATCGTGCAGGTGATTTTTGAAGATAGAATCGGCGAAGACGTTGACCAGGCTGTCGATTCTCTCCGAGTAATTCATCTACAGTAGAAAAAATGTTATCTAAGAACAGACAGCTGGATGTATGCGTACCTTTCAGATATCAGATGGGGGCAGCATGTGGTAGTGAAAGGTGAAGACGCGACGCGATTATTTGCTTGTGCTTGTCCTTTGAGTCCGGCCCGGCTCACCTACAAATATGCAAGTAACTCATTTCGACAGCAGGCAATCATAAGTAATTCTTCATTCACATAGTCAGTACTATTACTTGTACAAAATACATCAAACAAGGATGGGTTTTCGCATATTCGTCATGGAAGTAATCACAAGAAAGCAACAAGAAAAGTAGCACAAACAAAGGATCAAATGCAGGTCTGTGGGGATATGTATAGATGCATGAATGAATATAAGAATGAAAAGATGCAGACCGATCACCACATGCGCGTCCCAGCCATAGGGCGGTAGTTCATCACGGGTTGAAAGTACCCTGGATGCGGTCCGCAAAAGTACGGTCGATACACGTACGCTGGCGGATTGAAGATAGGGTAAGGGGGGTAGCCAGACCGGGAAGGAAGGAGGTATACGGGAGCATGAAGGGACGACGAGCGCGAAGACGTTGAAGAGAACGATGCGACTGATGAGCCACCACGTTTATGTGTCTTGGGCGCCGGCCTCGACCGCTTGCCAGGCCCTTGCCCCTGCTTCGAAGGGTCCTTCGCAGGTGGCTTGGGATCTCGAGGTGGACTGGCACTCCCGAGCTCTATCCAGCCTGGCGATGTCGTCGACGGCGCCACGGAAGCCTGACGCTTCGGCTCAATCCACCCTTCTGTTGTCGACGTCTTGTCTGGCACCGCAGAGCGACACCGGCGTGTAAGAGCGTCGAAGAGGTCCTTCTTCCTCTGCACCTTGTCTTTCTCCCCAAACCCAATCCAGCCCTCGTCGTCCTCTAGCACCCGGCGCTTGGGCATCTTGACGACGAACGCATCGTCGTCAGAATCTGGCGACTTGCGCTCGTCTGGAGCGAAGGGCGCGAAGACACGGTGGGCCTTCTCCTCGTAAGATCCGATGATATTCCGAATCTCTTCCTCTATCTCATCCCGTTCATCTTCCTCATCCACCCCCATATAGAAACCCTGGTCGTCCTTTGTAATCTTGATCTTGTGGTTCTGGGAAGGAACAGGGTAGATGAACGTAGGCACGAATGAGTTTGCCGAGGCGTTGAGCTTCGTTGCAGGGGTATTTGGTGCGGACGTAGTAGATGCGGCGGAAGAGGTGGACGCTGACGGACATGGTGATGGGGTACCGCGGGACGAGGCAGATGATGACGAGGCATATGTTGGAATGTCCCCAAACAGATCTGCGATGAGCTCGTTCCATCGCCCTGTGCCCATACCGTCGCGATGATATGCATCAGGCACTGACATCGCCTCGCTGCCCCGCGGGAAGTAAAAACCAACGTCGGCCTCGTAACGGCCAAGAGCACCGAGAGCTGCCTGGACGCCGGGCAATGAACAGCTGAGGGTCAGATCCATGTCGTCGTGGATGGCGGGCTGGTCATCGACAGTAAGCGGTGGTAGGACTGCGACCTTCTTGACTGTCGTCGTTGTCGAAGGGGTCCAGGACACCGCTGTATACGAAGTCCGCCACCAGTCGTCACCGTCAATGATTTGCCATGGGTCGTCATCCATCAGCATCCTTTCATCGTCATCGTCCATGGTGACTGGAAGGAAGCGCTAAGTGGTGCAGTGACTCGATGTGAGAGATGATTCACCACAGGACCGCTACGGCCGACGACGAATACTTGTACAGGCCAGATGATCGCAGATGGAGCAGATAGAGAAACCTTGTCGTTACAGTTAGAACGACATGCGTGGGCAGAGTAGAAGGGCAAACGACAACAAAGGCAAGTCCCTACTTCTGTCACTCGGCTCACGTTTTCGTGACCTTCGGATCTCCATCTGCTCCATCTCCATCATGATCACCCCCAATTTTGCATCGTGCTCAACATACAGAACGATGCCGGGCGTCGCAGGTAAGGACGAAGACTGACGACGACTGCCGACAACTACCGACCGACGGGCTGCCGAACGCCTTCGTGCAAACCACCACGAAGAAACCTAGGACTAGACGCCCACTCGCAGCTTTCATGCTGTGCTCATCGTGCTTGGCGACGAGCGAGGTATGGAATGATAGTAGTCGCATGTGGTGATGGTGGTCAGTGAAGAAGATGCATTTCTCCGCTGCTTACACAACGCTCGTCGCCGCAGCATACGACCATCAGCCTGCGCGTTCGGGGTACTGCATCGAGGTGAACCTCTCGTATTGTCCCTACGACCATCTACCCTAATTTTTGGAACGGAGAAGTACGTATGGCAAGCTGCAAAAATGTGCTGCCGATTGTCGTCTGTTCGACTCGTCGTATCTCGTGCAGGGCTGAACTATTTCTTACGGTTCTAGTAGGCAAATTCAGCTGCTAAATGATTCGTCTGTGTTTTCGGCTTCATTTTATCTGGTTGAACAGCAAGAACAAGACTGTGCCAGTATAGACATTCCCTTGATACCCGTGGCTTAACCTTCGCTCTATAATTACCTCGAAACTTAATTGCGCCGCCTCCGTGCTAAACGTCCTCCAGCTCGATTCTAACCTTTTGTGTACCCAGAACCTTGATTGTGGCGGATTAATGTGGAAGCACGGTATGCATGCTCTTTACAGCATCTCAATTCTGATGTTAACTTCACCTCAACGCTCTAGGCAATTTCTGGAATGGGGAGCTATGAAGCAGGCTGATTGTTTGTGGCGCAGGAAGAAAGCATCAGCACAGGAACAACCCCGAGTCGACCAGTGCTCATCAAGCTTATCAGCAGAGCACTACGAATGCCGCTCTCACTCGACTTTCAGCCCACTCACTCCGCAGGTCATGACGGGTATATCGGTGTTGTTGTCGTCCTCGTGCAGGTTTTGCTGTACTCGGTGTTGGACTCGAGGACATCCTTTCCGTAATACGGACGGGGTTTTTCAGGTGGCTGAGAAAATGAACCCGTTTTCATGCGACCATGAACCGACCACCGAACGAAATGTGTGTGGTATGTTTGTCCTGTTCTGGCGAGGTTTCTCATGTGTATACATAGAACTGTTCATTTTGCGAATCTTCGTCGATGTGCTAATGCGAAATAGACTTCACCGATGAGGACGAATGGTGTTTATCATGGTTCTACGCAATATAATAAAAGCCTTCACACATTCGATATCATGTAATGATGATTGCTACCCAAGGACAGCATCATGGCAAAAACGTGCAGCCTGTATTACACGCTAAGAACCAAAGTTTTCCTTTGGGTTTTTCATGATCACCGAAACCGCTACTTTCCTGCAAATCATTACGCGACAAACCTAACTGTTAATTATCCTTCCATATCGAGCCTCCAAACCCTGTCTGTTCTACACAACCTGAAATGTAATAAATCACTATCAGCTTCCTGGTCACCCCGACCCCCCCACGAACATTCCAAGACTCCGCAGTCGCCACAGGCCTAATATAATAGGCAGGTCGGCGACGAATCCATCTATTCGTTCACAATACTTCGTATCTACGAACTATCCTCAGATGTGTAATAAGACTTCCGGGTCCACGTCTGTTCAATTTGCAATTCTGCGATCATCCCCCAGTCCGGTACAGCAGTGTGGCCGTTTTGACTTTTGCGTGAGGATTCGCTAGCCCTGTACCGCCGATCGCGATCGTCCTGAGTGGAAGGCAACTTCACGATCTGGGTTCACTTTCAGGCTAGTCTCCCGTAGACCCACGCTACGGTAGGGGTGAGCTATAGAGACCTAATGATAAGTATTACTGATGCGTTCTTCCTCGCCACGAGAGCTAGACTTTATCATCGCCTCATTGGATATTGTTAGGAATACAACGATTCAGTAAGTCACATGTAGTAGTATGATCAACTGATATTGGTATGCTACCTGTTAGGAATACAACGACTGTAATAAGGTAGCGTAAGTTAATAATAGTATGAGAAATAAACAATATACGCACTTCAGTAAGTCACACGTAGTAGTATGATCAACTGAAGTGCGGAACGGAACGGTGAAGAAATTTATACTACAAAAAAGGGGTGAAATCTATATATGGTAAGTAAGTTCATATAGTGGAATAGAGAATCATTACAAAGGGTTAGGATTCATACTCGACACTCCCCCTGAATCCTACACCCATAGGATCTCTACACCCTCGTCATGCCCATTCTTCGTAACAACTCTGTAGCTTGAGGTTTCGGCACACTTTTCATAAACAGGTCTGCCAAGTTGTCTTCTGATGGTATGTACCAAATGTCTAGCTCCCCTAGCTGAATGCTGTCCTGAATCCAGTGGTAATCCATGGCAAAGTGTTTCGACTTCCCATGCCCTTTGGTGTTTTGTGTAAGGTTTATTGCTGAATTGTTGTCACAGTTAAGCAGATATGGACGATCCTTGGATAGTTTGATTTTGTCTAAGAATGAACCCATCCACAATGATTGCCGACCACCATGTACCATTGCAACATATTCAGCCTCTGATGTTGATAAAGCTACTCATTTCTGGGATTGGGAACTCCAAGACACAGGACCACCTGCCATAGTGAATACATATCCCATTGTGGACTTGCCTGATGTCCTGTCATTGCCATGGGACAAGTCTACATATCCAATTGGAGTTAGGCTGTCATCATCAATGCTCCCTCAATTATAGGTGATCCTGTATTTGATTGTGCCCTTCAGATAAGCAAGTACGTGCATAGCACAACTCCAGTGTATGGGATGTGCATCTGATGCATATTGTTGAAGGTAGTTGGTAGCAAATGAAATGTCAGGCTAAGTCCCATTAGCAATGTGGTTGAGTGACCCAAGTACCCCATGGTAGTCTTTATCTCCCATAAACTCTTTATCTGCTTTGGGAATTGGCTGGGGCTGTGTTTCCAAGTTCATCAGACTTCCTACCAGCAATGGGGTGGTCTTTGGTTTACAATCCGACATGCCAAATGTCTTGAGGGTCTTCAGAATGAGATTCTTCTGATGAATTGAGATAGTGCCAGCTTCTTCGTCGAATTC
Organism: Armillaria luteobubalina; assembly: GCA_030435615.1. Classification (NCBI taxonomy): domain Eukaryota; kingdom Fungi; phylum Basidiomycota; class Agaricomycetes; order Agaricales; family Physalacriaceae; genus Armillaria; species Armillaria luteobubalina. Next base: position 1,182,504 of record JAUEPU010000019.1, on the reverse strand, counting down.
CATGGTCATACCGAGCACACCATTATGCTTTCCCATATCCTTGATCTCATACACCTCCCTGATTCTCTTTTGGACCTGTTCACCTTCCTCTTCCAAAGTTGACATGCCAGATACATCGTCCATGTACATGCATGTGTACGTACGCTCCAATCTGTTCTTCAGCAGCCTTACGCATGGGTCTGCTTGTGACTGTTTGTGTCCTTGCATGACTAGGGTGTTGTTGAGTTCATGGAACCAAGCATTCCCTGCGTCCATTGTCCCATACATAGCTCTCATCATCTGTAGCACATATTCTCCTTTTGGGTAGTCCCTTGTCACCATGTCCTCATATCCTTGGGGTAATGACACATAGTTTTCTCCTTGTGGTTCTGTGTTCAAGTATGTGCCGACGAAGTCTATAAGCCAGAATTTCAGCATGTGTGCAGCAACAATTATGAAGAACATTTGAAGTGACTCGTAGCATATGATGGCAGCAAATGAGTCATAATAGTGAAGGCCTTTGATCTGAGTAAACCCCTTCACCACTAATCTGGCTCATCGTTTGATAAGTTCCACTGTGTCTCCATCCAGTTTCTTGTCAAATGTCCATCTCATATCGATTACATGCATCCATGGTTCTTTTAGCACAACTCTCCACATGTCTCTCTCTTCCATTCAATGAATTTCGGCATCCATAGCTGGTTTCCAGATCCTAGCTTTGGTCATAGCTTCATGGTAATCATCTGGTACCCACATGTCATGTCTGTCAATGATATTGCTGATCTCTGATGCCTGTAGAGCAACAATATCTTCTACATTGTCATCGTCTGGGAGTAGTGGTACTGAGTTGTTGTTGGCCCAGTTGTTTCCCTTCAATTTGGCTTCTGCTTCATGTTTGGCATATTTGTTTGACTCAAGGATGGCTCTGGTCAGCTTTGGTATGTATGATGGATGATCTGTTGGTGTATTTGTTGGTGCTCATTGTGTTTGGGCATGCACTGGTGGTTTTGGGATGCGAGTAGGTCATTGCAATGGGTGTATTTGGTCTTTGGCTTGTGGTTGTGTACATGGTTGATCATGATTGATCGGTGGCTGTGGTTGATTTTCAATCATTTTGTTGAGTGGTTCAATAATATCTTCATATGTGATCTCCCCCTTGTGAGAAGAAAGGGTATGAGCCAGAGCCAGCTCTTCAAAAATAACATCCCTCAATATTATTATCTTGTTGCCAGGTACATCATCCAATAGGATTCTGTAGGTCCCATGCCCTGCGAAGCCTATTAATTGACCTTTTTGTCCTCGTGGTGATAGTTTGCTATGTCCCTTTGCTGCGGGAATTTTTGTGTAGCATGTGGACCCTCAAACTCATAGGTGTGCTACTGATTGCTGTTTGCCAGACCATCCTTCCTCAGGGATTTTACCAGGGTGACGTGATGTGGGAAGTAAATTACCTGCTGTGATCACTGAAAAGGAGTCTGCATGCACAGAGCTAGAAATGCACCAGTGTCAAAGACACTGATCACACCCACACCCAACACTACACACACAAACACACTCAAGTTTGTGGGGGATTCTGATGTGATAGAAGTAGTGAACCAATATAACTGAATTCTCAATATATCTAAGATACATGTGTAGCAATAGTGCTCATATAATATCTAGGCTTCTCTAAGTCCAAAGGCTTTTCTCAAAACATGAGGTGCGACTTCCATCACTGGGCCTTGAGGCAAAGGTTGTATAACAATACACAAACATTGTTAAACATATCCACAACTCTCTAGAAGTTGCACTCTTCTCTAATAGTCACAGCACACAACAAATAACACACTAAACATGACTTAAAGCACTGTGCTCTAAGCAGAAACCAAATCCTACTAAACAATCCACAAGAACTGCAGGACTTTAACCTATGCACTCAAGTTTCCTAACCGATTGTAGACCCACAGGGTTCAAACCTATGTGATCCAGAGAACACAATAAACACAGAAAAACCCTGTCCAACAAGCCAAAGGGTTTGAACCTCTGCTGCCTGTAATGCCTTGCATCACACGAAACCCTCAAACAATAGAGAAAGTGCCTACACTGACACTAAGCTCTCAATCTCAATACAGAGCACAGTCAAACTGTTAGACCTGAACCTCACGTGATCCAAACAAGAGTAAACTTGGGCTGTCTCATGTTCAGACAGTCACCTGAGAGTCTTGTGGAGTTTGGATATGAGTGATAATCTCAGACTAAGGTTTTAGGTCAAGCGAGTTGGGAGAGAAGTTCAGTATAGATAAACTTTAGCTTGAAGCTGAGGTATTACAGCAAGAGCTACCTACTTATATACAAAAACTGTACTGCTAATAATAGCCACAATGTATGAAAACAATACGGTAGTCATGCAGTATGCGCGAGCCATAGTTACCTGGCCTAAGCCATCCGGTTCTGGTTCTGATGGTCACATGGGGTCAGGGATAACTCGGGCTTTGGATAATAAAAAAGAAAATGAATATCTGTGAGAAATTGTAACATTACCCTCTCATTAAGGCAGTTGTCCCAACTGCCATTAGGGTTCCAGCATCTCTTCTAGCTCTTTGTTTACTGCTCTCCAGTAGTCCTGAATATATTCTTTCCATGCTTCTCCATCTGGGTTTTGAACTTGGATCTTCTTTCCATCATTTCGTTCGACTGTGTAGAAGTATTCCCATGTTCCATTCTCAGTTTCCTTGTACTCATGTCCCACGATTTCTTTTATCACTTTAGGGTTTATGATGGCGCTGGCCGTTACTACTCTTCCATGTTCTGCTTGGCTCTGCTGGTATTCTTCGATTAGTTCTTGAGCATTCTCCATGTCTTCCTCGGTGACCCAGTCATTGTGTTCCCTTGTCCATCCTACCCATTTTACTAGATAGTCAGTTACCAGCTGAGAAGGTTGGCCTCTCTTTCCTCTTACCCTTCAGGTTCAAGTGTCAAGGACTTCTTCGACTTCGTACTGTTCTTCATCTTCAATGAGGTCTGGTGGTGGTGGAGGTGGAAGTTCTTGGTTGGGGAATGCTGGTGGTGTGTACGGGGTTAAGAGCTTTTCATTGAAGTGTGAGTGGATTTGCCAATGCGGGGGAAGTTTGAGTTTGTACATGGAGGCACCTGCTTTTTCTAGGATTCGGAATGGGCCGACTCGCTTGTCGTCAAGCTTCTTCTTTGGTTGTGGGAGATGGAGATTGGTGGTGTCAAGCCAAACCAAGTTGTCTTTCTTGTATGTGATTGCCTTGCCCTTTCATTTGTCATATTGAGTTTTCATTTTGGCTGCTGCTTCTTCAAGGGACTGCTGGCACAGCTTGTGGATTTTTTGCATTTGTGATGCGAAGTTGCCGGCAGTGGGGTTAGTGAAAGGGCTATGGCATTCTGTTTCTGGGACGACTCGGGGGTTGAGTCTGTAAATGGTGAAGAAGGGGCTTTGGCCTGACTAATATGGCATCGTATCTGCCAGATTCTTTGAGACCGGTGATTAGGTCAACAGAAATATGGGTCCATGGTTCTGATGGGATAGCATTGGGGTGTAAAGGTGCCTTTCATGCTTGGGTGTTGCTCTTGACCCATTGGCACGTTTCACATCCTTTGACATATCTTTCTACCATTTGCTTGATCTTAGGCCACCAGTACTCCCTTTGAACGAGTTTGTTGGTTTTGTCAATTCCTGGATGTCCAGTGGCTAGGTGGTCATGGGACATGGCGATGATTTCTCCTCTGAGTTTCTCATCCCGGGGTACATAGATCCTTCCGGTAAGCATTAGGAGTCCTTTTTCCATTGTGATTCCTCTTTCATGGTTTAAGGAATCAGAGATTCCCCTGTCCCATTTGTTGGTGCTCTCAGTAGCATGCTTGATTTTCAAGTGGATGCTGGATGTTGTGGGCATAATCATTGCATGGAAATGTTCTGGCTTCAGGACCACAATTTCATTGTTGTCCTGTTTTCCTTGGTCATGATCATCCCATCGGGATAATAGGTCGGCTTTTTGGTTTGTGGCGCCTGGTTTGTGATGAAGGGAGAAGTGGTATTTGGCGAGCTCGGTTACCCAGTGGGCCTGTTGCTGATTGAGTTTCTGGGGTTTTTGGAAATACTGGAGATTTTGATGGTTGGTCCATACTTCAAAGTCCACAGTGGCTCCCATCAGGTAATGTCTCCACTCAGCAAGGGCGAGCATTATGGCTAGGAGTTCTTTGTCATAGATCTTGTAGTTTCTTTCTGTCGTTGTCAATGACTTTGAAAGGAAGGCTACTGGTCTCCATTTGCCATCCTGTTGTTGGCTTAGTACTGCACCGATGGCTCCTTCACTTGAGTCTGCTTCTACTCTGAACTTTCCATCTTCCTTTGATAATGCTAGGATTACATCTTCTGCCATTTGCTTCTTCAGTTGTTGGAATGCTTGATTCTGGGCCATGCCCCAGTTCCAAGGGGCGTTCCTGGTGAGCTGAGTCATTGGTTGCACTATCTTGGAATAGTTTTTGATGAATTTTTGATAGAAATTTGTGAAGCCCAAAAAGCTTTGTAGCTCTTTCTTCTTGGTGGGTGTGGGCCATTCGGTGATGCCTTTGACTTTGACAGGGTCCATGCAGATTGATCCTTCACTGATGATTACTCCCAAATATTCTGTTTCTAGGACTTCAAATTCGCACTTCTCAGCTTTGAGGAACAGCTTGTGTTCCTGTAGGCATTGAAGTACTCATCGAACTATCTGTTGGTGCTCTTGGAGGTTTTTGGAGAATATGAGGATGTCATTGAGGTAGATGGTGACCTTCCCTTCGGCGATCAAGTCATGGAATATATCATTCATCATCCATTGGAAGGTTGCGGGGGAGTTGGTGAGTCCAAAGAACATGACTGTCAGTTCAAATAGTCCTTGGTTGGTTCGGAAAGCGGCCTTGTACTCATCACCGTCTTTTATGCATACATTGTTGTATCCCCAGTGTACGTCTAGCTTGGTAAAATACTTGGCACCTCTGAGCTTGTCCATGAGCTCCGAAATGAGTGGTAGGGGGTATCAATTTTTGATAGTGATTTCATTGAGTTTTTGGTAGTCCTGGACTGGGTGAAGGGTGCTGTCTTTCTTTTTGACAAAGAAGAATGGTGATGTGAATGGGGATTTTGATGGTCTTATTCCTCCAGTGGACAGGTTCTCATCCAAGAATTTGTCAAGTTCTTCCTGTTTGTTTCGGTTCAGTGGATATACCTTGCAGTCAAGAGTGTTGCTGGCATTGGGGACAAGTTTGATGGCATGGTCCCAAGGCTTTCGATCGGGTAGCTTGTCAAAGTTATCTTTCGAAAATAGGTCTTGGAACCCTCAGTAATTGGGGGGTACCATTTCTTCAAAACTCCTTTTTGGCTTTCCTTCACTTGCTTTCGCAGCTAAATCGTTTGCATGGTGAACTGCTCTGATTTCTATTTCCTCGGTCATGTCTACTGCTAGGATAGTATCCCCTTCTTCTAATTCCTCATCCCACCTGTCTTCTGGTGAAGAGGAGTCTGTGTGCACAGAGCTAGAAATGCACCAGTGTCGAAGACACTGATCACACCCATACCCAACACTACACACACAAACACACTCAAGTTTGTGGGGGATTCTGATGCGATAGAAGTAGGGAACCAATATAACTGAATTCTCAATATATCTAAGATACACGTGTAGTGATAGCACTCATATGATATCTAGACTTCTCTAAGTCCAAAGGCTTTTCTCTAAACATGAGGTGTGACTTCTGTCACCAGGCCTCGAGGCAAAGGTTGTATAACAATACACAAACATCATTAAACATATTCACAACTCTCTAGAAGTCATGCACAACTCTAATAGTCACAGCACACAACAAATAACACACTAAACACAACTTAAAGCACTGTGCTCTAAGCAGAAACTGACTCCTACTAAACAATCCACAAGAACTGCAGGACTTTCACCTACATGCTTGAGTTTCCTAACCGATTGTAGACCCACAGGGTTCAAACCTATGTGATCCAGAGAACACAATAAACACAGAAAAACCCCGTCTGACAAGCCAAAGGGTTTGAACCTTTGCCAACTTGTGGAAATAACACAAAGCGAGCACTAATCAGACCAAAGGGTTTGAACCTCTGCTGCCTGTAATGCCTCATGTCACATGAAACCCTCAAACAATAGAGAAAGTGCCTACACTGACACTAAGCTCTCAATCTCAACACAGAGCACAATCAAACAATCAATGAAACTCAAGTACGGAGTGCCTCACTAGCCTTCGTGGCCTCGCTCACGACTCGGATCTCTCTCATTTATATCAAAGATGGTCTATATTCTCTCACTCGAAGTCACAGACAGCTCCAAGTGCTAGAGCGTGTAGCTAGAATAACTCACACCATCACAATTGGGGTTCAACACCTCTAACTTGTCACTAATGGACAGAGTGCAAGGTTCAAACAACTCCAAAGGCTAGAGCACATATCCAAAAAGCTTGTCACTATTACACTGGGGGTCAGAAACTTGTATACTACATCTACACTACAGTATTTATACATTTCTACATCTTACAAACTGGTACAACCTTGTATAGTACTGTTAGAACCTCAGAACATTATCGCTTGCAATGCATGCGCATTGTTATAGCATGCTGGGACTCAGTGCTTGGCCTGAGGCCTATCTCAAGACCAGACCTTGTTTTCCTCATGGTTTGGACTCTACCTGCACTGCGCTCCATGTGTTTTACACTGCACTCTATGTGTTGGCATATCACTCATCATTTTCCTGGAGGATACCCAGAGTGACAATCATTCATACCAGTTGTATCCTATTCTAAACTTGGGTTTCTAGGTTTCTCCGGTTGGTGGGGTTACCCACTCTAAGCCTAGGCACTGTGCTCTATGGCCAAATAGGGTTCTCTCGGAGTTATTCATACTTCGGCATTATTCCATACACCCAGCACAGCATGCCAGTCAATCCGTGCCCTGTGCATCATAGATCAATGTAGTTCTTTAGTAACATATGTATCTCTCATCAATTCCATAGAGCGCATATCTGATCTGCTTCTAGTGCATTCAGTACCAAGTGCTGAGCTCTTATACTTAGTGTGACCTCACTGGTATCATTCTAAATTAGAGCATGCTCTCTACCAATTGTCACTCAAGACCGTCATGCACACGACTCTATAATGCATGCTGCATGCGTATCACTGCACTCTATAGCTATAACATTGCGCTCTATGTGAGTCCTGCACTCTATGTGTTTATCACTGTGCTCTATGCATTTCTCACTGCGCTCCATGTCTATTCTTCATTATCTCAGTAACCAGCCATTATACAATGTATGCATTGATACATATCGCAAAATTACATGTGTAGACACTTTGTGAGCATGTCACTGGGTCTGCGTCTGGTAGGGTGAATGGCTGCTTCTGGCACTGGCACCGTCCAAATATAATTTTCTGCATTTTCCAGCTGATGATGGGATTGTGATGTATTAACCAGTCATGTCCCAGGAATACCCTTCTGGTGCCTAGGTCGGTGACTGCTAGGTCAATTTGTTCTGCATGTTCTCCGATGGTCATTCGTAGTTCAACAAAGTGGGTGACTTCTCCTGCCTTGTTGTGGGTTCCATCGGCGTTGTAGACTGGGATTGGGGCGCTGGTTGCTCGGGTTGGTAGATTGTGTTCTTCTACGTATTTGCAGTCAATGGAACTTCTGGTGCATCTGCTGTCTATTAGGGCCATGGTTTTAAGAGTTTGGCAGTTGGTTAGGGTTTCAAGTCGGATTTTGGTGGTTAAGTCTTTTGCTCCAGCCTGAGCACTTCATTGGATGTATCGGACTGGTTTGCAGAGTTCTTCCAGCTGTTCAAGCACCTGAGTGCAGGGAAGGGTGATAATGTGCATCAGCATTTCTTGGTCTGCTTCTGCTTGTTGCATTTTGTGGGTCCAGTGTGCTAATATTGTGTGGGCTTCATAACTACCCATCACTTGTCTGATTGCGTGCCATGTCCATTCTGTTTCGAATGGAATCATGTACCCAGATTCTTCTTTCTCAATCGTTTTCAGCTCTGTCCAGTTGTGATCCTCTTTTACTTGCATCCACCATCGGTTGTATGCCTTCATGTCGGTTGCATCGGGATCTCCTTTCTTGCAGTAATGGTGTCCCCAGAGGTATGCTTGCCATTCGGGGTCATTGTCCTCATTGTACTCTTCTTCATCTCCCTTCTTTGCCTTTCTAGAACTGCTAGGGTCCATGGACATTTCTGTCAAGGCATTGCCACCCTTGGTAGCCATTCTTTTGGCTCCACGGGTTGGGTATCTTGCCTCCAAAGGAGGACTTTTTCATGTCAGGGATGGCCCGCATGCGTCTGCCTTTTTGGCAGCAGCAGCCAGTTGGTAGGACGTGTTGTCTTTGTCATCCAGTACTTCTTCTAGAGAAACCTTTTGTGAGTGAGGAGAGATTGGAGGAGGACTTATCGGGTCTTGGGTGCACCTACCACCCGTCTCACATGGTGGATGAGGCGCTTGTGCCCTGTCAATTGAGAACTGTTCTGATCTGAGCGACGACTTTTCCGCTCTGTCCTGTCTGCCCTTAGTCAGGTTGTCCCTGGCATTTGGGTGCATATCTACAGGAGTTGCAGTTAGTTTGTCGCAAGGGATCACTCCTTTGGTCTTGCTGCCCAGGGCTATTGCCACTCTGTGCTCCCTCTGCTGCAGCTGTTTGCGGTCAGGGATTCTTCTTTTTGGGGAAGCCACATGCTTCCGCTTGTCAGGCGCTGTCCAAGGGTGTTTCGAGGACGTCTTTGGTAGGGCCTGGGTTTGGGTCCTTGAATATTCGTTAGTATTGTCCATTAAAATATCATACCAGTTTTGCGATTCTTTGGGTGCTTTGCTGGAGGGTGTAGAGATGGGTATATTCGAATGTGTGATATGTTTTCCTACAGAAGTACTATAAGTCTGTCCAGCAGTATGTAATTGTGCACCTTTAGAAAGTCTGTTAGACCCAAACCTCATGTGATCCAAACAAGAGTAAACTTGGGCTGTCTCGTGTTTGGACAATCACCCAGGAGTCTCGTGGAGTTCAGATATAAGTGATGATTTCGGACTAAGTCCTTAGGTCGAGCAAGTTGGGAGAGAAGTTCGGTATAGATAAACTTTAGCTCGAAGCTGGGGTGTTACAGCGAGAGCTACCTACTTATATATGAAAACTATGCTACTAATAATAGACATAACATATGAAGACAATACGGTAGTCATGCGGTATGCGCGAGTGGTAGTTACCTGGCCTAAGCCTCCTGGTTCTGGTTCTGATGATCATGTGGGGTCGGGGATAGCTTGGGCTCTGGCTAAATAAGAAAGAAAAGTGAATATCCATGAGAAATTGTAACATTACCCTCTCATTAAGGCAGTTGTCCCGACTGCCATTAGGGCTCCGGCATCTCTTCTAGTTCTTTGTTTACTGCTCTCCAATAGTCCTGAATATATTCTTGCCATGCTTCTCCATCTGGGTTTTGAACTTGGATCTTCTTTCCATCGTTTCATTCAATTGTGTAGAAGTATTCCCATGTTCCATTCCCAGTTTCCTTGTATTCATGTCCCACAATTGCTTTGATTGCTTTCGGATTTACAATGGCCGCTGCCATTACCACTCTTCCGTGTTCCGCCTGGCTTTGTTGGTATTCTTCAATTAATTCTTGGGTGTTCTCCATGTCTTCTTCGGTGACCCAGTCATTGTGTTCCCTTGTCCAGCCTACCCATTTTACCAGATAATCGGTTACCAGTTGAGAAGGTTGGCCCCTCTTTCCTCTTACCCTTCAGGTTTGAGTGTCAAGGACTTCTTTGACTTCGTACTGTTCTTCATCTTCAATGAGATCTAGTGGTGGTGGTGGTGGGAGTTCTTGATTTGGGAATGCTGGGGGTGTGTATAGAGTAAGGAGTTTTTTGTTGAAGCGGGGGTGGATTTGCCAGTGCGGTGGGAGTTTGAGTTTGTATGTGGAAGCGCCTGCCTTCTCTAGGATTCGGAATGGGCTGACTCGTTTGTCGTTGAGCTTTTTCTTTGGCCTCAGGAGGTGGAGATTGGTGGTGTCAAGCCACACTAAGTCGTCCTTTTTGTATGTGATTGCCTTGCCTTTTCACTTGTCATATTGGGTTTTCATCTTGGCTGCCACTTCTTCGAGGGATTGTTGGCATAGTTTATGGATTTTTTGCATTTGAGATGCAAAGTTGCCGGCAGCGGGATTGGTGAATGGGCTATGGCGTTCGGTTTCTGGGACAACTCAGGGGTTGAGTCTGTATACCGTGAAGAATGGGCTTTGCCCTGTGGCAGAATGCTTTCGGTTGTTATGGGTGAATGCTGCAAGAGCGAGCCATTCATGCCAGTCGTCTTGTTGATATCTGGTAAATATCCTTAGATATTTCTCGATCTCTTGGTTGACTCTTTCCGTTTGTCCGTCTGTTTGGGGGTGAAAGGCGGTGGATGCATTGGGGGTGATTTGGAGAATTCTGTAGAGGTCCGTCATGAATTTTGAGACGAATTGAGGGCCTCTGTTGGAGATTACGGTCCTTGGCATGCCATGAATGGCGAACACCTTGTCTCGGAAAATCTTGGCAGTTCCTTCGGATGTCAGGGTTCCGTTACATGCTATGGGAATGATTTCTTTGGAAAATCTGTCTACAATAACTAAGATGGCATTGTATCTGCCAGATTCTTTGAGGCCAGTGATTAGGTCGACTGAGATATGCATCCATGGTTCTGAGGGAACGGTGTTGGGGTGTAGGGGTGCCTTTCATGCTTGAGTATTGCTCTTGACCCATTGGCACGTCTCGCATCCTTTTACATATCTTTCTATCGTTTGCTTGATTTTTGGTCACCAGTACTCTCTTTGGACAAGTTTGTTGGTTTTGTCAATTCCTGGATGGCGGGCGGTTAGGTGATCATGGGACATGGCAATGATTTCTCCTCTGAGTTTCTCATCCCGGGGTACATAGATCCTTCCAGTAAGCATTAAGAGTCCTTTCTCCATTGTGATCCCTCTTTCATGGTTTAGGGAATCCAAGATTCCTCGGTCCCATTTGTCAGTGCTTTCGGTAGTACGCTTGATTTTTGAGTGAATGCTGGATGTTGTGGGCATGATCATGGCATGGAAGTGCTCTGGCTTCAGGACTACGATTTCATTGTTGTCCCTTTTGCCTTGATCATGATCACCCTGTCGGGATAGCAAGTTGGCCTTCTTGTTTGCAGTGCCAGGTTTGTGATGGAGGGAAAAGTGGTATTCTGTGAGTTCAGTTACCCAACGGGCTTGTCGGCAGTTGAGTTTCTGGGGTTTTCGGAAATATTGAAGATTTTGATGGTCCATCCATACTTCGAAGTCTATGGCTGCTCCCATGAGATAGTGTCTCCATTTGGTGAGCGCTAACATTATGGCAAGGAGTTCTTTGTCATATATCTCATAGTTCCTTTCTGTCGTTGTCAATGATTTTGAAAGGAAGGCTATGGGCCTCCATTTGCCATCCTGCTGTTGGCTTAATACTGTGCCTATAGCTCCTTCACTTGAGTCTGCTTCTACTCTGAACTTTCCATCTTCCTTTGGCAAGGCCAGAATTACATCTTTGGCCATCTGCTTCTTCAGTTGTTGGAACACCTGGTTTTGGGCCATGCCCCAGTTCCAAGGGGCGTTTCCAGTAAGTTGGGTCATTGGTCGCACTATCTTGGAATAGTTTTTGATGAATTTTCAGTAGAAATTTGCGAAGCCCAAAAAGCTTTGTAGCTCTTTCTTCTTGGTGGGTGTGGGCCATTCGGTGATGCCTTTGACTTTGACAGGGTCCATGCAGACCGATCCTTCGCTGATGATAACTCCTAGGTATTCAGTTTCTAAGACCTCAAATTCGCACTTCTTGGCCTTGAGGAACAGCTTGTGCTCTCTTAGGCGTTGAAGTACTCATCGGATGATCTCTCGATGCTCTTGGAGATTTTTGGAGAATATCAGGATGTTGTCAAGGTAAATGGTTACTTTTCCTTCGGCAATCAAGTCATGGAATATGTCATTCATCATCCATTGAAAGGTTGTGGGGGAGTTGGTGAGTCCAAAGAACATGACTGTTGGTTCAAACAGTCCTCGGTTGGTTCTGAAAGCAGCTTTATATTCATCACCCTCTTTGATGTGTACATTGTTGTATCCCCAGCATACGTCTAGCTTGGTGAAGTATTTGGCGCCTCTGAGCTTGTCTGTGAGCTCTGAAATGAGCGGTAGGGGATACCGATTTTTGATAGTCATTTCATTGAGCTTTCAGTAGTCTTGGACTGGTCAGAGGGCGCCATCTTTCTTTTTGACAAAGAAGAATGGTGATGCGAAGGGTGATTTCAATGGTCGTATTCTTCCAGTGGATAGGTTTTCCTCCAAGAATTTGTCAAGTTCTTCCTGTTCATTTCAATTCAGGGGGTATACTTTACAGTCGAGGGTATTGCTAGCGTTGGGGATAAGCTCGATGGCATGATCCCAGGGTTTTCTGTCGGGGAGTTCATCAAAATTGTCTTTTGAGAATAAATCTTGGAACCCTCGGTAGTCGGGGGGTACCATTTCTTCAAAACTCCTCTTCGGCTTTCCCTCACTTGCTTTTGCAGCTAAGTCGTTTGCATGGTGGATCGCCCTGATTTCTATTTCTTCAGTCATGTCTACTGCTAATATGGTATCTCCTTCTTCTAATTCCTCATCCCATCTGTCTTCTGGGTCAGCATCTGGTAGGGTGAATGGCTGTTTTTGGCATTGACACCGTCCGAATATGAATTTTTGAGTTTTCCAGTTAATGACGGGGTTGTGGCGTATTAACCAGTCATGTCCTAGGAACACTCTTCTTGTGCCAAGGTCCATGACAGCTAAGTCAATCTGTTCTGCATGTCCTCCTATGGTCATTCGTAGTTCGACAAAATGAGTGACTTCCCCTGCCTTGTTGCAGGTTCCGTCTGCATTGTAGACTGGGATGGGGGCACTGGTTGCTTGGGTTGGTAGGTCATGATCTTCTACATACTTGCGGTCAATGGAGCTTCTGGTGCACCCACTATCAATTAGGGCGGTTGTTTTGAGGGTCTGGTGGTTGGTGAGAGTTTCGAGTCAGATCTCAGTGGTTAGGTCTTTTGCTCCGGCTCGGGTGCTTCTTCTTATGTATCGGACCGGTTTGCGGAGCTCTTCCAATTGTTCGAGAGCTTGGGTGCAGGGAAGCGTGACAATGCATGTTAGCATTTCTCAGTCTGCTTCTGCTTGTTGCATTTTGTGAGTCCAGTGCACTAATATTGCATGGGCTTCATAACTACCCGTCGCTTGTCTGATGGCATGCCATGTCCATTCTGTTTCAAATGGAATCATATATCCGGACTCCTCTTTCTCAATGGTCTTCAGCTCTGTCCAGTTGTGGTTCTCTTTTACTTGCGTCCACCATCGGTTGTATGCCTTCATATTGGTTGCCTTGGGGTTGCCTTTCTTGCGATAGCAATGTCCCCTGAGGTATGCTTGCCATTCAGGGTCATCATCCTCATTGTATTCTTCTTCCGCTTCCTTCTTTGTCTTTCTAGAACCGCTAGGGTTCATGGGTGTTTCCACCAAGACGTTGCTGCTGTTGGTAGCCATTCTTTTGGCTCCATGGGTTGGGTGTCTTGCCTCCGAAGGAGGACTTTTTCGCATTGGGGATGGCCTGCATGCATCTGCATTTTTGGCTGCAGCAGCCAGTCGGTAGGACATGTCGTCTTCATTGTCCGGTACTTCTTCTAGAGAGACTTTGCGTGAGTGTGGAAATAGTGGAGGGGGACTTATTGGATTCTGGGCATGCCTACCACCTGTCTTGCATGGCAGACAAGGCGCTTGTGCCCCGTTGATTGAGAACTGTTCTGATCCAGGAGGGGACTTTTCCGTTCTGTCCTGTCCGCCCTTAGTCAGGTTGTCCCCGGCATTCAGGTGCGTATCTACAGGAGTCACAGTTAGTTTCCCTTGAGGGATTGCTCCTTTGGTCTTGCCACCCAGGGCTATTGCCACTCCATGCTCCCTCTGCTGCAGCTGTTTGCGGTCAGGGATTCTTCTTTTTGGGGAAGCCGCATGCTTCCATTTGTTGGGTGCCGTCCCAGGGTGTTTCGAGGACGTCTTTGGTGGGGCCCATTCAGTCTTGGTGAGGTGGTCCTCATCTTCCTGGTCCATCATGTTAGTTAAAATACTATACCGGTTGTGCGATTCCTTGGGTGCTTTACTGGAGGCAGGGAAACTTGGTATGTTCAAATGCGCATTATATAGTCCTACAGAGATATGATGAGTCCATCCAGCAGTATGTAAAGCACTTTTAGAGAGTCCAGCCAACGGAATAGAATCGCTTATTCATTGGCCTCATCTTTTACCTCCTTGACTCCTGAGGTAGAGGGTGTCTTCTCCTCTTCCGATTCTTCTTCTTGTTCCACTACTCGATTGTTGCAGCATGTGTTATTGTTCTGGGTGAATCTTCTACCTCTGTCCCTGGGTTTTCTCAGTTGTTGGCAGTCCACAGTGAAGTGCCCTTTCTGATGGCAATTGAAGCACCGGCGTTCCCATCGGATTTGGTCTATATCCATGGGTTCACCTTGTCTGCTATAGACAGGTCCAGTTCCTATGTTGGTGCTGATTGGTCCTGGCTCTGCAGGGGCCTTTGGTGATGCATTCTGGCTCTGATTTTGGCTGTGCAGCAGGTAATTGTTGTTGTTGTTGCACAGTTGGGGTCGGTTATCATATCGTTGGTTGCGTGGTTGGTTGTTCCGGTTCCGAGGATCTTGAGGGCGGTAACCTTTGTGGGTGCAGTCAAAGACTTTGACTTTGGTGAGCTCGTTGTCGAGTTCAATAATCTGTCATTTCCACTGGGGGTATGTACACGGTGGCGGTCGGTCTCTGGCAGCAGTTTGGGCATAGTCGGTGGGTATTCCTCCCCTGATGGCGGCAACTATGTGGCTCCGGTCGTCCTGTTGCTCCCATCTTCCGGCTAATTGGGCTTGTTCTTCAAGCTGCTGGAAATATTGGTATGCACCGCCTTCTTTCATTTGGAGTGCATACATGCGCTGCTCGTGGACTTCTTCTACTGCCAGGTTGGAGAACTGTTCGCGAATTAGCTGGACGAAGTCATGCCAATTCGGGTATCGGTATCTTTGGTATCGGCCACTGTAGTAGGTTTCAATGTGGTGGACCCACCAGGAGAGCATGTGTCTGGCTAGGTGAGAGGCAGCGAAGTTAACTTGCTGTGCCTCAGTTAGGTAGATTCGGTGGGCCTCGAAGTAGGCTATGCATTGGTAAAGGAACTGTTGAATGTCATCATGTTTTCCATAGAAGTCTGCTGGGACTTTTACAAGTATTGGTTTGATGCCGAAATAGGCAGCGTTATGGGGTGCTTCTCCTGTGGGTGCTCCTGGGAGGGGCAGAGGTGGCATTCTCCCTGGTGACGGTCTGGGGAGTGACCATAGATCTCCTCTTGCTCCGGGCGAGTCTGGATCTCCTGGGTCTCCAGGGTTTGGTGGCTGTGGGAGTGGCAGTTGCCTGGGATCCAAGGGTAGCTGGTATTGGGCCCGTATGTTGTCTAGGTCCTTCTGTTTTTGTGCTAGCTCCTCTCATTGCCGTTCTAGGTCTTCTTGCCCCTTGGTCCACTCATCGTATTTGGCGAGTCTCCGTGCTTGTTCGGCTTTGTCTAGCCTGTGACTGGGCCCTCCCATTTCTGCTGGTCCGCTGCTGGCTCTGGCGAATAGTCGGGACTTGCCATAGGTTGGGGGTCCGCCTTGTTGCCGGACTCAGCTAGTGGTTGGAGTAGGCGGGGTGTCAGGGAGTGGTTTGGGTAGGGTGAGGTTCCACTCATCGTAGTCTGGCAGGGGTGCATAAGCTTGTAAAGGAAAATCTTTATTGAACATGAACGTCGCCTGCTCATGAGCAGCATATGTTCGTAGCCTCCCCTTCTCTTTGTCATCTCTTTCTTTGTCTGCTTGTAAATACCTTTGCCCCATATCTGTCACTAGCCATGACACTTCTTTATGTAGTTGGTTGTATCTCTGCTTCACCCTCCACTTGTACTCGTCCCTCTGTTGGTTCATGGTCAAGAGTGGAACGAGCTCTGGGAGAGGCAGGTCTGCTTCCTGCTCCGGTGACTCCTGTGAGCCGGGAAATCCAGTAGCAGTTGAGGTCGGGGTTCTGTTTGTCGGGTATGGCTTTCTCCTTTCCTTTCTGCGATGCCGATGATGGAGTTTCGTCGACTGATTCGGAGTTCGTCAGGGTAGATTCTTCCAGCGGGTATTCTGTATGGAGTGCATGGTATGGGATGAATTCGGTGGCAATGGTGCCACCACTCTGCCTCACTCTCTCCTGTTCTTCTTGGCTCAAGTAGGGCCATTCGCTGTGTGTTATAACTCGGTGGTGGGGTCCCAGTGCGATCATCTTCGCTTGTGCATCTAACCAGTCCGGGTAGGTCGAGAGTGGCATGATTTCTGGGAATATGGGTGGCAATGGTAATGTGGGGTTCTTTGAAGGAGGCACAGGCAGGGAATTCGGAGCTGCTCTTGGTGTCATAGATACGGACAACTTGGGCGACTGATGCGGTGTATTCTGAGGCAATGTCCATGGAGGTGGTGCTGGGAGTGTGGGGCGCAGTGCTGATTCTAAGGACATCTGGGATGTGTTGTGGGTGAGGGCTGTCAGTCCTTCTGTGACCATTGCCCATGCTGACTTCCTCTGTTTGGGGTAGGGCTCTGCCCTGTTCAAGGTCTTCGAGCTTGTACATCGGCTCAACATTGTCATGTTGGTTGGTAAGGATCCATGGGATCAGGACCCGTAGGACTACGGTGGTGATGGCGAGAGCAATTACACTCAATGTCACCACTAGGGTGATGTTGGTTTGAGTGGTGGTGAGTCCTCTGGCATGGTACATGGGTTTTTTCTTGCATCATGCACTAAGAAAAGAAGGGAAGCTTCAAGCTAATTGTTAGACCCAAACCTCACGTAATCCAAACAAGAGCAAACTTGGGCTGTCTTGTGTTCAGACAATCACCTGGGAGTCTCGTGGAGTTCAGATATAAGTGATGATTTCGGACTAAGTCCTTAGGTCGAGCAAGTTGAGAGAGAAGTTCGGTATAGATAAACTTTAGCTCGAAGCTGGGGTATTACAGTGAGAGCTACCTACTTATATACGAAAACTATGCTACTAATAATAGACACAATGTATGAAGACAATACAGTAGTCGTGCGGTATGCACGAGCAGTAGTTACCTGGCCTAAGCCTCCCGGTTCTGGTTCTGATGATCACGTGGGGTCAGGGATAGCTTGGGCTCTGGCTAAATAAGAAAGAAAAGTGAATATCCATGAGAAATCGTAACAAAGTCTGGCTGACCAAGTGGAATCACTCATTCGTCAGCCTCGCCTTTTACCTCCTCAACTCTGGATGTAGAGGGCATCTTCTCCTCTTCCGATTCCTCTTCCTGTTCTACTACTTGGTTGTCATGGCGCGTATTGTTGTTCCTGGTAAATCTTCCACCCCTGTCCCTTGGTTTCCTTGGTTGTCAGCAGTCCGCGGTGAAGTGTCCCTTCTGATGGCAGTTGAAGCATCGGCATTCCCATCGGATTCGGTTATATCCATGGGTTTGCCTTGTCTGCTATAGACAGGTCCAGTTCCTGTGTTGGTGCTGGCTGGCCCTGGTTCCACGGGGGCTTTTGGCGGCACGTTCTGGTTCTGATTCTGGTTGTGTGGTGGGTAATTGTTGTTGTTGTTGTTGTTGCATGGTGGGGGTTGGTTGTTGTACCATTGGTTATGTGGCTGGTTGTTCTGGTTCCACGGGTCTTGAGGGTGATAGCCTTTGTGGGTGCAGTCAAAGACTTTGACCTTGGTGAGCTCGTTGTTGAGTTCGATGATTTGTTGCTTCCACTGGGGGTATGTGTGCAGTGGGGGTTGGTCTCTAGCAGTGGTTTGGGCATAGTCAGTGGGTATTCCACCCCTGATGGCGGTGACTATATGGCTTCAGTCATCTTGTTGTTCCCATCTCCTGGCTAATTGGGCTTGTTCTTCAAGCTGTTGGAAATATTGGTATGCACTGCCTTCCTTCATTTGGAGTGCATACATGCACTGCTCATGGACTTCTTCTATGGCCAGGTCAGAGAATTGCTCATGGATTAAGCAGATGAAGTCACACCAATCCAGGTACTGGTATCTCTGGTATTGGCCGCTGTAGTAGGTTTCCACATGATGGACCCACTATGAGAGTGCATGTCTGGCTAGGTGGGAGGCAGCAAAATTGACTTGCTGCACTTCGGTTAGATAGATTTGGTGGGCCTCAAAGTAGGCTATGCATTGGTAAAGGAATTGTTGGATGTTGTCATGTTTCCCATAGAAGTCTGCCAGGACCTTTACAAGTATTGGTTTGATGCTGAAGTAGGCAGTGTTATAGGGTGCTTCCCCTGTGGGTACTCCTGGGAGAGGAGGGGGTGGCATTCTTCCTGGTGATGGTCTGGGTAATGACCATAGATCGCCCCTTGCTCCTGGCGAACCTAGATCTCCTGGGTCTCCAGGGTTTGGTGGCTGTGGAGGCAGTGGTTGCCTTGGATCTGGGGGTAACTGGTATTGGGCCCATATATCGTCTAGGTCCTTCTGCTTCTGTGCTAGCTCTTCCTGCTGCCATTCTAGGTCTTCTTGTCCCTTGGTCCACTCATTGTATTTGGTGAGTCTCTGCACTTGTTCTGTTGCGTCTAGTCCATGGCTAGGCCCTCCCATTTCTGCTGGGCTGCCTCCAGCTCCAGTGAATAGTCGGGATTTGCCATATATTGGTGGTCCGCCTTGTTGTCAGGTTTGGCTAGTGGTTTGGGCTGGCAGGGTGGAGGGGAGGGGCTTGGGTAGTGAGAGGTGATACTTGTCGTAGTCAGGCAGGGGTTCATAGGCTTGCAAAGGAAAGTCTTTATTAAACATGAACATCGCCTGCTCATGGGCGGCATACGTTCGTAGCCTCCCTTTCTCTTTGTCATCTCCATCTTCATCCACTTGTAAATACCTTTTCCCCATCTCTGTTGCTAGCCATGACACTTCTTTATGCAGCTGGCTGTATCTCATCCTCACCCTCCATTCGTACTCATCCTTCTGTTGGCTCGTGGTCAAGAATGAAACAAGCTCTGGGAGAGGCGGGTCTACTTCCTGTTCTGGTGACTCCTGTGAGCTGGGAGATCCAGTAGTGATTGAGGTCGGAGGGGTTGAGGGACAGGGTTCTGTTCATTGGGTATGGCTTTCTCCTTTCCTTTCCATGATGCCGAGGATTGAGTTTCATCAGCTGATCCAGAGTTTGTCTGGGTAGACTCTTCCGGCAGGTATTCTGTGTGAAGTGCATGGTATGGGACAAATTCAATGGGTACAGTGCCACCACTCTGCCTCGCTTTCTCCTGTTCTTCTTGGCTCAAGTAGGGCCATTCGCTGTGTGTTATAACTCGGTGGTGGGGTCCCAGTGCGATCATCTTCGCTTGTGCATCTAACCAGTCCGGGTAGGTCGAGAGTGGCATGATTTCTGGGAATATGGGTGGCAATGGTAATGTGGGGTTCTTTGAAGGAGGCACAGGCAGGGAATTCGGAGCTGCTCTTGGTGTCATAGATACGGACAACTTGGGCGACTGATGCGGTGTATTCTGAGGCAATGTCCATGGAGGTGGTGCTGGGAGTGTGGGGCGCAGTGCTGATTCTAAGGACATCTGGGATGTGTTGTGGGTGAGGGCTGTCAGTCCTTCTGTGACCATTGCCCATGCTGACTTCCTCTGTTTGGGGTAGGGCTCTGCCCTGTTCAAGGTCTTCAAGCTCGTATGTCAGCTCGACATGGTTATGCTGGTTGGATTCAAGGATCCACAGAATGAGGACATGTAGAACTATGGTGGTGATTGCAAGAGTGATTACACTCAGGGTTACCACTAGGGTGATGTTGGTTTTGGTGGTGGTGAGTCCTCTGGTGTAGTACATGGGTTTTTCTTGCATCATGCGCTAAGAAAAGAAGGGAAGCTTCGAACTAATTGTTAGACCCGAACCTCATGTGATCCAAACAAGAGTAAACTTGGGCTGTCTCATGTTCAGACAGTCACCTGAGAGTCTCATGGAGTTTGGATATGAGTGATGATCTTGGACTAAGGTTTTAGGTCAAGCAAGTTGGGAGAGAAGTTTGGTATAGATAAACTTTAGCTTGAAGCTGAGGTATTACAGCAAGAGCTACCTACTTATATACAAAAACTGTACTGCTAATAATAGCCACAATGTATGAAAATAATATGGTAGTCATGCAGTATGCGCAAGCCATAGTTACCTGGCCTAAGCTGTCTGGTTCTGGTTCTGATGGTCATGTGGGGTCAGGGATAACTTGGGCTTTGGATAATAAGAAAAATGAATATCTGTGAGAAATCGTAACACAAACAATCAATGAAACTCAAGTATGGAGTGCCTCATTAGCCTTCGTGGCCTCGCTCATGACTTGGATCTCTCAAATTTATACCAAAGATGGCCTATATTCTCTTGCTTGAAGTCACAGACAGCTCCAAGTGCTAGAGCATGTAGCTAGAATACCTCACACTGTGACAATTGGGGTTCAACACCTCTAACTTGCCACTAATGGACAGAGCGCAAGGTTCAAACAACTCCAAAGGCTAGAGCAGTGAAGAGGCTGGCTGTGGGCACCTGTGGAATAGTGCTTGGAACAGTGTGCTACACACACTAAACCTCACACACACTCACACAACTACTCAATCTATACAATCACCCTTGTAAGTATGTGGGGGGATGAGATTATATCGCCTTGCAACTACTAGTACTTTAGAACTAGTAAAGCACCTTATTATCTTGACACTATGCAGCATTTTACTCATTTCAGACTGATCCTAAGGCTAGGAACTTTTACAAGAAGGTACACTTCAAGGCACAACCTTCTTGGCAAAGTATAATATTCAAAACTACACTAGGACACTCTTTGTACAACACGATCAGACACACTGCAGGTCGCAATGACACTGAGCTTGGTCTTTTAACCACTCCCCAAGTACCGACTTAGTGAGCTCACTACACGTAGGCACATAGGGTTAATGGAACTGACTGCAACAATGAGAACAACCTCTAATCCTTCTATGGATCTTGGATTCGGAACAGAAACAACTTAGAGACAGAACAGAAACAGACTGACAGAACAGAACAGACAGACAGAACAGATTTCAGAAACTTCACTTCAATTCATACTCTCACAGACTCCAAACAGTACTCAGATGGAACAGAACCAGAACACTGATTCTTATTCACTTGGAACTTAAGCACACAAGTCAGATTCTGAAGTTATCTCTATTCCTTGGAGTGAGCTTGCTATTTCTATACAATGCTCAAAGCTACAAACTAATCCTTTATCACAGCACTTGCTTTCTACTCGCACACCACAACTTGGGGGTTCGAAAACTTGTATACTAACCCAGACTACTGACTACTTATACTACAACTGTTGTTAATTACAAATACTGCAGCCATACCCAGGTACACTAGACTCCTATGTACATAGCCCGCTGTTGCTGCAGCCTTACTTGGCACCTGGCTCGGTATTTCCTCCTATAGCATCATTTCCATAGTGAGCTTGCTAAAGCCCAATAGGCATGTGCCAATTTACAAGTCCGAAGGTGTATCACCTTTTGACCATATGTCACTCCATGTCTAGCCCTTTGTACTACATGTATAATCTTCTAGATTAGTGTCAAGCACACAGTGAGCTCACTAATTTCTGCACAGCAATGGATATCCTTGTCAACCAATTACTCAGTTTACCAGCACTCAGCTGAAGCTCCTATTCAGACCATGTGCTAGCCATATCACTTTTAATTTAGTGAGTGTGCCGATCTTTTCAATTATGATCTTCTTTATTCTCTGCTTATAGAAGTGAGCTCACTCAGTAAGCACAACTACCCATGGCCGAACAGTGCTTTGTGAACTTTCTGTCAAGCATGCCTGTCAAGTACCTGCTGTAACTAAGCTCTGATTTATGCCTGTCATGTCAGGTGTCACTGGTGCATACAATTATGATGCCCTTGTGTATTTGTTATGTACGCTCACTTGTTCTTTAAGTACGCTCACTCCGTATATTGTATTACAAGTTATATTCAGAATAAATCACAAAATTACATGGCTGGTATGTTTGCAGTCGCAACACCATACCTGAGAAGGCTGGACCAAACCTCACATGAGAGATAAGATAAAATGATAAGACTAGCACATGGCCTGAATAGAAGCTTTGGCTGAGTGCTGTTAACCTGAGTAATTGGTTGACAAGGATATCCATTGCTGTACAGAATTAGCAAGCTCACTGTGTGCTTGACACTATTCTAGAAGATGATTCATGTGTAATGAAGGGCTAGATGCAGAGTGACATGTGGTCGAGGAGGTGATACACCCTCAGACTTCTAAATCGGTGTGTGTCTACTGGGCCTTAGCAAGCTCACTATGGGAATGGGGCTATAGGAGGAAATACCAAGTCAGATGCCAAGTAAGACTGCAGTAGCAGTGGGCTGTGTACATAGGAGTCTAGTTTACCTGGGTACAGCTGCAATATTTGTAATTATCAACAGTTGTGGTATAAGTAGTTAGTGGTCTGGGTTAGTATACAAGTTTTGAACCCCTGAGTTACAGTGTGCACATAGAAAGCAAGTGCTGTGATAGAGGATCGGTTTGTAGCTTTGAACATTGTATAGAAATAGTGAGCTCACTCCAAAGAATAGAGGTAACTTCAGAATCTGACTTGTGTGCTTAAGTTCCAAGTGAATAAGAATCAGTATCCTGGTTCTGTTCCATCCGAGTACTGTCTGGAGTCTGTTAGAGTATGAATTGAAGTGGAGTTTCTGAAATCTGTTCTGTCTGTCTGTTCTGTTCTGTCAGTCTGTTTCTGTTCTGTCTCTAAGTTGTTTCTGTTCCGAATCCAAGATCCATAGAAGGATTAGAGGTTGTTCTCATTGTTGCAGTTACTTTTGTTAATGCTATGCATCTGTGTGTAGAGAGCTCACTAAGTTAGTACTTGTTGAGTGGTTAAAAGAGTGATCTCAGTGTCATCATGGCCTGCAGTGTGCCCAATTGTGTTATAGGACGAGTGTCCTAGTGCAATTTTGAATATTATACTTTGCCTAGAAGGTTGCACCTTGAAGTGTACCTTCTTGTAAAAGTTCCTAGCCTTAGGGTCAGTCTGAAACAAGTAAACACTGCATAGTGTTCAGATAATAAGGTGCTTTACTAGTTCTGAAGTACTAGTAGTTGCAAGGTGATATAATCTCATCCCCCCACATACTTACAAGCGTGATTGTATAGATTGAGTAGTTGTGTGAGTGTATGTGAGGTTTAGTGTGTATAGCATGCTGTTCTGAGCACTATTCCACAGGTGCCCACAGCTAGCCTCTTCACTGCCTCACTGGAAAATTCACCCCCACTTCAACAAGAAGCTCTTGACACTGTACATATCACCTGCCTTCCCAAACCAGCAACAACCACCTCCACTGCCACCCAACCTCATTGAAGAAGAAGAAGAGCATGAAGTAGAGGAAGTACTAGATGTATGAACTTGACATATCTTAGCCAAAAAAGGACAGAGATCCCATCTAACCACCAACTACTTGGTCAAATGGAAAAGATGGACAAGGGAGCACAACTCTTGGGTCATGACAGAGGACATGGAACATGCCCAAGAAGCAATTACCGACTTTGAGAAAAAGATGGAATGAGCCAAGCATACCATGGTTGTCCACACCATCATTACAAAAAAACAAAAGGTGGTCACACAAGTACTGGACCACCACCACTATCAAGATGATGGGACAGTGCTATACCAAGTTAAATGAGCAGACAGATGGAAATTCTGGGTTAAAAATCCTGATGAAGAAAAATGGAAATATCTCCTGGAGTCATACTGGGAAAAGGACCATCTTGCAAACCTAGAAGAGCCTCCTGACCCAGACATTGCATAGTGGCAGTCAGGACAACTGCCTTAATGAGAGGGCAATGTTACAATTTATTCACTTTTTCTTTTCTTTTATCATGTTCATTGCTTATGCAATCCTACTGACTCATTTGTCCTGAACCCCACTTATTAAGGACTTCTATTGTCTTTCAGAATCACTGTTTAGCATTATCATTTTTGTATATAAGTAGTAGCTCTTGCTGTACTATCCCCAGCTTTGAGCTAAAGTTTATTCATACCAAACTTCCCTCGTAGTCTTGCACCTGCTGAGAGCCTAACCAATGAGATTTGGTACCACATCTAAACTCTGCAGTAACTCTCAGGGTGGTTGTCCAAATGCAAGACAGCCCTGCATTTATACTTGTTTAGACCAGCTGGAACCTGGGTCTAACACTAACAGTTTTCATCACCCCAACTATATCCTGATTCTATCACCTACTACCTCTAAATCTTTGAGATCACCTGGTCGACCCACATGGCCACTATTATAATAGGTGTCCCCTTAGTCAGGGGTCACCTATTATTATAGTGACTTTGTCTTGCATCCCTTCACTTGTATATCCCCCCCCAATAACATCAACACTTTGGCTTGCTTTTGTCCTCCCTTGGCCCTCCAGGCCTTGTTCTGTCATTGTTCCCTCACATAAACATCTGTGGCATGTTCAGCTGCTCAGACCTGGTTGCCACTCACTCAATCCCACCTTATCCTGCCTTGTCCCACCACCTTGAACCATCAGGAACGATTTCCCACCTTCTGTGCCCACAAATAAATACAGAAATTTGTTTATTAAATACTACACATGTACTGTAATTTAATTATAAATTTATTTTCTTATTTCATCTGCTGAAATATGTAAGATAGCTTGTACTCCCTCCTGCACCTCCTTTTCTTGATCCTCATCATCACTCTCCTCACTACATGTGTTGATGTTGGTTCCATGACTTGTATAATTGAAATCCATGTCCATAGGATTGGTGTCCTGATGTTCTAGCCCAAACCCAGCTTGTTGGCCTCCAATCACACCCACACTGATGTCACCTGAGAAGCCAGTGTCAGATGCCAAGGTGTAGAATCGTCTCATGTGGATAGCATAGAATCATTCTCTCTGGTATTGATACATTGTGATCTGCATGGCAAGGGCAGGGTCCTGAATGGCAAGTAAGGCTTCTTGGCTTCTGAGATGGGTATTCTCAGTGTGCACATAGGTTATAACACATCATATTTCAATGTTGAGGCAGCAAATTTCTTCCTTTGCACAGCAGATTTTAAAGTAGTGGTCCATCACTTTCTGCCCTGCTGGAGTCACCCATTTTTGCCCACTCATGTCCTGCCAAACATCACATAAAAGATCAAAGTCTGCTAAGAACACATACTCTACAACCTGGTCCCATTCCAATGAAGGCCTCAGTGGATTGAGGAAGACAGTGGTGGCATTGTACTGCATAAGTGCTGTTTGTATTGCTTGTGATCTTGCCTTTAATGCCTTCCCTATGTGCTTTCTCATCTTGTACCCTGGGTTTTGTTTCATCAGCCTCATATGTGATTGAGAGTCTGATCATGTACCAGTATGTGACATGTTCATCTTTGTAAGCTCAAAGATCCAACTAACAACAAGTGACTCTGGCTCATCCACACACTGGCAATAGGTCCTTAAGGTGACATACTGCTCATTTTCAGCCCACTTTAGCAATTTGACAGTCCAACATTCACCTGGCGGGATGTTCAGTGACCGTTCCAAATCTTGGACCCACTCTAGTTCAAGAGATTGCTTCTCTAATAGGTGTTGGCAGGCTCTCTCCACCTTGTGAGTGTCATCTTTTGCTTGTGGGTGTGCATCTGGAGTAGTGGTTACAAAGATGATAGTTTAACTTGCAGAAACTTTAGACCTGGGAGAATATCAAGATGAGGTTTATTAAGAGTTCATAAAGCAGAAGAAACTTACTCTATATCATAATAATGAACAAGCTATGTAAAATACTCCATTTCAAGAGTTTCCTCTGGCAGCTCACTCTGTAATCCCTTCAGATACATTTCTTCCTCTTTCAACCAGTTGGTGAACTCTTTCTCATCAGTGACACCAAGTTCATGCATTGCTCATCACAGGGCTGGATAGCTGTCTGTGATTTCTAAAGCCTGGTGGTAGTTGTTGCATAAAAAGTTGCCTACTGACACATTAGAATCAGTCAATATGCCAAAGGGATAAGGTATTCTTGTCTTACTAAGATTTTCAAAAGACTCAATCCTGTCAATATGCTTCAAGTACTGTGTTATTTGCTGGTGTTGATGGAACCAACTGGCATATTGTACATTACTTGCAAGCACATTGGACTTGGAGAAAAATTGTTCCAAAGTTTCAAGGTCCTCCAAACCTAGTCCGCTTAGGTAGGTGCCAAGGTGGTGCAGCTGATAGAGACGATTATGTGTGTGGCCATGGAAGAGTCCCACCAGAATACAAAGTTGTTTCAATTCAGCCAGGTTACTGAGGGGTGAGTGAGAGACAGTTCCTCCAAATTTGCAGCTGATGTCATATCTGATACCGAGATGATGACCAAACACCTCAAGCAGCTTTTCTATGACAGCCAATGGATATTTGGCTCTAGATAACCTTAGTCAGTGACACAATACTCCTGGTAAAAAAAAATACGTACTGCTCTCCACTTCTCACCATGTCTGCACCAACGAGAACATATCCATGATGGCATAGTGAGAGGAAGAATCCTGTTTCCTCAAAACACCTCACATCTTTGAAGTACAGTCATCCAACATATTCTTCCACCACTCTTTGCATGGGGACATTACATCTGCCTTAGGAACCTCTACATCTCCAATCACCGCCTTTGACCAGCGCTCCACCTCAGTCCTGGGTAGGATATACCCATCACTGCCATCTAGTGTTGCTGCCAGTTTGACTCAAAGTCACGAGTCAGTCAAGTCAAGTCAGAAATTGCCAAGTCAAGTCATAAAAACGACTTGGAAGATATTCGGCTTGACTTGGCTTTGAAGTCACTCAAGTCACTCAGAAGCTGCTCAAGCTGTTAGCACTTTCCCTATTTAGATGCAGAATTTTTTTTGCTGTCTGGCAGCAACAGCAATGACTTTAAAGGTATGAAAACTCATTGTAGCCAGTGCCAAAGTTGTACAGGCAACCAATGCTACAGTATCACAGGCTACCATCAGCTGGACTGACGATGCCAGTGCTCTGGGGCTTAAACCGGCACTGGACTGACCTCATGCTGATGGCATTGCTGGCCCTGGGCACACTGCATGGAGAATTCAATATTCTTGGCTGAAATATTGAATTTTATAACTGTATATTTTTTCAAGCATCTTGACCAGAATATCAGAAAATTATTCTTAACATTATTTCAATAATCCTGTATATCAAAGAAATATTGAAAAATTCCCAAATATTGAAAGAATATTGGAAATAAAATTTCAATATTATAGGCCAGGATATTGAATTCTCCATACAGTGGCAAGAACTTCATGTCTACCTTCTGGATGTACAGGTTTGGGGAACCACATTGTTGTTTTGGTGGATATATGCTGTTTTATGGTAAATCTGATATGTATAACAATTCTTAATGGGAAAATCAGTTACATTATCGTGCTTTGTTTGCTATGGAAAGAAGTTTTCTTTGCTTAGTAATATTATATTTTCTAAATATAGGCAATCCTTACTGAGTCATTTGCTGAGTCATAAGTCACTAAAGTCATGACTTTGAGCTGAGTTGAGCCGAGTCATTGGACCATCGGAGCTGATTTGAAGTCGAGTCACCTGAGTTGAGTTGAGTGAAGCCAAGTTGAGTCGTGGCAACACTACTGCCATTGCATGAATCACCTCATTTGGTACATGTCCTTCTGGCCTCAGGATCTGAAGCATCCACTGCTTTACGCTGTGGGACTCATTTCATTGAATCATTCCTGTCCATTGCCCCCAACATACTGAATTCCAGTTCCTCTTCACCATCAAGTTTGAAGGTGCAGGCAGCACAGCAGTTCGTTAACTGCTGAAGAGGCTGGCTGTGGGCACCTGTGGAATAGTGCTCAGAATAGCATGCTATACACACTAAACCTCACATACACTCACACAACTACTCAATCTATACAATCACACTTGTAAGTATGTGGGGGGATGAGATTATATCACCTTGCAACTACTAGTACTTCAGAACTAGTAAAGCACCTTATTATCTGAACACTATGCAGTGTTTACTTGTTTCAGACTGACCCTAAGGCTAGGAACTTTTACAAGAAGGTACACTTCAAGGTGCAACCTTCTAGGCAAAGTATAATATTCAAAATTGCACTAGGACACTCGTCCTATAACACAATTGGGCACACTGCAGGCCATGATGACACTGAGATCACTCTTTTAACCACTCAACAAGTACTAACTTAGTGAGCTCTCTACACACAGATGCATAGCATTAACAAAAGTAACTGCAACAATGAGAACAACCTCTAATCCTTCTATGGATCTTGGATTCGGAACAGAAACAACTTAGAGACAGAACAGAAACAGACTGACAGAACAGAACAGACAGACAGAACAGATTTCAGAAACTTCACTTCAATTCATACTCTAACAGACTCCAGACAGTACTCAGGTGGAACAGGACCAGAACACTGATTCTTATTCACTTGGAACTTAAGCACACAAGTCAGATTCTGAAGTTATCTCTATTCCTTGGAGTGAGCTTGCTATTTCTATATGACACTCAAAGCTACAAACTGATCCTCTATCACAGCACTCACTTTCTATGCACACACCATAACTCAGGGGTTCAAAACTTGTATACTAAACTAAAACCACTAACTACTTATACCACAACTGTTGCTAATTACAAATACTGCAGCAGTACCCAGGTAAACTAGACTCGTATGTACATAGCCTGCCACTGCTGCAGCCTTACTTGGCACCCGACTTGGTATTTCCTCCTATAGATTTGTTTCCATAGTGAGCTCACTAAAGCCCAATAGGCAGACACTGATTTACAAGTCCAAGGGTGTATCACCTTTTGACCACATGTCACTCCATGTCTAGCCCTTCATGCTACATGTATAATCTTCTAGATTAGTGTCAAGCACACAGTGAGCTCGCTAATTCTGCACAGCAACAGATATCCTTGTCAACCAATTACTCAGTTTACCAGCACTCAGCTGAAGCTCCTATTTGGGCCATGTGCTAGCCTTATCAATTTACCTTATCTCTCACATGAGATTTGGTCCAGCCTTCTCAGGTATGGTACGTCACTTTTAATTTAGTGAGCATGCCAATCTTTTCAATTATGATCTTCTTTATTCTCTGCTTATAAAAGTGAGCTCACTCAGTAAGTGCGACTACCTATGGCTGAACAGTGTGTTGTGAACTTCCTGTCAAGCATGCCTGTCAAGTACCTGCTGTAACTAAGCTCTGGTTTATGTCTGTCACATCAGGTGTCACTTGTGCATACAATTATGATGCCCTTTCATACTTGTTAAGTATACTCGCTTATTCTTTACATCCACTCACTCCTTATACTGTATTACAAGGTATATTCAGAATAGATCACAAAATTACATGGCTGGCATGTTTGCAGTCGCAACACCACCAATCTGAGTTCATTTGTCCAAGTGCCTCCATCAAATGATGCTCAACATTTTGTAGGATAGAGAGAAAAACATCATAGCAGATGGCAAACTGCTCTTGTAGCCCTCCTGCTACTGAAGTACAGTGGAGGTTGCATAACACTCATACAAAGGCTTGCATGGACATTTGGGGGCATCAAATAGTTGTTGCATGGAATATTTCCATAGTGTGAATGGTGATGATGAGTCCTGGCCACTTGGGTGCATAAGGAATGGCACCATTGTGGACCCAGTCATCAACAGAGGGTTTGGTCTCTTGCATTGAGTACTGTCCTTTAGAGTCAGTTAGTATGTGATGTATTGCTGAAAATAATGTTGACACACTGAATACATTGAGAATAGTTGTGCCTTCAGCAGATGCAGGTCCTTCAGCAATCATTGGTGCTTTGTTTGAGTCGCATATTGTTGCCCAATCCATATAGGCACTGGTCATTGGCTCCAGCAGTGTCTGGAAGGCATTTATTTGTTGTTGGGTCCAGTTCCTGCATTTTTTAAAGTCTCGCTTATGGCTAACATGGGATCTAGTGTCAGTCACAACATAGAGCCCTCTCTGATCTACTCACCCTTGCTGTTTCTGCCATTTTGTAGTCAGCCTCTCACAAAGATCCCTGGCCATCTCATATTCTCCTCCCTTGTGGCTGATTTCCAAGACTTCATCACCACATAAAATCCCATTCAATCCTGCAATATCCTGCCAGTTGCTGGTGTCATTATCTTCAGGGGAATCTAGTAATGGTGCAAGCTGTATTTTTTGGCTCTCAACTTCAGCAATTTGTTCTGGCATCAGATCTGATCAATTCTTGTTAGAAAACCTCATCAAAGCACAAATTTAGCACTCACTTTGAAGATAATCCCTTTCAGTAGCTCTACTTGCATGAATGTGCTTCTCCACTGCTTTCCAACTGTGAAGAACAGTCTTTGTTTTATGACCTCTACCAATGATGGGAAGACAGATTTTGACGAAGAGCCTGATGCACATTGGATGCCCATTGCTGAAGTGGCAAGCCATGATGAGTGAAGTCATGAGCAGTTGCAGCATGTGTGACATCACAGTCCTGTCACAGCTCAGTATGACCAAGCTCTTTCATATTTGCTCTCTGCTCAATCATCTCAAAGGCCCTCATTATAATGTACTTACATTCTGTATCATTTTATTACTGCCTTATCTAGGTCTGGATTTTTTTTGTTCCATGATGGCCAGTCCAATATTGATCATAGTCTGTGACTTGGACTCAAGAGTTAATAGCTGGCTGTAGCTAGTTGCAATTGTATTTACATCAATGGTAAATTATTCCTTAGTATGTAGGCAATTGTAGATGTTAATTATGATCATATGAGCAATTAAATAGACTTTAAGACATTGTATGAGCCTTGGTAACAAAATTCATTGAAAAGCCATCTGTTTCCTTAATGAGTTGTTAGATCGAGTTTGATTGTGATTCTAATCTGCCATTTTGAAAACTTGTCTGCCTCTTTACTCCTCATTGTGGCCTCAGATCTTTCAAACATTGCACACTACCTACAATAATCTCAGGGAATATGTTTGTACCAATTTTGTGCCACCAATCTGCTCCAATCTCATATTAATATTTACAGGCCATTAACTCACCACATAAGGACATATCTTTGAATTTTTGACATCACTGGACTCTGTGAACCATGAAAATGATGGAAAATAAACCTGATACTTCTGCAAATATGCACAAGGCATCCAAGAAGTGATACAAGGCAAAGTATGTTGTCAATGGATGCCTGTGCTAGTATATTGACTAAATTTTGTATGGCAGAAATAAGTCTGCCCATCAGGCTCAAGCTTGCAAATCAATGCAAAAGCATGTATATGACCTTCTAGTGTGTCACACTATGCTAATAGTGTATTTATTCAGACTTCAGGAGCGTGCTAAGACCCTCTCATCCAATGAGCAGGAGCTAATTCAGGAACAGAAGAATAGGGCCCAAGAAAAGTATTGGAAGTTGTATGCTAACTCTCATATAAAAGCTCTACTATGATACTAAACAGTTTGTAATGCCTAGGAATCAGGAGGCTCTCTGACAGAAGCAAGATTTACTTCAATGGAGGTAAGTTCATAATTAGACCAATCTACATCACCTAATACATCACTGCATCACAGGAAATTTATGAACGAGTACAAGGACTTTCCTGAGCTCATGCCTGATGATAGGCTACATCGTCAAGGCCATTTGTATCACCCTGAAGACTATATAACAATTGTTCATACCAGTACTGTCAACTGAGTGTGCAGAACAACACAAATTAGCTAGCTCAAATACATTCTTTCTTTTAAAAAACCCTTGACTTCATAATCAGAGCTTTGAGCAGAACAACACATTGAACTTGGCCCCAGCAAATGTGTTTCTGTGGAGGTGATTATGTGAGCATTGTAAGTTGGTTGACTTTGCTAGTGTGGCATGGCAGCCACTCCTCACCATCATACCCTCATGGATCCAACTTGCCCTGACCACTTTTATTGCCATCCTCACAGCTCAGGCCTGTCAGCATCATTCCAGCAACTGATGAACCAAGACTTCAGGTGACCTCCCCAATCTTTCACCGAGCTCTTGCATGCATCCAACTATGACTGCTCCCTCACCGATGCATTTTTCTCTCCTGGCTATAATTTCAATGCTCCTGGCTTGTCTCAACAAATGAAGAGTTTTGACAGCCTTTACAGGTTCCTACCTAACTTGTCTGTGACTGATGGCTCCAGTATGGCAGACAATGCCCTGTCGACCTCTCAGGTATGCTTTGTGACACTGTTTCCTCTAAAAATGCTGATAGATTTCTAGTTCAACATTCCACCTTATTTTCCAGTAAACAAGACTACTAGCAATACAAACCAACCCATTCCTTGCAATCTTCATGCTCAGAATAATTCTTGTCACCATTGTTACAATTTACTCACCTTTTTGCTTTTCTTCACATGTTATGCAATCCTGCTTACTCATTTGTCCCAAACTCTGCTTATTAATGGACTTCTATTATCATTTGGAACCACCGTTTTAGTACTATCATTTTTGTATATAAGTAGTAGCTCTCGCTGTAGTGTACTCCAGCTTCGAGCTAAAGTTTATTCACACCAAAACTATCCTCATTGACTCGCTTGCCAAAAGCTAATAACAAGGATCCAGCCCACATCCAAACACCATGGTAACTCCCTGGGTGATTGTCCAAACACAAGACAGCCCTGAGTTTATACCTGTTTGGACCCCATGGTGCTCGGGCCTAACAGTTAGCTCGAAGCTTCCTAGTTCTCCTTAAATGCATTGCTGAAGGAGACACCCATGATCATCCCCAGATCGCTGACAGGAGCAGCCATAGAAACTCTCGCAGCAGCAGTGGCTGCCTTGGCCATTGTAGGATTTATAGTCCTTGCAATAGTCTGCTATTGGCAGCAGAATAGTGTAGGTCATTGGATCAAGAGCCATAGCCATGGAAGGCAGAGGACAAGGCAGGCAGAAGAGCAACAACCTGTTCTGGAGCACTACATCCTGACCAACTACTCCCAGCATGTTGGGAGGGATCCCTTCCATATGCTGCCAGTTAGCCCACCTAGGGGGCAGCAACCAAGCCTTAGAAGTCTTACTACAAGACCAACCACCTCCGAGACAACTAACCCCACCCCCATCACTGGGCCTTCTGGAACTCAGCACACCTCTCCAGATTCTGACTCTGATTCCCATGTCGAGAGCCTTGAGCTCGACATCACCAAACTTACCACTGGGGTACACAACCCACCAATGTGTTGGTTGACTGAGGCAAGAGGGCACATACCTAGGGCCAATAGCCCAACCAACACCAGTACCCGCACCATCACTCCAAACCGGGTCACTACAGGACCCATCTGGCAGGCACATCAGACCGACGCCATCCTCCATGGCGCCGCAGACACCAAGCAGCCCATCCCCTATTCCAAACCCCTCATACCAAATTTGTGGCCTGGCCACCTCCTCATATCAGAAGGGCTCCCCATCCAAGCAAACAACACATATACTATTCCTCCAAACAATGGGGAACAGTCTAACCAGGATCACAACACCGTGAACTACTACAGACAGTCTAGACTTCAAATCTGCCTGGTCGGGAGGAATGTCTTCAGGTTCTGAAGCCCAGTGGCAGGAGAATCTGTGGATCACTACCTTTGCCAACAAGATTGAGAGGATCCTGACCTTGCCCCAGACATACTGGTCTGAGAACAGACCCTCCTCCTCTGGACAATTTCCACTGACCCTTTTAATGGAAATGGACCAGACAGAGAATGGCCTATACTCCAAGACCAGGATAGGGCTGTATTGGGGAGATATCGGGCAAGGGCCTGGGACCAAAGAGCAAGGGACATATGAGCAAGAGGAGGAGATCAGCTCTCCATGAGCAAATACTGGGACAGAGAGGGACTCTGAGATGAGGACCTCAATGCCGCCCAGTCACTGGCCTGAAGGATTGAGGGACCTCTCCCTGGAAGAAGGATTGCGCATCTACAATGCAGAACCAAGGACGAACATAGGGCCCTGGAGCAGGACCTATGACATCTACGGGAGGATTGGGAGAGCTCCCAGGAACAAATGGAGCCCGGAGTGGATGGAGGATCAGATTAGGCCACTACCCGACATGCCACCCTGGATCAATTATCAACAACCAGGAGCTCAGTGGCAAGGAAGTAGCTGACTCTTTGCGGGGAGTAGAGAAGCAGGACCGTCTGAAATGGCCCAAGGAAAACAGAAGGACGAAGGAGATGAAATGGAGGAGGACTCCATCCACAAAGATGACCCAAATGCTCCCCCAGAAATAGGCCCTCCACCGGCAAGGACCCACAAGGTAAAAACAGAAGCAGAACAAAGGGCAGATGCTGAAAGGACAGTACAGAACATCTACGACAACATGGTAGAGGCCAAGCACATCCTTGAATGGCTGGATAAGCGCTGGGGCTTTTCCCAACTGCCTCAGGGAAAGCCCCCTCTGCCACCACCAAACCATCATGGGTCCCCAGGGGACCGAACTGACCGATGGTCACTACCACAACCCCCACCAAAGGACCTACCCCCCGACCCTCCCGACTGGCCCACCAGCCCCCTACAAGATGACCACCCCTATTATAGCATCAAACTGACCCTCATCGCCCCAACAAAATTCTTCAATGGGAAGCATGAGGATGTCGACTGCTTCCTTGGGGATTATCTTCAATACTTTGAAACCTTTTCCCGCTTCATGATCAGTAGCCCTGTCATGATAAACTATGCTACCTTGCACATGGAAGAAGGCCCTAAGATATGGTGGGTCTACCACCGGATTGAGTTCTTCTCAAAGAGCAAGAACTGATACCGGTTCCAGCAGTGGGACGAATGGGTCAAGTCCTTCCGAAAGCAGTTCTCCAACCCCACCATCCAGGAAAAACACGAACAGAAGATGATGGAGCTACAGATGAGAAATGGGATGGCCACTGCATATTTCCAATGACTGGAACACTTGGTGATGCTGGCTGGACTCCGGCATGAGGAAGGCCCCCAATCTGCACTTGTCTGAGCTGTCCGTCAAGGACTACCAGGGGACTACACCCAGTTCATTTCTGACTTAGGAATGTTCATCCCTGTCTATTACTGGCAATGGAAACAATGGGTCTATACCGTGTACAATGAACATGCCAAAAAGACTGCCTTCAACCACATCCACTATTGAGACTCCTGCCCCCAAAAACAGAAAACCCCCACCGGCAGCACTAGTCAGAAAGCTGCCAGCATGACAAGTTCAACAGGGGACAAGTCAACCACTAAATCCGAGGGTGGCTGGACCACCTATAGTGGAGCAGGGGAACCCATGGATATTGATTGGATGTGATGGGAGAAGAGATGCTACAACTGTGGAAAAAAGGGTCATCTGGCTAAGGATTGCTAAGCCCCGAAATGACCACAAGACACGAAGACAGGAAGGTATACATATACCTCGGAGCAGTTATGAGCAGATCAAGGAAGAGACAGAGAGGAGGGATTCAGTCGAGGAGAAGACACCCTCGATGTCAGGAGTTGAAGAGGTAAAAGAGGAGGCCAACAAGTGAGTGATTCCACTTGTTCAGCCAGGACAATCATTTCATCCATTGCGCACTCAGACTCGGCTAGCTGGTCCTCTTGTAATAACATTTTATGTATGTCACATCACATGCATTTGAATATACCCACTTCCACTTCTCCAAGCGCCCAAACCCTGAAAGAATCGCAGCAAACTCTGACGCTGGAGCTTGAATCCCCGCATAAATACCTCGTCTGCCTCATCTCAAACCCTTGGGCCCCACTTTCCAGCTATGAAACCATAAGACCTGGGGATGCACCTAACTTGACCATGGAGAAGGTGTCCTCTGGAGGTGTTAGACCGTTCTTACAGCACAAGACACATGATGCCCCTGTTGCCACCAAGCAGGCTACACCCCAGGCAGGAACCCTGACAACAGAGGACACTGGAGCTGCCATTCCTACCAACAAGGCCTGAGCACAGGTCGAAGTTGAGGGTGGCCTCACCCAAGAGAAACCTGAGGGAGACCCCATGAAGAGCCCGCACGAGGGTGAAGAGCGGCAAAGACCCCCAACTGCCAAAAACTCAATCGCCCACAAGGACCAAGGGGGCCAAACCGGGTGAGAGACACCCCGACTGCCACAAGTCACTCTTGAAGAAATCCCCGATGATGATGACAATACCTCCTATTGCCTCTCACAGGCAAGGCAAGAGACATGACCACCCATGCCAGAAGACCCCACAGAACGCGCTTCACCCCTGAAGGCTACCTGGTTCAAGCCCTTTGGTCCTGACTGGACCCTTCGGGCTATTCAGGAAGCACGTACCGATTCTGAGGCATTGGTGGCCCTCTATCTCTGGGTACATAAAGATTGAGAAGGAGAAGTGGATGAAGAGATGGTGCAACACTTACGAACAGGAGGAGAAGTGGCCAGAGAACGACTATATGAACTACAGGAACCAATATGATATCTATGACAAGTGCAGACCAATGGGACTAGGGAGTTACTAGTAGACGCTCAGCTAGAAACCCTAGCCAACCGTCAAACCCTGAAGGCTCACACCCTTGTCGACAGTGGCTGCACTGGAAGTTCTATCAGTCAAAAATATGTGGAGCGAAATGGCCTCCAAACTTATCCAGAACCCTCTCCAACCCCCATATACAATGCTAACGGCACTCGGAATCAAGCAGGGGAGATCATGGAATTTGTAGAGTTACGCCTATCTCTTGGGGATCATGCTGAACAAATCAACCTTGCAGTAACGGAGCTTGGCAAAGGAGACCTATTCCTTGGGCATGACTGGCTTAAACGGCATAATCCCATCATCAACTGGGTGACCAGATGAATACTCTTCGGGCGTTGCCAATGCAAGAAGAACCTGTTCCCCCTGCCTGATACCGACCCAGAGGATTGTTGGGACGAAGAATTGGAGGATGGAGAGACCATTTTGGCCGTCAACATGCAAGAAGCCATGGAAATCCGAGCACTGCACCATGCTAATGACTTAGCCGCTAAGGCCACTGAAGGAAAGCCCAAACGATCATTCGAAGAACTAGTCTCCAGTTGGTACCATGAATTCCATGACTTATTCTCCAAAGACAACTTCGATGAGCTACCAGAGCGGAAACCCTGGGACCACATGATCAAGCTGGTCCCTAATGCCCAAAACACCCTTGACTGTAAGGTGTATCCCCTCAATCAAAATGAGCAGGAGGAGTTGGATAGATTCCTGGACGAGAACCTTACCAGTGGAAGGGTCTGACCATCTAAATCCCCATTCACATCCCCCTTTTTCTTCGTTAAAAAGAAGGATGGCTCCCTTCACCCGGTCCAAGACTATCAAAAGCTCAATGAGATGACCATAAAGAATCGCTACCCACTTCCACTCATCTCCAAGCTCATGGATAAGTTACAAGGGGCTAAGTACTTCACCAAGCTCAACATCCGATGGGGGTATAATAATGTCCGAATCAAGGAGGGGGACAAGGCTAAGGCAGTGTTCAGAACCAATCAAGGGCTCTTCAAACCCACAGTCATGTTCTTTGGACTGACTAACTCACCTGCAACCTTCCAGTGGATGATGAACAACATCTTCCACGACCTTATAAGTGAGGGAAAGGTCATGATATACCTCAACAACATCCTAATCTTCTCCAAGGACCTTGAGAAACACCGCTACCTGGTCCAGCACGTATTACAGTGCCTACGAGAGAACAAGTTGTTCCTCAAGGCAGAGAAGTGTGAGTTTGAGGTACTGGAGATGGAGTACTTAGGGGTGATCATCAGCAAAGGAGTGGTATGGATGGACCCAGTGAAGGTGAAAGGGATAATGGAGTGGCATACACCAATGAAGAAGGAGGAACTTCAGTCATTCCTAGGGTTCACCAACTTCTATCGAAAGTTCATCAAGGACTACTCTAAGATAGTCTGTCCCTTCACTCAACTAACTGGTAAAGCTCCATGGACCTGGGGAGTGGTGCAGAATCAGGCCTTCCAGCGCATCAAGGATCAGATGGCAAAGGACGTTGTGCTCACCCTACCATGCAAGCGGGGCAAATTCCAGGTAGAGGCTGACTCAAGCGAGGGGGCAATAGGAGCTGTCCTTAGTCAAGAGCAGGATGGGAAATGGAGACCAGTAGCCTTCCTTTCAAAATCCCTCACCACCACTGAACGTAACTATGAGATATATGACAAGGAACTCCTGGCAATCATGCTTGCCTTGTCGGAATGGAGACATTATCTCATGGGGGCCAGTGAGGACTTTGAGATTTGGACAGACCATCAGAACCTCCAATACTTCCGAAAACCACAAAAGCTCAACCAATGACAAGCTTGGTGGGTGACAGAACTGGCATAATATCACTTCACCTTACACCATAAGCCTGGGATGGCAAACTGGAAAGCGGATCTCCTGAGCTGCTGGGATGACCATGACCAAGGAAAGGAGGACAATAACAACATAGTCATATTGCAACCTGAGCATTTCAGAGTCATGATCATGCCCACAATGATGGAGACCCATCAATGAATCAAGGAGGTCACCCATCATCAGGAAAAGTGGGACCAAGGAATCACTGATTCCCTGAACCATGAACAAGGCATCACGCAGGAGGGAGGACTTCTCCATTGCAATGGGCAGACTTATGTACCTCGAGACGATAAACTCTGGGGGGAGATCATCACCCAATATCATGATCACCTCATGGCAGGACACCCCGGCATCGCCAAAACGTGGGAACTAGTTGAACAAGACTTTTGGTGGCCCAAGGATCAACAAACCATTGAGAGATACATGAAGGGTTGTGAAGTTTGCCAGAGGGTAAAGAGCAACATGCAGATGAAGGCGAACCCCCCACACCCCAATGAAATCCCCTCTGCACTGTGGACCCATGTCTCAGTAGACATGATCACCAGGCTCAAAGAGTCAAATGGGTATGATGTGATAATCGTAATCGTAGATCGATTCTCAAAGGAAATCATCCCCATCACATGCAACATCACCTTATCATTGGAAGGGTGGGCCAAAATCCTCCATGATCAAGTCTACACGAGACATGGAATGCCACAAGTTGTTATTTCTGACCATGGCCCACAATTCGTCTCTAGATTCATGACCAAGCTATACCGTCTTCTGTCAATCACTCCCAATGCCTCAACTGCATATCACCCTCAAACCGATGGTCAGACCAAATGGGCAAACCAAGAGATAAAGAAGTACCTAAAGATTTTCATTGATTACTGTCAAAAGGACTGGAGCGAGTGGTTAGCACTGGCAGCATTCACCCATAACAACCGAATCCACTCCACTACAGGTCAAAGTCCTTTCTTCACCAATTACAGACTACACCCCTGAACGCTCCCAGACTCCATACGTACCACCACATTCTCAAACCCTGCAGCCAAAACCTTCTCAACCACCCTCCTCGAAATACATAAGAGGGCCAAAGCAGCCCTCAAGGAAGTGGCAGGCAAGATGAAGGCACAATACAACAAATGCAGACAAGCATCAAGAGACTACTGAGTAGGAGATCGAGTCTGGCTAGACACAACCAATCTCCAACTCCCACGACCTTGGAAGTCATTAGATGACAAAAGAGTCGGGCCCTTCCTAATCCTCAAAAAGTCCAGCACATCCACCTACAAACTCAAACTGCCACCCCATTGGAAGATTCACCCTCAGTTCAACAAAAAACTCCTCACACCCTATACACCACCAGCATTCCCAAACCAGGAGTCACCACCTCCACTGCCACCTGAGCTCATCGAAGACAAAGAAGAATATGAAGTTGAACAAGTGCTAGATGCCTGAACACAATGTGTACATGCCAAGAAGGGGCAAAAGTCATGCCTAACCACTGACTACTTCGTTAAATGGAAGGGATGGATGAGGGAACACAACTTGTGGGTAACCACCAAAGACATGGAACACGCTGAAGAGGCTGGCTGTGGGCACCTGTGGAATAGCACTCAGAACAGTGGCTACACACACTCACACAAGTACTCAATCTATACAATCACCCTTGTAAGTATGTGGGGGGATGAGATTATATCACCTTGCAACTACTAGTACTTTAGAACTAGTAAAGCACCTTATTATCTTGACACTATGCAGCATTTTACTCGTTTCAAACTGATCCTAAGGCTAGGAACTTTTACAAGAAGGTACACTTCAAGGCGCAACCTTCTAGGCAAAGTATAATATTCAAAACTACACTAGGACACCTGTCCTACAACACAATCAGACACACTGCAGGTCGCAACGACACTGAGCTCACTCTTTTAACCACTCCCCAAGTACAAACTTAGTGAGCTCACTACATGCAGGTGCATAGGGTTAACGGAACTGACTGCAACAACAAGAACAACCTCTAATCCTTCTATGGATCTTGGATTCAGAATGGAAACAACTCAGAGACAGAACAGAAACAGATTTCAGAAACAGACTGACAGAACAAAACAGACAGACAGAACAGATTTCAGAAACTTCACTTCAATTCATACTCTCACAGACTCCAAACAGTACTCAGATGGAACAGAACCAGAACACTGATTCTTATTCACTTGGAACTTAAGCACACAAGTCAGATTCTGAAGTTATCTCTATTCCTTGGAGTGAGCTTGCTATTTCTATACAATGCTCAAAGCTACAAACTAATCCTTTATCACAGCACTTGCTTTCTATGCACACACTGTAACTCGGGGGTTCGAAAACTTGTATACTAACCCAGACTACTGACTACTTATACTACAACTGTTGTTAATTACAAATACTGCAGCTATACCCAGGTAAACTAAACTCCTATGTACATAGCCTGCCATTGCCGCAGCCTTACTTGGCGCCTGACTTGGTATTTCCTCCTATAGATTTGTTTCCATAGTGAGCTCACTAAGGCCCAATAGGTGCACACCAATTTACAAGTCCAAGGGTGTATCACCTTTTGACCATATGTCACTCCATGTCTAGCCCTTTGTGCTATGTGTATAATCTTCTA
Organism: Armillaria luteobubalina; assembly: GCA_030435615.1. Lineage (NCBI taxonomy): Eukaryota > Fungi > Basidiomycota > Agaricomycetes > Agaricales > Physalacriaceae > Armillaria > Armillaria luteobubalina. The sequence goes on along the minus strand of JAUEPU010000019.1, from coordinate 1,141,445 downwards.
GATTAGTGTCAAGCACACAGTGAGCTCGCTAATTCTGCACAGCAACAGATATCCTTGTCAACCAATTACTCGGTTTACCAGCACTCAGCCAAAGCTCCTATTCAGACCACGTGCTAGCCATATCATTTTATCTTATCTCTCGCATGAGGTTTGGTCCGGCCCTCTCAGGTATGGTACATCACTTTTAATTTAGTGAGCATGCCGATCTTTTCAATTACAATCTTCTTTATTCTCTGCTTATAGAAGTGAGCTCACTCAGTAAGCACAACTATCCACAGCCAAACAGTGCTTTGTGAACTTTCTGTCAAGTACCTGCTGTAACTAAGCTCTGGTTTATGTCTGTCATGTCAGGTGTCACTGGTGCATACAATTATGATGCCCTTGCATACTTGTTATGTATGCTTGCTTATTCTTTTAAGTATGCTCGCTCCCTATACTGTATTTACAAGTTATATTCAGAACAAATCGCAAAATTACATGGCTGGTATGTTTGCAGTCACAACAACGCCCAAGACATGATCAAGGACTATGAAAAGGAAGTTGAACAAGATAAAAGAACAACAATAGTCTGCGCTGTAACAACTAAAGAACAAAAAGCCATCATAGCCATTCTGGATGACCACTACCAGAAAGACGGAATGGTGTTATACCAGGTACAGTGCACCAACAGGAGGAAATTCTGGATCAAAAATCCTGACGAAAAGAAATGGAGCTACCTGCTGGAGCCGTATTGGGAGAAATACCACCTATCACTATTGGAAGAACCACCGGATCCTGACTTAGCATAATGGCAGTCAGGATGACTGCCTTAATGAGAGGGTAATGTTATGATTTACTCACCTTTTTGCTTTTCTTCACATGTTATGCAATCCTGCTTACTCATTTGTCCTGAACTCCACTTATTAATGGACTTCTATTATCATTTGGAACCACCATTTTAGTACTATCATTTTTGTATATAAGTAGTAGCTCTCACTGTAGTGTACTCCAGCTTCGAGCTAAAGTTTATTCCCACCAAAACTATCCTCATTGACTTGCTTGCTGAAAGCTAATAACAAGGATCCAGCCCATGTCCAAACACCACAGTAACTCCCTGGGTGATTGTCCAAACACGAGACAGCCCTGAGTTTATACCTGTTTGGACCCCATGGCACTTGGGCCTAACAACCATTCTCCTGGCTCATCACAGCTCACAGACATAAACTTCATTGCCTATGTCCCACCTGATGACTCTTATGTTCAAACACAGATCACACACAAACCTCTGCTCAGGCTATCACTTCTACAGCATCTGGAATGAGCTCTACTGCAAGCCAGACTTTTCTCAACATGCCTTCCTTCCCAGTGCCACGAACTGAGCAGCAACCATCTGAAAAATCGATCACACAGGACCTCGTTACTACTCAGAACTTTGTCACAACCTCAATAGCATCTGTGGAGCCAGTTCAACCTGCACAAGGCAATAAATTTCTGTCAAATGACAGTGAAGAACAGGAAGATGCACCAAATTCTGTGAATCTGGCACTTGAACATGTTGATGATGAGGAGCATGACAGGAACACTTGGGCTGGGCACAATCCAACGAAATCTGCAATCCCAAAGACTCAGCAATGCTCTCGCAAAGGCTGAGACAGTGAGGCCAGGAAGATATGCAAACACAAACAGCAACAGAAACATGAGAGGATAGACAAAGAAGTTGAACAGGCATGAGAAAGATACCACAAGGAACTCAGAGAAATAGCAGATAAGCATGGTAAGTCTTTCAAGACCATTGTTAACTATCTTTCATATTTGTCAAGATACAAGAATCATTGTGCGCCATCTCTTTACCTGGCGAAGGTCTCAGTGAAGGCAGAGGAGGTCAATAAAGGTAAAACTCCCCCTTCTGTAACCAATATGACACATTTTCTCATCTTTTATCAAAGATAGATCTATCAGAGACAGGGTACCACTACAGAGGATTCAGGAGATAGTGCAGGAAGAACAGGATACAATGGACTATTGAGAGCCAAGCAAGGAAGAACAGGACACTCTCTTAGAACAACCCAAGGAAAAGAGAACAGTCAAGGTTCAAGGGGCCCAAAGGGACAACATGAGCACTGCTGAGGATTTTCGAAGGGTGATGATTTGTATCAATCAAGAGGTGAGTTCCCTTGACTCACAGATGTGCATATACTTACCATTATCCCAGGTGAACAACCTTGCCCACCATACTGGGGCTCATTTTGTCAGATTCATGTTGTGCAGCAATATCCATGACACATTTCAACCAGCATTGGTGACTGATTTGTCAGCATCAATGAAGTTCTTCGAGAGAGTGGTTGGTGTGCCAGTGGAGGACATTCTTGTTAAGTTCAAGCAATTCTTCTGTGCCAAGAGTTTGAGTGAGTCTTCATTTCTATTGTTCTATGTCCTTCTCATGAGTACTCATAAAACAGATATGAGTTCAAGGGAGGGCTCAAAGGATGTCAGATCTGAGTGTACCGAGCTGATCTTGAAAGGCCTGCATAAATCCCACCTGTTCATTGTTTGACTGTAGCTCAAATGTTTTAATAGGTGATATTACTGGTGAAGTGACCATTTGAATGAACTATGCCAACTACAATACCAATATTGTTGCTCATCATCATGTTCAGCTTGATGGTTGGCCGATCAGAATCAAGTTTGAAGGCTTGTCTAATCTGAAGAATGTCCAAGACTTATAATGACTATGTGATGCTCTGAAGACTACTGCTTGTAAGTGGGTCTGAATGAGCCAAACAAGATCAAGAAACATATGAAGGAGCTTGCTCAATGCAAAGCTGCAGGAGAGGTAGTAAAAAAGAAAAGAAAGCAGAGGTCAGATGCAAGAAGCACAAAGCCCCAGAGGAGTAGAGTGGAAAGCAGTGGTGGTAGCAGTGATAGTGGGAGTTCTGACAACAAAGTGGCATGTCCCAGCAAGTGATGCTGAGAACCATGCCAGGAAAAGAGGGTGTTCTGGAGCCATTCTGTCATTGAGGACAGCGGGGACAATGCAGAATGAAGAATTATATGAGTAATTGAATTATGTATCAATGCTGAAGAACATAGCTTAGAGTAATACCCATCCAAAGGAATGAAATATGTGTATTATATCAAAAAAGCCATAATTTCAGGTGATGACACAAGGGGATGAGCATGTATTTGAATATTACACTGTATGGAGAATTCAATATTCTGGCCTATAATATTAAAATTTATAACTGTATATTAATTTCATATATTACACCAAAGTATTGAAATTATATTTTTAATATTATTTCAATATTTGGGAATTTTTCAATATTTCTTTGATATACAGGATTATTGAAATAATTTTAAGAATAATGGTTTGATATTTTGGCCAAGATTCTTGAAAAAATATACAGTTATAGAATTCAATATTTTGATGAGAAATATTGAATTCCCCATGCAGTGTTAATAAATACATACTATTTAATAAACATTTTTCCATATTTATTTGTGGGCACAGAAGGTAGGAAATCGTTCTTGACAGTTCAAGGCAGCAGGACAAGGCAGGGTCAAGTGAGTGGCAACCAGGTCCGAGCAGCCAAACATGCCATGGATGCTTATGTGAGGGAACAATGATGGAACAAGGCCTGGAGGGCCAAGGGAGGACAAAAGCAAGCCAAAGTGTTGACATTATTGGGGGGGATATACAAGTGAAGGGATGCAAGACAAAGTCACTATAATAATAGGTGACCCCTGACTAAGGGGACACCTATTATAATAGTGACCATGTGGGTCAACCAAGTGTTTGAGATCTGAATCACCTGTTTCACTTCCTGATTTAAAAAGCATTCACACAGTTCAGATATAATATTCCAGGTGAACTATTATTTGTTACTGTCATTTTCATCATTGTGAGCCTGTTGTGTTTCTGGAGTTGTGGTATTTACCTTGTCATTGTTATTTAATATGTTATATACCTTAGGCATGTATGATAATGCATATAGATTTATTGAAAGTTCCACTCACTGGCATCAATGTTTTACAGAAGTCTGAAATTTTCAATAACTACTACTATGATGGAATAGATGACTTGTGCCTATCAGAGATGAGTGTCACACTTTGAATAATTATTATTAGCAAGCTCATGTATGAACATGAACAATAATCACAAAAATTGACTGTTTGAATAATTATATATGTAAGGGGAATACAAGTGTGAGATTTAAATTAGTTTTGGCATACAAAAAAAAGACCATAAATAGTAGGGTGGGGTAGACCCATAGAATGTACTCTAATAGTTACATGGAACATCTGCTCTTGTCCCATGGGTTCTGCTTGAAGGGAAAATCAGTTCTAGTAAAGTGTGTGAATCACCATCATGACTGACATCTGTTTCATGATTGCTACCAGATACCTCTTTAGTTATCATGACCACTGCCACATGTCCATGCACTCCATCCATTCGTTATGTGTCCTGCATTGGGTGGGGAGTGGTTGTGAGCTCCATACCATTAGACGACATATAGGTATCCCAACCACCCATGATCCAGATTTGCAAATTCAGCACCATGTAAACAGTATTAGCATATAACCTTGGTAAGATGAAAATGGGTGGCCCATAAAAAGTCTGATGAGGAAATACAAAAAAAAGGACAAGGCTTAGTAGGGCAACAGCAGCTAAAGCAGGTGGTGTTAATCTGGCCACAGCACTGGATAATCAGTAGTAAATACCTGTCACAGATCCTGTTTCCATAGTGAGATGAATTAGATTCATGACCAGAATTTGAGTATGATGGAAACTAGGATTGTAGTGGGTAAGCTACAACATAGTATCAATGTCAGTGAAGATAACTGAAGGAAAGAAAAAACTCACATAATATGACATACAGATAGTGATAACAACATCACACAGGGCTGAGCCTCTGCACCAAATATACCTGTAAATCAGGACAATAGATGTCTGCCTATTATTGAGTTTAGTGATGTCACCTGCTTGGAAACAGTAAATGCCTGCAATTATAGCTGCCACAGAGCTGATCAAGGATCCCTGTTGATAGATGAGTTATATTCCAGTGGAGAAAGAGCACAGCAACAAACACAAGTGACAAATGCAGGGATGATCCTTGACCTTGACAATATGAAAATTTGGTATGCATAAAAAGTCTGCCTGACACAAGCAGCTGCACTTATTATCAGTAACAGAAAATGAATAGAAAATGCTGTAGGCACCAACACCACCCATGACTGGGACAATGAGCCAATTAAAATCCATGCTAGTCAGGGCTTTAATATCACTGAAGCCATACCTGAACATTGCAAAAGCATCATGTGTGACAAACATCATCTGAAAAAATTCAACCATGTAGATGCCATAGACAAGATACTTTGTGGATTTCTTGTTGTTCAGAAATGCAAGATAATACAGATCTAGGAGCAACCTTAACAGATCAGAGGAGCATTACTAGAGAAAACAGCGGTGCACAAACCTGTACTGAAAGGGTCCCAAAGAGTCCCCAGTGCAAGAGATAGCCAACAATCTGAATTGCCATGTTAGTGACTGCATAGACTAAACACATAACTGGACACAACCACTGGCCTAGACCTGACATGAGATGATTCAGCAGATGTCCAACTTGAATATGATAGCTCACAGTATTTCTATGGGATAACCTGTGGGGACGGTGTTAGACCTGAATCTCATGTGATCCAAACAAGAGTAAACTCGGGCTGCCTCACGTTCGGACAACCACCCAAGAGTCTCATGGAGTTCAGATATAAGTGATGGAATCGGACTAATGTCTTAGTCGAGTGTGAGTTAAGAGAGAAGTTTGGTATTGATAAACTTTAGCTCGAAGCTGGGGTATTACAGTGAGAGCTGCCTACTTATATACGAAAACTACACTACTAATAATAGACACAATGTATGAAGACAATATGGTAGTCGTGCAGTATGCGCAAGCCATAGTTACCTGGCCTAAGCTTCCCGTTTCTGGTTTCTGATGATCACGTGGGGTCGGGGATAACTCGGTCTTTGGCTAAATAAGAAAGAAAAGTGAATATCCACGAGAAATTGTAACATTACCCTCTCATTAAGGCAGTCATCCCGACTGCCATTAGGGCTCTGGCATCTCTTCTAGTTCTTTGGTTACTGCTCTCCAATAGTCCTGAATATATTCTTGCCATGCTTCTCCATCTGGGTTTTGAATTTGGATCTTCTTTCCATTGTTTCGTTCGATGGTGTAGAAGTATTCCCATATTCCATTCCCGGTTTCTTTGTATTCGTGCCCCACAATTGCTTTGATTGCTTTTGGATTAACAATGGCTTCTGCCATTATTACCCTTCCATGCTCTGCCTGATTCTGTTGGTATTCTTCGATTAACTCTTGGGCGTTTTCCATATCTTCTTTGGTTACCCAGTCATTGTGTTCCCTTGTCCAGCCTACCCATTTTACTAGATAGTTGGTTACCAGTCGAGAAGGTTGGCCCCTCTTTCCTCGTACCTGTCGGGTTCGAGTGTCGAGGACTTCTTCAACTTCATATTGCTCTTCGTCTTCAATGAGATCTGGTGGTGATGGTGGTGGGAGTTCTTGATTTGGGAATGCTGGAGGTGTGTATGGAGTAAGGAGTTTTTCATTGAAGCACGGGTGAATTCGCCAGTGTGGTGGGAGCTTGAGTTTGTACACAGAAGCACTGGCCTTTTCTAGGATTCAGAATGGGCCTACTTGTTTGTCGTCAAGCTTCTTTTTTGGCTGTGGGAGGTGGAGGTTAGTGGTGTCTAGCCATACTAGATCGTCCTTCTTGTATGCGATTGCCTTGCCCTTTTGTTTGTCATATTGGGTCTTCATCTTGGCTGCTGCTTCTTCAAGGGATTGTTGGCACTTTTTATGGATCTTCTGTGTTTGTGATGCGAAATTGCCTGCAGCAGGGTTGGTGAAGGGGCTTTGGTGTTCTGTTTCTGGAACGATTCAGGGGTTAAGTCCATAGATGGTAAAGAAGGGGCTTTGACCTGTGGCAGAGTGTTTCCAATTGTTGTGAGCGAATGCTGCTAGGGCGAGTCATTCGTGCCAGTCATCTTGTTGGTATCTTGTAAATATCCTTAGATATTTTTCAATCTCCTGGTTGACTCATTCGGTTTGTCCGTCAGTCTGGGGGTGAAAAGCAGTGGGTGTGTTGGGGGTAATTTGGAGAATCTGGTAGAGGTCCATCATGAATTTTGAGACGAATTGAGGACCTCAGTCTGAGATTACTGTTTGGGGCATGCCGTGAATGGCGAACACCTTGTCATGGAAGATCTTGGCAGTTCCTTCAGACGTTAGGGTTCCGTTGCATGCTATGGGGATGATTTCTTTGGAAAATCTGTCTACTATGACCAAAATGGTGTCGTATCCGCCGGACTCTTTGAGGCCAGTGATTAGGTCTACTGAAATGTGGGTCCATGGCTCCAAAGGAACGAGGTTGGGATGGAGGGGTGCTTTGTGTGCTTGAGTGTTGGATTTTACTCGTTGGCATGTTTTGCATCCTTTGATGTATCTGTCGATTGTCTGCCTGACTTTGGGCCACCAGTACTCTCTTTGAACGAGTTCATTGGTTTTATCGATTCCTGGGTGTCCAGCAGTGAGGTGGTCATGGGACATGGCAATGATTTCTCCTCTGAGTTTTTCATCTCAGGGCACATAGATCCTTCCAGTCAGCATCAGGAGCCATTTTTCCATGGTGATGCCTCTTTCATGATTCAGGGAGTCAGAGATTCCCCTGTCCCACTTGTCAGCATTTTTGGTAGCGCGCTTGATTTTTGAGTGAATGCTGGATGTGGTGGGCATGATCATTGCCCAGAAGTGTTCTGGTCTTAGGACTACTATTTCATTGTTATCCTGTTTGCCTTGATCATGATTGTCCCGGCGAGATAGCAGGTCGGCTTTTTGGTTTGCAGTGCCTGGTTTGTGATGAAGTGAGAAGTGGTATTCTGCTAGTTTGGTTACCCAACAGGCCTGTCGGCAGTTGAGCTTTTGGGGTTTTTGGAAATATTGAAGGTTTTGATGGTCCGTCCATACTTCAAAGTCTATGGCTGCTCCCATGAGGTAATGTCTCCATTTGGCAAGCGCTAGCATTATGGCGAGGAGTTCCTTGTCATATATTTCATAATTCCTTTTGGTCGTTGTCAACAATTTTGAAAGGAATGCTATGGGTCTCCATTTGCCATCTTGCTGTTGGCTTAGTACCGCACCTATGGCTCCCTCACTGGAGTCTGCCTCTACTCTGAACTTTCCGTCTTCCTTTGGTAGTGCTAAAATTACATCTTCTGCCATTTGCTTCTTCAGTTGTTGGAACGCTTGATTTTGGGCTGCCCCCCAGTTCCAAGGGGCATTCCCAGTGAGTTGGGTCATCGGTCATACAATCTTGGAATAATTTTTTATGAATTTTCGATAGAAATTTGTGAAACCCAAAAAGCTCTGTAGCTCTTTCTTCTTTGTGGGTGTGGGCCATTCCGTGATGCCCTTGACCTTGATAGGGTCCATGCAGACCGATCCTTCACTGATGATGACTCCTAAATATTCTGTTTCCAGGACTTCAAACTCACACTTCTTGGCTTTGAGGAACAGCTTGTGTTCCCGTAGGCGTTGAAGTACTCGTCGGACTATTTGTCGGTGTTCTTGGAGATTTTTGGAGAATATTAGGATATCGTCGAGATAGATGGTTACTTTCCCTTCGGCGATCAAGTCATGAAATATATTGTTCGTCATCCATTGGAAGGTTGCAGGGGAATTGGTGAGCCCAAAGAACATGACTGTTGGTTCAAATAATCCTCGGTTGGTTCAGAAGGCAGCCTTGTACTCATCACCTTCTTTTATGTGTACATTGTTATACCCCCAACATACGTCTAGCTTGGTGAAATATTTCACGCCTCGTAGTTTGTCCATGAGCTCCGAAATGAGCGGTAGGGGGTATCGGTTTTTTATGGTCATCTCATTGAGTTTTTGGTAGTCCTGGACTGGGCGAAGAGTGCCATCTTTCTTTTTGACAAAGAAGAATGGTGATGTGAAGGGGGATTTTGATGGTCAAATTCTTCCAGTGGACAGATTCTCATCCAAGAATTTGTCAAGTTCTTCCTGTTCATGTCAATTTAGCGGGTACACTTTACAGTCGAGGGTATTGCTGGTGTTGGGGATGAGTTCGATCGCATGATCCCAGGGTTTTCGGTCCGGGAGTTTGTCGAAGTTGTCTTTTGAGAATAGGTCTCGGAAGTCCTGATATTCGGGGGGTACCATTTCTTCAAAACTCTTCTTTGGTTTTCCTTCACTGGCTTTTGCTGCTAAATCATTTGCGTGATGAATCGCTCTGATTTCTATTTCCTCCATCAGGTCTACTGCTAATATAGTATCTCCTTCTTCTAACTCTTTGTCCCACCGGTCTTCTGGGTCTGCATCAGGTAGGGTGAATGGCTGTTTCTGACATTGACACCGTCTGAATATAATCTTCTGGGTTTTCCAGTTGATTACTGGGTTGTGCCGTATTAGCCAGTCATGTCCTAGGAACACCCTCCTGGTGCCGAGATCCATGACTGCTAGGTCAATTTGTTCCGCATGTCCTCCTATGGTCATTCGTAGTTCAACAAAATGAGTGACTTCTCCTGCTTTGTTACGGGTTCCATCGGCGTTATAGACTGGTATTGGGGCACTGGTTGCTCAGGTTGGTAGGTCATGTTCTTCTACGTATTTATGGTTGATGGAACTCCCGGTGCATCCACTGTCTATTAGGGCCATAGTTTTGAGGGTCTGGCAGTTGGTGAGGGTTTCGAGCCAAATTTCGGTGGTTAAGTCTTTTGCTCCAGCCCGGGCACTTTGTCGAATGTATCGGACTGGTTTGCCAAGTTCCTCCAGCTGTTCAAGTGCCTGAGTGCAGGGAAGGGTGACAATATGCATTAGCATTTCTCGGTCTGCTTCTGCTTGTTGCATTTTGTGGGTCCAGTGCACTAATATTGCATGGGCTTCGTAACTGCCCGTTGCCTGTCTGATTGCATGCCACATCCATTCTGTTTTGAATGGAATCATGTATCCAGATTCTTCCTTCTCAATCATCTTCAGTTCCATCCAGTTGTGATCCTCTTTTACTTGCGTCCACCATCTGTTGTATGCCTTCATGTCAGTTGCATCAGGGTCTCCTTCTTTTCAATAGTGGTGTCCCTGGAGGTAGGCTTGCCATTCGGGGTCGTTGTCCTCATTGTACTCTTCTTCGGCCTTCTTCCCTGCCTTTCTAGAACCACTAGGGTTCACGGGCATTTCTGCCAAGGCATTGCTGCCCTTGGTAGCCGTTCTTTTGGCTCCGCGGGTTAGGTGTCTTGCCTCCGGGGGAGGACTTTTTCACGTTGGGGATGGCCCACATGTGTCTGCATTCTTGGCTGCAGCAGCCAGTCGATAGGACGTATTGTCTTCATCGTCCAGTACTTCTTCTATAGAGACTTTTTGTGAGTGTGGAGAGAGTGGAGGGGGACTTATCAGTTCTTGGGCGCACCTACCACCCATCTCGCGTGGTGGACGAGGCGCTTGTGCCCCGTCGGTTGAGAACTGTTCTGATCCAGGGGAGGACTTTCCCACTCTGTCCTGTCCACCCTTAGTCAGGTTGTCCCCAGCATTCGGGTGCATATCTACAGGAGTTGCAGTTAGTTTCTCCCAAGGGATCGCTCCTTTGGTCTTGCCGCCCGGGGCTATTGCCACTCCATGCTCCCTCTGCTGCAGCTGTTTGCAGTCAGGGATTCTTCTTTTTGGGGAAGCCGCACGCTTCCATTTGTTGGGCGCCATCCAAGGGTGTTTCGAGGACGTCTTTGGTGGGGCCCGTTTGGTTTTGGCAAGATATTCCTCATCTTCCTGGTCCATCATATTGGTTAGTATACTATACCGGTTTTGCGATTCCTTGGGTGCTCTGCTGGGGACGATGGGGGCAGGTATATTCAAATGCATATGTAAAGATCCTACAGAAGTATGATAAGTCCGTCCAGCAGTATGTAAAGCACTTTGAGAGAGTCCAGCCAACCAAGTAGAATTGCTTACTCGTCGGCCCCTTCTTTTACCTCCTCAACTCCCGAGGACGAGGGCGTCTTCTCCTCGTCGGATTCTACTTCCTGTTCTATAGCCCGATTGTCGCATCATGTGTTATTGCTGTGGGTAAATCTTCCGCCTCCATCCCTGTGTTTTCGGGGTTGTTGGCAGTCCATGGTGAAATGTCCCTTTTGGTGGCAGTTGAAGCAGCGTCGTTCCCGCCGGAGTCAGTCTATGTCCATTGGCTGTCCTTGTCCACTGTAGACTGGTCCGGTCCCAGTGTTGGTACTGGCCGGTTCAGAGTTTTTTGGCGGTTGTGGGGGTGCGTTCTGGTTCCTAGGTGGCAGGGCACGGTTGTCATACCTTGGTGGGGTTTGGTTATTGCTGCAGGGGGCATTTTGCTGGTTGCGGGGGTCTTGGGGCTGGTAGCCTTTGCGGGTTCTGTTGAAGGCCCACTTTACTGCTCGCTGGTCATTGATTTGGAGGATGCGGCATTTCCATTGGGTATAGGTGCAGGGAATGTTTTCTCTGGAGGCAACAGCCATAGTGTATTCGTCAGGTACCCCTGCACGGACTGCAGCGACAATGTGGCTTTTCTCTCCTTGATCTTCCCATCTGCCAGCGAGCTACGCTTGTTGTTCCAGTTCCTGGAAGTATCGATTAGCGCTTCCATCCTGCATCTGTAGTCCATACATCCGTTGCTCATGCACTTCTTCTACTGCTGGATCAGCAAATTCTTTGCGGACTAGTTCGACAAAGGCCCTCCATGTGGGGAGGCAGTACCTTGCTTCTGTGATACTGAAATATTTTTCCACGTGGTGAACCCACCAAGTGAGAGCTTTTCTGCCAAAGTGGGATGTGGCAAATGTGATTTGTTGGGGCTCTTCGTAATAGCCTCGGTGTACTTTGAAGTAGAGGAAACACTGGAGGAAGAACCTTTGTATGTCATCGTGCTTTCCATAGAACATTTCGGGCATGTGCATCATAGTGGGTTTTACTCCAAGGAAAGGGGCATCTGCTGTGGCGGCTCCACGTCGGTGTCCTGGATTTGGTGCAGGGGGCATGTGGTCTGGCAGGGGTCTGGGCAGGGACCATAAGTCTCCTCTGCCTCTGGGTGAATCGGGGTTGGGGGGTCCTCCTGGTTGGCTGGGATTTGGGAGGTCTGGCAGTGCCTTGTCGGGGTTTGGGGGAAATCCATGCTTCTTTTGGAATTCCTCTAGATCTTGCTTTTTCTGGTCAATCTCCATTCTATTGACTTCCAGGGTAGCTTCCTTGTCCAGAACACTTTGGTATAGCTTCTGGTGCTCTTCGGCTATGGCTTCTCATTCTGCTGCCGTTTCTTTGTTTGCACTGGCAAATAGTCAGGAGGTCCCTGGAATTGGGGGTCCGCCTGATTGCCAGATTGGCTGTTTTGGCTTTGGCGGGGAGTCAGGGAGCAGTTTGGGGAGAGGTGGATTCCACTCATTGTAGTCTGGCATTTGGGGCTTTGTGTAGAGGGGAAAATCTGTATTGAACATAAACGTCGCCTGCTCATGGGTGGCGTGTACCCGTAATCTTTTCATCTCTGTCCCATCCTGCTCTTTTTCTGCTTCCATATATCGAATCCCCAAGGAACTTGCTTACCACGAGATCTCTTCCACTATATGCTCATACCTTTCATCGTACTGAGTGTTGTACTCTTCTACGTCTTCCCGTTCAGTTAAGAACGTCTTCACCTGGGGATACTCATCCCCTGCCTCCAGCCATTCCGGTTCGTTGGCTGAGCCATGCAGCTCTGCTGTCGACTCCATCTCCAGAGTCTTGTCGTCCTCTTCCTCTTCCAGTGCTCGTTGTTTCCTGTGGGACGAGGTCGAGAGGGACTCTGTTCTGGCTGATACAGAGGGTGGGGGGGATAGACAATGCCTGCTGGGATTCTAATGGTGGCATGCCAGAGGGGGTGAAGTCAATGGGTACAATGCCACCAGTCACCGGGAGTTTCTCCCTCTCACTGGGGCTCAAGCTGTTCCATTCGCTGGGGGGTATAACTCGGTGGCTGCGGCCAAGGATCAGTGAGTGGGCTGAAGGATCGTTGGTAGAGCCCTGGGAGGTCGAGGGCTGTGCGGTTGCAGGGAATGTGGGCTGGGCTGAGGGGGCGGGGCTCTTCGGAGGAGGGGCAGGCGGGGAACTCCTCAGTGCTCTCTGTGTTGATCCTGATGACCTGGGCGACAGAGGTGGTGTATTCTGAGGCATCCTCGTCATACTTGGGGGCAGGTGTGCAGGCTCGGTAGGGGTGGTTAGCGAAATGCGGGAGGCCCCAAGGGCAAGTGTGTCCACACCCTCTTTCAGCTTCCCTGTCACCTTCACCCAGGTACTCTTCGGTCTCTGGCTGGGGTAGGGGCTGCTCCTGCTCAAGGGTTTCGAGCTCATACATCTGTGGGTGGACATGGCGGTTTTCGCATATCCATGGGATTAGGACTTGTAGTCCAATGCCTATAGTTACGATGACAAAGGGGATGAGGATTGCCACAAGGGCGATGTGGAACTCAGCAGTGGTCAGGTCTCTGGTCTGTTGCATATGTCTTTGCTTGTGTCATGCGCGAGGAAAGAAGGGAAGCTTCAAGCTAATTGTTAGACCCGAATCTCATGTGATCCAAACAAGAGTAAACTCAGGCTGCCTTGCATTTGGACAACCACCCAAGAGTCTCATGGAGTTCAGATATAAGTGATGGAATCAGACTAATGTCTTAGTTGAGCATGAGTTAAGAGAGAAGTTCGGTATTGATAAACTTTAGCTCGAAGCTGGGGTATTACAGTGAGAGCTGCCTACTTATATATGAAAACTACGCTACTAATAATAGACACAACATATGAAGACAATATGGTAGTCGTGCGGTATGCACGAGCCATAGTTACCTGGCCTAAGCTTCCCGTTTCTGGTTTCTGATGATCATGTGGGGTCAGGGATAACTCAGGCTTTGGCTAAATAAGAAAGAAAAGTGAATATCCGCAAGAAATCGTAACAGACAGGCTGCATATCATTTCTGGAGCTGTTTCTCTGGGAAAGACGCTGTACATGTATCATTGACAACCACCATGAGAAACTTGAAAGTTGGTGAACAACTCAAGGTGAGCCAAATACAGACCAAATTGAAGGCAGTACAACTACTCTGGTCTCATTCCTGTTCATTAACGGTCCACACAACATTGGCTCATCAAATTGATTATCATGATTCCATTCCGTAGGTTCAGAAGGAAGTTTTGAACCAAAGCATAACACAAGAGATACTGGGGCGCTGATTCCTGACTGATATTCAAGCTAGCCTCAAACAATCTGTGAGAAGGAAGATGAAATTATCACTCACCATGAAGAATGAAGATGCACAAAGCTGCACAGAAAGGGTCCCAAAGAGTCCCCAGTGCAAGAGACCGGCAATGATCTGAATTTCTGTGACAGGGATTGGATTGCCTAAACACAAATAAGGAATGAACCACAGGTCCAGACCTGATAGAAGGTGATTCAGTAAATACTGGTGCTCAACTTCAAAGAGATGACTCACAGTATCTCGGTGGGATAACCTGCAGGGACGGGTTGCATGTCATACTATCTGGGATCGTTATCTGTCCTGAAAGAAAAGAATCTGTACACATACTATTGGAAATTATCATGAGATACTCAAAAAAGAAGGTGCATGATATCCAAAGCTGTCCAGCCATGCTTCATCATGCCAAGGAAAGTAGTGAGCCAACGACTCAAACCCAGAGTACTTTGTGATCCCAGCCATTTCAAGATGTACCTAAAGTCCTGATTTGGAGCACTGGCAAGAACATTGTCAAACAAATCTGAGATCTCTGCAGCCCCTTTGTAGCCTGTCAGTAACCGTCGGCCTACCCAAAGCACAGAGAGGGTGAGCTCCATGCCATAGACTGTGCAAGCCTGAATTAATTGGTCCGGGTGAAATACATCCTTTTCGACCCTTTTGACCAGCAACTGCAGGTGATATGATATCAGACATTCACACTAGAGATAGAACTAGAAGTTTAATATCACTGATCTATCAGCCCTTGGATTGATCCATCGACCTTATGGTCCCGGTTCCGATCTATGGCGGTGGCTGAGAAGAAATCTTCGAAGCAAATTACCCAAAGGTCCTGCAAAATTTACGATTACTCTATGAATAAACTTTGAGCAAGGAGATATATAACTGCATTTCTTACCCACCATGCTACACGGCTGACGTAGTTCTGGTCGCCGCCACATTCAAGGAAGATTGCATGCTCGGTAACCCCGTGTACTCTTCTTCTTTCCAGAGTCACTCGGAATCCAGTCCTGGGTTCGTCCATGGGAGAATCCGGTGCTAAAATGCATCGCAAGCCTGATATATCAGATCCACATTCATCCACTAAATTTCAAGTCATTTTTGTCCCCAACACTCAACAACGTGAATTTCCGCTACACACTGATGAGGAAGTCAGTAATATCACAGCCATAATGTGATGAGAACGTTCGACGCACCACCGGTGAAAGGGCACAACGTGGAAAGCTTTCTTGCGTTTTAGTCTTGTATGGCATGCAGATCATCCAGCAAAATTTCCCGCTCCTTGGAATCGAGACTTGTTTCCGTGACCAGTGAACTTTGGTGGCATCAAATGAGGCATCATAATGAAAAACACCTCTGGCTTCGGAACTATACGATACGAAGTTCCTGATTGCGTTAACCAATCCTGTAGTAATGCTGTTAGTGAATTATGAGAGCAATCCTCCCTTTCCTACTTACCCGAAGATCCTGTGATTCCTTCCCCATCAAGCAGCCAAGATTAGGCACGTCGATCACCGAATATTACTAGTCCGTATGTCTTCCTAATCCTCAAGCTCAGACATGATGTCACCACGATGTATTATGTGAAAACGTACACGATTCATTCCGAGAAACGAACGCACGAAGAGGCGTACGCAAATTAAATGAGTCGCCTACTACTTGGTTGGTGGATTGGAGAACGGGGGACTGGAAGCTGGGCTGGAGTGACAGATGTTGCTCCTATAGATTTAGTAAGCTGAGGTTCGATTCCCGGTCCCGGTTCTGCATCTCCACACTGGACAGTTCTTCATGTGACGCCGGCTCAAACAGCCAACTGAGGTTTGGATGGCCATCCTAAAGTAAATGAAGACGGCTCATATGACAGAAGGATGGCGAACCAAGCTCTCAGTGGTATCATGGGACAAAGGACCGATATCGCGGGAATATCCTGGCCTTATTCACTCTACATACAAACCCTGGTGTTCTCATTTTGGCTGACTTTATGTAGCTTATGATTTCTGGGTGTAAGGAGAGGACGTGGAACGCTCTTTGATTCCACTCGCTCGAGTCCGAGGGGAAACAGACACGTTCTTGGCGAATCGTGACAGGGAAAGCTGAAACATTGACTTATTAACAGCAAGACGAGATAGATGAATCGGACCGGGTTCCTATGCATGGTGTTTGCTCAGAAAATGTACTCGAACAGCTACGCAGAATATTCCAAGCTCCTGTCCTGTGGTTTGTCCTGGGAGGAAAGTCCGAGTCAGCTCCAATGAAGCGCAAGAACCATAATGGCTGACATTCGTTCGACTCGTTTCATAATCACCACTGAAGACCTCTTTAGTTATCATGACCACCGACGCTTGTCCTTGCACCCCGTCCGTTCGACGCGCGCCGTGGGTTGAATGGGAGGGGATATCCCTTGTCATGGTGGTCGTCATCTCCATATCGTTGGAAGACGTATAGGCATCCCGTCCACCCATGATCCGGATTCGCGAATTCAGGACCATGTAGACCGTATTAGCATACAGTTTAGCCATGACGAGGCCAGGCGTCACGTAGAAAGACTTCTCAGGGACCGCCAAAAATAGGACAAGGCTCAGCAGAGCGACGATAGCTAACAGTGGAAAGTGTTAATCTCCTGGGCACTGTGTGAAACGTACGAGTACATACCTGTTACAGATCCCGTTTCAATGATGAGACGAATTAGTTTTGTGACGATAATTCGGGTCCGACGGAAATTAGTATTGCGGAATGTAAGCTACGACATAGTATCAATGACAAATGATCATCCATAAAAGATAGAGAGACCTCACAAAGTAAATCATGCAAATAGCGATGACGGCATCACACAGGGCAGAAGTTCCGCACCAGATCTACGTGTGATCAGCACCATCGATGAATACGAGATAAAAAGTTAGCTATGTACACCGATGGCGATGGACGTCTTCCGGTTATCGAGCTGAGCAATGTTTCCTGCTTGGAAAGAATAGACGCATGTGATCAGAGCTGCCACATAGCCTGTCAAAGACAACTGTAAATGGATGAGCTGGATTACCACAGAGAAAGAACACAACGAACGCAGGTGACGAGTATCGGTACGATTCGTGATTTTGACAATATGAAGATTCGGTATGCATAAAACATCTGCCCGACACCAGCAGCTGTACTCATGATAAGTAACGTCAAATGAACAGAACATGCTGTACGCACCCAAACCGCCCAAGACAGGGATAGAGAGCCAATAGAAATGTACATCAGTGAGGGCTTTGATGTCACCGAAGCCGTACCCGAACATTGCGAAAGAGTCGTGAGTGATAAGCATCGTCTGAACAAATTCGACAATATAGAGGCCATAAACAAGGCATTTTATGAATTGTCTGTCGTTCGGAAAGGCTAGATAGTACAGATCTAGTAACGAGAGTGCATTAGAGGCAGTTTCATAAAGATCAGTGATTCATAGCGACGCACAAAGCTGCACAGAAAGAGTTCCGAAGAGTCCCCAGTGCAAGAGATAGCCAACGATCTGAATTGCCGTGTTAGTGACTGCATAGACTAAACGCATAACTGGACGCAACCACCGGCCCAGACCTGACATGAGATGATTCAGCAGACGTCCAACTTGAATATGATAGCTCACAGTATTTCTATGGGATAACCTGTGGGGACGGGCTGCATGTCGTATCTGGGGTCGTTTGTCTGGTCCCGAAAGGAAGGAACCTGTTCATGTATTCATGACCATCATCGTGAGAGATCTGAAAGAAGTTGTCCGAACACCCAAGCCCGGTCAGCATCACCGCCCGGATTGAGAAGCAGTACAGCTACACCAATTTCAGCCATGTCTATTGGTCCACTTTGACCATCCAATTAACCATCGTGAATCCATTCCGCAGTTTCAGAAGAGAGATCCGAGCCAAAGTATAGCAGAAGAGATATCGGCGCACTAATTCCAAGTTGATATCAAAGATATGCCCAAGAACTTAAACTGTGAGAAGAAAGAAGCTTTACTCACCTGGCTATACAGTTGGTGCGTCTATCCATCTTCTTCCTCGTCCAAGATGAATCGAATACGACTTTTTATGCTTGGTAATCTCCTGCCGTGAGGGATATCTTTGATATACCATAGCGGTCTGCGTTTCTGTTGTTCTGGCATCGAAAGGCGGCCGTGTCCTTGATATGGGCGGCAATCTCCGTGTAAATCTTTTCACATCGAGCTATTCCTGAGTCATGTCTCCAGGTTTTACCCTCAGCAACCGTACTACACCGAGGGCAGCCAAGGAGACATAGAACTGGGCTCGAGCTCGTCGATAGCATGAGTCACACTCGGAAGGAAGAGAAAGCGTGGGAAAGCACGACCAAAACAGAAATCCCATGACTTAAGGCTTAAATTACGACCACCATCTATCCCGCTAATCTACGAGAACTCTTTACTTTATTTTCCGAACGATCCGGAGATATGCTTGTCCATGTTGACCGCCGATGCACTCTATTGCCAGGGTTTTACGCGATTTATTCGACGCCGAAGACTGGCCGTCGCAGGAAATTTTGACTATTTACCTGTCCCCATCAATATCTGCTACTATGCAGAATTCTTGACGTTTTTATCGCTCTCAACTCAAGCTGTCCTTTGAATGTGTCAAGAAGTGCTCAGGGTTCAGAGAATGCGCTGCAGGAGCAGATCACACGGACTCGTTCGTTCTCCGGACGTTCAAGCTCGACCCGGAAAATTTTCCGTCTATCTTTCTTTACTCCTGGACCCTTGAATCCAATTCGTGCGCTCTATCAGTCGATTTATCCTGGTGTTAAGAGGCAAGAAGGCGCCGTTGCCATAGCTGTCTTGGTTAGTTTCCATGCACTTTCTCCTATATCACTTTCTCGCACGGATGTCTTGCATTAGCAATGATTACTTCACCTGTAGTCTGAGAATGCGGTTTTTTTTTCGATGGATTCGTTGCAGCTTCACCCCAGCTAGGAGTGACCTTCATCGCTGGGCTGACAGATATTTCACCGTTCATTTCTAGTACGTCGTCCCTTGTCAAATTTGAGCGTCGCTCATTGAATAAATATCGTTCCTGAGCTCAAGAATGAATCTTTTAAATAGCTATATATGTAAAGTGAGCGGAACACAAAGGTATAACATTCAAGTTGGCGTCGGCGTTTATAACAAGACGATAAAATAAGGACCGCATGGGCTCAACCTGATAGTTACGCAGAGAGGCTCGTGATGCGGTCCTATGATTACTCCTTGGACGAAAATCAGCTCGAGTAAAGCGTGTGAATCAATATTACTGACATTCATTCCACTGATTCCATGATTGCTGCTCGATACTTCTTTAGTTATTGCGACCACTGACTCTTGTCCTTGCACCCCGTCCGTTCGCTGTATGTCATAGGTTGAATGGGAAGTGATGTCCCTTATCATAATGGTTGTCGTTTCTATATCAGTTGAAGATGTATGGGCATCCCGTCCATTCATGATGCGGATTCGCGAATTCAGCACCATATAAACGGAATTAGCATATAACTTGGGTATGATGAAAGCAGGTGTCGCATAGAATGTCTCGCCAGGGAATGCAAAAAAAAGGGTGAGGCTGAGTAGGGCGACAACGGCTAAAATTGGAAAGCGTTAATCTCTCGACGGTTGTGAGATGCAGGAAGTGAATACCTGTCGCAGATCCCGTTTCAATGACGAGACGAATCAGCTTCGCGACAATGATTTGAGTGTGACGGAAGGCGGTATTGCTGTGCATGAGCTACGGTATAGTATCAGTATCAGTGATGATAATTGGAAGAGAGAAAGGGCTCACATAGTAGGACATGCAAATAGCGACGACGTCACACAAAGCAGAGCCTCCACACCAGATCTATGCGTGTATCAGCTCAATGAACAAGATATCCGGTTAGTTAGTCACCCCAATGGCGATGGACATCTTCCTATCATTGAATTTTGTGATGTTGCCTGCTTGGAAAGAGAAGATGCCGGTAATTATAGCTGCCACAGAGCTCATCAGAGATACCTGTAGACGATGAATTAGGCTGTCGTGGATAACAAGCACGGTGACGAACACAGATGACGAATATTGGGATGATTCGTGACTTCGACAATATGAAGATTCGGTATGCATAGAAGACTTGTCCGACACAAGCAGCTGTGTTCATGTTAACTTACTGAAAATGAGCAGAAAATGCCGTACTTACCAGCAACACTCATAATCGGGACAATGAGCCAATTGAAATGTACATCTGTGAGGGCATCGATATCACCGAACCCGTACCCGAACACTACCAAAGTATCGTAGCTGACGAGTATTGTCTGTACAAATTCGACAATGTACAGGCCATAGACGAGATGCTTTATGAATTGCCCGTCGTTCGGAAACGCTAAATAGTACAGATCTTGTAACAAAAATATATTAGACACGATGATTAAAGAATAAAAGACGCACACAGCTGCACAGAAAGAGTCCCAAAGAGTCCCTAGTGCAAGAGATGGGCAACGTCCTAAATCGCCGTGTTAGGGACTGAGCATTTTGAACGCACAATTGAACGTACCAAAGGCCCGGACCTTGAAAAAGATAATTCAATACACGTCTCTGCTCAATTCCGTGCTGGTGACTCAGTCTTTCTATAGGATAACCTGCGGGAACGGGCGGCACGTTATATCTGGGGTCCTGTTTCCGGTCCTGAAGGGAAAGAGGCTGTAAATATATTACGCTCAATGATCGTGAGAGACTAGAGAGAGGGTGCACAATACCCAAGGCGCATCGGCATCACACTACAAACACCGAGGTGAAAGGTTGCCCAAGCAACCCTTCTTCAACCATCTTCATTGAAGGTGGACCTATTGACCCATCAAAGTGATTATCATGATTTTGTTCCGCTCATGACATGCTAATAATTGAACCTTCCTCAAAATGAATTGTAAGAAGATTGAAGCGTTCGTTATTTACCAGATCATACAGTTGCCATATCCGATGGACGGATTGAAAACAGCTTCTTGTGCGGTATCCCCCAGCGTCAAGAGTATTTTTAATATTTCACAATGGTCGGTGCCATCCGAGGAATATGGCAGTGTCCTTGATTGACTCCCTGAGACACTACAGGTGGCCTTCTCTGTTTATATCTCTTTGCACAGAAGAATGCCTGAGCTATGCCTTTCGAGCCTTTCCTTCGACAAGTATATTCCTTTGAGATCGAAGCGACGTAAAACTAGGTCCGAACTCGTCGATGATGGTGAAGGAAAGAAATGCAAGCGTGGGAAAGTAGTAACCCCTTGTACCAAAATAGAAATTCCGAGGCTATACTGTCCATATTTTACAAAAAGTCCCTATAACTATAGGGGACCGAGTTATACAGAATTCCCTATAACTATAAGGAAATCAAATTCTACGTATCCTTCAGAAAAGCCTATAGGATAGGTATCATATTATGATCCCTCTTGCCAGCCCCAGGCCTACCAGCATGACCAGGGCAGGGTGTCATCACACCCTTCCCTTTGATGGCTGTTGCACTGCCACCCTCTCATCTGCTCACTGTCAGGGTTCCCCGCCCTCCCTCCTACTGTTGCGCACTTTTTTCCTTTTTAGGAAATTTGCTTCCTATGCCTCCAGAATACTTGTGGGCCTTATTCCTGCCCTCCCGCTCACTGTTTAGGTCCGAAATTAGAGATATAGGGTCTTCTAAAAATATATAATGGGTTAGTACGCTGGCCCCGCCCCTCCCACACCTCTAGATGCTGGATTCGGAATGGGGAGACTGGATGTAGTGTGGCAGTGCAGCCAATTGATGGGATCAGCCATCAATATCAGTCCATTTTTGGAAATACTTCGGATTGGAATGGTTTCTGGGCACTGGATGGGCCACAGGATGGTACTAGGATATGCATAAATATAAATAACCTTGTATTTAGTCCTCTGGTGATGTATGGGAGCCCCAGAGAAGGGGTAAAACAGGTAAAATAGTGAATAATAGCGAAAAATAACGGAAATTTTGCATTTAGGGGGTGCTGCATGCAGTGGATTGCTTTGAAACCTTCACAAATGTGTTCTATAGTCAAATATATCTCTAAACAAAGTTTTGTTTTACTTGTGGGGCTCTAGGATTGATATAAAATAGTGAAAAATAGCGAAAATTGGGGGGAATTGCGTGTGGGGCGTGCTGCGTGCATCTGATCGCTTTGAAACGTTTACCAATGGATTCCGCGACCTTGAAAACCCCTAAACTGCCCCTGGTTATATTTGTGGGCACTCAGTATCGATCATCAAATGGATATTACAGTTTATGGGGTGCACATATCAAAACTCTCATTTCCAGGCATCGGAAAACTTCGGAGTTACTTCCAGTAGATTGCTAGACCTTTAAAACCTCAGAAAAATCCCAGGATGGCAATCCAGTGATGCGAAATTCCTGATAAAAAAGGTGAAACTGAAATTTTGCGACATTTCATATAGCTCACATTTCTGAGTGTCAGGGAAGGTAATACTGGCACTAGATATAATATATATACCGTAGAATATTGTGTACAAAATCACAGGGGGATACGAATGGTACTGACAGAGATATAAGCAGATCTTTCCAAAAATGAGGAGAAACACATTCCAGATCTCAATGTTCCGGTCATCCTATGGGCTGGGGACTATCAAATTCGGATTCCTTGACCAAAAATGCAGTAGGGCCACCTATCATCCATGGGGTTCATGTGTCTAGAATCCGAGGTAAAGAGTGTGCTTTACTTATGCACCAAGATGTACTGCTGTATATGGATTGCCTACTAGTAAAAATAAGCTCCTGGGATGATAGGTCTCTCTAATATTTTTTGCGTCAAGGAATCCGAATTTGATAGTCCCCAGCCCATAGGATGACCGGAACATTGAGATCTGGAATGTGTTTCTCCTCATTTTTGGAAAGATCTGCTTATATCTCTGTCAGTACCATTCGTATCCCCCTGTGATTTTGTACACAATATTCTACGGTATATATATTATATCTAGTGCCAGTATTACCTTCCCTGACACTCAGAAATGTGAGCTATATGAAATGTCGCAAAATTTCAGTTTCACCTTTTTTATCAGGAATTTCGCATCACTGGATTGCCATCCTGGGATTTTTCTGAGGTTTTAAAGGTCTAGCAATCTACTGGAAGTAACTCCGAAGTTTTCCGATGCCTGGAAATGAGAGTTTTGATATGTGCACCCCATAAACTGTAATATCCATTTGATGATCGATACTGAGTGCCCACAAATATAACCAGGGGCAGTTTAGGGGTTTTCAAGGTCGCGGAATCCATTGGTAAACGTTTCAAAGCGATCAGATGCACGCAGCACGCCCCACACGCAATTCCCCCCAATTTTCGCTATTTTTCACTATTTTATATCAATCCTAGAGCCCCACAAGTAAAACAAAACTTTGTTTAGAGATATATTTGACTATAGAACACATTTGTGAAGGTTTCAAAGCAATCCACTGCATGCAGCACCCCCTAAATGCAAAATTTCCGTTATTTTTCGCTATTATTCACTATTTTACCTGTTTTACCCCTTCTCTGGGGCTCCCATACATCACCAGAGGACTAAATACAAGGTTATTTATATTTATGCATATCCTAGTACCATCCTGTGGCCCATCCAGTGCCCAGAAACCATTCCAATCCGAAGTATTTCCAAAAATGGACTGATATTGATGGCTGATCCCATCAATTGGCTGCACTGCCACACTACATCCAGTCTCCCCATTCCGAATCCAGCATCTAGAGGTGTGGGAGGGGCGGGGCCAGCGTACTAACCCATTATATATTTTTAGAAGACCCTATATCTCTAATTTCGGACCTAAACAGTGAGCGGGAGGGCAGGAATAAGGCCCACAAGTATTCTGGAGGCATAGGAAGCAAATTTCCTAAAAAGGAAAAAAGTGCGCAACAGTAGGAGGGAGGGCGGGGAACCCTGACAGTGAGCAGATGAGAGGGTGGCAGTGCAACAGCCATCAAAGGGAAGGGTGTGATGACACCCTGCCCTGGTCATGCTGGTAGGCCTGGGGCTGGCAAGAGGGATCATAATATGATACCTATCCTATAGGCTTTTCTGAAGGATACGTAGAATTTGATTTCCTTATAGTTATAGGGAATTCTGTATAACTCGGTCCCCTATAGTTATAGGAAATTTTGTAAAAAATGGACACCAAAGGTTGAAATTCCAACATGAAGACGACGATCATCTATCTCGCCAATCCGACTAGATCCATGACTTTCTCCGAATGCTCAATACTGAACATGAGGTCGTCAGCATGCCATGTTGTTATGGTGTGACGTGGTTTATTCAAAGCCGCCAGAGGTAAAACTTGATTATTTGCCAGTCTCCGTAGTTGCTCAATGGTCAGCATCTTTGGGCTCGGCATCCGCAACATCGACTGTTGCTCCCCAGTCATCGATAGTGCATTTCCCCGTGATAGCAAGGCATTAACTAGGGAACCTTCACAGTCCGTTCTCGTTCTCCTTTGGGCCGCGCTTGCGTGCTCACGTGGGAACAATCCTGACCCTACAGCATCATTCTCATCCAGCCAACGTGAACCCCCTTTCCTTCAACCAAGAGAAACATGCATAGAATCACGTCCAAATAATATTGAGTTCACTAGTGTAGAACACCAGTGTTCTCTCGATTTGACTGACTTTCGATGTACCAAGTCCGCAAGTGTATCGTGTTGTTCATTATTTTTCGCTATCTGACAGCTAGAAGGAATGAAGAAAAATCCTTGGATACCCAGGCGTAGGATGAAGAGACTCCTGGACAATATAGATGTCTAGTTTCTCTTGGTGAGCCTCCTTTTCTTTCTTTTCTGTCCATATTGACTTTCTTGCAGGGTGGCGCCAAATCTTTTCTTCATTGTCTCATGGCCTTCCACCACAGTTTTTCACTTCTAGTGCAACATCCCGACATCAAATTCATGGCCTTCATGACCTCCGGCTGGGCATCAACATCAACCCTTATGAAATGACACGATAGGCAGCTCTGCACCTGGCTCCATGCGTTGGACTGCAGTGTCACTCGCCTGCCTGTACTGCGAGGCTGCCTATCGAGTAATGCTATCTGTCGGGAGTGCCCGTACGAAATCGATCCCCTCCCCCACTATTTAATGTTACCGTCCCTGGCTTCCTGCCTATGTAAAATCACTGGCATCCAAATTCCATGGGAGGAGATCGAGCGTGGAAACCGATTTTTTTTTAGCTCAGTAACCCGAAAGTACAGATATGGGATCTGAGTGGAAGAATGAGACAGGGACTGTTCTTTGATTT
Source organism: Armillaria luteobubalina (assembly GCA_030435615.1). Taxonomy (NCBI): domain Eukaryota; kingdom Fungi; phylum Basidiomycota; class Agaricomycetes; order Agaricales; family Physalacriaceae; genus Armillaria; species Armillaria luteobubalina. Next base: position 1,115,883 of record JAUEPU010000019.1, on the reverse strand, counting down.
CACTCGCCATCGAGCCCAGAGGAAAGCGGACATGTTCTTGGTGATAGGTGATAGTTATAGAGAAGAGCCTCATCAATGCATGCTGAAACATTGACTTCATTGTTAATTACTACAGCAGGATGAGATAGATAAATCAGAACAGGTTCCTATACATTGTGCTTGCTCAAAAAATACACTCGAACGACTACACAGAATATCCTGTGCTCTTGTCCAGGGGTATGTCCTGGGAGGAAAGTCAGCTCCAAGGAAGCGCATGAACCATAGAGACTGACCTCCATTCGACTCATTTCATGATCACTGCTAAATACCTCTTTAGTTATCGTGACCACCGACACTTGTTCTTGTACCCCGTCCATCTGCTGTGCGCCGTGGATTGAATGAGAGGGGATATCCCTTGTCAAAGTAGTCGTCTTCTCCATATCGTTGGAAGATGTATAAGTATCCCATCCACCCATAATCCAAATTCGCAAATTCAGTACCATGTAGACCGTATTAGCATACAGTTTGGGCATGATGAAAGCAGGTGTCCCATAGAATGTCTCGCCAGGGAAAGCAAAAAAAAGGATAAGGCTCAGCAGAGCGACAACAGCTAAAATTGGAAAGTGTTCATGTCCTGGGAATTGTGTGGATGTAGGAATAGATACCTGTTACAAATCCCATTTCAATGATGAGACGAATTAGCTTTGTAACCATAATTCAGGTCTGACGGAAATTATTATTGCGGAGTGTAAGCTACAACATAGTACCAATGACAATAATCATTGGGGAAAGAGAGGAGCTCACAAAGTAGATCATGCAAATAGCAATGACAACAACACACAGGGTAGAGGATCCGCACCAGATCTACACGTGAATCAGCACCATGAAGAGGGGATGAAAATTTAGCTATATACACCAATGGCAATGGACATCTTCCGGTCATTGAGTTTGGTAATGTTGCCTGCTTGGAAAGAGTAGACGCATGTGATTAGAGCTGCCACATATCCTGTCAAAGATAACTGTACATAGATGAGCTGGATTGCCACAGATAACTTGTAACACGGCAACGAACGCAGGTGATGAGTATCGGGACGATTCGTGATTTTGACAATATGAAGATTCATTATGCATAGAACACCTGCCTGACACCAGCAGCTGTACTCATGATAAGTAACGTTAAACGAACAGAAAATGCTGCATGAACCCAAACTGCCCAAGACAGGGACAGTAAACCAATTGAAATGTATATCAGTGAGGGTGTCAATGTCACCGAACCCATACCCAAACATTGCAAAAGAGTCGTGAGTGATGAGCATCGTCTGAACAAATTCGACAATGTAGATGCCATAGACGAGATATTTTATGAGTTGCCTGTCGTTCGGAAAGGCTAGATAATACAGATCTGGCAATGAGAGTTCCATGTCAGAAACAATTCAGTGAAGAGTAGCAATTCAGAGTGATGCACAAAGCTGCACACATCAGGAAAATGTCAATGTGATATGTGCAGCTACAATGGGTACGTAGCTCAGGTACCTTGGTAGCACACCCCCCCCTTAGGTACTAGTATGTAGCCTGCTGCTAAATGAATGTACCTGCAGGTAGCTGAGGTAGCTATGACTGAGACATATGTATTGCTACCATAGTACTTCAGTTTCACAACAGTAGTACAACCATTCCTTTCTGTAGTACTGATAGATATACATTCAATCTATAAATTGTACAGCAGTTTTCGGCATGGGCTAGCAAAAAGGTTTTATTCCAATAATGATAGATAGTACACATTATTATTCTGTCCCCACGCCATCAGTCTCTGCATCACCATTATCTTCACCATCCGTTTCTCCCAGTCTTCCCTCAAGATCTGCCCATAACCCCCAAGTTTCTTCCTCTTCATCATCGAGGCCACTGGTCACTATCTGCTTTGCTTTTACCCCAGCATTTTATCTCTGTATAAAAAGATGAGTACGCCGAATCACTGACAAAGATAATACCACTTAAAATTGACCACCAAACTTTCAGGGGAGACAAACAAAATATGGAAAAGCAGAGTAGCAATGACTGTCGCACATAGAGGTCTTCGACATCATTACACCCCATGCCTTGCTGCTCATTCCAGCTCCTGAGTGCAGTGAGCAATGAGCGTTAAAATAATGCAAACTACATACATTCAGGTCCGGGGCATCTATGATATGAAACTCCTACAAACAGAGCGAGACGAATCAGTATGAAGGCATGGTGTTACGAGACAGGCACTCACCACTGGTCACCAGCAGCCCAACAGTCCTGTGAATTTAAGGACACATGAAGTGCAGCAAGGACCATTAGAGATAAGACAGTTAGTTAGCTAGTTATATACCAGTAAGCAAAGGGAGGATGGAACGATCAACGAAGAGTGAAGGAACAGTGGGAAGAGATGAGAGAAAGGAAGAAAGGATGGTTGGATTTGATCGGAACCCAATGCGTGATCTTGTTTATACTGCACATGATGCAAATAGACTTTGGGTCGGAGTTTAAAATGGACTTGGCAACATTCCAATGCTCGTTGTCAGCCTACCCTCTCCGCTGCTATTGTAACTGTCTGAAGCATCTCACAATATAGACAATATTTCAAATAACTTTATTCATTGTTATGTTTCCTTATTTCTGCTTCACCCTTTGATATAACTTCAAATCTTAGTCAGTCCAAAGTTATCTTTCTAGAGTATAATCAACTGTACCGGACACAAGAAAAGCTCTGATACTGACCAATGTTATAGCATTTGGTAGTTATCACTCAAGTATACTGGTCTGTACATAGCTACCAGTGGCATATACAGGATGCTATATACTACTACATACCACTGCACACCTGCTACCACAGCTACTAGAGCTACATATGCTACATATACCTGGGTGGGAAGTATGTAGCAAATGGGGTTTTCCTGATGTAGAAAGAGTCCCGAAGAGTCCCCAGTGCAAGATATAGCCAACGATCTAGATTGCCGTGTTAGTAACTGCATGCACTGGTGAATGCACAAATTGACGCAACCTCCGGTCCAGACCTGAAATGAGATGATTCAGTAGACACCGCTCAACTTGAAGATTATAACTTACAGCCTCTCTATGGGATAACCTGTGGGAACGGCATCAGGAAAATGTCAATGTGATACGTGCAGCTACAGTGGGTACGTAGCTCGGGTACCTTGGTAGCACACCCCCCATTTAGGTACTAGTACATAGCCTGCTGTTAAATGAATATACCTGCCGGTAGCTGAGGTAGCTATGACTGAGACATATGTATTGCTACCATAGTACTTCAGTTTCACAACAGTAGTACAACCATTCCTTTCTGTAGTACTATGATAGATATACATTCAATCTATAAATTGTACAGCAGTTCTCGGCATGGGCTAGCAAAAAGGTTTTATTCCAATAATAATAGATAGTACACATTGTTATTCTGTCCCACGCTATCAGTCTGTGTCGCGATGATCTTCACCATCCGTTTCTCCGGGTCTTCCCTCAAGATCTGCCCATAACCCCCAAGTTTCTTCCTCTTCATCATCAAGATCACCAGTCACTACCTGCTTTGCTTTTACCCCAGCATTTTACGTCTGTATAAAAAGATCAGTACGCCTAATCACTGACGAAGATAATACCACTTACAATTGACCACTGAGCTTTCAGGGGAGACAAACAAAACATGGAAAAGCAGAGTAGCAATGACTGTCGCACATAGAGGTCTTCGACATCATTACACCCCATGCCTCGCTGCTCGTTCCAGATCCTAAGTGCACGGTAAGCAATGAGCATCAAGACAATACAAACTACATACATTCAGGTCCGGGGCACCTACGATATAAAACTCCTACAAACAGAGCGAGACGAATCAGTACGAAGGCATGGTGTTACGAGACAGGCACTCACCACTGGTCACTAGCAGCCCAACAGTCCTGTGAATTTAAGGACGCATGAAGTGCAGCAAGGACCATTAGAGATAAGACAGCTAGTTAGCCAGTTATATACCAGTAAGCAAAAGTAGGATAGAACGATCAAAAAAGAGTAGAGGAGTGGACGAACAGTGGGCAGAGATGGGGGAAAGAAAGAAAGGGTGGTTGGATTTGATCGGAACCCAATGGCGTGATCTTGTTTAGATTGCACATGATGCAAATAGACTTTGGGTCGGAGTTTAAAATGGACTTGGCAACATTCCAATGCTCGTTGTCAGCCTACCCTCTCCGCTGCTATTGTAACTGTCTGAAGCATCTCACAATATAGACAATATTTCAAATAACTTTATTCATTGTTACGTTTCCTTATTTCTGCTTCACCCTTTGATATAACTTCAAATCTTAGTCAGTCCAAAGTTATCTTTCTAGAGTATAATCAACTGTACCGGACACAAGAAAAGCTCTGATACTGACCAATGTTATAGCATTTGGTAGTTATCACTCAAGTATACTGGTCTGTACATAGCTACCAGTGGCATATACAGGATGCTATATACTACTATGTACCACTGCACACCTGCTACCACAGCTACTAGAGCTACATACGCTACGTATACCTGGGTGGCAAGTATGTAGCAAATGGGTTTTTCCTGATGGGGCTGCATGTCATCTCTAGGGTCGTTTGTCTAGCCCTGAAAGGAAAGAACCTGTATAAATATATATTCGTGACTGTCATCGTGAGAGATTTGAAAGAAGTTCTTTGAACACTCAAGGCTGGTCAGCATCACAGACCGGGTTGAAAGGCAATACAACTACACCGATTTCAGCCACGTCTATTAATGTCCATTGGTCGCTGATCATTCAATTGACCATCGGGAATCTGTTCCGCAATTTCAGAAGAAACATTGAAGCCAAAGCAGAGCAGAAGAGATACCCGCGCACTAATTCCAAGTTAAAATCGTGAGAAGGAGAATGAATCTTTACTCACTATGCTATGCAGTTGGCGCGTCTATCTATCATCTTCGTCATCCAAGATAAGTTTAATATGGCTTATTCTGCCTGATAATCTCCCACCGCGGGGGATATCTTTGATATATCATAGTGGTCTGTGTTTCTGTTGTTTCACAATCATCGAAAGACGGCAGTGTCCTTGATATGGGCAATCTTCGTGGAAATCTCTTCACACTGAGCTATTCCTGAGCTATGTCTCCGGGTCTTCCCCTTAATAATAGTACTTCACCGAGAGCGGTAAAGGAACCATAGAACTGGGCTCGAGCTCGTCGATAGATCATGTCCGGAAAGAAGAGAAAGCGGGAGAAAGCACGGCACCTTGTACCAAGATAGAAACTCCAAGACTTAATAATTTTAACTTAAGACGGCCACCACCATCTATCCCGCCAATCTACGATAATTCTTTATTTTCTCTCCCGAATGACCATTGGAGTAAGCTCGTCGACATTGACTGCCGAAGCGCCCTATTGTCCAGGTTTTACGCGATCTATTTGAAGCCGAAGATGGTGGCGGGTCGCAGGAAATTTTTGATTATTTGCCAGTGACCATTCTATTGCTAATGTGGTTGAATCTTGGGTTTTTTTCATTTTCGACTCGACTTTTTTTTGAACGTGTCCGAGGAGCGCTCAGGTTATGGACGTGAAAGCCTCGCTATAGGAGCATACTGTTGTGCCTCAAGACTAGGTATCACTAAGTGTACGTTCCACCGAAGCCACTGTTAGATCTTCTAAGTCGATTGATAATCAGCAGAAACGAAATTTATGCTCAGATTGTTAAGGTCACGACTATTTGGACCGTACATGAGTGGTCTCGAGACCATCTGAGGCTCCTTGCCGATTGGCAAAGGCCTGGTGGAGGCCTTGCACGTCTCATCTGACTATTTCGACGTTTATGGTATAATAAGTTAATTGTATGCAACTCCAGGTGTGCGCGAGTTTCGCTAGGGTACTATGCGTTTTGCTTTATCACGCTATTTTTATCGACCGACTTTACAGGCTTGTAAGCTATATTTCCACATTGGAATTTGCGGTTCGCAAAACCTCACAGGCGTGTCGGATACAAATTCGTTCGTTGGCATTATGTCTAGTACGCATGTATGCCAAAGGTGGATATTTGAAATTGATAGTGATCAAATACCAGATCAAACAGGCGAGCGAACGAGGTCACGGCGAACCTCTTTTCCCTGATGCTTTGCCAAGTTTATTCCGTTGCAAAGGTGAGGAACTTCATCATTTACTGAGTTTGACGTAGCGCTTATCATCGGTATCAAGAGAGTCCGAGTTGAAATCCGTTTTTCAGGTGATTGAGAATCGCTTTGGAATGCGTCGAATGTATGCGTGTCCGCACCATGTCCGCCGATGACTTACTTGTACATAGAGGCCGTACGTTTGAAGTTGGCAAAATAATCTCGACGAGATGCATCTAACGCCGGTAATCGTCAGAAAAAGACGAGATAAATATCTTGGGCGAGTTCTTATACATAGTGCTAGTTCAAAACATGTGCTCGAGCAGTTACGCGGCAGGTTCCAACAGCATGGTCTTGGTCTAAAGGAAAGATTAGCCCGAACAAAACGCTAGAACCATAAAGACTGACATTCATTTGCCCCGTTTCACTATCACCGTTGAGCACCTCCTTAGGTATGGCAACTACTGATACTGGCCCTTGCCCCCCGTCCGTTCCCGGCGACGCTTGTGGTCGATAAGAGTTCGTATCCCGAATCATAATACTACCGGTCGAGATGATCATATCGGTCGAAGATGTATACGTATCCCGTCCACCCATAATCCGGATTCGCGAATTCAGCACCATGTAGATGGAATTGGCATACAGTTTGGGCATGATAATGGCCAGCGCCAAGTAGACAACCTGATGAGGCAATACGAAAAAGAGGATGAGGTTAAGGGAAGCTGCAACAGCTAGAAGTCGGCGGTGTTAAACTCGTTACAGTATCAGATGACGATGTTGAATCAATACCTGTCATAAATCCTGTTTCAATAGTGAGACGAATTAGCTTCGTGACCAAAATTTGGGTCTGACGGAAACAGATATTGCTGTGCATAAGCTATGACATAGTATCGATGTCTATGAGGCTAACTGAAAGAGAGAAAAAGAGCTCACATAGTAAGCCATGCAGATAGCGATGACAATATCACACAGAGCAGAGCATCCACACCAAACCTACACATGCATTAGCACTTGATCAGTGCGAAAAGCGGGATGTCTAGTTAGTTACTTACCCCGACGGCGATTAGCGTCTTCCAGTTTTGGACATTCCCGAAGCTGCCTTCTTGGATAGCATAGACACCCGTGATGATAGCTGCCACAAAGCTTGTCAAGGATACCTGTCAAGTAATGAGCTATATTGCCAAGGATAAAGAGGGCAGCAACGAACACAGGTGACAAATGCAGGGACTATTCGTGACTTTGACAATATGACAAGTCGGTATGCATAGAAGCCATGTCCGACACACGCAGCTGTATTCACGTTAAATACTAGAAAACGAGTAGAAGGTGCTGCATGTACCAACAGCGCTCATGATGGGAATAGTGAGCCAATCAAAATGCATTCCAGTCAGGGTTTCAATATCACCGAAGCCATACCCGAAGATTGCGAAAGCATCATGGGTAACGAACATCGTCTGAACAAATTCGACAATGTACATGCCATAGACGAGAAATTTTGTGAATTTCCTATCGTTCGGAAAGGCTAGATAGTATAGATCTAGTAATGAAAACGGATAAGAACAGGGTTAAGTACTAGAGAATAAATGGCGCACAAAGCTGTACGGTAAGAGTACCGAAGAGACCCCAGTGCAAGAGATAGCCAACGATCTGGATTGCCGTGAAGTTAGTGACTGAGCATCTTAAAAGAACAAGTTTGACCTACCAAAGGTCCAGACCTTAGACATGATAATTCAGTACCTGACTCTGCTCATTACACAGTGATCACTCACAGGCTCTCTATAGGATAACCTGCGGGGATGGGCAGCATGTTGTATCTGGGGTCGTTTTCCAGGTCATGATGAGAAAGAAAACGTACATATATTACTGCCAACCATCGTGAGAGACTTGGAGGAAGACACATTAATATCTAAGCGGGTCAGTATCACACCACAGAAACCAAGGTGAAAGGCTGTCCAAGTACTCCGAATTCAATGATGTTCGTACTTATAGTGAAAGCATTAACCCGTCAGATTGATTGTCTTGATTTTGTTTACAGGGGTTGTCTGCGAAGTTGATAGACGAGATGCCGAGAATATATGACAGCATCGAGACCCATCATCTCATACATAGAAAATTACCCTGCATTTATGAGATGATGCATAGCCAAACTTCAGGATATCAATCAGAGAAACTGGGGTCGTCAGTACCCGTTAATGAACGTGCCCTTGTACTGTAAGAAATGCCATCTTGCCATTTGGACATAGAAAATTGGTGAGATAACTCATGCGAGCTTGTCGCCAACATATCCTAAAACCATGGATGGTCTGGTTATGAACACTTCTCCCGTTTCTTCTTGGGACTCGCCGAACATTAGATCGAGGGTCCTGGTGGCGAAGGGATGTACCCAGGAGTAGGACTGGGCCCGCGGGACAGATGTTGGGGACTGTTACTTCGGGATCCATGTGCTCCAACGTCGGCATGGCCCATTTGGCTAGGTGGCCTTCCGGGTTTTTGAACCTGCTGCTGCTCGGTCGAAGATGATGATGAAAGCGTGTAGCTCCCGTGGCGACTGACAGGTTTAGGCTCACTGGGAAGAGACTGGAAATAATCCGTGGGCATGCTCTTGATGGCTTCTGTCTCTGCAGGGTCGAGGGAATTTCTGGGTTTCATGAACGTGGACGTTGGCGGGTTCGAAGGGCCGGGATCAGGTGGCACGGACCGCGACGCGGTGAGATGGTCGCCCACAATCATGTCCGCAGAATTGCGATAATCACGAGGGACCGAGGAGGCAGAACTTCCAGGCCGGGACGGTGAAGTACCAGATGTCCTGAGAGGAGCACCGGTAGCGCTGGGTTGGGGTTGCTGTACATTCTGGGGCGTACTCCGCATGCTGTTTCTCCTCGCGCTTTCTTGTGTAGACATGGCATTGGTAGTCTGGGCAAGAGTGTTAGTCAATGGATGCTCAGTATCGAGACCCTCTGTTGGGCTTTGATTATTGACGATGGATGTTGACGGCCCACTCTGTGCCTGAGGGTCCCGAGAGACATCTACAGGATAGGCATCATTACCCGCCTTCATGAATGTCTGTATCGTGGGTACATTCGATTGTGCCATAGGATCTTGAGAAGGCTTCTGTGACACCGCCGTGGGTGTCCGTTCCACTTCAGCTTTGACTGGCGACGAAGTGTTATCGACGGACGGCACATCTCCGGTTGCCTGCCTGCTACATCCGGAACCCAACCCGGCCATATTGACCTTGGCCTCGTCTTCAACGACTGGTGAAGGAGTAGCTGAAGATGCCGCACTGCGCCTACTGGGCTGCCTCTGTAAATCATCACGCTTCGTCTTCCGGGGATCGTCTTCGGAGAGTCTATCGCTGACTTCGCGTTTCTTGTGCGGTCGCGCCACGCGAACGAAATCAGCGAGGTGAAAGGACATATCAGACGAAGAGGGTATGATGTCGGGACGACTGTAATCAATGAGCGCTGGGGGATCTGAAATTTGACTCCCAGTGCCGTAATCACGAACGAAGTTCTTCATATCCCGCTCTACCTCGGCCTCCTCCAGTGCTACTCGTAATTTCTCACATGACTATATGTGGAATGAGATATGACAGGACCCCCAATTATCCCTATAGAGGTCGGTACGCTACTTTTTGGTTTTGTGAACAATCTGTCCGAACTTTCCTTTGTGGACAACGTCCCAATCTTGTCCGAACTTTCCCAAAATTGGTGAATTTAGCAAATTTTGTCCGAACTTCCGTTCCGACCTTACAAAAATTGCCTAAAATTGCTAAAAACACAGGAATGTCTCGTCTAATGGTCAATATTGTCGATCTCCTCCAGTGAGTAATTTGTAGCATCCCTGCCTTCTTTGTACAGTGTTCATGCTGACAACTGCTTTTACAATTTCGTCCTTCTATGCATTGATATTATACAATGCAATTAATTGATACAACATTTGTGATGCTTTGGAATAGTCTGGAATAATAACAAAGGAGAGCAAAGGAGAGGGTGGCATGGTGACACCCAGCATGTCCGAACTCCGTTCCGACAATGTAAATGGCAATCCCCATTGTCCGAACGATCCGATCGACCTGCAAGGCTGGGGCATGCAATCTGTCCGAACTTTGTGCCGACCTCAATCACCGGGGAGCCCAAATCTGTCCGAACTTTGCGACCGACCTATGTAGGGATAATTGAGGGTCCTGATATGACAAAACAACCTAGCAGGAGACGACGTACATTATCGTCGAATACGCACACAGCGGAAACGTCATTGGCAAATCCCCAAAGACTATCTTTGATAAACTCGAGTCGCTCCTCTTCCATATCCTGACAAGAATCACAGAAGGTCTTCCAATCCTGTTCCCACTTGGCGGCATAAGCCTTTGAGAAGTTGACGTAGTCGCGATTATTGGTCTGCACCGTCTGCTTGGCCCGTTCGAGCTTAAGTGTGATCTTCTCGAGCTCCTTGCCCTGTACAAGAATGCTCTGGGCGGTGAAGGAGTTAACTCGGGCACAGTCCTGTTCGTACTTTTCGCGGGCCTTGTTGACATAGACCTCCTGCGCCTGCTTGGCTTTGAATGCCTTCTCTACAGGGTTCTGCCAGTTTTTCTTATGTATGCCTTGGTCGGTATGGAACTGCGCAGCCTTGGCCTCTAGTTCTTTTGATATGGTATAGGCAAGCCTACTATGGAATTTTGACTGATTTTGGGTTTCGAGTACAACGATTTCCAGGCAGTTTCGGATATCGCTGCAAGCACTGTTAGGCAGATTGATCGTAATCGAAGGTCAATGGAGGTACCCAATTTCATCTCTTCCTAGTGGGTACTTGGCTAGCTTGGCCAGTCGCCTCGCATAATCATTCTCGATAGCAGCGCTGGTTACCGATGAGCAGATGACCAACGATATTCTGCTTGTACATACCGCTCCTTCCAAAATTTTCTCAGTTCCTCCATTGTTCTCATGGCGCCTCGCATCCTCGTGAACAACACGGCGACACCAACATCGTCGGCACCCCAGAAAGTGTTACAAAAGTCGGAGTTCCATTCGCTTTGAGGCATTGGCGAGCTGCGTACGTATCTGCCCAGCGACATCGTCGACGGCTGCCTGCTAGCTGTCATCGTGGTCGATAAGCAGAAGGAATATCAATGTAATTCTGCAGGATGGTGATACGAAACAAAGTCAAGCATCGAATGTGGCATCGAATCGAGGAACACCTCTGACCTGGGAACCCTGCGATATAAAGTTCTTGTTTATGGCAGCGCTATTACTGAGTACGGAACCTGCCACATGAGAAAGATCGTCCCAAAGTATCTTGCTGTGATTGAGTCCGGCTAGTGACACAGGTCTACCTGCTGCCAGTAGTGTATCGTTAGCTGGCCAAATGAAAGATCAAGAGAAAACGCTATTGGTTGGAGATAGGAACAAACAAGGAGTTGTCTAAGACCGACTTGCTTTTGAAAATTTCTGCTTGAAACTTGAAACTTTTTCTGGGGCAACCCATGACATGCATAATGCATTGATGGTTTGAGCCGGCGTGGCAGGCATCCGTCGGTGTTTGAATTGAGTTCGAATATTGCTTCGGTAACTTTGCCGGACAGGCTTTGGTTCCGAATGGCCGTCCCGCCAGTATACAAGAACTCTTGACCTTCATTGCCGACCGATTTCCTGTCACTGGATTTGACCTAGACCGAAAGCATCTCTCGCGTTAGTAATAGATAAACTCAACGTCGGTGATGTATCTTGTCAGTTGATTGGTCTTTTGTCATCCAAGGATAAAAACTCCGTTGGCTTGTATGGCGGATACATCAATACGGCGATAAATCATATCGCTTGTACCGTTGCCAATGCTGCGCATCTCTGGAATACTGTCGTAGAACGTTCTCTTGACGGTGACAACACATACGCCCAAAAGGACAAATACAACTTCACGATCATTCGAGCAATGATCGAGGAGGAACTGACTCAATTCGAAAACATCCAAGTCTGAGGACGAGGCATTTTTTGTATTGATTTTTGAGGCAGAACAGCTGGGTAAACCGTCGCGCCTTGATACAACCAGGATACAGAAAGGTGCCGCTGCCATGGCGGCCGTAGCCTAAAGGTTGGTTTTCATCGATTGTTGTCGTAGATCGTCGTCTCACCTCCTCTATCAGCTTGCGCTGTAGACATTTTCTGCACGTGTAGAGCATGATCAATTCTGTGCAGGGCTCATTGCAATCGCCGTGCAGCTGGGTGGGCTCCGTTACCATCGCTGGATTAAATGGTCATTTCATTGATTTTTCCTAGTACAGTCTACTGACTCAACGCAACCGGGTATACTTCCCTCCTATCACCTGTGTTCAAACTTCACAACGAGGCCCTTCCGTACCCTGACCCGGAGAAGCCACTTATTGCTGGCGTTCAAACAGAATCATTTCTTGCCATAGCCATTGCCATGGTATGCTCCAAATTGATTCTTGGTCACGATGTTGCAAGCCCTCCCTTGGACTCTTTCTGCCTCCGCCACTGGAGGGAAAACGAAATGAAAAGGAAGCTAATAAAGATGAATACAATGAGATTGGCGGTCAGACTGAGACCGCTCCTTTACTACTCACGACCAATGAGGTATATCAATAGGTAGATTCTTCGACAAGAGAGACTGATTCATTAGATGGATGATAAGGGAACAACCATACTTCCGCTCCTCTGATGTACACTGCATCTCTCTCAGGACAATACTACCTTCAGAGAGCACCTCGAATACGAGCACCTTAACAAGGACTTAACCACTATCTTTACCGCGGTCGCTCTTGCAGCTGTCGTCTACCCCCTCATCTACGAAAACTGTCATGGTAGTGCTTACGAGCTTTATTCAAAGTAGTGAATCGACCACTGTGTGGGGAGGCCATGCTGAAGGCCATCAGCCGTCAATCTTATTTCGGAGTCGTACTCGGAAATGATCTGGTGAGAGTTTTATATGTACGAGATCTTTCTCAAGGAGTGCCCTCTCGAAGTTCCCAAGTTTTACGGGATGTATCAGGACCCATCGGAGGTTGGTTTGGTTTCTGCGCCGAAGACGTAGGGGATAATTTAGAGGAACTATACGGCTCAGATTGGTCCGATGTAAAGGTAACTATGCCCAAAATGCAATGGTGAGTCACAATGTGCCATCTTCATAAATCGTTCATTGACCGGTCCTCGTTTAGGTGAATATTCCTACTTTCAGTGAAAGAATTACACTCTTTCGGCGTCTTGCACGGTGACCTTGAACCATGGAACGTAGCTTAGAGAGACGCCTAGATCATGTGATGTGACTTGTTCTTGACCTTCGCGATACAACGACGAATTTCAACATATACTTAGGCACAGTAGAGTTCCTCCATAAGTTACAACGGGAACTCTCAAGAACGTTATCACCCAGCTATCTCCAAGCTCAACTTTGATGCCCTTCAGATAAGCATCGAAGCATCGAGGAGTCCAGTGCATTGGTTACGGAGCCATTGCACAGCCTGCGATACAACAAGTATGCTCCTAGCTCAGTAGCTACGAAAAACTAAAAATGTTTTCCAGGTAGTCTTTCTTCATTGGAGGACGGACAAGAACCCATTACTCGCTCATGGACAGAGTAAGCCAGCCTGTTCTTTGAGTCCTGGCTGCCATACACTCCGTGTATATTATTCGTTCTTCCGTAACGTAAGTCTGGAATGATTTATAACCGGACGGCTGCGAGACAGTCGACTGCGCCTCGGGCCAGATATTCAAACACTTAGGATAAGCATGAAATTTCACATTTTAAATAAATATATGTGTAAAGCGAGTGGAATACATTAGCACACAAACTATCGATGTGTATAATTACAAGACCATAAATAGTGAAGCAGCACGCTCACAAAACTGCACTCTAACAGCTACGCGAGGCTCATACCAGCGTCGCCCTGTATCTTCTCCTTGGAGGAAAATCAGCTTGAGTAAAGCGCATGAATTAACATGACTGACATTCATTCCACCCGTTTCATGACCATCGTCGAATACCTCAGTTATCGCCAGCACTGGGGTTCGCTGTGCGCCCTGCATTGAATGGGAAGTGATATCCCTCATCATTGTGCTCGTGATCTCCATATCGGTCGAAGACGTGTAGGTATCACGTCCACCCATAATCCGGATTCGCGAATTCAGCACCATGTAAATGGAATTTACATACAGCTTGGATGTGACCAATGCTGGTGTTACATAGAAGGTCTGATGAGGGAACGCAAAATGAAGGATCAGGGTGGCAAGAGCAACAATAGCTGGAATTAGGTGATGTTAAGCTGGTGACAACGGCAAATGCAGCAGTCAATACCTGTCATAGATCCCGTCTCAATAGTGAGACGGGTTATCTTTGTGACCAGAATTTGGGTGCTACGCAAAACAGGATTGCTGCGCATAAGCTAAGACACGGTACTATCAATGCCAATGAATGTCACCGAAAGAGAGAAAGAGCTCACATAGTAAGTCATGCAAAGAGCGACGACAATATCACATAAAGCAGAGCCTCCGACCGAAATCTGGGAGTGAATCAGCACTGTGAACACGAGATATCTAGTTGGCTAAGCTAATCACTCCGACTAAGATGGTCGTCTCCCGGTCACTGATTTTAGTGACGTCGCCAGCCTGGAACAACTTGATGCTTGCGAATGTCGATGCTACAGCGCAGGTAAAAGACGCCTGTTGATATATGAGCTAGATTGCCGTATATCAAGAGCACGGCAACGAACACAGATGATGAATGCCGGTACGATTCGTGACCTTGACAATATGAATATCCGGTAAGCATAGAAGGCCTGCGCGGTAAAAAAAAAGCTGTACTCGTGATGAGTAGCATAAACCGGGTCGAAGCTGCTGCACGCACCAATTTCAATTGTGATGGGAAGAATGAGCCAATTAGAATGCATCCCAGTGAGTGCTTCCAAGTCACCGAAACCGTAGCCAAACACCGCGAAAGCATCGTGGGCAACAAGTATCGTCTGAACAAATTCAACGATATAGATGCCATAGACGAGAATCTTTACGGATCGTCTATCCTTCGGAAATGCTAGATAGTACAGATCTAGTATATAGATGTATTAGAAACGACAGCAATAGAGAATAAGCGACGCACAAAGCTGTATAGAAAGTGTCCCGAAGAGTCCCCAGTTCAAGAGATAGCCGACGATCTGAATTGCCAAGTCAGTGATTGCATAGACGAAGCGCTTTGACAAACCAGTGGTCCAGACCTAAAATGAGGCTATTCAGTACACAATACTCAGTTTGAAGATCATAACTTACACCCGTGCTATGGGATAACCTGCGGAAACAGGAAGCATGTTGTATCTGGGGGCTATTTTACAGATTCTGAAGGGAACGCACCTGTATATATATATCATTGATAATCACCGTGAGAGATTTGGGAGATGGCAAGCAGATACCCCAAGGTGAGCCAGTATCGAGTCACATCACAGAAAACAAGGTTCAAGGCATACAATGGAGATGAACGAATCAATGATTATCTTGATTTTGTTCCAAAGCTTGGGAAGAAATCTTTAAGGTATGTACAGTGGAGGACGTACCTGCGCGCTAATCTCAAGTCGCTATGAGAAAACTGTCCCTAAAATAAACTGTGAGAAGGAAGGAGGCTTTTTGGTCGTCATTGCTATACAGGTGGCGCGGATCTATCAGATATCTTCTTCCTCGTTCAACGGATGGATTAAAAGAAGCTTATTATGGCCTGATATTCTCCTGTCCTCGAGATTCCTTTTCGATATATCATAGTCGCGTATGGTGTGGAATCCTGGAGGCAATGCCTGGATCGAGTAACACACCATTTTTGGCAGGTAGCCTCTGAAAAATACTATGTTGTAATCTGCCTTGGACTCGGACGTTATCCATGTATCAAACTCTCAGACTGACATCTAAGAAGAGGAAGATGGATAAAAGTAATCGCCAGCACGGCGCTCTGAGACTCAGCGCAGCGGAAAGAAGACACGGTGCAACTCGGTCACAATACCTGTCTTTCTGGGATTCACTGTGTGCCGTGCGTTGAATGAGAAGTGATATCCCTCATCATAGTGGTCGTGATCTCCATATCGGTAGAAGATATGTAGATATCCCGTCCACCCATAATCAGGATTCGCAAATTCAGCACCGTGTAGATAGCATTAGCATATAGTTTGGATATGACCAAGGCTGGAGTCACCTAGAAGGCTTGGTGAGGGAACACAAAGAAGAGGATAACGACGACAATAGCAGCAACAGCTATAATTAGGTGGTGTTCAACTTGTGACAATGGCAGATATCCCGTCTCAATAATGAGACAGATTAGCTCTGTGACCAGAATCTGGGTGCGACAGAAATCAGTATTACTGTGCATAAGCTACAATATAGTACTGTCAATGCCAATGAACGTAAACGAAAGAGAGAAAGAGCTCACATAGTAAGTTATGCAAAGAGTGGTGATAATATCACACAGAGCATAGCCTACGCATGCATTCTAGGAGTGAATTAGCGCGATGAACATGGGATGATCTAGTTAGTAGTTAGCTAATCACTCCGACGAAGATGAACGACTTCCGGTCATTGAGCGCAGTGATGTCGTCGGATTGGAAAACACCGACCCCTGTGATTATAGCTGCAACGAAGCTGGTCAAAGATATCTGACAATGGATTAACTAAGCCACCATTAATCAAGAGCAGGGCGACGAACACAGATGATGAATGCGGAGACGATTCGTGACCTTGACACGATACGAAGATTCGGTATGCAGAAATACCCTGTCCGACAGAAGCAGCGGTATTCGTGCTAAGTAGCAGAAACCCTCGGAGCGAAAGAAGCTGGACGTACTAACTGCACCGATGATGGGTACAATGAGCCAAATAAATTGTATCTCAGTGAAGGCTTCCAAATCGCCGAAGCCGTACCCGAACGTTAAGAAAGCGCCGTGGGTAAAGAGCATCGTCTGAACAAGTTGGACGATGTAGATTCCATAGACAAGATATTTTTTGAACTTCCTGTCCTTCGGGAATGCGAGATAATACAGATCTATTAAAAAGAATACATTAGAAATAGCGCTACTAGAGAATGGGTGATGCACAAAGCTGTACAGAAAGAGTCCCGAAGAGTCCCCAATGCAGGAGGCAGGCAACGACCTGAATTACCATGGTAGTGACTGCATACACCACCCGCACGATTTGACACACCTCGGGTCCAGACCTGAAACGAGACTATTCAGTACACGACACCCAACCTGAAGATCGTCACGTACAACCGTTCTATGGTATAACCTGCAGGGACAGACAGCATGCTGTGTTGTTTTACGGATCCTAAAGGGAAAGAACCTGTGCATATACTTCCGACCATCGTGAGAGACTTGTAAGGAGGTACACGCTCACCCAAGGCGGTCAACATCACAGAAACTGAGGTAAGAGGCAGTACAACCACTCTGTTTTCAACCCGTTGATTAAGATCCACGCATTGACCTATCGTGATTCCTCGCGCAGCTTCGCTGCAGAGGATATCTCCGAACCGGTGTATAGCGGAAGTTATACTGAGGTGCTAATCTCAAGCTGAATATGAGAGACTATCCCCAGACGACACTGAGAAAGATGAAGTATTTTTACTCACCGTGGTATACAGTTGTTGCATATCTATCAGATGCCTTCCTTATATAACAGCTAGAGTGAAAGCAGCTTCTTATGATTTGATATTCTCCTGTCATTGTGTGTATTTTTTGACATACCATGATGGCCTGGAAGAAATCGTACAGCAGAAAAGCGGTAGTGTTCTTGATTGTCTCTGCAATACTATGAAGGGTAGCAATAACCGTCGAAAATCGCTATGCATCGAACCGTTCCCGTTTCGTGTCTCGTCTGAGCCTCGCCATCGACAATGAGACTGCAACGAGAGTCGTTAAGAAGATTAGAACTAGGCCCAGCTCATCGCATGATCATGACTGATACAATGTTGAAGCGAGTTGGCAGCTCTGAAGCATACTCGATCTCGAGCTGAAGTCGTTGGACGAGAGAAAGTCAGACTGCTAGCGTTTTATTGGT
Organism: Armillaria luteobubalina; assembly: GCA_030435615.1. Classification (NCBI taxonomy): domain Eukaryota; kingdom Fungi; phylum Basidiomycota; class Agaricomycetes; order Agaricales; family Physalacriaceae; genus Armillaria; species Armillaria luteobubalina. The sequence goes on along the minus strand of JAUEPU010000019.1, from coordinate 1,097,746 downwards.
AACAACATGGTGTACAGCGGGATCCGTAGATCTTCCAACTGCTGATACAGACATTTAGATGACTATAGTAGTAGAGAGAGAGAGAGTATGTCCACCGAAGCATCCCGCCCATTGACTCCTTCTATACACTAGCAAATGTAGGATTCCTACTGGTCGCCTGTAGCCAATTCTTGTTGCACACGGATGAATAGTGTTGCTCCTTGGAATGAAGATACCTGTGGAACAAAATCGCAGTCACCGGGCCATCCAAAATCCGCTTTGAAAAAAATGATCATGATGGTAATAAGTCAAGAACGTGGCGATGCCGCTGCAGCTGCGCACAGCCGACGATCTCTTTCCCTTTGAACACCATCTGGTCAGGATAATGTCCCGTCTAGCTCGATATACTATCCTTATCCTAGCGGTCATTGTACGCACATTCAACATTTTCTGTAAATCCGGCAGCTGATATTTACAAGGTAGGTGTGCACTATACACTCTCTTCCATTCACGACGAATACGGCCGAGCTACTGCTTTTTCCAATATCGCCTCGAAATTCCGAGGCGGCGACGACCTTCCCTACGACGATGAATCGACGCCCAATTCTGGCACTCCACGGCCAAATCCAAACCCGGAATCACAGCCGAAGTCACGGCTAGCCAACGCGACATTCGTAATGCTAGCAAGGAACTCCGACCTTGATGGTGCCATGCGGGCTGTTCGTGCACTTGAGGATCGGTTCAACACGCGCCGCGGGTACCCGTATGTCTTTTTGAACGATGTTGAGTTTTCGAGCGAGTTCAAAAGGTAACCTCAGCCTGCCTGGTCTGCTTCTCGTCTAACTGGTTTGGCCAGACGGATGTCTGTACTGACGGGATTCAATGCAGCTTTCGGCGTTATACCGGGCGACCATTGGAACCAGCCAGATTGGATAGACGAGGACAAGGCGACGGAGGCTAGGAAATCTATGGTAGCTGCGAATGTGAAATACGGAGGTACGCACGCAGCTATTCGCTCTAGTGCATCTTTGGTTTATAGGTGCCGCAGATAGCATTCCGTATGCTCATTTTATTTAGCACAAGTTTATGATCTCATTGATCAATAGTTATCGAAACATGTGTCGATTCAACTCTGGAGTGCGCCTATTTCATTACATCTTAATGGGCTGATCTAATCTACGAATTAGTTCTTCTTCAAGCATCCTCTGTTGCAACAGTACCGCTGGTACTGGCGTATCGAGTGCGTATTCCTTCTATCCGCATCTAAATTCTCGTCTTAGTGCCTAGGCCAAATGTTCAATTTCACTGCAATATCTTGAATGATCCTTTCTTATTCCTTGAGGAAAGCAACAAAATATATGGTTTTACTATCACCGTGTACGAGATCGCTGCATCTATACGGTCTCTATGGGGGCACGTCACGGGTCCGTTGCTCTTTTTTCGGGTCCCTATCTCTTCGACTGAGTTGATTGTTTGCAAGACTTCATCGCCCAGCACCCTGAACACATTGCCGAAGACAACTCCATGGGCTTTCTCTCAGGAAACCGCGGCAGGACGTATAACACTTGTCACTGTCAGTCTGATCATTTCCCCTCACCGTGCTTGTTAACCAAATCGTTCAAGTTTGGAGCAATTTCGAGATAGCCGACATGGACTTTTGGCGTGGCCCCGCGTACACTGATTTTTTTGAGCACCTGGATAAGACCGGCGGTTTCTATTACGAGGTTTGTCCTTCCCTGACTCTCAGCTGCCGAGGATCTTAGAACTGCTCTCAACAGCGCTGGGGTGATGCGCCTGTTCACAGCATCGCGGCATCGCTCTTCCTCCGGAAAGATCAAATATATTTTTTCGAAGAGATCGGATACCAGCATGATGACTGGAGCCACTGTCCTCTTTCCGAGGACATATGGATCGAAGGCCGATGCTCCTGCGATCAGAAACATAGTTTCGGTATGTCGACAATTTTCCGTTGGTTGCAATTGCGGATCTGATTATCCTTGGCAGACTATGATGGGAGTTCGTGTAAGGGAAGGTGGGATCGATTTATGAATGGCTCGTGACGCTCCATATGACCATTATTTATTCTACTCTACTTTTCCATCGTCATATATCGTTATTTTTAGTCTTTCTTTTCATCAATCTGCTCATGTTAACATTATCAAAATCAACTTCTAGGTCAAAACTCTATTTCGCGAGCTAACGACCCATGGCAACTTTTAACGCTATAGCACAGGCCACTTATCAGAAGCATCCAGTCCGAGATATCTCGAATGTTCTCATGAAATTTAACTAGCCGGTTTCAAGTCCGACGCTAGAAGCTTTAATGATCTCATATCGTCTTCTCGCAACGCTTTCTTCGTAACCGCTCTCAGAAAACCTCCAAAATCAATCCATCACACCCCACGGTATCACTTGGGACTATTCTTATAGAGATCCGCAGCGCAATATCTGGCGCGTTTCTCTAAATCTTTTCTCGATATTGACCCTACCAATACACGGATGGAACGAAACGGCGACAATTATGACAGAAAACGTTCTTCCGGCCCCAGCTGAAATCATTCGTGGGGTATAAAAACGCCTATACTAGGTTCGTCTCTTCCCCATCCTCGCTCCCTCTCACCGGATCTCACCACCGTCTAACAGCTCAAGTCTCACACACTCTTTTCTCGTCAACGATGATTGCCTCACGCCTCACATCCATAATCTTCTTCTCCGTCGCGTTGACCTTCACGCTCGTCGCGTCTGTGCCTTTCCCTGCCAAACGCCAAGACACCTCCGTCTCCGACATCCTTACGACGCTCCAGTCTGAACTGAGCTCTGTCTTGCCTCAGATTGGTCAGTCACATCATGTCTGCACGTCTTAACATCTGTATTCATCTTTCGAATTGCAGAGAGCCTCGTGTCTTCTGCCACCGCTAGCGACAGCACCGTCACTCCTCTGATTCAGGAAGTTGTCTCTGCCCTTGACGGCGCCTCCACTTCGCTTTCCGGCCTCACGGTGGGAGGAACAGAGGAGGAGGTTGCCGGAACTGTTACAGTAGGCCTTCTGCACTCATAGACATATATGTGATCCTCAAAAAGTTATTCTAGGATGTTGCCCAGAGCCTTAGCGGCCTTCTCAGTGTCGCCGACGACATCCCTTCGCTCCAAGGACTCCTTTCCAGCGTTGATACCTCGTTGAGCCAGGTTGTCGATGTCGGTGGAACGGAGTCCGAAGCCTCTGGCATCCTTAGTCTCGTCACTAGCCTGTACGTCCATCTTTTGAATCCTTCAGGCTGTGACGCTAACTTACGATGTTTTCAGCGTCAATGTTCCTGCCCTGGAGTCGCTTGGTTTTGGCAGTACATTGGCTTCCCTGGGCTTGTAACCCGTCCGACATTCGGCAGTAAGATGTATACCCCCCTCTTTAAACTTTCGAACACTGGTAGTTCACTTGGCTGTGGAGTGTACATAAATTCTGACTTCAATCTGTCAATTTGCACCCGAAAACGTTCCGGGTTAATTCTTCTGCGCTCCAACAAAATGCGAAAGTCGGTATTAAGTTCGCATGAATAAACAAGCAGCGTGGCGCCTTTCGCGTACAATTGTAATGACAAGACTCGGATGGTCTCATGGCACATGCGACGTAAACACAACTCCGGCGAGGAATAACCGTCAGAGCTCCATGGCTTCGTCACGGAGACATCCATCGCTCCTTGCTCCAAGTTAGCAACTCTATGCCAAGAGAGTGATGTTTGAAAGTGATATGGCTTTCTACCATGAGTGGAAGGAGCACGGGAGGAAGACCGCGAGACCGTCTCAAAAAATAGGGTGCAATCATAAAACATTTATCAACACGCCTGGGATGTCGGATATTGCACCACGAACCGACGATTGAGTGATTATTTGTGTCGACATTTGACGTCAAGCGGCTAGGTCAAATAATGAAACAGAGAAGTACATGTATTGGCAGCACGAAGTACCTGTAGCGTTTGAACCAAAGGGTAAATAATTCGGTAACTCGATAGGTCGCCAAATATTATCATCGAAAAGTGTATAATGCTATGTAATGCCGCATCTTCCCGAATATTCTGGTAAGAGAAATGGCGTCAATTCTAGTGCGGTCAACGGTCCCAAATATCCCGTCCCCCAGAGATTATGAAGTAAAGCGCCGGCCTGGAGGAGGACGACGCCACAACGCTTCCCATTCCTGCAGAGCTTGGACAAATCCAGCGTTTGGCTTTATGCATGCGCGCTCTCGTTTCACCAGCGAATATGCACTATCATAGGACATACCCCGATTGCGAATTAGGAACGCGATGACAATTGATGCGCTCCGTGATATACCCTGGAATGCACATTTGTAAACCAGCACGCATATTAGAATGTAATCTTGAACGCACCTGCTGGCAATGAACGAGAACGCTCTTCCCGCCCCGAAGGGCCCTGTCGATGTAGTTGCACGCGTCTTCGAGGTGGGGCCTGAGGTCTGACGAAGCCTGGTCTAGGATATCAATGCGATAGCAACTGAAACCATCCTTCTCGGAGATTGGGAGCCAAGGTACGTCTAGAACTTGAACAAGGTGGGTGATGCGGTGCTCTCGGAGGAAGTCTTTCTCGCACACGGCGGCCAAAGAGCCCAGGTATAATGAGCCGGTGAACTTGGAAGGATCGTTAGGTAGTGGGGTGGGGGCAAGGATTCGGTGCATTGGAGTGCACATGGCCTGCTGGATTTCTACTGGGACGCTGTCGAAACGGATCATTCCTCCAATCAAGTCGCGGGGAGCTTTAAAATGAAGATATTGTGAGTTTCACTGGAACAAAAGAAGCAAGAAACGCACGGGTAAGAGAACAAGAGATGTTAGTACTGGTGAGATTATTCGAAGGTGCAGAAGAGAGAACAAGAGACGTATTGAAACATCAAAGGCTGGGCTGTGGGAAGGCTCGGAAAGCAGAAAGGATAGAGTATAAATACCGTAACGAGGCGGATAAGTGACGTCACGGCTATGTTCCATTGTCGCTCGATCAGTCAAGTCGAGTCGCGTCTCTGCACAGCTTATCACTGACATCGCCTGTGTAAGTCAGACAACAGCCTATACACCCTAGGAGTTGGGTTTCGAGGCAGTAATTCACCATTCAGCGAGACACTGCAGTTGTACCCGACCGATGAGACAGAACCAGTCGTACAGAAGAAAAACCAGAGAGTCGTTTCAAGGATAGCCGATAATTCTAGAGCATAGAAGGCAGGAATCTTCGAGTTGCTCCGACTCGTAGTACCCATGACAGGCGTCCTGTCACTGCACCCCAGAGAATGTATGTGCGCACAGCAGAAGGCTAGCAATGCCAGATAACCTACGTAAACCGTTGGCAGACAGAATTCCTTGAAGCAGAGCCTCAAGCAAATTTTCAGGTGGCGGTCTGTGATACTACTGGCGTACTAGTAAATGATGACGAGTATCGGGAGGTTCCGGCGGCGGACGCTTGATAGCCTAGAATTCAAGAGTCTAGAACCTGGCAACGTTTTGGACTCTTCATTTATTAATTACAATAACCTTGCAACAACCATGACGCATTATTCTTTATTCTCTACCTTGTGTCGCTCAGTGACCTGCTTATAAAATAGTATGTGTAGGTATAGTGTGCCGTGTAATAAAGCAACGGACTTGTGAAGGTTTGTCGTCTTCAACGATCTGGGCCTACAGTTAGACCCCGAGGACCTCGAACTAGCTTACTGCCTCAACTGGAGAACTTGCATCACTTCGAATGGCTTGTGACATGCTTACTACACACACGGACAACCAGAGCCGCCAATTTACACAGAGTACAATAACATGTTTACCTAGTTTGCTAGCGACAATAAATGATGGATTGAACTGCAACTACAAGGTATCTAAACTTACACTACATATACATTTTGTACAACAAGCTAGAAATCAGAAATAGTACACTCAAAGCTTCAACGAAATAGGACCATTCGACGACCTCACCAAAACCGTCCCCCGTCCCCTGTTACGTTCATCCCAATATACCTCCCCAATAGTTTCTCCCCTCCTCACCGTGTTCTGCTTCACCGTCCTGCGCCTACCCCTCCCCGCCGGATCAGCCATCTCTCCCACACGCAGCGACGGCTGCATATGCGATGTCGAGAGCGAATATGAACCTTCATATGTCGGAGGCAGCCCCACCTCAGCGAATGCATTTGATGTTCGTGCATCCAATTTCACTTTCGAGTCTACGGGAGATTCGAGGACCTTGATCTGAAGAGGCCCGTTAGAGGTACGGGCAGAAACATCACTAGATGGGCTGAATAGTTTGATGCCACCTTCGATAATGCTAGAGATACGTTGTGATGAGCTCGTGAGTATAGAAAGGACGCGCGGGGATTCACTTGTTGCTCGTGGTAAGCTCCAAGGTCGACTTTGTCGTATCCATATCTCCCAAATCCACATCGACACGTATGGGCGCATTGGACGTCTTCAGGACGAGACTCCCGGAAGCGACAAACCGTCCTTGAATTGGGGCGTTGGTCGTATGCACGTCAGCGCCTACGGCATCAAGGGACTAGTAGTAGGGGTGAGTGGAATGGCATACAGAGTCAAGAATTTGCGCTCACATTGATCTGGATCGGAGCATTGGATGTTACGATTTTGCCGTAATCAAACTCCAGTGACTGAAGCGACATCAGATTACGCCCCTTTACAACATGATGTCCTACTTGCCTCTGCCTGGATCTGCATGTTGGATCCCTTCAAGGATATCTTGCCGAAATGGACGCGACCTTCAAGATCTTGCAACGACTGAGAAAAATTCGGGACGTCAGTCTCGAAATTCTTGATATTGGATGCAGAGGTGCTCGATGGCTCCGGTATGGTAACAGTAATGTCAAAGTGCGGGCGATCCTGATAACTGGGATTATTGAACCACCTCGGAGTCTATGTCAAGGTCAGCACGAAGAAAAGAAAAAAAGAGATTTGTGCATACGAAGACACCCACGCCATTCTCGCCCTCCTGGCGCTGCAAGAGACAGACCCTGGCATAATCCAAAACCCTCTGTCTGTAGTACTGAATCGCAACATCAACCCTCACGACATCTTTGAGCGTCGGAGAGGTCACGACATTGACAGCGCCAGAGGATAACGAGCCCTGAGAAAGTAAGAAGAGCGTCTCCGAAATCAAAGGCAGATCGAATGATGTGTGTGCAGAATAACGTTGCGAAGGAAAACCTCCCCCAGATCCCGTAGAAGTCCAACCCTGTCCTTGGATGCATTCACGAACAGTATGGCCATTGGGAATGGGGAAGTCAGAATCAGGGAAGTCCTGTAGATACTATTGATAAGAATCTGATCAGATCCTTTGCGCCAGCACATAGAAATGGTGCTTACTCCTCCTCTTCCACGATGAAAACCGCCCGCATCCACAATACTCGACGTGAACATCGCAAGTAGAAACCAGATCAAGATAGCTGCGCAGAATGCCTTGAAGAAGCGCTTTGCCGGCGACCTTCGGCAGGGAGGTTCTGGCTGCCTGAGATACAAAGTTCTCGGCGGAGCTGGATCGACACGTCTCGGGAAATTCGAACTAGTCGATCCGTATGCTGGCGGGGGCGTCGAGTACTGCAATGGTAGATTGGAAGGTGCCGTCTTTGCGGGGGATTCTGGGGTATCGTCTGCTACTATCATGGTCGAAGGGAATAAGATTTCTTTATCGGAGCGCGCAAGAAAGCTTACCGAGGTATTTATACCACGCCGTGTACCTTGATCTAATCATGTGGTGAACCTTCATTATTGAGTCGACTCCGGATATCCACATGGCAGGCTGCGCAGCGCTACGCCCAACTGCGGGTCATCCTATCTTCTCTGCCATGCTACTCTCGATGCCAAGCTACTGATAATGACGGAACTTTGTCGCCTTATAGTGATTCTGTTAGTATCATTCATAGACCAAGAAGGGATTTACACTCACAGCTACTTTTGTCCATGTATAATGACTGACATTAATTCCTGCAATGGCTGGGTGGACGACTCTACCGAAGCCACAGCTGGGCGGCCCGGCAATGAGGCATTCGGTCGCGCGATTTCGAATTGTTCGCCATGATAGCGAGATTGAGTTATCGACCCTTCCCCACGATGCCTGGATGAGTATCACTGGCTCCCTGAATCTATATCTGAGCCGATTCCTGAAGGGTGCCGGGCCCGATGTGGTTGAGCGACCACGACTTTTTCATGGGCGCGAGCTATTGAACTCGCCATCGCTGCAGGATAGAACACACAAAAAACTTGTTCCTGATGAGGGCTGCAGCACTGAATGTGTGCGCTGTACCGAGGTCGCCTATGGGGTGATGCATTGATGGGTGATGGAAAGACTGCGTTGCCGCCATCAGTACCAGCTGAAATCCTGATCGACTTCGTTCGACCCTCGGACAGCGCAAAAAAAAATCCCTTCCTCTTTCAGAAACTATTCTCCGCAATGACTTCTACCAGAGGGGAGGAAGGCAAGACTTATATATACGTTTTATCTTTCAGCGGGCTAGTCGCACCACAGCTTGTGTAAAAAACATTTTATTAGCAGCATATATGCAGTGATAAGCAGAAAGGCAGCTTGAGACGCATTGATACCATATTCGATGATGAGCATTAGGAGCATAAGAAAGCAAAGTGAGAGCAGATATTGCGTGCATAAGCTTGTGGACGGCCAGTAATAATGAGCAACTGGAAGATATGCCAATGGACGGATGTAAGCTTCGCGTCAAGGCAAGGCGAAATGTCTGACCTGAGAAGGAAGGTTAGTCGTCCCTTGAACTTTCTGTGTCATCGTCGTCGTCATTCTCTTCCTCGGACCCAGATACCTGTAACCTAACGTCCAGTCCAAGCCCTTCGGACCGCAATGGAGCGAGAACAGCTAGGCAGATAGCCTTTTCTTTCTCGACGAGCTGAACGTTTACGTCCTTGCGTAACGTGACGGACTTCAACCGGCAGACCTGCGAAAACTGGGACGCGCACTTCCATCGAGATTCAATCATACATGCATACATGCACATGGTGAAAGCGAAGGATCCGCCGAGATACAGAGAGCGAAGTCGCGGAAGTAAAGGTTTCGTATCACTGTCACGATACACCAGTGTCGCTAGCAGCTCGTCCGTGATCGCTTCAGATCCTACATCGACGAGTTTCACCTCTTCTAGCGTCGGGGTTTGATCAAATATGTAGTGTAGATCGTCGGAAGGCACTGCGCCTTTGGAGAAAGCAAGTGTTGTGAGTTTACACCAAGAACGTCCGATAAGCCTGGTAATAGAGCCAAATTGAACATCGCTCTCGCAACCCTTGACTGGGCATGTGACTCGCAAGGATGAGAGAGAAGGCAGGTGTAGACGATCGATGACTTGGCTAATCGCCTCCGGCTTGGAGAGATGTCCTGAACCTATCTCCAGTGACTGGAGCTTCTGGCAGGCAATTGGCTCTTCTATGTCAGCTAGTCCATCTTCACATGACGCTGGTCCGCATCTCCAAAAGCAACTTGTAAGATTTGTCAAGCCCCTTAGATTCTGAAGAAGGGATTCCGGGCAAGTGAGCCCGAATTTCTCTGTGGGATAGTAATCGCTTTCGTAACGGGTGATGTTCCTCCATGAAACGAACAAGAGCGAGAAGTCAGTGTTGATTGTTGTGATAGTATGCAGTTCCAGGGAATAATCGAATATTTCGAGCTCGTCGTCTTGGATTTCGTCGTCCACGGGCGCGATAAGAAGTGTTCTCAGCTGGTGAAAGGAAGAACGTAGAGGATGCAATGAAGAAATTATCCTTTGTGAGAGATGAACATGAAGATGATGAATACGATGGACGAATGAAAATAAAGATCCGAGCAAGTTTGGAGGCAATTCCTCGAAAGGCAAATCTCCATTTTTGTAAATGGCAACGGATAGAGGACGAGATCCAGAACGGGATAGGTGGAGATTGATGAAGCGTAGGTATCCATATTCCCCTTCTTCGAAGAGTTCTTCAGTGACAGCGATATTGATGAAAGCCCAAAGCTCCGGGAACGAAAGTGAAACCTCTCGCCAACGTCTTGACACAGAAGCAATGGACCAGGGCGAATCAGCGTCAAATTGACGGTCAAGGTCAAAGCATCTCCAATCGTCATTTGCATTAATGCGCTTCCAGGGAAACTCGATCGTCTCGTGAAAGATGAGTACCAAGACCTCTGGTGGAAGCCTCCGTACAGGGCTAAGCAAAGCTTTCCTCTCTCGAATACGTTCGTTCAAGGCCAAGCGTTTGTGGCGAAGAATGGAGGTCTGCTTCTCCAAAAGGTCCACACCTTTGAGAAATTCATTCTTCAGCGCCATCATCTCCTTGCGCTCTTGGTCGATAGCAGCAGCAGTTTTTTCCGAGTCAAGGATCGTAGAACGCAAGGTCCCTACTTCGCCAGGGAGAGGAGGGTCGTTGGAACACTCGAGATGGTTGAAATCGGGCATGAAATCAGTTGGACTATTATCATCCTCGTCTTTGGATATATGGATGGGAATGTGATGGTTGGGACACGCGCAGCCTGAGCAAGACGCCCACGTATATGGTTGCGAAGGTCCTTCCACAGGCATATCTGGACAAACGTGAGTAATTGTAAAGTATTTCGTTCCTGAAGGATACCTTTTCAACCGCGTCGGTCCAAGCAGCGACACGCTGATATGACTGGGAATGTCAGCCTGGCAGTTGGTTGATGACGGTAAAAGTCAAGGAAACAGATCACGCTTCACGCGTCGCGTCATATTTTCCCACGATATCAGAAATTTGCAAAGAGCAATCATAGTCAACCATTCGGCGGGCTTTCATTGACCGGTACAAGGTCATTCCATTGGACAGTGATAAGCAGAGACACGGAAGGAAAAATCCTGAGGCCCAGTGGATACTACGTATTGGTATCGTATTAGATAATGAATATTATAATCAGAAAACAATGCAGGCATCATGAAAAGGGCATTTATAAACCTGTGGCTGGCTGGTCACAATCAGCGGAAACGGGGATTGTGCTAATGGAAGAATGTCAGCCTCAGATTATGGACAAAACAAGGTAGCTGGCCTGAGAATGAGATATTTAATTATCTCGAGGACTTTCTGTGACATCAGGTTCCGCCGTCGTCGTCCAGCCTCTTCTCCTCATCCTCAGACCCAGGGATCGGTATTATGCGAACCATCATTTCAAGTCCTTCGGAGCGCAACGGGGCGAGCCGTTGGCAGACGGCCTGTTCTTTCTTGAACAGCACAATGCTGACGTCTTTCAACAGCGTCACGGACACAAGCATGTCAACTTGTGAAGACTGAGATGCGCACCTCCAGCGGGATTCAATCATCGACGCGTAGATGTCCATAGTGAAAGCGAAGTGTCCATAGAGCGCTAGAGAACGAAGGCGTGGAAGTAGGTGTTTGGTATCACCCTCGCGACACGTGAGCCTTGCAAGGAGCTGGTCTGTGATTGCGTAAGGTCCTACATCGAGAAGCTGCACAACTTCCAGCGTCGGTGTTTGATCAAAGACGTAAAGTAAGTCCTCAGAACGAACCACGCCTTTGGAGAAAAGAAGTGACGAGAGGTTGCACCCGGAACGTTCGATCAGAAAGCGTACAGACCGGAATGTAATCTCGTTTTCTTCCTTGAACAAAAGCGAGACCCTCAAGGTGGAGAGAGAAGGTAAATGTAGATGATCAAGAATCTGACTTATCGCTTCCGACTCACAGGTGCGGGGAGAATCTATTGACAGAGACTGCAGGTCTTGACAGACAATAGGGACATCCATGCTCTCGAGGACATCTTCCAACGACTTCCGCTCACAGCGCAGAAAGCAGCTAGAGAGATTTTCCATGGCTGCCAGACCCTCGAGAAGGTCGACAGGTGAAGGCCCGGCTGTCATTACAAAAAAGTAGTGGTTTTCGTAATGTGTAACATTTTCCCATGGGAGAATAAATGAAATCGAGGGGTAAGCGATGTTAATGGTTTTGATTATATGCAGCTCCGGCGCAAGATCGAATATTCTGAGATTCGAATAGCTGTCCATAGTGTCGTTCATGGACGCAATAACGAGCGTCCTCAAATGTTGATAAGAAGGTCGCAGAGGATAAAGTGACGCGATTATACTTGAACGAAGGTAGAGATGAAGATGATGGATATGACTGACAAACGGAAATAGAGAACCAAGCAAGGTCAGAGGTAATTCCTCGAAAGACGAGTCGGCATTGTCATATATTGCAACTGATAGTGGACGGGATCTAGAGCGTAAGAAATGGAGGCTAATGAAACGCAAATATCGATATTGGCCTTCTGCAAAAAGTTGGTCTGTGAGTATGATATTGACGAATGCCCAAAGCTCCGGGAAAAGAAGCGCTGTCTCTCGCCAATATCTCGATACAGAAGCGATGGACCAGGGCGGATTCTCAAACGGGCGCTCCAGATCGGAGCCATCCCAGTCGAGGTTACGTGAGTAGACGCTCTTCCGGGGAAATTCGATAGTCTCGTGGAAGATTAGCGCCAAAACCTCTACCGGCAGGCGGCGCACAGGACTAAGCAAAGCCTTCCTGTTTCAAACACCTTCGTGCAGGACTCGGCGTTTATGGCAAAGGACAGACGCCTGGCTTGCCAGATGGTCCGCATCTTTGAGTAGTTCCTTCCTCAGAACACGCGTTTCTTCAATTTCTTTGCTGATAGCGGCAATAGATTCCTCTGAGTCGAGAGTCATAGATCGCAGGATCTCTGTTTCACCAGGAAGAGGAGGTTCGTTGGACCGCTCCAGATGGTTGAAATCGGGTATGGATTCGGTTGGACTACCGCCGACCTTCGATACGTGGATGGGAATGTGGTGATTGGGGCACGCACATACTGAGCAAGACGCCCGTGTATATCGTTGCAGAGGTCCTTCCACTGGCATATCTGAACAAAGGTGAGTGTTTGTAAAATATTTCGTTTCCCGAATGCAATACCTCGGGCAGAGATTATTGATCCCAGCGGCGAATCGATCTTGCCAGTATTGAATACCAGCCTCTGAGATATCGAAGCAGAATATTAGCCTTGCGATTGATTGATGAAATTAAGAGTCGAAGAACTGGAAGGTCACGCTTCGCGCAACATGAAGTTCACGACATATTTTCCCACGATGCTAACATCACGATCAACGAGCACCGCCCAGCCCTTTCGTGCCTAGCACTGAAACAGTGACCAGGTATATTCCGTTCTTCATCCCCTCGTTAGACTGGTTCGCGTCTGGCCCTTTCGTTGGCGTTCTTTACAGCATATCTCGGCAATTTTTATACATGTTCGCGCCTGTGCGAGGTACCATTAAGGGCTCAAGGTATCCTTACGCCCATCCATGACCGCGGGTTCTTTAATTGTTTCAGACTAGTATCACTCATGACTTGTGCTCCTAGAATGTGTACACTTTTGTCTTTTAACAATCATAACATGCTACTTGGAAAATACCACGCCGAATGAATCAGTGATGAACTTGAAGAGTTCAGTCTTGCAGGTTTAACCGGTCGCGCAATAAGTCGAAGGTGTACTCTCATGAATGAGAATCTCAACAAGTGAAATGTAAATGTAAGCTATCATTCTCGCTATGACAAAAGACGGTCTTTGAATTTCCATTCATCCCATAAATCAGGCTTGCGCTCATCCAGGGGTTTCCGGCGCGCCGCTGAGGCCATACAAGCGCTGTATATCCAGCTCAGTCCACCCCTCCAACCGGTACCTGCCAGCGCCCAGACGGCGTACGTGGCTGTGTGTTTCGGCGTCGGTCTATCCATGACAGCCAACCCAAAGCCTCGCCTACTCATCAAATAGATCTACATTTCAACCATACGACTTGATGTTTCACTGGGCTTTTGTCGTCTTCCCTGATGGAAATAGAAAGACCATCAAACCCGTGCAATGTGTTTGCCGTGGGACACATGTCGCTGGTCCTTGTGTTGCCTTGCAGATTGTTGATCTCTGTCCCCGAGAACCGCGTAGAAAGGTTACAGTCGACAAAAGCTAACCGTCTCAGCACCATGTTTTATAGGTCGGTTTACTCTATGATCTGGTTGTGTTACTTCCCTCCTCAGTGTGTAAGCGATCAAGGAAGTACTGAGTGACTTCAGTACGCCACGCACTGGGTGCATCCATTTCCTTCTGAAAATCGTGTCTCCATCCATCCTACCATGCTTATTGCATACTTTTTTGTGTTGACCACCCTCGTTCTGTGCACAGATGCTCGCCAGCCTGCAGAGTTATTCGATGCCTTTGAGGATTTTATCGTTGGGTATGTGACTTCGCGTGTACTCAAGTCTCAGCGATCTAATGTAATATTCAGGTTACTCCAGCCTTCGTCCGCAGTAGTTTCAGTAAACAACTCAGCGCTGTCACCAGACGTCGTTGGCCGAGTTAATATGATGATGAGTACGTGTTTCTATGGTCGCCGGTCTGCTCCCTAGTCTAATCCATGTTACAGCGTTGAACGGCATCGAGAACAATACGGGTAGGTGTTGATTCTTAATCTGATACTGAGTCCATTTTACACGAACTGTCTTGCAGAATTTCTATATGGCGTACCTATGATAGTCATGCAAGCGAACACCACTCAGATAATAGGCTACCCCACAAACGCCTCCGTCGAGTCCTTGTCAATACAGCATTCTGTTGTATCTGCCAGCGTCGTATTCTCGATGTATCATGCGACAATGTCGCTCACGACAACGCTACAAGTCGACCTGTGGCTCAACTTTGACGATGACTTGCTGATATCGGCTTTTGACCTTACAATCAGGAATTTCCCCAAGGCCTTTTCGTTTCTATCATCTGTTCTGTCTGAACAGATCGCTCATGAAATACCTCCTAGTAACTCGACCGACGCGGCGAGTTTAAGAATGGCTGCAGATGTCTGCACGGCCGCCACTGAGTACTGCACTGGTGGAAATCAACAATACGACTCGTGAGAATTTTCGATAGTTTCTTGATATCCAACTCACCGGTCTTTATCCTAGGTATGATTCCTGCTTCGAGACACTTTCACGAAACATAACGATGGACAGCCTCGACCAGTCGTTTTGCCGGTCAGTGAACATTTTTTCTGTGTGAAGGCTATTGTTGAAACAACCTTAGATACTTTGTCAAGGACATGGTCCCATCTCGACCCAACGTTCATTGCCCTAGCCTTGGTCCTTCCGGGGGAGATACGTGCTGTAAGTGAACCCCCGCCTCTTTCCCCGGATGAATTAAGTGATTGTTTGGATCTAGTCAACGCTAATTATGCCGAGGAAACCACTACATATCCGTTTGCTTCGAGCTTTGTAGCAGCCAATGTTTCCAGTGGCGGGACTGAAGGCCTGTCTGATGGCACCATAGTCGAACTTATGAAATTTGACATGCAAGTCATATATCCCACCACAGTCGCATTTGTACGTGTTTCTTCTGATTTCATCAACACATACCTTATCTTATCTTTTGTGGTTCTAGTATTCAACATCAGCGTTCCTTTACCTGCTCCTTCTATATGCCAACGGAAAGGGAGTAGATCTCCTACTTGATCGATTTTCCAAAGAATATCCCGCTCTGTCATTCGGCAATAGGCGGAACGTCGTTACCTGTGGGTGCTAAAGTATATGGGCGCGGCGTTGTGTTGAGCTTTTCATTCTTTCTTAGATTGTCTCAATACCTTTTGGACGACGGTCGCGTTTATCCTGCAGATTGTAGCATCACCCATGTTAGGTGGATACTACACATGGGATCGCATAGGTGAAGCTCGTATGGCTGCCGTCATCATCTCTGGCTTGTGTGAGTCCCGCAGACTTTATCTCAATCGTGATATTTTATTCGTCTGAACAGACATATATGAAATGGTGTTCCGTCCGAGCATGCGATGGACATTGCTTGTTCATCATTTCTGCGTAGGTTTCGAGCTTTGTCACTTCTTCCGAGATGTTCACTAAATTCTCATTTCGTACATCTAGACTTTGTTTGCAACCATATTCATCCAAATAGCACTTCAGATGGCGCTTCATCCGGCCATAGCATCTGCCGGACTCATCTGGCTATTCCAGGCTACAACTGAGCAATCTGTGTTCGTCGGTCTCATACTCTACCGTCTACGATTTCCGAAGCATGTTGTGGCACCATTTTTGAAGTTCGCTGCGGTACAATCGTTGTAAGTAAACCCTTCTAGAATAACGATGTTTAGGCTAATGAAGTATCAAAGTATCTGTAAGATTGCATCAGAAATCTACTTGCTTATCTGGTGGGGCATCAAGCTAGCCAAATTCCACCACAAAATCGACGTCGCCCTCAGCGTCATGCTGGTTCTACTTATCTCCGTTCTCATGGCTACTCAAATGTATGCTCCGAGCCCAATCTGCTTCTCAACCACACTGATATCTTTTGTGATATAGACAAGGATCGTACGCCGTATGGTGTATCGGGAAGAGTATGCACGAACAGCTCCAAAAACCTGTGGCCATCCCAGGTCCTTCTTACTGGGTCCACGATTCTTTTGACCGTGAAGGCAGAGTTCTAGGGCGGCAGGCCTCCGAAACAACCCTTAGGCCCTTGGAGCTGAGTAGAGTGCTTCATCAAGTTAAGGCGGAGAATTCATGAAACAATGGAATGCTGCTTTACCAGTACGTTGCCAAGTATTGGTCGAGAATTGACCAAACGTCGGCGCATTGAATCTGCATGTGTTCACTAGCCGCCTCCATACTTATATTTTATCTATATTAGTAGTAGTTAGGTGCTTATTATGGACTCAGGAGTCGATGAGGCACGGACTCCAAGATTTCCTCATTCTCCGGTTCCCTCTTCGAAGAAAATTAAGCACCTCTCTTGCCGTCTACCGTAATAGAATAATTGTAGAATGTACTAGTTATTATGTGTTGATATTGTACCTTATGTTTTCTAGCATTTTAGCTTCGTCATCATTGCCATGGTAACTTTCATTTGTTCACTATCTACAAATCAATCCAGGTTTCCAAGCAAGTAGATTCCGGAGTTGTACATGATTAGTTATGTACTGATCCAAAGCGTCTTACAACCTCAATTACGTTAAAGTACACTCCATTGGTAAGACCCCTTAGCTCAGTGGTAGAGCGTGTGATTCCAGAGCGATTTGAACTGCAGATCCGGATGTCCACAAGGTCAAGCGTTCAACTCGCTTAGGGGTCACGTGCTTTTTCGACCGGGACTCCCCGGGCTTCGGGATTAAGCGGAGGTAGTACTCAGCATATCACGCGATACTATCACATGACTGAGTGCCTTTTTGCAATAATTAAGTCTTTTGGAGAATCTTCATCTTCTCCGTATGTTAATCCTTGATTTATTACAGAGTTTTCAGACGCTGCCTCCTCCTGAGTAAATTCGCTTCGTTGTACATTGTAAATGGACCGTAAATTCAATATTTTAATATAATTTAGTATGATTGTGATGTGATAGCTTACCGGTCCGAAACCGTGGCGTATCAAAACCTAGGATTTCGTACGCAAGGTTAGCGCTAAGCGGGAGGGGCTTTGAAGATTAAAGCTTAACTCATCGGGCATCGGGAAACTAAACCGGAGCGGTCACCGGTGTACTGGAAGTTAGAACCTAGCAGGTGTTGTGTTATCAATGTCCAAAACATTCTTCGTAAATTGTAAGGAGCCCAATAAGCCAAGAAGATTCATCACGATGGGTTTTCTGCAGGCTCACCATGTTTCCAGAGTCCCAGATTTCCTCCAGGGAACTTAGTAGGATACATGTATATATGTCGTGGTCTATGAGAGACTACATACAACCAAAACAAGACACACACTATATATACAGAAATTTCTACACACGCTCAAAGTTTCACTTCTTCTGTCGGCACTGAACTTCACGAATACAGCAGATAATGGGACGATATAAACTAGAAGGTGGACTAAGCATGGAGTGTCATTACCCTGTACGCCACTAGCTGTTGGTGCCGACGGCGTACAATGCTACTTTGCGGCTTGACAATGGAGCAAGAGGAAAGGGGATCAAGGGACACACTTTTTAGGTTGTGTGGGCCACGGTCAGATCGTACAGCGGCACCCGTTTGCAAGTATTATAGAGCTGTCTCGATGCACGATTCAAATCACGATGGTCGGATCCCGCCGTGATATCAGTGACGATAGATGGAATGGCATTTCAGTACGATAGATACCGAAGATGTCACTAGAGCCAACCAGAATGAAGCCTGCACGATCTGTCAGTGGTGGGAAGCAACAGAAGGTTATATACTCATCTTCCATGTCACGAAGTTCGACGGAGGTGAAGGTCAGAATAGCCGTCTCTTCCATGCCGTCCGCAGAGGACTCCAGAAAGTGTTTTTAGATAGTAGTTCACGGTTATAGGTCTGTATTGGAGCACAATTACGAAGATGGGCATAGAAGCGTGTCACCCATAGAGTTCCGGCTATCGTCCCAGATTCATGTACTGAGCCGTAGCGACTGTTAATTCAAGACGGAGGACTTTCAAAGGTCGCCGGCTCAGGCTGTAAGGGTGTCTCCGCAGAGATCATCGAACAGCTCGTTACTTTCCGCCTTCTAGGAGCAGAAGTGAGCGCGCTTGACATGGCAAGCGATGTAGTTATCAAGTGCAGTCCCACCGACAGTAGAAGCATTCAGGAAAAACAGATATGATAGCTCCGAGGATATGACTGGATCAGCTGGTCCGGCAGGCCCACCTAAACTCGTTAGTCGATAAGAATATGTAAGAAGAAATAATACGAGGAACGAAGTTGAAAGACGTACCCCATTGTACTATGAATCACGGCCATCTATTTATTTATTACCTACAGCATAGGCAGTTACCGGAAACCGGATGTGTGCCCCAACCCCAATTCTCAATATTCTCACCGCCGTGAAAAACCAGCGGAAGTGTCCGCAATTTTTTTTTTCATCGCTTCAGGTTCTGGTATCCATAGAATCGTACCTTATGACTGAGACGTAAACGACGGATGAAACAACAATAAGAAATCCCGCTGTGTGCTCCAAGTGTTTGAAGTAGGTTTGCGGGGCGGACCCGCCACCGCCACCAGCTTAAGAGTTTTCTTTCGAGTGTGAAGGCGGCCGCAAGAAAAAATACAAGGATTAAAAAGTAGAACAGTCGGCAAGCAGTAGTACTACTTGGGCGTCGTCAGGAGGTTTTCGTTAGGGTAAGCGAACTGCCGAAGTTTTTGCGATATTCGAGCGAGCCTCAAGTGAATTTTGCACTAAAATGTCGTGGTCGTTATTATACGAGACAACCACAAAGACGGTGAGCAATGGTGATACTCACAGCTGGCGGCGTGGGAGTTTTAACGCCAGTCCGGTCCGAGTTCTGCCGTGATCATACCAACGCATCTTCAACAATAACGACGAATGCTTCATGCGCATAACCTAAGAACAGCCTTCGTTCTCTTATCTACCCGCTGCATGATCATTGAATTCGACTATTGGACGGTCGTCATGCTCCTTGCCTATATGTGAAGTCATACATTCCGAGATGCAGTGATTGTCCAATTGCAGGATTGTTATGACAAAAATCTCGATCTTTCAGCACGAGACAGCATCCGACTCCGGGAGGAAGCAATTTCTCTTCTAAATTGATGTGCTACAAGTTCTAACACCCAAATACTCTTACCAATTTGACGTAGAGCGCCTTTAGAGACCACTTCATCGACATTTTCTATGCTTGATTTAGCAACTTTGATCCTCGGTCGTCAATCCCGGATATCCCAAGTATGTGTGCTATATGTATCGTGTAGCTCCGTCTAAACATAGCGCAGCCATTTTTACACACGGAGTATCTATGGATACAGAAATATCAAACGTTTCAGCCGTTTCTTATATGAGCATCTTCAGACGATCCATACGCATCTCTGAGTCGCTTAATTATAGTGGCTTTATGCCGCTCGTGGACGTGCGACGCGTCGTGATCACGTGTAAGCACAACCACTTAACTATCAGAGGCATCGCCAGTGTCAGTCTGCTGAAATCCATCAATCTCGTTATCGCACCTGTCTCTTCAAGGAACCTTCCTCATCATCATATTTACTTTTCCACCTTGGGATAAGCGCTTGGCACGGTACTTGTGAGAAGTTCTCGAATTGCAATTTCTAAATAGCCACTGATTAACCAGTCCTTTCTTAAAATTTCTGCTTTAGCCGGGAGCTTTTCTTCTTATGTGACTTAACCTTCATGTAACTTTATTGCGATCGATCGCTGCTCGTGGTACGGAAGGGTGGTGTTAGGGTGAGTCCGTTCGTACTACCCCGGCGATCAATGCTGTTTTTCCTCGACCTAAGTCCGCGTGTACGCTTTGAGACCTGCTGAAAGACTTGCTGATCCGTTCTCATGGCAACAAGCACGTCTTACGATTGTAAAAAAGGAGGAGAGAAAACTATCTTCGGACTGCTGATGTGCGGCTGATAGAAGCTGATACCTAGTAAGCTCCACGATTCTACTGCGCATCAGGGCATCAGAAGGTATGTAGGTCACTGATACTTTGGTCACTCGAGTTTTGGCTGATTGTGATATTTGTCCAGACCTTCCGGCGTTCAGTCGAAGGCTCTCCTGATGCAGGTCCTGGGCGGGGGCCGGCAGCGTACGGCATATGGCTCGTCTAGTCATCCCAATTACACAGAAAGGTTGAGGCGAATATGCCCTTAGGCTGCGAGGACTTTCGTCGGTGTTTTGGTGCGCAGCCGACAACTCAGAGGGGAGCGCCAGGTACAGGAACTACATCAAGAAAATTGAAGTGCCCAGTCCTTGGCGGCAAGCTATCAATCAATGTCTAGGGATGCATTGCCATTTCCTAAGGGTCAGCAAAGTTGCTGGATTCTTCCGCCGGGATGACCCTGCATGGGACGATTGTTCTCTCCAACATCCGACCATCCTTACCGACGCGAGGCCGGCTTTCAAGACTATCAGATGTACAAAGATGGCCGTAGAGCGGTCGCTTTAGTTGACGAGTACATATTTGCTGCATTAGCCAATGACGCGCCTGACAGACATCTCCAACTGTTATGCAGATGATCACGCACCAAGCTGAACGTTAGACGCACGTCGCTGCCTCTCCCCAGAGACGGTACCTTGTTCCTCTGCCATCTACTTGCGATGATTGATATGACTCGCTGTTCTCGGGCAGGGGTATTATTGACCGTTTGCTCCTGCTTGCGTGACGCTGGTTTTTCTGTCTTACGGCTCCCTTTTCCCCCTCCTCGCCGCTTATGCCTTTCTGGTCCGGCCTACACCCCTCGACTTCCCCCCCCTTTCCACACAGGTCCCGGAGGTTTAGTTTCAAACTTCAAACTGATTCTGAAGTTCCGTAGTTTTCACGCACAGGTTCGCGAGTATTTTGTGTATTGAAACAGTTGAAACCTTTTGGCTATGCTCGAAATCCTCATGAATTAGATGGCATTTCGTTGGAACAAAATCACTGATCAAGTGACTCGTTGCTCATCGTATACTTCCGGCATATCTTCCTTGGTTGAGGATTCGGCAAAGTGCTCACGTATTCATTATGTACGATCGTAAGTATTGTACAATTTGTAACGACTCTCCGATGTTAATGAAGACTTGATTTTCTCATTAGCGCTCCATATCTGATTGGTGCCGACTAGGGCAAAACACCCCGTACCGAACATTGGTCTTATCGCACGACTCGGGAAGATCTATTTGACGGATCAGTAGTCGTTCTCTACTTGGAAAAAAAAACGCGGCGCAGATGCTCCTGCACAGCTATTCACTATCGAAAAGATCCGTAGAAGCTGGGATCACCTTCCCGTTGAGCCCGGGTTAACCACAGCGTTTCTAAGCGCGCAGATCGTGGCTTGGCATCCTATGATAGATCCCTAAAACATGGAGAATGGTTAGGGATATCCCGCAGAGCCCTGTGTCAAGGGTGACGCCCTTTATCTCAATGTGACCTAGGTATAATGAAGTCATTTGAAAGATCGACGAGCTGCGTTGTCCGAGGCTCTACTGAGAAAAAGTGTTCGCAATGGCTATGTTACGTGTGAACCTGACTGAAGAATAATGCTGCCGACAGAGCGTGTTATCGTGGCCATACAACATTCTACAGTCCGACGCTCAGGAGGCATATCCTGTGTCAAAAGATCGGGAAAGCTGCCACGGCTGGTGATGCCTGGGAACACTATGGAAGGGGGCAGCCAGGGTAAAGTACGCCTTTTTTCCCGAGAGGACTTTAATGAGGCCTTGTGAGGCTACAGAGCGGCTGTGACAACGCGAGAAGGTTGTGGCGGCGAGAAAATTCACCATAAAAGGATGAATGTTCCTGTGGCGTGACGACGTGACAGGCACAAATAGAGGTAAATGTGCCTGGATGCGAGCGTTGCTCATTGAATCAATCTCTGCTGTTCTGTGCTGCCCAAGCTGCTCGCCCTTCCTATTCCACAGCCATGCACAGACAGCCTACGTCCTCCAGCCTGCGACCGACGACGTCAAGACCAGTGACAAGTGCTGGCCCCAGTCCTCAGTTGTACAACGATTACTACGACGATGTCGACGACGACGACGAGAGCGACGACGGAGACGTCTTTGCCTTTCTTCCCCCCAGCACGGCAGAGCAGCAGCAGCAACAGCAGGCCCAGCAAGCCTATGGCTACTCAGAGGAGCCTCCACGCACGGGCTCTGCGCCTACATACCCTTCCCCGATATTCGACCCATACGCTCGTTTCCCAGCTGATTCGAGCCAGGCGGGTCGCGTTATTCATCAGCCCTTATCGCAACCACTAACTCCTCCCTCAACCGACTCACAGTCCAATGACGATCCCTACCGAATGACAAGGATCCAGCGACAGACACCTCAATCGTCCGTGGAGGTCCATGTGTCGCTGCCAAGCGCTGGAAGCGAGAAGGACATTGAAGCGGAGGCGGAGATGCGACTGCACACCAAGTCGAGCCGGGGGAGCCCCAGCATCGGGGAGAGCTATGTTGACGACGATTTTGACGATATTGACCACGACGGCGGCCGGGAAGCGAGTATCAAGTACGTCTCCCTTCTCTACCGTTCCCGACGTGCGCGCGCTTATCACTGACACAGAATGGACTTTGACTTCGATGCTATCGAAGAGGAGGACTCGCCGTACCCTGAGGTCCGGGCATCGGTATCGAATATCGACGACCCGGACATGCCCGCCCTAACATTTCGTATGTGGTTTGTTGGGCTCTTCCTATGTCTAATCAGTGGCGCTCTTAACGTGTTCTTCAACTTCCGCTCCCCCGCTCCTACTGTCGTTCCTCTGGCCCTTCTACTCCTTTCCTATCCCCTGGGCAAGTTCCTTGCTTTCACACTCCCTATTACTGTGTACCGCATACCGCTCCCTTACATTCCCTCTTTTCTCATCCCCGCTCCACCTCTACCACCGCATTACCAGGCGCCCTTCTTCAGTCGCCTCGCGTTCGCCCTATCACCTAGAAGAATAGCGCACACACTCTTTAGTCCTCTCTCTTCCTCGACTTCCTTTGAATTCTCCCTCAATCCCGGTCCATGGAACATCAAGGAGCATGTGCTCGTGTTCATCATGGCTAACGTCGCCGTCAGTAACCCCTACGCTCTTTACGCGATTGTGGTCGCCGAAGTATACTATGACTTGAAATTGGGCTACTGGTTCAGTTTGGTTCTCGTTTTGGCCACCCAGCTCACTGGTTTCGGTTTGGCCGGTGTATGTCGACGATTCTTGGTATGGCCGGCTTCTATGGTCTGGCCTCAGAACCTTGTAGCGTGCACTCTGCTTAACACGCTGCACGCCGAAGAAGACTCTGATGAAGTTGTACCGAGTATCACTGAAAGGACGATGGGAATGACACGATTCAGGTTTTTCATGTGGGTTATGATTGCTATCTTCTTCTGGTCTTTCGTGCCCGGTCTGTGCGGTTTCACTTTCCCATGGTTGTCGTCACTTACTCGACCTCCACAGGTTTTCTATTCTCTGCCGTATCAATCTTCTCCTTCTTATGTTGGGCTTGGCCGAACAATGTTCCCGTCAACCAGTTATTCGGGGTGTACAGTGGTTTGGGCATGAGTATCCTGACATTTGATTGGACTCAGATCAGCTGGATTGGCAGTCCGCTGATGGGTCAGTCGCTTCCTTTCAATTCCGCCCCGGACCGATGTTGACGACTCTTCTTCACAGTACCGTGGTGGGCCCAAGTTCACGTAGCTGTTGGGTTCGTTGTATTTTACTGGATTCTGACACCCATCCTGTACTACACCAACGTAAGTCGCAACTACGTTCTAGAACTCTACTTTGTTTGACATCCGGAATGATCCTCTCTAGTCGTGGGATCTTTCCTACTTCCCCATTTCAGCAAACGAGCCATACGACCGGTTTGGAAATGTCTACAACGTCTCCCTTGTCCTCCGGAAGGACGATACTTTCGACAGCGAAGCCTACTATAACTATTCGCCTCTCTATCTCCCAGCAACGTATGCCATGTGCTACTTAATCGCGTTTGCGCTGTCCACATGCGTCATCACACACACCATTCTGTATCACGGCAAGTCTCTCTTGAACGGCGTGAAAAAGATGCGGATCGAGAAGGACGACATCCACGCCAAATTAATGAGGAACTACCCCGAAGTCCCTGACTGGTGGTATATCATTTCATTCGTCGTTTTCTTCTGTCTAGCTATTGTTGCTGTCGAAGTATGGCATATCGGCGTACCAGTCTATGCGTTACTGCTGGCGCTGCTTTTGCCGATCATCTACATTCTACCAAGTGGTTTCATTTACGCCATGACCGGTCAAGGAGTGAGCCTTACGTTCAATTGATCAATACCGAGTCCTGACCATCCGTAGATCACTTTGAACATCCTGGCCCAGATTATCCCTGGAACACTCGTACCAGGAAACCCGCTCGCTAACATGGTGTTCAAATCGTATTCCGTCCAGACATTGACGGAGGCCACATCGTTCGTTCAGGACTTGAAGTTGGGACACTACGTCAAAGTGCCGCCAAGAGCGACGTTTGTTGGTATGTCGCCTTTCGTTTCATTATCCATCAATACTGACTTGAGTACAGTTCAATTGGTGGGCACGTTAATGGCGGCGTTCGTGCAAGTTGGCGTAAAGACATGGATATTCGCCAACGTCCCCGACATCTGTTCGGATCACCAAAAGAGTAATCTTACCTGCCCGCATAACCAGGTTTTCTATACGGCCTCAGCGGTGTGGGGTCTTATTGGCCCTACGCGACAATTTGGTACCGGCTCTATCTACCATCCTCATCTATATGCGATTATCGTCGGTGTTTTTCTACCACTGCCATTTTGGTTATGGCAACGACGCCGTCCAAACTCGTGGGCGAAATACGTATCTACACCAATCGTACTGAACGGTGTCTCTGGAATCCCTCCTGCAGCTGGTATAAACTATTCAAGCTGGTTCGTCGTCGGTGTCGTGTTTCAGTATTTGATCAGAAAGAGGAACTTTGCGTGGTGGAGCAAGTTCAATTACGTTACGAGTGCAGCTTTGGACTGTGGAACGGTGTTGGGGCTGATATTTATTTTCTTCACTCTGCAAGTAAGTACAACCGCTGAAGGCTGGTCTTCATGTACTGATTATCTGTTCTAGTTCCCGAATGGAGGCGTGACACTGAATTGGTGGGGAAACAATGTATACGTGAATAGTAAGTATGCGCCACTCCTTCTCTTGACAAAGAAGCTGACGAAGCCCTACAGCGGCTGATTACAACCGAGCTGCGCTAAGAACTATACCTGAAGGTGGTATACCCTGGCCATCATAGTGTTGGCGGTGGGCAGTCCCCACCGTGCTTGACATTCGTCCTATCCTTCATTTTTATATCTCCTCATCTCTTATTTGGAAATAGTGTGTGTACCTCTGTGTGTTTAGATCGATTTACTTTCGCTACCCGCCCACCTACTCCTAGCCTTATTCCCCTACGCCTAAAAGAATCTAAAGATGGGTATATAACTATTCAATTCTGTCTTATACTAAATAGCTTGTAGCGAGAGTGAATGAAAGAAGATATTATATTGTCAATTTGAGTCCTTGATTAGGTGAATTCGCGATCTGCTTCACGTCGGCTTTCTCGGTCAACACGGTCACGGGTATTGCCGAGGCTGCCGAGTCCCACGCTCCCTTTAACATTGTTACTACAGTTGTGGACAATCAAAATCGACAATTTTGATCGGGCGTGATGTAGCTAGATTCTGTTTTTTCCCCAGAAATCTGACCTCGGAATCTGAACCGCAATGGCAAAATACGTCTAAAAAACTGCCTCCGAAGTTTTTCCCACGACGTTTTAGGATGGCCAAATTTTTGGGGCAAAATTCCGAATTCATACTACCCCTTTCGGACCTCGGCAACATAACTTCCGACCAGGATCAGTTCGGCACGTCCATTGACATCATGGAAGACTTTGCTGGGTTCTGATTTCACCAGCATATTGTCGTCGTATTCGGCTGACTTTGCTTGCGACATCTTGACAACATCTGGTCCCTTTGCGAAATGCTTAAGGACCACCTGTATTATTATGTAAAAGTGAGTATTGAGAGAAGCAGAGAAATCGGAGCATTATCGGACCCCAGTTTTTTTGTCACTGGCTTTTGCAAATAATCAGGATCAAAAGCAGCCTGTTTCTGCTCTTCGAACTCAACTATCCATTCCACCATCTCATTGTGGAATACCTTGAGTGTACTCTCATCTGTATCCTCTTCAGA
Organism: Armillaria luteobubalina; assembly: GCA_030435615.1. NCBI lineage: Eukaryota > Fungi > Basidiomycota > Agaricomycetes > Agaricales > Physalacriaceae > Armillaria > Armillaria luteobubalina. The sequence continues at coordinate 1,071,109 of JAUEPU010000019.1, read as the reverse complement.
ACTATACTCAGAATTGAGCTCAAGGGACTCGGCATTGTCACACCCAACATCAAAGTCATATTCATGCAATGTCTAAATTACTGTCATCCCCTCCAATGGGGGAAGGAGTAGGGATCTTGAGTGTAGTGAATGTTTGATCCCAGAGGCCGAAAATGTTTCGTTTGGCCTTCGTAGAGGGTCAAACCTGTTCATGGGTGCTCATGATGGTGGATGTGGCAGTGTCAATTGTAAGAGAACGGCTCGATAGAAAATTTTTATTTTGTTCCTATGATATGCAGAATGGCGAGGGCATTCATTTCCGCTATCTCCGAAGTTTTTCCTGCCACTTTTTCGATTTGGCCAAAAATTTTGGGGTCATTTTTCTAAAAATGGCCTAGAGCAAAATCGGCTCGTGCCAAAACGTTCATTTTGGTCCTAGCTACTTATCTAAATAGTAAAAAGTCCGCCCCGAAACTCTGGGGCGCCTACATAAATAGGTGATCAAAATTGTCGATTTTGAGTGTCCACAACTGTAGTAACATCCGTCATCCATCAGAGCGTTCCGTACCGCCACCACCCAAGCAAGGCCGTCGACGAAGGCGAAGAGAATATTGCTGTGGAGGACGCTCTGCGGGCCATTAAGGGTAGCCGGCGCTCTGCAGAGAATTTTGTGGAGCTTCCTCTGCATAACCTTCTCGAGGTGAGCGCCACAATCCATTCCGACGTATTTCACACGTAATAAAGCGAGGATAGACTTTCAGCTTGCTCAAACTATTGATCTTCTACGTCCAGCACGTCTGAGCAAGGATTGTCGAAAGGTACTAATGAGCAAGTCGACTGTATGCACCTGCAAACCGGCGCCTCCGAATCTTGAAGGGCCCTCGGGGCCTTTTTCTGAGATGTCGGAGCCTGTATGGGCGAATCTCGCGTTCATCTCAGAGTGTCATATATATGTGTAGCATGGGTCTTGGGTGTATCTGACCCGGATTTGTTTACAGTACTGCACTAAGACCATTCGGTGTCCTGGTATGTCTCTGAAGACACACTTGTGTCCTCGCTGTGCCAAGACGCGGTGAGTTGCGTCAAGATTCATCTGGATTTTGGCTCGGGTTTTGGTACGCATGGGCTTTCAAGTTGATCGGACGGGAAGAACTTACCGATTGTGCTCCGCGTTCCGAGGAAAAAATGATTCCCATCATCTTCAAGCCCAATTTGCAAGTACGTCACCTCATTTTCGTCCATGCAGACAGTGGCTGACACATCGTTTAGCCTACCAACGCCAGTGTCGCAGACGTCTTGACCCTTTCGCTTTGCGAAGTGAATATGACGCAATTCAGACCGAGATCTCAATCGCCTCGGATGATGAGCTTGTACAATTAGAACTAGAATGATCTGCATTTATAATCGAGCATCGCGAAGTAAGTTCTGATTTTTTTGCCTCTTTCGAATATGATTTGACTCTTCGATAGCGTGCACTTATCTGCACAGAATGGCACCATCAACGTGTACGTGATCAACAAGACGAGATTGACGAATTGAGAAAGAACAGAAAATTAGCGTCAGTGACCATCTACCGTTCGAGAACATCTGGTTCTGATGAACATAAAGTGTCTACGATAAACCAAAGGAGCTTGGATACGAGAATGAGGTCATAAGCGCCGGATATCCCAATTACCTTGCGGAACACTCTTGTGAAAAGGAATAGCCCCTCGACTGATCGTAGTACGTCGTTGGTGAAATCCGTGAGGTTTTCATTGATAGAATTCGCAGCCTGGCCAACATCAAAATCGAGATGGTCCGCTGAGCAGAGTCATGAGGGCGAAACGTCTTGCCAGAGAGCGCGAGGCTCTGATCAAGACGCGCGAATCAGTCGCTGTTACGGCCCTTCGTTGGTACAAGAATGAATCGACGAACTATCTTCTCGAGCACTTCTTCTCCACCATCGCCGACTTCTGTACCTTCCCGCCCGTGCGCTAGGTTTTGGAGCTCCCTCCAGAAGTGATGGTGAACGCACAAAGTTTTCTCCGCGGTTCTACCCCAAACACTCAATTTTTTCCAACCCTGGTGAAAAGATGTCCGTGACACGTTGTCCCAATTCATTCTGGGACCCGACTCGCAGACACCTCCCGAAGAACGCCTTACATGCTAGCACGCAATATTCTGATTTGTAAATCTGCAAAACGTAACCCCAGCGATATAGGGACCCAGAGGATGGTGGTAGACACGAGTTGGTGCCTCTATTTTACCCTCCAATGTTGTGTTATGCGTGCACATCTTGTGGGTATAAACGTGGTTCGGTGACAGATGAGTCTTGTTCATGAATCCTGGCGCTAGCGTGCTCCCTGGAATACGACCTGGCCTCCCAAAAATGAGAAGTTCAAGGCGATGATCGAGACTATCGTACTAGTGGTTGAGCTTGATCTGAGCACTGCAACGGTGCAGGACATGAATGGTGCTGATGCCCAATTTGACTGCCTCCCCTGTGAAAATGACCCGATTACTAGATGCTAGGAAATGTTCATACTGTACAATCGGAGAAAATATGTAAGTACCTCACTTGGCTTTCGGAACAACAATTTATTTGCTTTCCTCCAGGCTTAGATATATTCAAACCTCATTTCTGGCTGGTAGATTTTCGCGACATGTGGAGACTTTCCTCTCAAGCGTCGACATTCTCCTTATCTATCATGATATTCGACCAGTAGGAAAAATCGTTTGGGATTGTGCTCGATGCCATGACCTTCCTATTGAACATCTTGGTGGTTACGGAGGCACAGAGCCGTGGGAAGTGATAGATCGTGTTATGATAGCGTACGTGTCCCGTTCAACCGAACCCTCTCGTCCTTGTTACTGACGTACATGAAGGCATAAGATCCAAGAGCTGAAATTGGACCAGGATTACCATGTGGCCTACGGAACTCCAGCTTCTGCACAGGAAGGACAGATGGAAACCATGCATGTTGCACTTGGTGACTTGACCGCCAATGAATACCTGTGCGATATGCTGGACTCGAACCGGGGCATATGGAGAAAGCTTGATTCCAGCTCGGACGCGAAATCTGATTCGGAAGTTGACGCAGATTCTGACGGCTGACATATGTGAGGAGGGCACTGAAGAGGAGCAAGAAGAGCAAGCGGAACACGATATAGCATAGTCGAGGTAATGGATTGGAATTTGATAAGTATGATTGATGCCTTTCTGGAATTTGATCATCATTGTATCTGCGTTAGATTGGCGATAGGTTGCAAAAATTTATCCGGTCGAGACATCTTCGCAGTGGCCGCCATGTGCATCTCCAATGCATCTCCAGACTTCATAACTCCGACAGTTATTGGTGTCAGAACAAGTCTGCCATCGACCCGTTTGACGAGGACCCACAGATCCACGATTAGAGGAACGTGTCTCTCGTGCAAGACGTTCTGATGCATGAAAATGTCTGCGCTACTTTGGCTGAACTTTTGGACCGAAATGGCCATTTTTATTCTTGGCAGAAGGAGCGGAGAACTGCCTCGTTTTTATCAGATCACTCAGCAGAGGCTCACTCAGCAATGGATTACTCATCCTCGACTCGGACTGTGGATACGGTCTAGCCCGACATAAGCGTTAAAAGGACCCCAATTCAATGTTCAGTAAAATCCAATCAATAGAAAATGGCCTTGCTTGCCAACGCGAACGTTCCTGCGCCTGGCGTTTCCTTCTTTACACCAGAGCAGAACCCACCTGCAGGAACGGCTGTCCTTCCTCAACCAGATGGCAAATCACTCCCGACTCTCTTCCAACCCATCACTATTCGCGGAATGACATTTCCAAACAGAATTTTCGTGGGTTTTCAAGTTGCCGCACTTTCTATCTCCTGATAATGTCTTCCCAGGTTTCTCCGATGTGCCAATATTCTGCCAAGGAAGGCTTTGTGACTCCGTGGCATACAGTTCATCGTGTGTAGAGGCCTTTGGCTTTAAAGTCGCAGGGCTAACATAGTTACCTCCTGATCAGTTGGAGGTATCCTGACACGCGGCCCGGGCCTCACCATCATGGAAGCGACGGCTGTTGTTCCTGAAGGCCGGATCACACCCGAGGACGTTGGTATCTGGTCTGACGACCACATAGCTCCACTCGCCTCCATTGTCGAGTTTGCGCACTCTCAGAACCAGAAGATTGCCATACAGCTTGCTCACAGCGGAAGGAAAGCTTCGACAGTCGCGCCGTGGATCGCCACGGGCGACTATACTGCAGGCGAAGACATCGGTGGATGGCCTAATAATGTTGTCGCACCATCAGCTATCCAGTGGGCAGACGACTATCCGATGCCGAGGGAGCTGACCAGGGCAGAGGTTGAAGGACTCGTGCAGTCTTTTAAAGATGCAGCCATGAGGGCTGTGAAAGCAGGCTTCGACGTGATAGAGATTCATGGTGCCCATGGATACCTCTTAACTGGATTTACAAGTCCGACGAGCAACCATCGTACGGACGAGTACGGTGGTAGCTTTGAAAATAGAATTCGGTTCCCGTTGGAGGTCGTTGATGCGATAAGAAGTGTAATTCCAGAGACAATGCCACTTTTCTACAGGTGAATCACTAATTCCATCTGCTAATCTTCGCGAGCTAACCAGAACTTGGCAGAATCTCTAGTAGCGAAAATCTGGAAAATGTTTTACCTGACCTTCCGTCTTGAAGGTCCGAAGATACCGTTCGCTATGCCGCTATTCTCGCCCAACACGGTATCGACTTCCTGGACGTCTCGTCAGGAGGCAACAATTCGCGACAGAAGATTGCCTTGGGTCCTGCATACCAAGCGCATTTCTCGCATGCCGTGAAGAAGAGCAACCCAGGATTTCTGGTCGGTACGGTGGGTCGCATCTATGATGGGCTTGTAGCGCAAGAAGTCCTGGATAAAGGTCAAGCAGATGTCATACTAGTTGGTCGGCAGTTCTTGAAGAACCCAGGACTGGTATGGACTTTTGCGGATGACTTGGGAGTGAAGATTAGGGCTGCCCATCAGATCCGGTGGGGTTTCGGTGGAAGGTGGACCTGGTAGTAGCTCCGGTTTAATAATGCTGAGATATCAACATCGCGATAGAATTTTGCTCGTCGAGTATTAAGGCTAACAAGGAGTAAGGAACCAATGTGAGGGCACCTTGAGAGAGAGCTGATACCGACGGCGCTCTGGAGAATCGGCGCTCAGTAACAACGTCAGGCGTTCGAGCATGGTCTCTGTTACAGTAATACAGCGGCATACACAGTCCTTCCTAATTACAGGTTCTAGATGATAGATAATAGTACACATTACGGGGGTTTTATCCATGATTGGAGGGATAAAAGAAAGACCCCATGTCATAACTATCAAAATAGTTAGCACTAAATTGACCAACAAGCCGACTTCAAAAGAACTACTTACTCAGAAGATACTTCTGTTGACCACATGCCAGGGAAAAATGTTTGAGGAGTCAGCTGATAACCCGTCGCATCCTGAACGTAAGCGGCTTGTGGATTATATTCCGTCGATGGGAAGTATACTGTAGGGTCCGGTGCTGTTGATGGGTATAATGCTGGTTGCTCTGTCTCTAACGGAGATGTCCATGAACCAGGGGATAGATATTCAGGCGACAAGGGTTGAAATTGTGTCGGATAGGGATACTGGGGCTGTATAGGGACCGGGGGATGAGGAACCTCTCGAGGACGCTTCTTGTGTACTGATGGCTGTGCAAGACTCGGACCCGCAGCCTGGGAGACCACCTCAGCCAGCTCGGAAGAAACCAACTCCGAAAACACGTCCCTGGTAAGCTGTTGTGTCAACGCGAAATTCCTGAAATCATATAGTTACTCACCAGAAAGCACCCGCAGAAGGGAGTCTACATTCAAATCAGATACATCCGTTTTGAGGGACGAGATGCGCGTACCGGTTTTCGATAGCCTTCATCATGTCCATACTCAAAAACACACTCTGCATTTCCCTACTTATAAATGGATCGTTGCCGGAACCGTACCCGCTCCAAACAATGAGCAAAAGTGTAAGAGTAACCGAGTTCACAAAAGCCTGTGCACGATTAGATTACAATCAATAAAGGGTTCATTCCAAGATATTAATCAGGCGTACCACCACATTCAATGACTCGATGTAGTATTCTCTCTGCTTCAGCACATTGACCGCATCTAAGCACGACATTGCTGCTTCCAAGCAGGTCGCGACCGGTGGATATGATGTCAAAGTAGTTTTGCTGTCGGAAGTCCGCGGTATGTATGGTCTATGTAGTAATATTCGGGCGTATTGATAGGTTATATATAAGAATCCAGACTGGTTGAAGAAGGGTTGTTCTTTCCGATTGGGGTCCCATCGTACTGCAAATGTTGAGCCAGGCTATCCACGCGAAACGGAGGGAAGTACAAACGGTGCCCTGGTATAGACTGTATCCACCGTTCTAGGACGGAGTCGAGGTTGGATATAATCTCAGTTTCAGGTGGACGATGTTGACCGCCAAGGACGATGAGCGGTTTTCTAGAATAATACTAGTGGGTTCTCAGTCTTGCAATCAAGAAATATCAAGAAATGCACGTACAACAAAATCTTTAATGTAGCTCATTATATTTACCATTTTCAACAGATACACGAAAAAGGAGATCTCGCTAGGTTGCTCGGATGGTTGAGTGAAATTCTGTGCAGGGTCCGGATGGTCCCAAAAGGCATCATCGCATTCCAGTGGGAAGTCGAGATCAAAGCTGAAAATAGGCGTCAGTCATAGACACAGAAGGAAAGATCGGCGCTTACTCTTCGTAGTGCAGAGTGACGGCGTGTCCAAGAAGACATGCTAATGATACATCCAGGAACATGAGGACCCTACCCAACGATTAAAGTGAGTCGCGACACATTTGAAAAACAAAATACCAAAATGCACGTTTCCACAGTTCATCTCTAGCATTTGGAGGGTTACTGCGATGCATGTGCGCTCCGACGTCCTGGGCTAATCCCAACGCCAAGCCTACTTGTGTCCAAACAGACTCCCAGAGGCCTACCGACTCCAGGTACAACGATGATAGCTGAAGGGTGAGTTAGCCAGTGCCCCGCTCTAGTTGAATTATAGCAGACGTACGCAGTGTGTCTGAAGTTCGTAAAGTGTTGTGGTACTTCTATCCTGCACGGATGTCCGAAACGGCGTTATTTGCTCAAACCATTGCCAGCCTGCTTCCTCGTTACACCCGTAAAAGACTCGTGGGTCATACGAGTTTCGAGCGCCGAGGGCACATACGAGAAGTACAGTCCCCGCAAACATGTAATCGCTCCGATGCAAACCACTTTTCATGTCGTTCTCAAATGTTGGCCGATGCAAAAGGGGCAGATAGCAGTTGTGGTAGGTGAAATAGAGATCTACCAGGGACGACATGAGATCTTCTTCAGGGAAGTCATAATCGGGCAGGGAGTCGTCTATTCTTAGAGAATAATACTGTCACATTTAATTCAACGAGAGTTCTGGATGGTTGACAAATGCACGCACTGATTGGACATCCCAAAATTGTTCTCGCCGCTTCATGAAGAGCGTCTGATGAATCGGATCCAGTTTTTCCTTTCCGAGGTGTTGGGCTCTCTTTTGCACAATCAAGGGGATGTAGGGGATGCCGCTAAATACGAGAGATTAGTGACGGAGTATGATCATTCACGTAAGAGTCTTACCTTGATTTTCCAAAGAAACGTTTTTCTGCGGAGATTGAGAGAAGCTTATTCACCTCCTTGCCGAGAGCTGACACACTTGGATCATACTCGTTCCGCACAATTTTTGAACTAGACGATTCCTCATCAGTAGATCCCTCTGTCAACTCGGTGTCGATATCGACTTCGGGTAGGAACTGAGCAAAGAGGTGAGCACACTCTTCAGAGATGGAAAGAATGGCTTGCATGTTTGTATAGCAACTCTAGTTTTCTGAGCCGTCTTTCAAGACGTTGCACATAGCTAGAACAATTGTCACCTCCCGTTTAGCGACCATTAGGCAAAGGAAGCGTACCCCTTAGCCGATCCCATACTCTGACGTAGGACATATTAACGGTAAATCAGGAACAAAAAATTCGACTACGTTACATTCAAAGCTTCGACGTGTGTACACTGGTAATTGAAGCTTATGCAGTTCGTGCATCGTTTATCCGGCATTTGTTCACTGTCACCTATGAACCACAAGTTTAGATATGTTTGCAAGGAATACCGAGGTGCCGCGTACAGCGAACTGAAAGACAAGGCCATCATTTTATCAGCCGGCGGTTCAATGTATCAGTAAAAAAGCTACCTTTCTTTCGTTTACACATATCGCACGCCCGCGGCAGGCGGCGCTTCTTGATAGCAGCAGCAGATCCCGAGCTTGAAGATTCGCCCTTGCGCATCATTGTGGTCGAAGATGAAGTAATGTCGGGGGGTGAGAACAAGGCAGGCGATCCAACTCGTCCTGCCAAAACCCAATATCACGAAAAGGATATGAATCAATCATTCACATGGAACCCAGGGCCGGAACCTCATCAAATCCGTCTTCAAGGCTTTCCATTCTGCGGAAGGTTGCTGGATACGAAAGATCTACGCTGTGGGGGCTGTGGGGCAAGAAAAAGTACTTGGAAGAGGTACGGAAAATCCGTCAGGTCTAATTAGAAATATTGTGGGCTTCCTTCGGTTCGCCAACCGTGGTGAGGGAAGGTACAAACTTGGTACAAATAAGGAGCGGCACTGTCGTGCCGAGCCCAAAAAGATTCGATTGAAGTGATATCGGTTACTTCAGAATAAACCGGTCGCCATTTGCGCTTACGGGGAGGACGGGAACCTGGGCCTAGCCCGGAGGGCTTGTACACTATCACCAAGATTCCTTGTATTACGGAGTCATTGGACTGATTGTCAGTATAATCCTCCACTTGCATCGATGACGAGAATCTGAGAGTTATATGGCAGTTACTAATATGCCAGGTCAGTAATACGCAGACCAGAGGTGTGGTACCAATAGTTTCCGATCAATGTTTTATCTGAGATGTCAGCGCATCTGTTAGAGGATTGCCACAGATCTTACCGTCTTACCGTAGGAATCCAAAGTACCCCTTCGACTCGGCTGTCAGCTTCCTGTGTTTACGGAAACCCCAAATTTATTTTTGGAAATACACACGATCTTTGCCGAAAAAGAATCCTTTATCTGGTTTCCTCCCAAGGTACAGAATAACATGGGAACCTTCACTTGTGCGACCATAAGCCTGAGTACTAATATGATCAAGACCAGGCGATGATATGGAATGACGAAGCTTGATGTCCCGCGAAATCAACAGTAGATGGCGAAGACAGTCTGGCAAACACCTCAACTGCGATCAGAAAGGATCAAATAAGATTGGACGGAACGCTCAAGAACTGTACGTTAACATTCTTGGCGGGCGACCTTAGGTGACTCACTCGCACTGGTCAAAATACAATTGAAATAGAGGTGAAATTTCGAGACATTGCTCGACCACAAGATAGGTCGGCTTTATGATTAAAGGGGATGCTGACTCGTTTTGCTGTGGTCAAAAGCCTGGGCCAAAAAGATGTACGTTATCCATCCATTTCCGCCCTTTTTTGCGCAATCTAAAATAGCTGCTTACTACAATGATTACTAGTCTGACGCCGAAGCAGTCGATAACCCACATAAAATTAGTCTAGCAACGTCACCCGTGTCTTTGAAGGACGAACTATACGTGGAGATCTGTTTCATACAAAGATGCATCACTCGAAGAAGCACGGAGAACTGACTCCTGATAAACGGCTATTTCGGAGCAAGCAAGAACCACGGAAAATGGGTCCAGGGTGGATGGTGTATAAAACTGACACGGCAGAACGCGTCGGGATTCCATCTAATGGTGAAGCCGACGGATTTGTTGGGGTCAAAGTATCGCGTCGGAGTTTCTCCTCTGTTCTAATCATTCCCTAAGCGCTTGCATTTTGACAGTCATCTACCAGGAGTGACTACGGTGAACACGCCAAAAGTGATAATCCCAGCCATGGGAATAACAGAGAATTTCTCCGAAGTAATCCCATTCAGATAGCAGGTGCCCAAGCACGGCAATGTACTGCGAGCTGTGGTCTGATGTAATGTGTTCAATAAATGGCAAATGACAGACACGAGTCGCGATAGTCAATAACACAATTCTTGTCATACGGGGAAGCCGGAAGCTGAAGTTGACCTTGTGTCCGCAGACATAGTACGTTACTCAGACATTCCCAAGGCGTCGTTGAAATCAAGCCAGGAAGTTCGATAACTCGTAGTAAATGTCCGAGGCACAGGGCGGACTTTCAGCACCCCGCGGTTTCGTAGAGCTCCATCTCAAGTGAGGTAGATTGAGTTGGAAGTATTGACGTGGTCTGGACAAAGAGTTAGAACGAAAGGCCATCAGAAGTGGTTCCTATATGTACAGCCGGCAAAGCGGAGGAACGAAGCCTTCGATGAGTTTCACGGTCCTGCGAAATCATCCACAAGGCTGAATGTGCAAGTACATGACTTTCGAGCTACGAGCCACAGAGTGTGACCTCTTCGATGAATGCCCTAGTTGCAGCGGCAGGTTGCATGAAACTTGAGATCGTATGGGTTTATAAAAACCACCATAATAAACTTCCAACGAGCATTTTAACGCTCACTCAACATCTGAACGGAAACATTAGGGCACAACATCGATAAGTAAAAGATTGAAGGTACACACAGACACAACGGTGGTGCGGATTCCACAACTTTATTGAGGATCACGGCTCTTCAATCTGATACGTTATCTATAACAAACGACGACAACGAGATGAAACAAGATTACTGTTCGTCATTTTCTTATCAACTTCTTTGAATGTCTTTCAAGAGGCACCAACTTGTACATCCACATCACACAATGTTCTCCGGTGCCTTCGGGTAACCTTCTTCACACCGTCGTTACCAACCCCCTCCTTGATGTGCAAAACCAAATGCCGCAACCCGGTATATGAACACAGATAATCGAACACCGCGTGTTCAGCGTCCCATGTCGTAAGTGCGAATTTCTCCTTAATATAAATCTCCTCCCGCCTCAACGACTGCCAGAACTCGCTCGGGACAAAGTCCATATTGAGGGAGAGCGACTGGAGGCGACGAAGGTGCGGAATGAAGGAGGGCACTTCCGCAACGCTGAGGGAGAGATTGCCGGAGAGGGATAAAGTGGTAAGGGAGCTCGATTGGGAGCCATGGAATAAAATGAGGACGGAAGGGGAGAATGGATCGAATCGGTCATCAGGATGGAGGGAGTGCTGTACGGAGAGCGTACTGAGACTAGTGCTCGTGTCGATGAGGGTGCTCGCGTATTCGAGACATCCATAACCGGAGAAGCTGAGGTCGGTGAGGCCAGGAAGATGAAGATTGGGGGTTGACTTTCTCTGTTTGCCGTCCCAGCTGGAAATAGACAGCGAGTTAATGTGGCTGAGACTGCGCCAGAGGGCAGTGTTGGTAAATATTCTCTTCTCAGAGGCTGAACAACTGGGAGCACATTAGCTAGGCTGAGAAACGTGATGGGCACTCACGATATGGCCTTCAATGATGTCATATACGGTATAGCAGCAGCGAGAAGGTTTGCCCACTCCTTCTCCTTACCCAGACCGGGGAGCTTTCTTGGAAGTTTGAACGATACCAGGTGGATGTGCTGGACATATCTCGCTGGTCCCTCTCTTGAACAGAGGCTCCTGAGAAACTTAGAAACATGGCGTCTATTACGAGTATCAATGACCAGGCTCTCGAAGACAAGTGGCGTGGCGATCAGTCCCAGACGCAAACACGTCGATCGGAGTGCTTTCTGCGTAGGGGTGGTAGACTATCGTGTATCTCAGATACGAGCTATATTTGAAGTGAAACGGCAACGCACCTCTAATACGACGAGCTGAAGCAGCTCAGAAGGGAGGGATAGCAACAAGGAAGACATGGGAGAGACGAGGAGGATTGGGGATCGCTTTTTACTCAGGTCCAAGCATTCCCAATTTGTCTATTACCGGTGACAGCATTCTGTCGGCAGCCTCGGACGACGTTAATCAGATTGCCATGACAGGCTGAGCATAATTGATAATAGATATGCAATGAAGCCACTTGACCCTGGGACGTTTGCTCGATCATGGGATGCCATCTTTGTCGTATTGAATGCCTGGACCATCTGCATCCTAGAACCAAAATTCCCACTAGCAAGTGCGCGTGACGCGTCTACGTCCTTTAAGACGCGTCGTTGTCGGTGTGTTGTCGTCCTTCCAATCACGCAATCCTCATTGGTCCTTATAAATCTGGTCACGAGATGAGGCCATTTCCCCGCCCGTTAGTCGGTCACTAGCCTCCGTGCTTCTGACGACTCGGTATTTAGTCAGTACTCGCAGTGTATTAGGGAAAGTCACATTACCTTGTCTTTACGGCACAGTGAATGGATTTCTAATGCACAGTACACACTGCGCAGTGTATGTACCTATCTTTCTCCTAGGCATAGCAATACGGCATTGCTATGTCCTCGACCTTATTAACAATTGATCCAACGACATTTATCCAGGGGCCTACACCCTGCCTTTCCTGGTCGAGGTTAGACCATTCAAGATATGAACAAAACAACAAGACCTATTCCTCACCAGGCACAGAAAGTACGCTTCAGGCTCTTCCACGCAATCACTGAGATGTTCTAGGAGACACGACGTTGGGTTGGATTCTTGCCTACGAGGCTCTCCCTTTACAATTCTGGAGGTGAGGACATATCGCCGGGGCGGTGTATCGCACTAGATAGGGCTGTACTGAGGAAGCGATTCGACATCCCCATTGTATCACAGCTGCAGAGCCCAGGAGCAAGTTTCAGGGGAAATTTGACGTCGCTTCAAATTGATCCAGAGAAAAATGCCTATATAGCCAGACTCCTACCCATTCTCCTTCGTGGGGGATAAAAGGACTGCTTCGCAGTCCAAGTGATCATTCACCCTGAATTAATATTATCTTATCTTATCTGCTTACGTAAATTTATAATTTTTCTGAACCTTATTTTTTTTCATCCCCCACTAAGGAGACTGGCAACAATTGTTGTGGCGTGTTGCACATGTTTGGCTTCACCTTCTTTCGGCACCAGCGACGTCCATCGGAATTATCCTACAGGGAATCATGATTATGGAATCCACGCATCACAGCATGCCCGAAAAGGCTCAAGAAGTTCAAGAAAAGGTGAAAGCCATTTTTGGATGCAGTCCCTGTCTGTGGCAGATCGAAGCTGCTCGCAATGTCCTCGCTGGGAAAGATGTTATTACAGTTGCTCCCACTGGTGCCGGAAAGTCTCTGACTTACTGGATGCCTCTAATTTTTTCTGAGACCGGCATCGTTATGGTTGTACTGCCACTGAAACAGCTGGGCTCACAGTTTGCAGCCACACTGAATGAGAAAGGCCTTCGTGCTGTCTCCGTCACTGCTGATAATTCATCTAATGTGTTGTACTCAGTAAGCAGTCCTCTCTTTCTCAAGGGCATGTTCTTGTTTGTCTCATGTAATATAATAGGATATCAAGAAGGGCCAGTATCGGGTGGTCATGTTTAGTCCGGAAATTATAGACCAGGATTCTCGTTTTGATGCTCTGATCAAGTCCAGGAAGTTCACCGACAACTTGATTAACATTGTATTCGATGAGGCGCACTGTATTAAAGAGTGGGGAAGTTCCTTCCGTCAAGCCTACTCGAAGCTTGGTCACCTCCGACATCTTATGCCTCGACGAGTTCCCTATCACTTGGGCACTGCAACCATGCCCCCCAGCCTGCTCGGTCAGCTCAAGAAGGATCTGCGAATGAATGATGATACCGTTATACTACGACTCAACACCGATCGCCCCAACATTTTCTTTCGTGTGCGACCCATGGAATATCCCATAAACTCCTACCATGACCTTTCCTTCCTCATTCCAAATGATCTTGATCCCGACGGCCCTTTTCCTCTCAAGTTTCTGGTTTTTTTCAATTCACGCAACGAAGCGGAGCAAGGTGCTCGTTTTCTCAGAAGTCGACTCCCCCCGACACTACGGGACAAGGTGAAATGGGTGCATTCAGGCATGACCGATGAGTTTCGTGAGGAAGCAATACATGCTTTGAAGGTGGGAGAGGATATCGGCGAGTGCGCAACCGATGCCGTAGGATTGGTATGTTCGTTCTTGACTTAAATTCATCTTTGCTTACATGTCTTCAGGGTATTGATATACCAGATGTCTATATAATAGCGCAGTATCGTGCCCCCAAGAGTATGAATACTTGGCTTCAAAGGGCAGGACGGGCTGTAAGAGACCTCCGATTACTGGGCATGGCCATACTCCTTGCTGAGCCCACGCTGTTCGATAACGGCAAGGCTGAGATCACACCCACAGTGTGCGAAATGCCTGGCCTAAGGACGTACACACCGGTGGCTCCACCTACTATAGATGGGGACAAAGAGAATGTATCACCTTCTAGCACCTCACACCCAAGTACGAAGCCAACCGATGGTAGGCGTCGTGTAGGATTCCAACAATCCTCACGTAAACGCAAGGCACCCAATGAGGGCCAGCATAGTGCGGCGAGGAGGAAACGAACGAAGAAAGGAGTCGATGTAGCCAAGATTCGCGACATCTTTGGCCACGAGATCAAAGTCGAGCGTGCAATGGACGATTTCATCAATGCAGAACACCGGACAGAGAAATGTCGCCGCAAGATAGCTGCCATCCATTTTGGGAATGTTGACCTCGGTAAGTCCGAGCGTGAGAGAGAATCATGAACGGTGATCTCACCATTTTGTTCACAGCACCCATCATTCCCACATTCTGCTGTCTGCGCTGCGCACCCCGAGCGCCTCCTCACTGCTGCGACATCTGCGAACCCCAGTATTGGCCTGTGAGCGTGATGGACGCCTACGATCGACCACGCACAACATATCAATATCGTCCCAAGGAATACGAGAGAGGGCCAGCAGAGATGGCGCTAAGGGAGGCTCTGGTTGCTATACGCCGGGAGTTGTGGAGGGAGAAGTTTCCTGGGGGCTCGATACTGTCGCCGCAAGCATTAATGCCGACTGTCCTCCTGGACCGAGTCGTCGATCTCGCGCATTACGGTCGGCTGGAAACAATGGTCGATATTCGCAAGCAGCTAGATTGGGCTTACGCTGAAAAGTGTGGCCCTTCTATACTTGTACTCATTGAGAAAATGTGCCCTGTCTCCGAGAAGCACACCCGTCTCGTCAAGAGACCATCTGCCGTGCTCACGTCTCCTTTTACATCCACTCCCCTTCGCCAAGCTCCCAGTACTCCCTTCGCACGAACGTACGACAACATTGACAGCACGCCACTGAGTCCGTGCTCTGTTCCGAGCCTGACTTTCCACACTCCTGCCGTATCCAGCCACTTTCCCCAGCCATTATCTTCCACGCCGCTTCGACAAGCCCTTGGTATCAGCAGTACCACGAACATACCAAGTAACTCCCCCTCTTTCGTCGTCGAAAATCCTGCCGCCCCCGAGAAGTCTGCGCACGCCGGGCACGCAAGTCGGAAGGAGCGCAAGAAGACTCAGTGTGGTGCTTGCGGTGCCGCGGGCCATAATCGTATGTGCCATGGTTTCGTCGTCTCTTCCGATTTGCTGATTCTCTGCCTGACTGTAGGAAAGAATGTGAAGTGTCCCAAATATGCTGGTTCGAAGGTGACGGCTGAGACTTTGGCAGAGGGGGTGGTCTAGTATTCAGTACGTCATTCTACGCCCAGATCATCCCCGGTAATCTCAAACTCTATGCTAGGCTCTTCTGTACTATCTTGTAGGGTACTATACAAATCTTTTTTCTGTGCAAGCATCTCGAAGCCCGTGTTAATAGCGTCGCTCACTATCCAAGATCTCCCGGCTCCAGTCGTGCTCGTACTTCTCCCCTTCTTGAAGACATGTGCATCCATCTCCAGCAAGCGTTCGCGGAGCCGATGAATAGTCTTCGTCATCGCAGGCTTAGAGTGACGAATGGTACGGTTAGTGAGGTGGAAGTTTTCTTCGATTGTATGCTGCGTTGACCGGTACACCTCCAGAAGGATCGAGCGTTTGAATACCAAGTCCTTAGTATGGTTAGGACCCTGCCCCGCAAATATGACCTGTTGAACGTTGAATGGGCATGATATATGAGGCCAGGAAGAGCATACTTTGGTGTATAGGTTGTTCAGTTCTTGTAGCCAGTCCATGGCTCGAAATCCGTCTGGTGTGCCTGTCGGATTGCAGAGCCAGTTCCTCAGCACGGCCTCACGGAGCGGAGGGGGGTATACATGATTAAGGTCTGTGAAGAACTTGATCATATGCTTTGCATACTTATCCTTGCCTGTGGCGGTGAATATAGCGATATAGAAAGGAAAAAGCTCGAGAATCCGACCAACGTCGCCCCAGTTCATTGCATGGCCAAGTTCCAAATAGAGTAGGCCGTGCTGGTTGCGGAGGCACATGTTTTCGAAGACTGTGTCACGCTCCGTTTTGTCCTTCTCTCGCTGGTCTGTGAAGGCACCAGGCTCTGGTAGGTATTTCTTTACCACGTCGCGAGATAGCGAAATGATATCGGACCAGGTCACGTCTTCGGATTCGGCGTATGCTTCTAGCGTATCGAACCCGTAGTTGTCCTTCACCACATGCATGCAACAGTCCAAAATATCGACCCAGGTTGTATGGTGTATCACCTCGTGCATGGCCCGAAAGCTTGGCCCTTTTTTGGAGGTGAATTCGGCTGTTGCTTTCGGTCTGAGAAAGTTAATGTACTCGAAGACCCCCAAAGGTTCGTCGCGATCCTGGGAAGGTTCGACATGCACGCGCCAATAGAAATCGCTCGCAGCCATTCTCAGGTGCAGTAACCCAATACAGAATGCAATGAAGTCAAGACGATTTTTCGCAGTCCGTTCAATAACTCGCATCCTCCGTAACCCCTCAATCCGTTCCTTGGTGGCCAAATCTCCGTGATATAGCTGGATGTATACCTCGAGGTCTGCGTCTGACACCGGTTTTTGCTTTAGCATGTTTAGTAAGACGTCCCAATTGCCATCGTAAGTCCCTTCATCAGCGTGCATAGCTCGTCCGGGATACTGAAAGGTTTTTTTGACAGGGAGAACCTGGACGCCTTCGGGCTGTCCTAATTCTGACTTGAATCTGCTAAACCCAGCTCCCCCGTGTTCAATCAGGATGGATCGCACGTGCCAAGCAAAAGCGTCGTATAGGGATTTTCCTCCCAGTTCATTCGAGAGGAGCATTGGTGATTGGGGGAGGATGTCGTCATAGCGAGGTTTGTATATTTTCGGATCGTCGGGATCCAGATTGATATTATAGATACTGGTCTCTCGCAGCTCTTTGGTAAACCGAAGGTCCCTGTCTCGAACGACATCATTGAATGGAACAAAGGTCGCTGCTGTGGCACTTAAATGACTCTTTTGATGGTCGGGGGTTGGATGCGCAACGGCGAAGTCCATGTCAAAATTGTCATACACCCGGTTCATGTCGTCTGTTAAGGTCCGTAATCTCTCTTCGGCCTTCTTCGAAAGTGAGTTGACCATGCGAGCCACAGATTGCACTGATGTGGAGATTCCTATGTGTGCGGCAGTCTCAAGAATAACTTCGGGGCACTGCTTCGATTCCAGAAAGAAGCCCATAACAGCCTGGAATGCATTGAACCGCTGGTTCGTGCTGTTTCCCACTATGGCAAGTATACTGACTTGTTTCTGAGTGTGTCAAAAGTGAGTTAGAGACATTGCCAAGTCTCAATAAACACTCACAATGAATATCAGTGCCTTGTTTCGGGTCTTCGGGTCCTGCTTCCTACGTCTCTGAACGGATGGACCACCAGAGACGTCACTCATCTGACTGTCTTCCTCGGTAACGATCTCGTTATTTGTAGATGTATGTGTGTGACCACTCGGAGAATTGTTGTCGTACATATCAGGCTGAGACGATAGCTCCCAGTCACTGCTCTCCGTGTCCTCCACATCCATCAAGCTTGCCGCATCACTGTGTTCGGCGTCTGGTGCATTTTCCCCTCCCACATCGTCAAAATCCTCCCAGGCGGAATCGTCGTCATCGATGAATTCCTCGATCGATCCTTCCTCATCGGTGTCCATACTTGGCCGTGCACGTCACCGGGTGTCGGCATTGGCGTCAAGCAGGATGGAAAGCAGCTCCCATGTTTGCGGTGCTAAGACCTTCATTTGATGGCCAAGATCCTGGAGGGCGAAACCTTCAAGCTGTTCGAGAGTCGCATTATTGGCTCCAAAGTGGAGGCCATGCTGAGCTTTCACCAAGTCAACAACTTCATTTCGGTATGTGTCAGTGGCCACCGATGCAGCCCACTTTCTCGTGTCGTCTGGGTTTTGTTCGTACAATAGATCTCCAATGTCACCAATTCTTTCGAGCAATGTACGACGATGGATATCGAGATTGCTGGCGACATGCCCATAGCGTAGGATTTGAACCAAGACATCATACACAGTGAAGTTATTATGTGTGATAATTTCCAGGACTTCGTTGAGCCATCGTAACGCGCTGGCTTGTTGGAAGGGCATCCTCGTTGAGAAAGGGGAAGGTGTTTTTCTTTATGGAAATTCACATTGAGCGTTGTAATCAGTAATGACAGTAAATACGGCTGCGTAATGCTTTTTAGAAGAGAAAAGGAGATGGCGAAGCCAAACATGTGCAACACGCCACAACAATTGTTGCCAGTCTCCTTAGTGGGAGGTCAAAAAAAATAAGGTTCAGAAAATTTATAAATTTACGTAAGCAGATAAGATAAGATAATATTAATTAATGAGTACCGAGCTCAGCTGCGAAGCAGCTTTGACCTCCCACGAAGGAGAATGGGTAGGAGTCTGCTATATAGCCCCTTCTTGGAAGCGGCTGTAGAAGCCTCCCCTTCGTTTCAACTCGTGCCCAAGAGCAAAACTCGTTTGGTCCCCGATATTGAAGGTAACGCTAATTCAAGGATTAAATTTCGTTAGCCCAGAGCGCTGAGGTAGAGATTCGACCCTAGGTAGAGTATGCATAGTATCTCCAGCGGTCAAGGATGGTATACGACGATAACACAAGACGCCTCGCCATGATCGTTGAGCTTGACCCTCTGGGTTGCTTTGTACCCGCATACAGGAAGATGCCATCCCTGCCAAGCGATGGCTTTCGCAAGAGTGAAATTTAACCCGGACTGGTGGAACAATAACATCAGGATTGTACAGAACAGCACCGAGTTAGACTCACGGCTGCGGAAAACCAACAATTTAGTGATCAACCACTGGTTCTTGAATCTCGCCAGCGTCTTCAAGAATCCCGCTGGCAAGGGTCCCTTGGATTCTGGACAGCGGTTATTGCTACGTGAGAATAATGGGTGGAAGGGTGAAATATGTTC
Source organism: Armillaria luteobubalina (assembly GCA_030435615.1). Classification (NCBI taxonomy): domain Eukaryota; kingdom Fungi; phylum Basidiomycota; class Agaricomycetes; order Agaricales; family Physalacriaceae; genus Armillaria; species Armillaria luteobubalina. Next base: position 1,051,773 of record JAUEPU010000019.1, on the reverse strand, counting down.
GGAGCTAGCCGGATGTACTGCGGGTCCCGATCACGTGGACGTTCTCTTTCTTAGCCGACCGCCTTGCAGTTGCGAATCGATGTCTTGTCCCAAGCGGAACCGTAAGCTTAGGCAAACTCATGCATCTCAAACCGGAGTTCATAGATGCGGTTTTGTTTTTTATTGCAGGGTACGAATCCGGATAGATGGCCACAGATAGCCACATCGTCGACATATTCCAGCCTTTGTTCCAAGAACTGCACAAAGAGTTCTGAATTATTTCCACTCGTTGGAATTGGAATTGGCCACAGCCGAAAAATGATCTCGTATCTATCGCCACCATTCTAAACTACGTGACAATGAAGGTGTCAAGAGTTTTGCTGCGTTATGTACTACTTTCCTCTGGATTTCCCCTTCTGCTATTGTCCCTCGCTGCTTGTTCCTGTTGGTTCAGTGAAGGATTTGGAGATAGTCTCCTAAACCAGACTCAACGATCCGTAAGAATAAAAGTCGTTCATATACCGTTCACAGGCCGACCCTCTTGCAGCACCTAACAACGAGCGAAGCTAGTTTACCGGCGTGTACCATCGGCGCTGGCATCCTCGCGACACCACTGGATACAGATTACAATGGTCAAACCATTGAAGCTGACTTTCGTTTAATGATGAATTGCCAGGGTCTCTTTGTCTCAATTAACAATGGCTCAGTAGTCCTGAACTCCGGTCCGCAGATACAAATACCGGCTATTTCGCTTGTTCCTTCCTTCCTAAACGCATTGCCAAAGCGGCTGGACCACAGGTAGGGCCACTCGTACCACCCCTTGACGAGCTTCATTGAATCTATTTGTTACCTCCAGCCAAAAATCACAATGAACACGTTGCCTCAAGGGCTAATCGATCTAATCGTGGATGGCTTACAGGACGATCACGCAGCGCTCAAATCGATCTCTCTTACTAGTCGTGTTTTCTACCCTCGAACACGTCCCCACCTGTTCAGAAGAGTAGAGCTGTTCGAGGACGAACAGGCACAGAGATTCGCCGCGTTATGCCATGACTCCGGATATCGTGCCTTTGGTTGTGTCCCTCGACACCGCATTCTGTTATTTCAACGAAGAGGACTCGGGGATACCATTTCCGTTTTTGCCCTCTTTAAGGCAAATAATGGTGTCCTCGGCAGATGACTTTCCTTTCCAAGTACCATTAGCATTATCCTCTTCTGAAAAAACCTATGTCTCAGCCATGTTCTGGCGACTTCAAGTGAATGGGCTTTCTGAGATATTGGAGATCATAGGAGGATCCTCTGAGCTTCAGCACTTGGCGCTCGTGAACCTCACCTCTGCAGCAGAACCCCTCACATGCGCGGAATATGAGGACTACCTATTGGAAGGACGTCCTTTGTGCCCCGAAAATTTTGCCATCGAGTACACTTTCCCGGAATTGTATGATCTCCTGCTACCGCAAACTATCAACTCCTTCAAACGTCTTCGTGATTTTGCAGTGTCTGTTTTCGATGACTCCGATGTAACATTTGCTGTCGCAGTCATCAGCCTATCACTGGAAACCTTACAGAACTTGAGGCTACAGTTTGAACTAGGTGAGTCTTCGCCGCTTTTCTTTCCTTATTTTGTATAAATGTAAACAGGCAGCGTCATTCCCATCTGGCCGGAGGATTTTACCTTGTCGCACATCCGTGTCATTGATATAATCGCATTTGATCCCGATCAGGCGCAGCAGGGTTGCTCGTCCGACCATAGTATTTGGATAACAGATTGCTTCACCAGAAAAGTCAATCGGCTAGAGAAAGCTATGATTAGCATTGCGACTCCAGATCTGAGCGCAGATCCTCCCACTTTTTCAGCCTGGGACTCTGTACTCACAGGACAGCTGATGCCATCGTTTCGCCTTCTCGCCATTCAAGTGGTCCATTGCCATGATGTTCTCGATCCCACTTTGGCGGTGATATTTAGGACGAAGGTGGAAAACCAATTTTCAATCCTGCAAAGCCGGGGCTGGCTTGACGTCAAGTTTACAGCTAATGACACAACAAAAGTCAACATGCTGGACATGCTTGCTACAGCTCCATATTAGAATATCCGATATGCACTTACTTGGTATGCACGGTGTCAGAGACAAACAAAGTTGGCAACAGTACTTATATGATACTGTCTACGAATGCAGGGCTTAATATAAGATTTTTTTCTCTTTCTAGCACGACAGATCAAAACACCTCAATAGACACAAATTGCACAACATCTGAGTCGGAGTTGGAAAAGATTGACAACACGTGGGCGCGCCGGGTCATGCCGGCCGCACTGAGCTCAATTGCTACCCAGGCTTCAATCTTGTAACTTGTTTGCCCGGCATGGACGACGTCGATACTAGGAGCACTCGCAACGCGGCTCTGTCCTACATTCGAAAGGAATTCTTGGATATCTACAACCATCTCCACTCAATTGATGAAGATATAACTTTTGTCCATCAAGTCCGACTTGCCTACAAAGATCTACCGATTCTCCGTACGATGATGGTCTCATCGAGCAGGCAACGCTGAACCAACATGGCATACAGCGAATTTACGATGCGGCGCATGGTACACGGACCCCAGCACAGTACGTTTTCATAGCCTTCCTTTTTTTGCCGCTCATCGAAAGCGATATCCAGTCAGTACCTATCCCTGCCTACTTCAAGTCTACCGATGGCCATTTTTCCAACTGGAGCTTCAACCTGAGACGTCCAAACTTGCACCTACTGGCATTAGTGGAGGAGCAAAAAGGGTTCGTGGCCATTGGAAACAGTATTTCATAAGCTTATGGTTGCGCAGAATGATTCTGGTTGACTCAACAAGGGCAGGAAAGAAGATACCGGATGCACTGTCCAAGACGGTACCCATCTGGTGCACAGTCGTCAACCGAGCTATGCGAATTCGGCATCCAGAAATGACTGCCAACTGGGATACGAAACTCTACACGCCGCCTTCAACCATCAGTAGTCAAGAGCACGACCAGATTCTCCCGTTGCTAGATGGTTGGGCAGAGGCGCTTGCAGTATGTTGCCCTGCATCAACGAAAAAAATCGATTGGTCTGACTGCACCCGGATAGAATTCCTCTTACACCCTCCCCCGGCTGCTATATCCCCTCCGCCCAATGTGGATCACCCCGTCAACCTCATCATTCCCCCAAGTTGGTTCAGATCCCGGTTTCTACCCTATTGTATGCGTTTCCGCGTCGAAGCAGGTTGAAGACGGCCTAGAGCGCCGGTCAAGCGGGTTCACGTACATTCAAGGTTCTGGTGACGACCATGAAGCATGGGGAATGGTGAGTTGCTGTTGTATCTCTCTTTACTGGTTCTAATAAGAAAAATAGGGTCTAGTCCCAGAGATGTTCTGGAGCCATAAGGCGGAGCTGTTAGCATCCAGCCAAACGGAGCTCCAAAATCTCGTTGTATCCATCGTTGCAGCATCACCTACTCAAAAGGGAGAACCTCCGACGATCCTTTCTAAGGTCGGGTCTCGTCTCGCAATATGCCAAAGTTCGGGGTTGCCTAGCCCTTCCCTCGGAGACGAATTTGTGTATCTTGTTCTTAGCGAGAATGACGTCGAGATCGGAGAGACCCTGCAAGTCGAGCGGATCAAAACATTACCGGGCAAGAAAGGGCAAGCTCAATTTTTGAGCACCGTGCTTCCTCGGGCCGTGACGTTCATTCAGTCTGCTTTAGCGGAAGGGCGCTCGGTCTGTGTATCTTGTGACACAGGCAAGGATGTCAGTGTAGGTGTCGTCGTCACGGCGCTGCAAATACTCTTCGATGACAATGGCCATCTTGCTGGTCCACGAAAACTTGAAGGTACGACTAAATGCCATTCTTATATGTCGGCTGTGCTGAGGGCATTACTACCAGTTGACAAGCAGTCTATTCGCACAAGACTTGAATGGATCATTTCCGAACGACCTCAGGCGAATCCCTCACGAAGTACTCTAAAGAGGGTCAACGAATTCCTCCTTTCGCCAGAGGCGTATCGGAATGCTCAAAGTTAAGCAGAAACGAGTACCAGAGCCGTGGAGTTATATTGGATGGGTCATATGCGATGGATTATTTCTCATAAGGCAGCCTGTAAGCGGGGGATGAGAAGTGTCATCCTGTGACGACACGAAGTACGGTAGAGCAATGCATGTCCGACAACTCGCACTTGCGGGGTCGTCCAGATCATTTCGACTCATCTGAACATCGGGACATGCACTGTCATTCAGCACCCCGTTATTTGCGATGGTTAGGCCCGAGTTGTGCCTCCTTGGAAAGCACCTCCATGCCCAAGCAGCAACAAGTAGATCGTCGTCTTTGACGGCATCATCTGCGGGGTACGAACCATGAAAAGATGAATATTTTCTGGCGCCGTACGTTGGGTTGCCAGGAACCTTGCTCTCCTACCATCCGAGTCCTAGGATTCGCTCCGATACGTCTCTTGTATCGATGGACAAGTTTGCGAAACCATTGCGTGCAGAATGAATGAGCCTCCTTGGGCTCTGCAAACTTTGCAACCAACACATTCCCTAGTATCTACCTCGCAAAGCGCGTAACGTACTAAACACAGGCATACATTGATAACGGGAAAGAACGGCTTGGACTCTAGAGCTACCACGATAGCTTTGCCTCTGTGCGTGCCGGTATCACCATAAATGCACAAAGTCCTCACACTCTTGCCTCGTTCTTGGCTGTTAGCTGAGCTATCTGTTTATTGATCGACACAGTACTGGCTTATTCCTGTGCCATTCATTGGTACATCGCCTCGCGACTAGCTTTTACCTGAGCGGTGCTCCGATTCATCTGAGCCATTTGTCGTTGGGGTCTTGTGTCTTCCCGTAGAACCGCGTGCGACGGTGACAAATCGAGTGATACTTTGACCTAGACGAAGTTGGCGGGCATGAAGGGTATTAAGGAATGGTCCTGACCTTTAATACAGATTAGCATGACCTATTCACATCCGAGATATATACCGTCGATATCCAATCGTGGGATCAGTCGATTACGAACTGGGGCTACGCACATCAGGCAAGCTGAAATGAAATTTTTGGGCTTCTATCTTTGCCGCATATCTGCGGAAACAACATGCGGCTGTGATACGTTTCGATAGTGCCGGCCCGGTCCAGCGTCTATTGTTTTTACTTCTTACCACGAGGACAAGGTGCACCAATCCTATGCGTACAGCCTCGGTTCAACTACAGCTCTGGCTACACCCAGTCGACGTACAGCGGTAAATATACATTGTATCATCACCGATCTTTCGCATCCTCATTCTTGTATGACCAGGAAACCTCGAAATGAATCGGCAAGAATGGTTCGAGCGCTATAAAGATGGTGTTTTCCCACCAGAGGCAATGGATGAACAGGTGAGTATATAAAAATAAGGATGGAAAGCATTAATAATGCATTGCAGAAAAAGCAAGCGCACCTCAAATACGAGACTCTCCCAGAGGTCACCCTCTCCGTCGTCACTGCTACTACCGGCCAAGAAATACCATCCATTCCTGTGCCAAAGCAGCAGTCCTACACTGGTAGAAAGCCGGTCATACCATCCTCTCTCGCCAACACCCCCTGCGCCGATCTCGGTGTTGCTGTACTTCTAGAGAAGCTCAATTCCGTGCTCGGAACATCATACACTCTGGAAACTCCTTCCTTATCCTCTCTTCTTGAAGCCTATAGCGCTAAAGGCTACGACTTTGGTACTGCCTATGCCCGTCTCCGACCAGTTTAGAACGATGGTCTGACTGACGTCCAAGACGAGCCACACACTTGCGAGGCACGGGACCGGGCAATGCGACATGATGTACTCGTCAATAACAGTATCATCTGCAATTCAGTGCCTCCTCGACGCACTTGGGATCTATATAGCAATCGCGTAGTGCCATGGTGTGTTACACGCCAATGGCCCATGGCCATATCGCATGCGTGGATGGAAGAGAAAGACCGCACAGATGCGCTGACGCCCATCAATGGGTACGAATGGCCTGTACCCATTCCAAAGGATACCGACCTCGACCGCATCCGCATCGAGATGCTCAATTCGGGTGCGGAGTATGTGTGGCTGGATGTTCTCTGTTTGAGACAGAAAGATGGGCGAAGAGAGGATCTGCGTGCGGAAGAGTGGAAGGCGGATGTGCCTACCATTGGGGCGGTATATAAAAGAGCAAAAAAGGTGGTGTGCTACATCAGTGGGCTGGGACGACCTTTGAGTTTGAAACACGGTGACTTTGAGAGTGATCGGTGTTGGTTCAGACGTGCATGGACGCTGCAGGAGATCAGCGATGATCCGATCATTGGTGGGGATACAGGCAATATCAGGGTCATGGATGAGGTGATACAAGCAAGGTTTGAGACGGATTTGGCGTCATTACGTGCGATGCGGGAGCAAGCAAGCTTGAATGCGTTCGGCCGCCCGAGCGCACTATCAGAGATGCAGAAGCGGGTGTCAACAAATCCTGTGGATAAAGTTGCAGGGTTGGCATACCTTCTGAGGTCGGATAGGATACCGGCGTATTACGAGGCTCGCTCTGAAGAGGATGCATGGACGGCGCTGGTGGATGCGGTGCTTGACGAGTTTCGGGCGGAATTGCTCTTCCGATATCCTAAACCTGGGAATGGAAACAAACGTTGGCGACCGTCATGGAGGCAGGTCATGACCGAGGTACTTCCAGCATACTATCAGTTTATAGGATTCGCGGAGGTATATCCTCCCACTCATGGTACCGACTGGTATCGGGGTCCCTGTATTGAATCAGGTTATGTGCGGGGATTGGCCGAAAGACCGCAAGAAGGCAAACATCGACAGGGAGAGTTGTTAGTTGAAGATAAGACGGGGGCAACGCACATATTCAACACTACTGCCGACCACGAATACCCAATACTGGATGGCTTATACACTCTGATAGGCAGTGATCCACGTTTATTTGGCCCTTTCGTTCGATCACAATATTGGGTAGTTGGGAAAAAGCTGTCAGAATGGAAGTTTGAGAAAGTGTCAGTGTTCGAGATGCTCAAGGAGGAGGTGGCCAGGTTGCTGAATCTGGATATTCCTATGATGACTCTGAATATTCTTGCTTGAGGCGGGCGTAGCCGCATACTTCTATAATGGTTTTGTTATAATGCAATCTGACTGACCCGTAGCACATGATGTATGCGTAGCCCAATCTACATCGACGTGCAAGATTCTCTTCGGATTCTGCGCCTGTTCAATACTTACCGTGAGAGTACCTGGGTCTCTGCTGTCCTAAATCCATCGTTGTAGTGAGATCGACCCTGATAGATTTCGTGTCCATGCATCATTTTCATCTTCTGATCGCTGCCATGGTCCAAGAGCCCATCGTTCCGCGCATGGACGACTGGCTCACGACGGCGAGTACGGATCATATACTTAGTTGACGAGTGATAGCGCTTGAGATCCGAAACGGTGGTGGTCAGTAGGAACCGTACGATTTTCTTCGACTGAAAAAAAATCACCAGCTGGAAAATTCTCAATGGTCTGTATAATCTACTTCCTTCGAAATTTCCTGGATATTCTACAGTAGCGCTCGTTCGTTGGTATCACTCCGCTATTGATTTGGATAAAGATGTAGATTACCGACAGCCGACATCAAATAAAACTAGTATCTACCTCTCCATATGTGCACATCGAACTACTGAGGAAACCTGTTCCAATACGTTTCTATATTCAAGACTTAATACACTTCGGCCGCAGTTCAACTTCTACTCCCGAGACCGAGCTATAAACAATCAGCTGGAACGCAGCTTCGATTCCCGGATTAAACGTCGAGGGTATGATCCAGTATTTCCCTCGGTTGAGGGATATCTGCGGCGTGACGACGCCAGAGATAGCATCGTCATACGCACCAGAGGTAGCTAGATGTGAAGCGGTATATTCAGATGCGCCAGCGGAGTATATAGTGATGTTAAGCGGAGAACTGGATGAGGGACGAACGAGTTGTAGTCGGACTCTGTGAATTCACTTTTGTGAAGAGAATACGTCTGGGATGATATTTGCGTATGCTTACTTCATCTGAGCGGCTGATGGACAGTCGACTTCGTATATGGGGTTGTGTGCGTACTGCTTGAAGCTAGGGCCTCCCACCGCTGTGTCAACGTCCCTGGGAGCACGTATTGGAACAATATGATCGCCTAGTGTAAATGTTGACCCACCATGCACCGCGAATTACCCTGCTATACATCCCAACGCCTTCCTGTGGAATAGGAGTCAAATGAAACCGCGAAGTACTCTCCACCTTCAGAAGATATGCGCCAGTCTTGTGAGGCTCAAGAGCCGAGAGTATGACGTTGTAGTCCCCAGCTATGAGTAGAAAACCGATGTCAGTTCAAGAAACAAATGTGCCTGGCCTAACTGACCTACCTCCTAATTGTTGCGAAAGTCTGGCTAAACCATAGCTGTATGCACCTGAGCTGGAAACGACGTCTTTCTCAGCGAGCCTGTCTACTGTTAGTACGTATAACAATCAGATATGTGGAGTCAAGCGTACTCAAACACACGAAGACCCTGAGACCATACGACTGTTATATTGACGGGTAGATCTTTCACTGTATGCATGGTCAAATCAACTTTGGATTTACTTCGGATGTGCGCCATCGGGTGAATTTGTAGATGATATTGAGGGTTGACCATGTACGTCGGAAATGTAGAGTTTCCTCCTGCATTTTTCTGCGTGAATGAGCTGTCAATCTGGTTTCACTATGAGCGATGCATCCAACGTGAGTGTCTATACAATGCACCTCTGTAGTGAACGGTGGTATCGGAACGTTGGTATCCCATGAGATCGTGACAGCAGAACGGGCATATACTGTCAACGTAAACCCGACATCTTGAGACCTCCCATCGTACGAAGCAAGTATAACCAAGGTTCCGGAAGGTTGATGTTTAGAAATTCTAGATTTGACCTGGATTGATGTGAGTGTTGTGGTTCGTGTATACAGACTCAAACTTACGAGCACATGGGTACTGTTTGTGTACACCCCCTGCGGCGCGCGTGAATGAAGAGTAGGGTACAAACCAACTTGATATCACCTTTGCAGAGAGCAGACTGTTGTCGCAAACCTTGATGTTGTCGTCATCTGTTTCCACTTGTAAAGCTATAAACTCAGAAGTCTCCCGGCTCGTTGAAAGATGTCGCGTTAACAAGACCCAGATCTCATCGTCTGTGACTGTGCTGTCCGTAAAACTGAAGTTGGCTCTGAGTTGACGTGTGCAGCCTGCAAAAACAATGAGGCGAATGGCAACGTTGTCAAGGCCAATCAACTTCTTACCATTATCACATGCTTTCTTCTTCCATCGTCTACAACCGGAATAAGAAATAGCAAGCGCGATCCAGGAATTCTTGTACGAACCCGTGAAATGTCAATGAGTTCTTCCAGCCCTGCGGATCCCAACTGAGATAGATACCATCAAAGACGACAAGGACATCCGACCAAGGTATGCGCAAAATTCCTGGTATATTTGAGAAATTTCCTTCAACGCACAGCGATATCACTAACTTGTCACCTGCTTATCATCGTCTGGGGATATCCACGGGTCCAAGACGGTTAATAATCGCTCTTTATCATTCTCCTCTACGTCTGTGTGGTATCGGTGTCACAAACGTTTCAGCTGCATCGAGAGCCCTGCTCACCTATTACTGCGTAACTGTGGGACGACAAAATGTCTACCGAGTCCCAACGTATGCCGGGTCTCGCGCCTGTCCCCAATGTTAAAACACAGTCGCCTTTCAGGGCGATGAGAATCTGCGTGATGTAAGCGCAGTGCGACTCACCACGAGTGAAGCCTTCTAGAAGTTTGGACCAAGTTTTTTCACGTTCAAAGTTGCTGCTGCGGGCAGCTTTAACTGCACACTCCAGGAATTTTCTATACGATGGCCTACCTTTGAATATCTAGCTGCTCGGGTATCCACCTGCCAAAAATGCTGCCGGGTTTTAGAAAATAAGAGGCTTCAGTAGAAGAAAGACTGACTGAAGGTCGATACATGAATTTCTAGGCTGCAGAATTAAATCGGATGAACTGGGGAATGAGAATTACGACGCACGATCCAGGGAAATCGTATCCTCCCATTAACTTCATGTACTATTCCCTCATTCGTAAGGGAGGGCACATGGAACATGAGAATCAGAACAACATACGGCTTTCTCGATGAGACTCGGCCAAATTACCGACCTGGGTAAATCAGAGCCTTCTTGGACGCGACAGGTCATGCACATCAAAGAAGAAAGTCTGGGATGATAAGGCAGCTTATCATCAATGACTGAGGTACAATTTGTGAATCAAAGATAACAGTGACTCGGGAAGACACAGACCTATCTATAGTATGATCACGTTGATCAAAAACTGAATACTGTAAAACGAGATACATACGCGTCGGCTAGCTCCATTCAAGAGAACCTTCACATCGCAGCGACCAGTCTTCGAAGAGTAATATAGACACGAGGATGACTTTTGAGAAGCTATCAGGTCGCTGGTGTAAAGTAGTTTAAGACGGACTTACTCTTAAAGGAAATCTGCGACTATGTTCCAGGCTTACCGATAAGGACGCGCACACTGAGCAGTCCGTGACAACTTGCTGCACTATGTCCTGGGGCCTGATTGGAAGCGCCCTTTGGTCCGAGCTCAGGGATAGGAACTCAGCGTCCGGCCGTCGCCAGACCGTCGATAATTCTACTTGTTCAGGTGATAAACTGGGCTGGCCATCAGGATCCCTGTCAACATTCAAGGACCATACCACTCAGAGATACAGAGAACGACATACTCGTACAACAAAGTCGACTTCGAACCCGGACCTTCTTCATCCCACAAGGGGAACTTGAGCCCGTTGACAACGCTGCCCTTCTGGAGTACATAATACTGTTCACCTGTAGCCCATCTGTTCAGTACGCTCATATCGGACAGCACAACTTACGTTCTGAGAAGTGGTCTACCCCGACGGGTGTCAGGGTCATGTTCGAGCGATTTTCGGTCCCGGTGGATTGGCTAGACGGCGAAGTAGCTTTCTGCTGCGTGAACGCCTTGATCTTCTCCGCCCTTTCTAGAGCCTTAGAAGCACTGGTCTTCCATTTCGACCTTTCCTGCTCGCGTGCATCGTTGGATCGACTGAGGTGCAGGAAGATCTCGGCAGCTTTGATGTATAAGCGGAAGGCAATGTCGTATTTCTTTCCAAGCTCTGCCTTTGCAGCTTTCGAGTAGGTATTCTAGCAGCAGTAATTGAGCGGAGACTGTGTCGAAGGTCAGGATACTCACTTCGGCTTCTTCACTCTGTGGGGATTTCGTGGTCTTCTGCATGAGTTGACAGCAGGGTAGAAGGCCCGGTAACTTGCCGGTAACCATCGCGGAACTCACGGGCCGGACAATGCTTTCGGTAGACAATTTAAACTTGAAAACGAGTTTTTCGGTAGTGACCATTATTCTACAACTTTATCCTTTCGTAACTACGGGAAAGTAAAAAAAGAATTGCAAGGCATTTAAATCCAACTTATCGCCCTTTTGCGACATGGAACTTGAAGCAAAGGAATCTGCCGTAAAAATCAAGAAAATTTCAAAACAGGAGGGCCGCTAGTAACAACTTTCTCGAACTCGCTTTACTTGATGGAGAAAGCGAAGGAAACTCACAATTCGCCCAGTATATCCCGCCCCAGCGCAACCCAGTTGTAGTCTTCTATCAACCATATTCGTTGAAGGGAAATACAAAAACGAGGAATCTAAAATTATATTCAACCTCAAGACAAATGTGATATTCTGAAGGGTATGTTGAGATTCACGGTCCTCCGGAGGTTTGGCAGAGGTGAGGTCGGAGGAGATGTTGTAAAAAGGTACAATGCTCGCCGCTAGGGCCTCTGTACTAACGAAGCTTCGGGATCAGGGTGATTTCAGCAGTGGTGAAAGAACTTACAGCATCGTCTGGAGGGAGAGGCTGACTATCACCATGAGGCTATAAAGAAATGAGGCAGAGAAATTGCTACATCTTATAGAAACACCTACGCTGTCTTCCCCGTCTGGAGGTCTCCGAGACTACCAACATAAGAAGGGGTCACAACATTATTTTGGTATGGAAGACGTACCTTTTCTTCCTCCTCTTCCGGAGGCGGCGCACGATGTTTACGCTAAATCGAGTTGACTGTTAGTTAGCGCATCCCAGAGCAACTCACTTACGCCATCTGGAGGCGGCCCCGGAGGTGGATTTCTCTAAGCGATGAATGTGAAGATCAAATTTAATGTCGCGCTATGATCTGTACTTACCCCGCCGTTTCGCTAACAAACACACAAGTCAACCGTAGCACCATAACAACAGTAGACGAACAAGCTTACAGCAAGTCCACCGGGTGCAAAGAACTAAGTCATCTAGGTGAGCGGCATTAAACATTCAACGGGACAATCCAACGTACGATTGCAAACGTTAACCAGAATATAATGCACCCCGTAAGGGCCAAGAACAGCAGCATCATATGAACTCTGTGCTTATTCCTCCTTCGCCGCCTCTTGCAATTGTCAGAAACTCGGTCCAGGGACTCCAGGCTCAAAGTCTCAGGGATAGGAATAGCATCGTATGACAGATGACGACTGAAGGAATTACAGACGACCGCTTCATTGTACGAAGGCGGTGAGTCGGGTGAAGATAGTTGTGAAGGTGAAGTAGGAGATACTGGCGTTGTAGAGTCTCCCTTCAGAGGAGTACATTCATCCTCTTCCAGGATAATCATGGTCGGAAAGAGACACCGTCCTTCCTTTCATGTTCCTGCTGCGCGCCCCATCCGCAGTGATGGTTCTGGCGCGCTCCTGATAAAGGCCGTTTCCGGGCAAAAAAGTTTTGCGGCGTCGTGTTTCCTTTTAAAGAATACTTTCTCAGGGCCACGGCATCCTAAAATAGCATTGACCGCTTGTTCGTCTGCACGCTGATGTCCTTCTGTAGTGCTTAGCGACCGCCGATGTCGCCCCTGCCTAGGCCATCTTTGAGTTTCACTTTACTGCCTATGTCTCTTCTGGCTGTGCATACTCGATCGAAAATTCCGAGACCATCCGTCCTATACGCATTCAGACCTCAGACCTGCGTCACTCGATAGAATATAAAGCCTCGAACAGGGAAAGTTGCTATCTGTACGTTCTTCTTCTCATATAATATGCGTTGGCACCATTTTCTTTGCTGTTTGCCCTTGCGCCTGGGTGTCATGGTGTGTATGCTCCTGTTGTGAATTCTGCACACCCTAAGATTTACCCTCGCACAGATCATCGCGGCATTGACATTGCTTGGCAGCGTTCTTGTCGCGATAGGAGGATGGGTTAATGTCAAAGATATCTTGAATCGCTCTCTTGTCCTAAGCAAAAGCCACGAGACCATGATCTGGGTCACTGCCGGTCTATACACGTTCATCGTCCTCATTTCTCTCTTCGGGTACGTCGTCTACCCCTCTTCTTACCAAGATGCTGACGGTTTTGTAGTTTGGTCGGGGCACTCATTGCAAGAGTAAAGCTGGTCGCAGCATTCAATGGCATGCAGATCGGCTCGTTCATCGCCAGCTTGGTCCTAGGAGTCATTGCTTTGATCCAGCTGTACAGCAATAAATATGATAAGCAAGCTAGCACCGAGTGCACAGATTCCTTGGAGGTCGACGTCGGTGCAGAGGATGTGGCAAGTGTGTGCCATACTGCCCTAAACATATCAAAGGCAGCAATTACTGCGATCTATGCCGTCATATGGTTGATCCAATTCTGTATGTTTGCCGGGAGAGATTCCTACTGTTCTGGATCTGATCCATGCTTTCCCACAGATGGCGTATTTATCGTGCACAGCTACGTCCAAGAACTTAAGGAGAAGAGGTATACATCCATCAAGTACACCGTCGTCAAGGTGTAAATCTCACGGCGCTGCCGTATTCTACGAAGAGATCTGCATATATGTATTCGTATTGACCTTTTTCAACGAGCTTTTTTTCATCACAACTGCAAGTTGATCCCTTGAGCTACCAGCTTCTAGTAGTAGTGCCGCCTCGCCTCTTCTCGATCTTTTGACTTAAAAAGGTGAAAATTTTCCGCCGTGCAGGTCCAAGGGGCGTTCTGGATTAGGCGCAACTTTTCAGCAGACACCACCACGTCGCAGGACATCCATCACTCCTTGGCGGCTCTCGTTGCAGTACGATTGTCGAGGGGGATGCTCGGACGACACGAATCAGGAATGGTAGGGTGCAAAGAGATTTCCGTGGAGATTGCTGCTCATCACAGTGCAGAGATAATCAATGGCACTGCTGCGTTCTAATACCATTGTACGAGTTCGTAACATCAAAACACAAACCACTGTGATGTATCAAAACAATTCTAATGGCGAACATCAGGCATGTTTTCTTTCAGTTCACCTGTTGAATGAGCAAGAAATAGATAGATCACGACAGTTGTATAGGATGTTTCTCACATTTAACGCCCGCAGTAGAGGAAAGAAGAGTGGCAGGGCCACATAGTGAGTAATGATTTTCGCCTTCTGCTCACACTTTATTCTGGAGGTAGTTTTAATACCAATCTGATATTGGCGAGTATCTTCCACTATACCTTAGTTCGGAGTTTTTACTCAACTTGTGTGGAACAGAATGAAGATACTCAAATCGATGGATCAATCTCGAAAATGAATCCCTATGACAAGAGAATATCAGGCCATAAAAAGCTTCCTTTACTCCATCTGTTGTGCGAGGAAGAAGATTTCTGATAGATCCGTGACACCTGTATAGCAATGATGACCAAAAATTATCCATCCTTCTCACAGTTTATTCTCGGGACGCCCTCTCATAGCGACTTGAGATTAGCGCGCAGGTACATTCCCCGCTGTACCCTGAAAATTTCCTCTCGACTTCCCGAACAGAATCAAGATAATCTCTCCATTGGAGATGCTGTTGTTATTGTGCCTTGAACCTTGTTTTCTGGAATGTGATACTGGTTTGCCTTTTGGTTGATATATGTGCAGGTGCGTTCCCTTTAGAATCTGTATAATAGCCCCCAGATACAACATGCTTCCTGTTTCCGCAGGTTATCCTATAGAACGGGTGTAAGCCATGATCTTCAAACTGAGTATAGTGTACTGAATAGCCTCATTTTAGGTCTGGACCATTGGTTTGTCAAATCGTGCGCCTCGTCTATGCAGTCACTGATATGACAATTCAGATCGTCAGCTATCTCTTGAACTGGGGACTCTTCGGGACACTGTCTATACAGCTTTGTGCGTCGCTCATTCTCTAAATGTCGGTTCAGAGAAGTCTACTGGAAGCGAGATGGTCAAAATTCAGAGTGAAAGACATCTTAGCACAGCCAAGGAGAATTCTAAATAGGGATCTAGGTGAAATACGTTGAGCCCGTAGTTCATTAAGAAACATCAACCTTGCTCGACGAAAATCAGTGGTCATCGGCTGGGCTTGGTTGACCGAGCGACTCAGGAACGCACTTGGCGGGTTCAGTGAAATCCCGAGTCGCTCAGTAAAACCACTGTGATGACTGTATGGAGTCACGAGTCCTTCAACTCAAAGAACGGTGCCTCTAGGGGGTTTGTAGGAGGTCCTAAGCTGCCAGTGTTGCGTTAGGGCAGTAAGAGCTTCTGAGTATATCCGGGATCGCTCGCCATATAGAAGGATCGGATTTTTTGTTTTGATAGTAGGCTGATATTCGTATGGGGGGCATCCTTTACTGACACGACTTACCATGAGACAAAATATATTACGGCAAATGCCGACATTCAAGCAGCGGCTACGCGGCTCACATCCCGATCTTCCTTCATCAACAACTTCCAAGTCCTTTTTCTGAGTTGTGACATTCAGTACGAATCTGACCTCCAATCAATAACTTACTGCTACAATCTCGTCTCACCCATTGTTCTTGGCATACCCGAGATATGGAGTCACTGTCGCACAGATGGCACTGAGTATCTCTGAGGCTCAAGCTTTTTCTGCTACATCTGAAACCGACGTTCCTACCTACGCTGTATTTGGTCACTGCTACTGGAAGCGGGTTCATTTGAGGCTTGGCAGGTCTTGAAGTAGATTGCGCTTCCCTTGTCTTGCGCTCGATTCTATCTCAAACTTCCAGTCTGGTGTTTCTCGAGGTTCGAGACAGCCACTTGCTTCGTGGAGGACTATCTGCCTTCGAACAGGTATAAAAAGGCTCCAAAATGAGGGGGAGGAAGAAAACCGGTGGTTACCGCGGAAGGAATTAGAAGATTGCGAGGCCCTCGACAATTGGCTCGCACAGAAGAAGGAAGTGCAGAAGTAGTTTTTTTTTCAAAACGGGGGAGGGTGTAAGCCCGCCCTCTACGATGACGTACCTACCACTAACCATGACGCGCCATATGTCACTGAAGGACCAATTTTGCTTCCGTTTTAGTACGATACCTATTCCTCGCTCGTATAAATACTCGCCAGTTCTACGATATCCCACATTCTTTCCTTTCCCTTTCTCTCTCATTTAGGCCTATCTCTTCTCTCTCCCAATCATACGTTGTTCATCGCACTTGATTGCCTCCCGTGAGTAGTGTTACCAGGTTTATCCAGACAGACAATCCATACTCGTCTATCTATTTTCATACATTCATCACGATGCGTTTCTCTGTTGCTGCTCTTCTCCCTCTCGCGGTCCTCGCGGTCCCCGCCCTCTCCGCTTCCGTCCAGGCTAGGGACGGCAAAGTCGACCACAAGGGCAATGGCGGTGGAAGCAGGGATAACAACTACGGAAACAAGGGCAAGGATGATGGTCGTGGCGACTGCACTTGGACGTCTGTGTTTGAGCACAAGGATGACTTCAAGGGATGGAACAAGGGCAAGTACACTCCCTATGAGCACAAGGAAGTCACCAAGATCAACTTCGAGATTGGTAAGTTTCCATTGTTCTTTATCCACATTACTGACGTCTTCTCAGAGTGCAAGAGCTTGTGCGAGAAGGACGACAAATGTAACTCTTGCCAGGGTATGTCTGATAGTTACTCTTCCTCCAGCATCATTTCACGCTTTCTTTTCAGCCTACTCCCGTGATGAGAAGGATGAGAAGTTCGTCTGCGAGTTGTTTGTCGAGATCATCGACATCGACACCTGGAAGGAAGATTGTGATGAGGGCAAGGACGACAAAGACCACAAGGATGGCAAGAAGGATGACAGGAAGGATGACAAGAAGGATGACAGGAAGAAAGATGATAAGAAGGACGACAGGAAATACTATGACACTTCTGCCTGGAACGCCCACTACGGATACTAAATCCGGTGAATCTTCTTATGGGTGGTGACAGTGGACAATTGTAACAATATGCATGTATAGTATTGTATACCTCCAATGCAATCTGCATATGGTACCATTCAGTGTGTATTTAAACTTGGCGGGATATTTCAGTGTGTTCAGGAACAGTGGGTACTCTGTATATTTTCTGAGCTACTCTGATTGTAGGTTTTACAAAAGTGTGGTAGCTGCCTCGACTAAATGAGTGAGCGGCAGTTATACCCTCAGAACGATTCTAACTTTTCAAAGACGAGGAGTCAAGCCAACGCAGAAAAGCTCTATTTCGCCATATCGGCGAGTCTTCTAACAATACACGTTATGTCTATGGATACAATCTCTAGCGTTTACTCCTGCTGTTCTACCAAGCACTGCAACCCTTCGCAACTTTCGGCTTCGAATAAATATCGTTAAGTCGCATCCTTGATAATTGGATGCGTTAGTAGTCAACATTGATAACTTCATTTGAAGTGTTGTTTGTATGGGAAAGAACGCAAAGAATTCTTGTAGATTAGCGAGATAGATATTAGGGATAAGACAAGGTGCTACGGATCTAGAACATGAGACTGATAAGCTGTAAGACGACTGAGCTGGCTAGCTAGGGTGAACACCGTGTACCAAATTACTTGGTATTCGGTCTGGTTGCCTAAGGAGGGTCTGGGAACCGCAAGGTACGGAGTCGTGTTCGTCACGGCAGCACGAGGGCTGGTGTGAAGCTGGGAATGAGAGGTTGAACACGACACAGCCAGGACCCCGCCTTGAGCGTTAGGGAACCGGGAAGATGATCGTAACCAAATCCGGACACCAACGCTGGGTAGGTGGGTGGGACGAGAAAAATGGCAGAGAGCAGGAGGACGCGAGAAACGACGTGGTCGCAAGAAGCGGGACGGCGTGAGACCACGTGTTTCTTCCTACGGGTACTTGTCTTATCAGTTGTCCTTGGACTGCCTTTCACCTCGTCTTCTGTGATGTGAGACTGGCCCGCCTTTCGGTATCTGTTTACCGTCTCCCAAGTTCTCACGATGGTTTTCAATGATATATGTACAGGTGCTTTCACTTCAGAATCTGTAAAATAGCCCCCAGTTACAAAATGCCGCCCGTTCCCGCAGGTTATACCATAGAGATAGAACAGCTGTAAGCTATAATCTTCAAATTGAGTGTTGGGTACTGAAACATCCCATTTCAGGTCTGGACCGCTGGTTTGTCGAATTGCGCGTTTGGCCTGTGCAGTCACTAACACGGCAATTTAGATCCTCGGCTATCTCTTACATTGGGGACTCTTCGGGACTCTTTCTGTACAGCTTTGTGCGTCGCTCATCCTCTAGTAATGTTATTTCTAATATATTTCTGTCACTAGATCTGTACTATCTAGCATTTCCGAAGGACAGACAATTCATAAAACATCTTGTCTACGGCATCTACATTGTCGAATTCGTTCAGATGATACTCGTTGCCCACGGTGCTTTCGAGGTGTTCGGATACGGCTTTGATGATTTGGCGGCGCTTATTGAAGTAAATTTTGATGGGCTCATCGTCCCCATCATGGTCGCTATAGGTGCGTGAAACATCTTCCACTCTTTGTTTACTATTCATCACGAGTACAGCTGCTTCTGTCGGACAGGGCTTCTATGCATACCGAATCTTCATATTGTCAGGGTCACGAATTTTCCCAGCACTCGTCGTTTGGGTTTGTTGCCGTGCTCTTGATCCATGGCAGTGTAACTCATCCATTGAAAGGTCTCTTTGACCAGCGCTGTGGCAGCTATATTTGGAGGCATCTGCACTTTCCAAGCAGGTGACACCACTAAACTTATTGACCGGAAGGTGTTCATCTCCGTTGGGG
Source organism: Armillaria luteobubalina (assembly GCA_030435615.1). Lineage (NCBI taxonomy): Eukaryota > Fungi > Basidiomycota > Agaricomycetes > Agaricales > Physalacriaceae > Armillaria > Armillaria luteobubalina. The sequence goes on along the minus strand of JAUEPU010000019.1, from coordinate 1,032,685 downwards.
TAATTATCGAACTAGATATCCAGTCAAATTCATCGTGCCGATTCACTCCTAGATTTGGTGCGGTGGCTCTGTTCTGTGCGATATTGTCATCGCTATCTGCATGACTTACTACGTGAGCTCTTCTCTCCTTCAGTTGTCTTCGTTGACGTTGATACTATGTTGTAGCTTCTGCGCAGCAATACTGGTTTCCGTCGCACTCAAATTCTGGTTACAAAGCTAATTTGTCTCATTATTAAGACGGGATCTCTGACAGGTATTTATTTCCTACATCCGCCGTTGTCACAAGCCTAATACCGCCTGTTTTCAGCTGTCATTGCTCTGGTCACCTTCATCCTATTTTTTGCGTTCCCTCATCAGGCCTATTACAGGACGCCAGCCGTGATCACATCCAAGCTGTATGCTAATACCATTTACATGGTGCTGAATTCACGAATCCAGATTATGGATGGACGAGACACCTATACATCTTCTACCGATATGGAGATCACGACCACTATGGTCAGGGATATCACCTCTCATCCAACGCAGGGTACATTACGCACGCCGGTGGTCGCAACAACTGCAGAGGTATCCATCAGTGGTGATGAAATGGGTCGAATGAGTGTCAGTTATTTTCATTCTCGCACGTTGTTGAAGCTAATTTTTGCCCAAAAGAAACCACAGAACGGCGATATGAGCTCGCCTCCTCGAGTAACTGACTGATTGTTAGAGTGTATTTTTTGAGCCTGCTGCCCTAGTATTTACGGTCTTGGTTTTTGTTGTTCCAGGCTTGTACTTCATACATGTATTCAACTTACGCTGGCGTATGGTTGGGTTGTCCTGTCACATGTACTACTAGTTTTGTATTATATGTGCACTATGAGTATCGGCAAAGCTTTTCTCCTTGCAAGATTTCTCATCTCCATCGCCCTCGATCCACTGCGTCGGTCGGATATCGCAACAAAGTAGCACCGTATCTTCATCGGTTTCTCTGAGCACAGTTTTGGTGGGATTTACTTTCTTCGTCCATCTTCCTCTTTGATTCCAATGACTGGGAACTTAGGGTCTTATTCCTACACACACCAATAACAATCCATACCTTATACCTTTGTGTGGTAAGGTGTTCCCCTCCTTTCCCATATGTAATTTTTGCGCTTATCATCAAGTTCATAGGCGGACTCGTAACAATGGTTTGAACGTCTGCCCCGAACTGCCGTCGGGCCGCGCAACGGGTGACCTGCAAAGTTTGAATGCAGGCGATGAAATGCGATATGCCTGGACTAGCAATGGACGGTGAACTGTCTGATGTTCATCGAGTGCAGCGACAAAGGTCATCGATTATGATGAACCTATTGAAAAACATCGTACTCTCATAGCTAATATGGAAGTGTTGAAAGGTAGGTGCTGGAAATGTCGGTCACTCCGAAGGTTTAAAATATGGGTAATATCTAAGACAAACTACACCCCCCGGTATGAATTTTATTGAACAGGTTGGGAAGTAGAGATAATAAAGGACCTCTCGAAGTACGAGCAGTGGTCACTGATCCGGTCCCCAGTCTATGAAGCACCTTGCATGATTCATTACTCCAAGATCCCTTCCTGAAAGATCGTAAATTATGTGGCAAATACAATATGGAGGTTAACAAGTTTTGTTAAGGCGTAAAATGAGAATAGCACAACAAAGCAGAAGACATACCAAAAAAAACCAAGCGCCCGTAGCGTTGTATACAACTGACTCATTATCATACTCGTCCAGAGAATCAGATGAGCGTGCAAGATCACCACCGGGCCTTTCTTAATTGGTAGGTCGCCTCTGACAGTTTCGCGATCAGACTCGTGTGGGTACGGTCTAGATAGTCGTGTTCTCAACAACGTCGGCTTCATTCCAGCATATACCGATCGGCATGAAAAGATCTGACAACGGCCTTGATGAAACGTGAAAATCAGTCATACCCATGATCTTCCAGAGGGGGGGCGCTGAGCCACATTGCAGTTTGAACGTCTAAGGGAACAAAGCTATGAATAAACCACGTCAAAACCTGACAATAAGGCACATTTCCAGTGAGCATTGACAACATTATCTAACGTGCTGTTCGTATGGCAAAGAAAGTAAAGAACCCTCGTAGATTGGGGGGGGGAGGGGGGGGGGGATAGGCGGTGGTCGTCCTTTGTCGAGTCGGGATTCTATTTTGGTACATGCGATGCATTGCTTTCCCACGCTTGCCAAACTTTCCTTCCGAGTCATGATCCATCGATGAGCTCCGGTCTAGTTCTACACCTCCTTGACGGCGCTCATCGCAGTACGATTGTCGAGGGGAAGGCTCATACGACATGGATCAAGAAGGACTCGGCGCAAGAGAAATTTATACGGAGACTACTACCCATTCAAGTTATAGTATCGCAAAGCCGATCAAGGACACTGTCGCGTTCCGATGGTTGCACAGCTTCATACTATCAGGGTCAAAAATTCCCTTGATGAGGGGAGAACATCACGACTAAGAAGCTGCTTTCAATTCACTTTGGATGAAGGAAGAAAATAGATAGATGTCGGACGCAACAATTTGTATAACACGGCAAGTAAAAATCTTGACTTCTTCTCATACCTTTTGCTTGAGATAACTTTGACATCAATTTGATACTAGCGCGCCGGTAAAGGCTCTTCCGCTATACCATGGAGATCTGTTCTCAACTTGTGGAACAGAATCAAGATAATCACCTAGATGACTCAATGCTTTGATTTCGAACCATGTGGATGCTGGTTGGAACTGGGGTACTTGTACTGCCTTTCACTTGTCTTCTGTGATGTGATACTGGCCCGCCTTGGATATTTGTTCGCCGTCTCCCAAGTCCCCCACATGATTGTCATTGATCAACGATATATATACAGGTTCTTTCACTTCAGAATCCGTAAAACAGCCCCCACATACAAAATGCTACCCGTACGCTCAGGTCATCTCATAGAACGGGTGTAAGTTATGCTCTTCAAATTGAGTATTGTGTACTGAATCATCTCATTTCAGTTCTGGACCACTGGTTTGTCAAAGCGTGTGTTTCGTCTATGCACTCACTACAATGGTAATCCAGATCGTCGGCTATCTCTTGCACTGGGGGCTCTTCGGGACACTCTCTATACAGCTTTGTGCATCGCTCATTCTCTAATGATGTTTTTCTAATACATTCCTTTATTAGATCTGTACTATCTAGCATTTCCGAAGGACAGACAATTTGTAAAATGTCTCGTCTATGGCATCTATATTGTCGAATTTGTTCAGACGATACTTGTTGCCCATGATGCTTTCGCTGTGTTCGGCTACGGCTTCGGGGATTTGGAAGCACTCACTGAGATGCATTTCAATTGGCTCATTCTTCCCATCATGATCGCTATTGGTGAGTGCAGCATCTTCTGCTACTCGTTTTCTGCTACTCATCACGAGTACAGATTCTTTGGTCGGGCAAGTCTTCTATGCTTACCGAATATTTATATTGTCAAGGTCACGGATCGTACCGGCGTTCGTCATCTGTGTTCGTCGCCGTATTCTTTATCCGTGAAAGTCCAGCTCATCTATTGACAGGTATCTTTGGCCAGCTTTGTGACAGCTATAATCACAGGCATCCGCATTTTCCAAGCGGGTGACGTCACCAAACTCAATGACCGGGAGACATCCATCTCCGGCGGGGTAAATAGCCAACCAGATTATCCCGAGTTCATCGTGCTGATTCACTCCTAGATTTCGTGTGCAGGTTATGCCTTGTGTGATATTATCATCGCTCTTTGCATGACTTACTATGTGAGCTCTTTCTCCCTTTCGGTTAGGGTCATTGGCATTGATAGGACTATGTCGTAGCTTATGCGCAGCAAGACTGGTTTCCGTAGCACCCAAATTCTAGTCACAAAGATAATCCGTCTCACTATTGAGACAGGATCTGTGACAGGTATTGACTCCTACATTTGCCGTTGTCACAAGCTGAACACCGCTTAATTCCAGCTATTGTTGCTCTTGTCACCATTATCCTTTTTCTGGCATTCCCTCATCAGGACTTCTATGTAACTCCAGCCTTAGCCACATCCAAACTGTATGCGAATACCATTTACATGGTGCTGAATTCACGAATCAGGATCATGGGTGGACGAGACACCTATACATCTTCTACTGATATGGAGATAACGAGCACTATGATGAGGGATATCACGTCCCATTCAACACATGGCACACAGCGAACGCCAGTGGACGCGATAACTGCAGAAGTATTCACCAGTGGTAATGAAATGGGTCGAATAAGCGTCAGTTATATTCATTCTCGCGTGTTGTCGAAGCTGATTTTTCCCCAGGAGAAGCTACAGGACGGCGATACGAGTTTCCTCACGTAACTATTGGAGTGCACTCTGTGATCCCACCCTGCCTTACTATTTATGACCTCGTTCCCCTTCGTCCCAGGCTTGTAAGATTTCGCACTTACATCCTACACGCTGGCGTATAGTCGGGTCGCTCTCTCGGATATACTACTGTTTTATATTTTAGGTGTACAAGCAATAAGTATCAGCAAATTGAAGCATTGCTCCTCGCCAATCATTTACGCCTCCATCTCCCTCAAATCTTCCTCAAGCCACCGAGTAAGTCAGGTATCGAGTCGTACTTGTACCATCACATCGTCTTCTGCTGCGCTGAGTGCCGTGTTGGTGGTGTTGACTTCTATCATTCTTCGTCTTCTGCGATGTCAGTCTGAGAGTTTGATAATTGGATAACGTCGGAGTCTAAGGCAGATTACAATGTCGGTATTTGGCAGTGGTCCATCCTTGGGATTTCTATTTCGGTACATGATGCAATGCTTTCCCACGCTTGCGTTTGATCCTGCTTTACCACTTCCACGCCATAGCTGATAGCACTTCACCCATATCACAGCGACGTGACTGATATAGACGCATCGCTGCGAAACAAAGTCATTCATTCATTCTCTCCTGTTGCCCCTTCCGACGCACCTTTCCCAGCTGCAGCATCCACCCACTACTCCTTCGACGTCCTCCGCTCGGACCCCGCGTGCTTGTCTCTCACCCACATCACCTCGTTCGTCGGGGGCGCGGGCGGCGCGGTGTAGAGAAAAGGTGCAGGATCATGGTGGTCGTCCGTTCAACTTTGGGTAGCAGTTCGATTCGGTACACGTGGCACATTGCTTTCCCACGTTTACATTTCCTTCCCGAGTCATAATCCACCGATGAGCTCAGGCCCGGCAGTTCTTCGTCTCCTTGATGGCTCTCGTTGCTGCACGATTGTCGAGGCGGAGGTCGAGACGCCATGAATCAGGAATAGCTCAGCGCAAGGGAGATTGCTGCTGTCATGGTATCGCAAAGACGATCAGGGACATCGCGTTCCGAACTTCCGATGCCGATTCACTTTGGATGAAGGAATGTAATAACGAAGTGGCGGGCGCAGCAATTTTATACGCCATTACGGTGAGCAAAATTCCTTCTTCTCACACCTTTCGCATGGGGTAACTTTTTGACATCAACTAGGTGGACCATCACTATGAGGCTAAAGAGAAATGAGACGGAGGAAACAATACATCTTATAGAAACACGTACGCTGTCTTCGCCGTCTGGAGGCCCCCGAGACTATCGACATAAGAACGAGTCACAATATTATTATGGAATGAAAGACATACCCTTTCTTCTTCCTCTTCCCGGGGCGGCGCACGACGTTTACGCTAAATCGAGTTGAGTATCAGTTAGCACATCCCAGAGCAACCCATTCACGTCATCTGGAGGCGGCTTCGGAGGTGGATTTCTCTAAACAGTGAATATAAAGACCAAATGTCATGTCGCGCTATGTTTTGTAGCTTACCCCGCCGTTTCGCTAACAATAACACAAGCTACGTAGCACTGCGACACCAATAGACGAACGAGCTTACAGCAAGTTCACTGGGTGGAGAGAACTAAGTCATAGGTGAGCGGCATTAGACATTCGAGGGGACAGCTTACTAGGGTGACCGCATAGGCTCTTCCGTTATACCTTAGAGATATGCTCTCAACTTGAGGACCGGAATCGAAATACACGTCTATGTGTTGATCTCAAATCATGTGGACAGTGCCGGTTGTGAAGCTGGGAGACCCGCACTGTCTCCCACTTGTTTTCTGTGACGTGATACTGGCCTCCATTCTGGGAACAGCTGTAATATCAGCTTGATACTGGCGCACCGACATCCCTTCCGCTATACTTTGCCACTGAGATATCTCCACAAGTTGTGGAAGAGAATCGGGATAATCAATTTGATGAGCTAATGCGTTGATCGTTGATAAGGATGCCAGTTGAGATCGGGATATTTAGACTGCCTTCCACTGGCTTCTGTGCTGTGATACTGACCTATCTTGGATATTTGTTCGCTATCTCCCACTGTGTCTTACGATGGTTGTCAACGATATAAGTACAGACGCTTTTACTTCAGAATATGTAAAACAGCCACCAGATACAACATGCTTCCCGTCCCCGCAGGTTATCCCATAGAAATTCGGTAAGTTATGACCTTCACTGAGTATTATGCACTGAATCATCTCATTTCAGGTCTGGTCCGCTGGTTTGTCAAATCGTGTGTTTTGCCTATGCAGTGACTAATGTGGCAATTCAGATTGTCGGCTATCTCTTGAACTGGGGACTCTTCGGGACACTTTCTATACAGCTCTGTACGTCGCTCATTCTCTAATGATGTTGTTTCTAATACATTTCTGTTACTAGATCTATACTATCTAGCATTTCCGAAGGACAGGAAATTTACGAAATATCTCGTCTATGGCATCTACATTCTTGAACTTGTTCAGACGATCCTCGTTACTCACGACGCTTTCACAGTTTTCAGGTACGGCTTCGGTAATTTAGATGCCCATACTGATGTACATTCTAATTGGCTTGTTATCCCTATCATGGGTGGTATTGGTACGTCCAGTACATCCTGCTTGGTTGGTGCTACTTAACACGAATGTGGCAGCTGCCTCCGTCGGACAGGGATTCTATGCATACCGAATTTTCATATTGTCAAGGTCACGGACCGTCTTCGCATTCATCATCTTTGTTTGTTACCGTGCTCTTATTCCATGACAGTCTAGCTCATCCACTGACAGGTGTCTTTGACCAGCTTGGTGGCAGCTATCATCGCAGGCATCTGCAGTTTCCAAGAAGGTGACATTCCTAATATCAATGACTGGAGGATGTCCATCTCCATCGGGGTAAATAGCCAACTAAATGATCTGTGTTCATTGTGCTGATTCACTCCTAGATTTCGTGTGTGGGATATGCCTTGTGTGATATTGCCATCGCTATCTGCATGACTTACTACGTAAGCTCTTTCTTTCAGTTGTCTGCATTGACGTTGATACGTTATAGCTTATCCGCAGAAAAACTAGTTTCCATCAAACCCAAATTCTGGTCACAAAGTTAATTCGTCTCATTATCGAGACAGGATCTCTCACAGGTATGTACTTTCCACATCCGCCATTATCACAGGTCTAGGAACGTCTAATCTTAGCTGCCACCTCTCTGGTGATCCCAATCCTATATTTGATGTTCCCTCAGCAGCCTTTCTTCATGACGCCAGCCTTGATCGTATCTAAGCTGTATGCTAATACCACTTACATGGTATTGAATTCGCGAATCCGGTTTATAGGTGGACGCGACACCCATACGTCTTCTACCGATATGGAGATCACGAGCACTATGGTGAGGGATATCACTTCCCATTCAACACAGGACGCGCAGCGAACGCCAGTGGTCACGATAACTGCAGAGATATTCACCACTGATATGAAATGAGTGGAATGAGTGTCAGTTATTTTGTTTCGTGCGCTTTCCTGGAGATTTTCCCCCAGAAGAAACCACAAGATGACGATATGAGCCTCCTTGCGTAACTATTCGGGCGCATTCTTCGAGCCCACCCCGGCGCACTATGTATGGCCTCGTCCCCCTTCGTCCCAGGCTTGTACGATTTCGCACGTATATCCTACACGCTGGCATATGGTCGCGTCGCGTCGTTCTATCGCGTATACTACTGTTTTTATATTTTAGGTGTACGAGTACTAATTACCAGCAAACTGAAGCTTTACGCTCATTACGATTATCTTGCCTCCATCTCTCTCGAATCTCCCTCGATCCACCGAGCATGTAAGGTATCGCCGGCCTCAAGATATCAACCTTGATATTGACTGTGGCGACTACGATGACGACTGAGATGATTTATTGCGTCATATTGCTCGCAGAGGCGGCCACAACTCTGGTCATCGTGACCCCTTTTCAAGGCCTGTTCGTAACTTCATGGACATGCTATCACAGCTTCCAGGAAGAGCAGTACTGGCTCTATGTCAACGTGAAGCTCCAATTTTGGCCGCATTGCCACTGAATCTAATGCTCCCGCTCCGACTCAGAGTTGGCAACCATTTATATCATTCAAGCGTGGCAGGGCCACTCTGATGACTCAGAGTCGACACACCAGACTCGTCGGAATCAACTCGGAATTCACCTTACTTGGCAGTGAGGTCTAGCCAGCCTAGTACTGATGGCTACGATAATTGTATGTGCCAATCTATTCGAATTTACAGATTGCCATACACTTAAAGTAATGCTGAATAGTCTCCACTGAAATGTCAGAGAGCAACCCATGCCTATGGTTGGCTGCCGCGAGTTATGAGAACTGGTCCGAATCTACCGCAGGAAAACTGGTTTTCCTGATGAGTCATGATTCATCACTGAGCTTGGCCCCCCACGACTTGATGCTCTCGTTGTTTCCCGATCACGGGAAGTATAAGAAGCCGCTTTCAATTTACCTCTTGGACAAGAAGAAAAAGAGGTCGGACCACTTATATAGTATGGTCAGTGAAAAATCCTTCCCAGACTTTATTTTCTAGAATGCTCAATTATTACCTTGATATTAGCTTCCCGGTATAATTTCTTCGGTTATACTTTGAAGAATTAAGGATGCCGGTTGTCCTCAAACTGCCTTTCCCCTCGTCTTCTGTGAGGCACTGATACCGGCCCGCCTTTTGATATGGGTATGCCGTCTCAAATTTCCCACGATGGTTGTCAATAATATATGTACAGGCTCTTTCCGTTCAGAATCTATAAAACAACCCCAGATACAAAATGCTGCCCGTACCCGCAGGTTATCCCATACAACGGGTGTAAGTCATGATGTTCAAACTGGGTGTTGTGTACTGAATTATCTCATTTCAGGTCTGGTCCGCTAGTTCGTCAAATCGTGTGCTTCGACTACGCAGCCACTAACATGGCAATTCAGATCGTCGGCTATCTTTTGAACTGGGGACTCTTCGGGACACTTTCTATGCAGCTCTGTGCGTCTTTCATTCTCTAATGATTTTGTTTCTAATACATTTCTTTATCAGATCTCTACTATCTAGCATTTCCCAAGGACAGACAATTCGTGAAATGTCTTGTGTATGGCATCTATATTGTTGAATTTGTTCAGACGATACTTGTTGCCCACGATGCTTTCGCAGTGTTCGGGTACGGCTTCGGGGATTTGGAAGCACTCACTGAGATGCATTTCAATTGGCTCATTCTTCCCATTGTGATCGCCATTGGTACGTGCGGCATCTTCTGCTACTCGTTTTCTGCTACTCATCACAAGTGCAGCCGCTTCTGTCGGACAGCTCTTCTATGCTTACCGAATATATATATTGTCAAGGTCACGAATCGTACCAGCATTCGTCTTCTGTGTTCGTTACCGTCCTCTATATCCATGAAGGTCTAGCTCATCCACCGGCAGGTGTCTTTGACCAGCGCCGTAGCATCTATAATTACAGGCACCCACTCTTTTCAAGGTGACGTTACTAAAGTCAATGACCGGATGACGTCCATCGCTGGCGGGGTAGTTGGCGAATTAGATATCCCGAGTTCATCGTGCTGATTCACTCTTAGATTGTGTGCGGAAGCTCTGCCTTGTGTGATATTGTCATCGCTCTCTGCATGACCTACTATGTGAGCTCTTTCTCTCTTTCGGTCGCGTTCGATGACATACTATCATGTAATAGCTTACGCGCAGCAAGACTGGCTTGCGTAGCACCCAAGTTCTGCTCACAAAGATAATTCGTCTCACTATCGAGACGGGATCTGTAACAGGTATTGGCTCCTACATTTGCCATTGTCACAAAGCTTAATATTGCCTAATTCCAGCTACTGCTGCTATTGTCACTCTTGTCCTTTTTTTTGTGTTCCCTCATCAGACCTTCTATGTGGCTCCATCCTTGGTCATATCCAAACTATATGCGAATTCTATCTGCATGGTGCTGAATTCGCGAATCCGAATTATGGGTGGACGGGACATTTACACATCTTCTACTGATATAGAGATCACGACCACCGTGATGAGGGATATCACTTCTTACTCAATGCAGGGCGCACAGCGAGCGCCAGTGGTCGCTATAACTAAAGAGGTATTCAGCAGTGATAATGAAATGGCTCGAATGGGTGTCAGTTATTTTGATTCGCGCGCTCTTTATTGGAGCTAATTTCTTTTACCAAGGATAAACCACAGGACGACGATACGCACAACTGTTAGACTGGAATTTTTTTGAGCCCACTCCGCCCTACTATTTATGGTCTGGATCTTATACGCACCGATACTCATTTATAATTTACGTCTTTGTGCAAAGATATTTCGCTCCCTTTACACCTATAGTTCTTTAAAAGGTTGATTTGCGCGCTTATGGTTCGGGTTCATACATTAGCTCGGTAACGATGGTCGCACCCGGCGAATTTGACGTTGTATTTGATGTGTGCATGCGTTCGCTATGTTTGCGTTATTTAATTCTATACTGGCATGCGTTTGCATTATAATTATTTGCTGTACGAGAAAAAAATGCGTCGACTAGTTCAATACGTGCGTGATACAGATGCGTTAGTAGTAGGAGATGAACAAGAGAACTTCAGTCGAGCAGCATAACGGAAGTTTTGGGAGGTTTGAACTGATAGAAGTAGGATACGTCCTGCGTGAGAGGACGGGGACTATCAGTAGACTGGACTGAAAATGAAATGTGAAATATCTGTTGAGCCCAGCAAAGAAGGGCATCAAGCCTAGTTGGAATTGCTGTGAGCCCATCAAAAAAGAAACTCGTACCCTCGTAAACCACTGACCAGCATGGAAAATTTGCACAGGTACTGGAAACGACTGTCACTTTGAGGGTTTAACATATGGATAACGTCCAAGGCAGATTACAACATCGTCATAGATTTTCCTGACCAGGTTGGGAAGTAGCCATCACGAAAAGGTTCTCTCGAAGGACGAGTGATCCACTTCTCATTCCATGAGGCACCTTCGCATAACTCGCTACCCCCCGCGTCATCTAATGGAAGCTCGGAAGTCAAGCCGTGATTGCAATGTGGAAGTGTAGGTTTGCAATTCATAAGATGAAAATCGTGCAATAAAGCAAAAAACACATACTGATAAAACCCAGGCCCCCGTGGCATTGTATACAACCAACTTATTTCCATGCTCGTCCAAATAACCAGATATGAGGTGCAAGGCTTCCACCCGGTCTTTTTAAATTGGCAAGCCGCCTCGTACGGTTTCAAGACCAGAATCTGGTGGTGCGTACGATCCAAATAGTCGTACTTGTTCCTCAATAGCGTCGGCTTGATTCCTGGAGCACATACTGATCGACTTGAAAAGACCCAGCAGTGGATTCGGTGGACCGCGAGGTCTGTGGTACCTTTGAAGCGCTTCTTCGGTGTGCAGGGGTCCAAGAGGTCTTATAATCTTCCCGGATTAAAACCCACTTTCCAAGGGAGGCTACGCATACGAATAAACCGTGCTAAATCCAAAAAATAGGGTGCAATGGCAGTCAGTGTTGACGAGATTATCTCAAGTGACGGTCGTAAGGGGAAGAATGTGAAGAATTCTCGATGGGCGTGAAAGGAAATGCAAGCGTGGGAAAGCATCGCACTGTGTACTAAAATGGAAATCCCGAGGCTCGAAACACGACCACCATCTACCATGTCATGATCCTTCGTTGAGCTTGTGCCTATGTCTCCTTGGCCGCTTTCGGCGCAAATTGATACGGTGGAGGCTCGGAAGATATAACCCAAGAATGGTTCGGTACAAAGAAATTAAAACCTACACTGTCACTCATAATATCGGACTGTATAGGGCCTCGTTCCTATGGCTGTAGCGTTTCTTCAAACTTGGAGATTCACACGCTACTGGGGTATATCAAAAATTATTCTCAATGACAGGAGAATTTCCGGCCATAAGAAGCTTATTTCAATCCACTTACTGGACGAGGAAGAAGATATCTGATAGCTACGCGATACTGTATAGCACGGTGGGCAAAAGCCCTTCCCTCTTCTCACAGTTTATTCTAGGGACGGCTTCTCATATCAACTTGAGATTAGCGCACCGGTATGACTTCTGCTATACTTTGATGGGGTGTTATTCTCTGAAACTGTCGATCGGAATTAAGATAACCAATTCGATGGGTCAACTTGTTGTGTTCATATCGAATAAGGATGGTTGAAAATGGGGTAACCGGAATTCCCTCCAACTCGGTCTGTGATGCCGGTGGGCCATGGGTATCCGAAGGACAAAATAAATGAATTTCGGACGCAATAATCTGCATACCCCGGCGAGTAAAACTTCCGACTTCTTTTCACATCTTTTGTTTGGGATAGCTTTGACATCAACTTGATACTAGCCCCCGGTATAGGCTCTTCCGCTATACCTTGGAGATATGTTCTCAACTTAGGGAACGGAATCAAGATAATCACCTAGATGGGTCTATGCGCTGATCTCGAATCATGTGGATGCTGTTTGAAACTAGGGCATTGAACTGCCTTCCACCGGTTTCTGTGATGTGATACTGACCCGCGTTGTATATTTGTTGGCCGTCTCACAAGTCTCTCACGATGATTTTCATTGATATATGTACAGATTCTTTCCTTTCAGAATCTGTAAAGCAACCCCGGACACAGTATGCTGCCCGTCCCCGCAGGTTATCCCATACAACGGGCGTAAGTTATAACCTTCAAACTAAGTGTTGTGTACTGAGTTATCTCATTTCAGCTCTGGACCACTAGTTTGTCAAATCCTGCATTTCGTCTACGCAGTCACTAACATGGCAATTCAGATCGTTGGCTATCTCTTGAACTGGGGACTTTTCGGGACACTTTCTGTACAGCTTTGTGTGTCGCTCATTCTCTAATAATCTTGTTTCTAACACATCTCTTTACTAGATCTGTACTATCTAGCATTTCCGAAGGACAGACCATTCGTAAAATGTCTCGTCTATGGCATCTATATTGTTGAATTTCTTCAGACGATACTTGTTACCCATGATGCTTTCGCAGTGTTCGGGTACGGCTTTGGGGATTTGGAAGCAATCGCTGAGATGCGTTTTAATTGGCTCATTGTACCCATTCTGGGTGCTGTTGGTATGTCCAGCATCTTCCTCTCCGACAGTTTTCTGCTACTTAACATGAAACAGCCGCTTCTGTCGGGCAGCTCTTCTATGCTTACCGAATATATATATTGTCAAGATCACGAGTCGTACCGACATTAGTCGTCTGCGTTCGTTGCCGTGCTTCTTATCCACGACAGTCTGGCTCATCCATCGACAGGTGTCTTTGACCAGCTTTGTGGCAGCTATGATCTCCGGCGTCAAATCTTTCCAAGCGCGCGATCTTGCCACTAATTTCATTGACCGGGAGACGTCCATCTCCTTCGGGGTAAATAGCCAACTAGATATCTCGATTCATCGTGCTGATTGACTCCCAGATTTCGTGCGGAAGTTATGTCTTGTGTGATGTTGTCATCGCTATCTGTATGACTTACTATGTGAGCTGAGTCTCCTTCAGTTGTCTTCATTAATATTAATACTGTATCGTAGCTTCTGCGCAGCAAAACTAGTTTCCGTCGCACCCAAATTCTGGTCACAAAGATAATTCGTCTCACTATTGAGACAGGATCTGTGACAGGTATTGACTCTTACATTTGCCGTTGTCACAAGCTCAATATCTCCTAATTCCAGCTATTATTTCTCTTGTCACCATTATCCTTTTTTTTGCATTTCCTCATGAGGCCTTCTATCTGACACCAGCTTTGATCATATCTAAGCTGTATGCTAATACCATTTACATGGTACTGAATTCGCGAATCCGGATTATGGGTGGACGCGACACTTATACGTCTTCTACCGATATGGAGATCACGACTACTATGATGAGGGATATCACTTCCCGTTTGACACAGGGCGCACAGCAAACGCCAGTGGTCGCGATAACTGCAGAGGTAATGACCAGTGATGATGAGTCGAGTCGAATGAGTGTCAGTCATGTTTCGGATTCATGCCTTTTACTGGTGCTGACTTTTCACCAAGGATAAACCACAGGACGACGATATGCGTAACTGTTAGAGTGAAAATGGGGAGCCACTCCGCCCTACTATTTTTGGTCTGGTTCTGACACACATCGATACGATTCATATCTTACGCCTTTATGCGCCAACGCGTTCCGCTCCCTTTACATAGTATGTCACCAGTACACACTAGTCGTGATTACATATATCTTATCTGGAAAATTGATTTTCATGCTTAAGTTAGTACACGAGCTCAGTAACGCTGCTTCGCCCGGCGAATTTGGCGCTTTACTTGACGTGTTTGTGTGTTCGGTGTGTAATCACGGGCGTCCTGGAAAATTTGAACGCAGGTGATAAAAGTAGAATATGTCCTGGGGGAGAGGATGGAGACGATCTGTGGACTGGACTGAAAATGAAATGTGAAATGTCTGTCGAGCTCAACAAAGAAGGTCATCGGGCCTGGTTGGAATTGCGATAAGCCTATTAAAAAAGAAGAAACGCATACTCTCATAAACCAGCATGGAAACTTTGCAGTGAGGTACTGGAAACGACTGTCACTCTGAGGGTTTGAAATATGGATAACGTCCAAGGCAAATTACAACGTCGTTATTAATTTTCCTGACAAGGTCGGAAAGTAAACATCACGAAAAGGTTCTCTCGAAGGACAAGTGATCCAGTCCTTAGTCCATGAGGCACCTTCGCAGAATTCGCTACCCCCACGTCCTCTCAAGAAAGCTCGTAAATTATGCCGGTAGTTCGAACTTTTGACCCTGTAACACCCTAGATAAACAAAGATTAGTTTACTTTGAAATTCAAGATATGGCGAACTTACTTCGTGAAATATACATAGAAGAAATCAAGGTAGAGCCCAGTCTGAACAATTCCTGCTGTCACGGCTATGGGATCGACAACGCCGTCTGTAAAGTAGCTGTATGCCATGTGTAAGCCACGAGTACAAGGAGGCCAGGGATCGTTCCAACTCACCGGTATATCCAATTAGGAATATACAATGCACGGTATATACCCAACGCGGCCAAGTAGTGGGTTGTAATCGTCTCGGCTTCGCCTGTTCGTTGCAACATGAACAGCTGAGGAAGGATCGCTACGGACTCGAGGAAGATGGAGAACGACCAAAGGATTTCCGTGAAAGAGAACTTGTAGTTGAAGATGAACGAGAGGAGTGCACATGGTACCAAGAGGTACTCGATGCGGAATGTGTCTATAGATGGATCGTGGGTTGGCCTGTACGCGTCTGTGAGTACGAAAGTGGGTCCACCTAAGCGATACACACCGGAAGCGAAATTGCATGAGGTAGAGGATGTAGCAGCTGCTGGCAATGAAGAACAGCTTCATCACAAAGTTGTATATGGAGACCCAGCGGTACAACAGGTCAAGATAACGTGTGACGAAAATGCCGACATAGAGTGCTTGAGTTTTGAACGATATGCCTACGCGCGAGAAAGCATTAGAGGACACCGACGGCAAAGGGCAGCACCCGTACCTCGACATGAACGGGTGGTCCGAATTTTATGCAAGAGTATGAAAATTGAAGCCAGGTGAGACAGGTCGCCTGTATTTCGCCGTCAGTGACCAATCGTTGAGCAGAGACCACCCTGAAGGACGTACCAAACAGCCGGAAGACGTTCATGGTTGGAACAGACGGCGACGAGAATGCAAGAAGGATGTCTGAATGCAGTATCGACGTGTTCGCTCTTTGCGTATGTGATGACTAAGCAGTATTTGCATATGTTGTCGAAAACATTTGACCGGCCCGAGATCTGAATGTTTCCTTAATCGTTACCTCCATGTCATCGAGAATTTCTGGTGCTCCCGAGAGGTGTGATAGGACTTGCCGTCCCAGATGCGACGTAGCTGTCTAGTATGATAATAATGGTGAAATGGACGACCAGAGGGATGCGCCGATTCATTGACCGAGTGTAATTTTCAGCACTTGTTGGCATCATAACGTGTTGATCTTCATGCAGGTATGATTGGCCCTCCGCCCGAGCGTATGTCAGCTCAGAAGGGGCATGTTAGTCTGTTTGAATATAGCGAAGGTACGCGACAATTTTGAGTGACAAGAAAATTATTGTTGATTTCCTATAGCGTACCCTGCCGCAATATGCCCCCAGAGTAGTACTGATCTTGCAATCCATATCGACACTCCCTGCCTTTGTAGTCGTCAAGTAAACTACAGCCTTGGTGCATTAAAACCTCTGAAAGAAGCTCACAAAGGACAACATCTTCAGCGGTGACGGGCGGCGTCCGAGACTCGTCTTAAATTAGTATCAATGATAGACGCTTTACACGAGCGTCCGGACACTGTACTAGATAAGCGTGTACTTGGTGCAAGATCTCCCCTTGCTAAACTTTGATGACCGTCCACATCGTAAGTATCAAAGGCCTTTGGATAGAATCCCGAGAGTGATTATTTCTGAGGACGATGATCGGTTGGAGGTACTGAAGACTCCTGCTCAGGTATCCCTCCATCGTAGGTGTGATAGAGGACGTATACGAAGGGTCTTATATTCCTAGCGATAAGTCCCAATGTCGGAAAGTCTTGAGACTGTTCTGAATCGCACAGTTTCTTCAGCACGCAACCGTTATCACCAATGCGAACAAGAATGACAAGAAACTCTAATGACTGCATTCGATTGTAACCAACAGATAGTTCGTTAACTAATATTCATGCATCGCTTGCACTAAGACATATCGTATGTAGCGTCTGCCGCAGTCGACGTCTAGCATTGAATACGCCTGAATTGCCATAGCATCCATTGCATCGACGTTACTATTACTTCGAAATCTGTTAATTCGATAGCCGTGTCATTGAGCCTACAGTCGGCTGAAGGAAGTCCAGTTTGCCAACAAATTTATAGGCAGACTCATGAGATAGAGTTTCCCTTTCAACCATAATTATTTGCCTGAAAGAGCCCAGCACCCCTCGTACGATCGAAGCTCGGTCTGTCCAGGCTAAGCGTATAGATTCAGATCTGATAGATGATCCATATTTCCTTACGGGTAAATCCGGTAGCCGCTCTCCTATTGTTCTCCCAAAAGAGTGATCACCAGGTAACATTGCCTTTTCTTTGAACGGTCACTCCTTCCTGTAAAGGGGCGACTCTGCGCTTTGTATTTCTCTTCACGTTCTTGCAATGCGCCCTGCTCAACATAAATACCCATGTCGACCAAAAGTGATCCCTCAAATTCAAACATGAAGCTCTTCCTCGTTTCTCCCCAAATTGCTAGTATTTCCGTCAGGGTGGATTACTCCTTGCTTGCCAAGCACCTTTTCCAAGCCACTCAACATTTCGTGCTCGTTGGCGTCGAAGATTATATGAACGACGGTTTGACCACGATGGAAAAGTTCGAGAGACCTAGGGCCTGCGATATTCGGTTTGCGACATTACCCAGCGCCCAGCAGAGAGGAGGATGGTGGACTGCTCTCAAGTTCCCTTTGGAGCCCCGTGAAAAGATTCGGACGTTCAGATTGAACGAGACGAATGGATTGTTGGCTGTCATTACTTGGTGCGAGATGCGTGTCTGTACTACGTTCGCTATCTGACACGCTTTCAGGTTCGATGAGCCCGTGTCCCAGGAAGGGAAGTTACGAATGCGCCTCCGAATAAAGCGATTTCCAAAGCTGGAGCCCATGCCAGGTGCCGCGACCCAAGAGTTTCCTTTCGAGATAACGGCACGCAATAATGAATCATCACCCGACGCCTGGATCGATATCCGCGAAGACCTCATTGGAGTTCGTGTTCACGAAATAGAGGAGTCGACCCTTCGCGTGTATGATTGGAGAACAGGCATGTGCAGATTGGTATGTCCTCGTTTTCTGCGTGTTATTTTTTCTCCTCACTGGCCATGTACAGGAAGACCGTTGTCCTCGAGGCTCGCAGGGAACTACCTTTGTTTTTCTCCAAGACGAAGCCATCGCCGTGGCCTCTCGCGACAGTTCCGCCGTGAGCATTCTAACCATCCCAGACAAGGACTCCGCAACTGCGACACCGCCCTACCCAAAACTCACTGCAGCCATCCGGACACTCAAGATATCGCAGGAATACCTACCGCCCCCAGGCAGAAATAGTCTGTTTCCTGCATTCGATGATGATGATGACCTTCCGCCACCCCCAGAGGGGGAACTAGACATCATTTTCCCTTCTGTCAACTGCTTTTCCTCCACCGACTCCAATATTGTTATTATAAACATCATCTCATTTGGGCGGTCCACAGATATCGCCATTCATAGTGAGACCTTGCGTTCTTTCTCGGCCTACGCTTCGCCTTTGTTCCCTAGCGTGTCTGTTGGGCAGTACGTCGGAGACGCAGGCAGTGTGGGTCAGGTCATCATCCCGTGGGAGGACTGGGGGAAGGGTAAGGCAGAGGTGTTTACTGAGCCATCATCGGGCGAGTCGATGGTGGATGGATCTTGGTATGCTACGCTGTCTAGAGACCGCCGATTGAAGATCCACGACTTTGGTAGCTGGTGGGGCGCGGGGCCGCAGCCTAGTGGGAGCGGAGGCAAGGTAATCCTTGACGAATTTGTCGATTACCATGATGCCGTCGTGCAATTCAGGGAAAATCGGGTGTTAGCACTGATTGTGAGAAATCTTGCTTTTCTTCCTTTTCCATCTACTTATCTGTCATTCTAGTTAAAAGAACGTGGCGACGAAGGCTGGTTCTCGTCGATCGATGTATATCTAGTGAGCAATTCGAGAGATAAAGAAAATAGGTATGGTATCCCACAAAGCTTTTCACGGTTTACTAACGTTGTTGCACAGAAGCGATCCTACTTATGACGATATCGCACCGTGGGGATCCGAGCTAGCAACTACATGTTAGGATACATCATAATTCACATTATTTGCCTTCTTTTCCTCCGCCGCCATTCATCAGATTCCAAGGTTCGGCTTATACTTGGCTGACTGTTCCTCAGGCTCGTTGAACACATTAACATTCCAGTTGGGCTTGGAGTATGCGTATGGAATGTTAAACCTACGCGTCCAGGTCAATACCGTGTCCAGATAGTTGGGACGGAAAGCAAACCTCGTGTGTTCCTTGGCACCAAGAGACGAAATCTTTTCGTAATCCTCTTTACTAAGTTCGACCTGCTTGAAGTTCGAGACTAGACGCCCCTCCTGCACACTCTTGGGAATGACAGAGTATCCCCGGTACACACCCCACGCAATCAAAACTTGGGCGGGGGTGGCACCCAACTTGTTGGCAATTTCAGTGACAACGGAGTGTTCAGTTAGTTTCGGCTTGTTGAACACTGAATAAAGTCGTGAGGTCGGCTTTTCTCCCTCGCAGAAGTGTCAGGAGACTCACTGTTGTTACCAAGGGGACTGTAGGCCGTGATATGGATCTTCTTTTCGTTGCAGTATTTGACGAGGTCATCTTGGGGTAGATACGGGTGTGCCTCGATCTGGTTGGCAACCTGTGAACAGCTGGATTTCAATACCATCGATCAAGTAACCCTGTGCGCAATTCATACCGGAACGACCCCAGTCGCCTTGATGATTCCCTCAAGCTGCTCAATGTTGAAATTGGACACGCCGATGGCTCTGACCTGCCAATATATATGGATGAGAAACAGGAATGGGACCGCGAGAATGGCGGACCTTGGATTTTGGGAGCGCGATAACTGCTTTCCAAGTTTCGACGATGGTCGTTTCTAGGTCGAGCTCCACGAAATTCGGGTCTTCCGGACTGGGAGGCTCCAATCCCCTAATCTTATCCGAGGGTGCAAAAGCAACGGGCCAGTGGATCACTGACAATGATGGTCGATCAATATCCGGTCCGAGACCGGGCAGTGGTCACACACGCACGATACAAATCCAAGTAATCTGTCCCAAGCTCCTTCAGAGTGATATCCAGCTCTTTCTCCACCAGCTCAGGCTTGTGAGCGGTGTTCCAGAGCTTGGAGGTGATGAAGAGATCCTCTCGCTTGACGACGCTTGGGATCAATTTCTTCAGCGCGGCCCCGACTTCGTCTTGGTTGCCGTAGATGTATGCGAGATCGAGGTGGCGGTAGCCGTTCTTCACGGCGTACTCGACCTGTCATTGTATCCATCAATCCATCGTCAAGTTAAGAGGATCAGTTCAAAAAATAACGTACGGCGTTTTCGACTTCCTTGGGCTGGGAGAGCCAGGTACCCAGGCCGATCTGGGGAATGGTGTATTCAGGACCGAGGGGGACGCGTTTTCCGAAGGACATGGTCAAGGTGGTGGATGAGAATGAATGAACGGAAGTGTGGGGTCCCTTCGAACTTTATATCCGAACCCATACTATCGGTCCGGTGTAATGCGTCATCCGGGCCGGCAATCACTTCATGATGAGCAATCTCTGTTACGGTACAGAACGCGCTAATTTTGACGCGTTTTTGATGTCACGATTCTTTCACCGGTCAAACAAATTCTATACCTCTAATTATTCGCGTCTACCTGCCACCCGAAGCTTTCCTCTGCTTCTTTGAGCCGCTTGCAGGCAGCTACAATCTTTTCGTCGTCTACGTTAGCGACCGAGAATCTTATCCATTTGCCATCATTGGCATCGCCATCTTTGAAGAAACCCTCAGGGAGACCGACCACTCCTAGCTCCACCGCAAGCCTCTTAGCCACCACACCTGCGCCAACGTTGACGAAGGGATGTCGTACGAATGCGTAATATCCTCCTGCTGCTGCTGCGCCAACCTTCCACGCTGACGGGAGCTCTTTTCGGAACAATGCGTGTCTTTTCTCGAGCTGCTCAGCCATCTCTCTTATCGAATTCCTCAGCTCCGGTAGTAACGGCCCTAGAGCAAGCTGCGGGGCATGCGGTGCGCATATCTGGAGACAGTCGAGGACTTTGTTGATCTCCTTCAATAATGAAGGGGCAGCGACCAGGGCGCCAAGGCGATATCCCGGGATACGATATGACTTGGAGAAGGAGCAGAGATGTATGAGAGTCGTGCGCCAGTCAGTTGATGATGAAAATAGGGCGTGGGGCGGGCCGGAGGTGATGAAGTCGCGGTATGTCTCGTCGATGATGAGCGCGATATTGTGCTCTTTTGCCAGGGCAAAAAAATCCAACAACAAAGAAGGGGGATAGAAGGCGCCGGTCTAATGAGAAGAATATCAGTAATGCTGTCGGCAGGGTTTTAATGCTTACGGGATTATTCGGCGTAACAAGAGCGATTGCTTTTGTACGAGAGTTTATGAGGCTTTTGCATTTCGCTACGGAGGGGAAAAACCCGTCCTCGGCTGACGTTTGTAGCAATACAGGTGTTATCCCAAGGAGAGTTAATGTCATTCTACGGCCTTTCATTAGCGAAGGTTAGGATGTAGCAATCAACGCACTGATGGTTGAAGTACCTACTCAAGTTTATGTTGAGTTCCTAAAATAGTATAAAGAAGATATCCAACAACTCACCAAGGAATTGGCAAAATGACCTCGTCTCCGTTGTCTGCGAGGGCCATGACTGCAGCAACGAAGGCCATATTACAACCGGCTGTTATTGCCACGTCTTCCGCGTTCACATCGGCGTCAACACTTCCTTCTCGGTAAATTCGTCTCATCTCTCCTGCTACACCTTCCCTCAACACACACTCTCCCTCCGCGATACAATATCCCCAGGCGTCGGACGCGGAAGAAGCCATTATCGCGTCTTGCAAAATCTGTTCCGGTGCAGTTCCCGGCACACCTTGGGAGAGATTGAGTAAGGGCCGGGTTGGGGTGGGGTTGTACATAGAGGCCCATTGTGCTCCTTGAGGAATCCTAGCAGGCACAGGTTACGTTACAAAATGTTACGGGACGAAGATGGGAACATTCACGGTGATGGCACTGTTCCGAGGACGCCTTTCGAAGGGCGCAATAATTGGGCCATCGTAGTACTTGATAAGAGACAAGGATCGGGAATCTTCCGAATGATCGGCCCACGGATCGTTCTTCCGAGGACCGTTTTCCAAAGCCCAAGTCTGTTCTACGACGACATCGAAGTCCACACTGAGATTACTTTATTGCTCGACAAGTCCCCAATTTTTTTTCAAGACGGCGCTCTGCCTAGTGTGTTATGGGCTGTACTGGTATGAACTTCAAGAATGAAAAACAACTATGCAGAAGTAGTACTTAATGGTATAGACGTCCTTCTTGTCTTGTGTCCTGACACTCGCTGGCCACGTAGGTAGAGTACTTGACAGTGAGAGGATTGTGGGACATTCGCGGTCACGGGTAGAAGCCAGAAGTACTATCCGGTGAAGCCGTGCCGACGGCCGGCATGTTCACTTGCTTCTCGAAGTCGAATGGGACAGACCTCACATAACCAACTGGACTGCAAGTTGCTTGCACATTTGGTACGATCGCTGCGCCCGAACCTATATTCCATTGCCAGTTGTATGAATCTCCAAGTCGATCCCAAACCGAACGATGAGTGCCCACCCAGAATTCGTCAATAACTATATACATGAAAGGAGTGGAACACCGTGGCAAAGACCTAACGTATCAGCGGGGTGTTCCGAGGTGATGATATTGAAGAAGAGGAAGATGGACAAAATTGAACACCGCCGACATGGCACTCAATGCAGCAGCAGAAGACACGGCGCAACTCCGTCCTGATACCTAACTTGCTTGATGTCGGTGGATCGACAGGGATTTGAAGGAGTTGGAGGCAAGATAATTCATAAGGAGCAATGCTTTAATTCGCTGATACTTACTACTTTTACACTTTTTTATTTATTTATTTATTTAGTAGAGCATGTTCATTGAACTTAGTATCCCGCAATTAACCAAGTTAATCTGGGTTACTCGCTTGAGAAGGGGGGCTTGCCCCAGGGATTTGTCCGAGTTGAGTTGCTGTACCTAGAGGGTCTACAAGGGGAAATGCATGACGCACCACTATACTTGTGAGTGTGGGACTTGGTGCTGGCCTCTTGGTTGTCACCGAAGCGGCACTATACCCACTAAAACCCCTCTCTGGCTAATCCAGTCCTCTGGTAGGCTTTTCTCATCATGAAGAGTGCCTCTCCATGTTGACAGAACCTTAGTTTTCGTCATTGCTTTAGATCCGTACCGCAGCTTATTGACAAGCAGACGATCAATTGTTAGTCTTTTATTCATGGCCTCGATCCAAAGGTTCCATACTTGCTCCTCTGAGTGCCATTTCGTGGGGTCATCGTCACCCTGCTGGATTCTTCTCTGGCAACGTATCTTCCATATCAGATGTAGAGTCTCTGTTGCTAAAATTCTATACAGTCTTGTTGCTGATGGGCTCACTTTCCCATTCTCTCCTCTAATTTGTAGAAGTGATGCCCCCAGAGCTACACCATAGGTGGGTGGGATCCATTCTAGGCCCTTCATCTCCCACAGTTCCCTTGCCAGACTCCAGAGCATGGACTGCCCTGTGATCTCGCACTCTGTCAGGATGTGTTCCATTGTCTCTGGAACTTTGCAGCCTGGGCATTCGCCCCTCTGAGCATATTGGGGACTGAGGCAATCCCAGAAGGCACCGATCTTAAAGGTACCTCATATAGCCTTCCATAGGAAGCCCCATATTGGTCTCGAGATATCTTTGTGTCTAATAGACTTCCACAGACTCGAGGGAGGGGGCTCAACTCCATTGATGTCCTCGACTGTCACCAAAACTTGTTGGACCATGGTACATGTAGTTTCCCTTTCTTTTGCTGTATATGTCTGTAGGCCTGGCTCTGGGAGATTTCAGATAGTCTCGCCCCTTCCACGGTAAACTCCTGATTTATTTCAATGTTTGCTGGTGTTGCCTCACTAGCATCCAACAGTGCGCCCTTTTCTGCTAGTGTGTCCGCGCCTTCATTCCCTTTGTCACCGTTATGTCCCTTTGTCCACTGGAAGAAGACTGGGGTCCCTCGTTTTCTTAGTGCAGCTGCGGTTGCTTTCCAAATATCCCTGTTGGACACACCTATCCAGCCATTGCTTTCCCAGTGTTTCAGGTGGAAGCATAAACCTTCGATCACATATTTAGAGTCTGAGATAGTCGTGATAGCTTCATCATTGATCGCTGTAATGGATATATGACTCAGAATGACTCACCCTGACTCCTACTTGATTTAATTTAGTTCTTGATGCCTTCATGACTTGTTATGACTCTTATGATTCAGTTTCTAGTATATTAATAGTTATGACTCTTAGTTACACTTCTTTGACTCAGTTTCCATAGGGTATATAAAGCTGGTAGTATACAGAATCTGATACTCTTTTCTACCCCCAAACTTGTGCCTTCTCCCTATTTGGACCTGTGTCAGGCCAGAGAAAGCACTAACCTGGATTGAAAACCAAGCTCTTACAAGCTCTTCAAGCATCTATAAAGCATTTATCAAGCATTTATAACCAGCTTTACACTACAACAATTACAATTGCTTACTGGGTTACTATCAGCAGAGGATCTCAATTGAATCTTGAAAGCTAAGGTATGTCTCTGAGTCTTACTAGCTTTACAATCGCTGCAAGCACTCTTTCGAGTACTGCTCATATCTCAGCTACGTTGTTCATCTGGTATGGCCCTGGCAGCTGTACATGGATGTTTCTTTCATCACCATCCCCAAACCAGACACCTGCCCTGGCGCATGCATTTGCTGTGCTGTTGTCATATGTGCTACCATCTGTGTATGCGATTGATATGGTAACAGGCCTGCCTTCTGGTCCCATAGCAATTGTATATCTCTGTGCCGGTTGGGACGACACCTCACCACCAGATGTGAAAATCCTTATGCCCTCCATCAGTGAATTCTCCCTATTGATGTCTGGGTCGAAGCATAGCAAGCCATTCTCTTGCTTCACCATTTGGTTCTGATGTTTCATCTCGTCCATCAAGCTCAGACCATCGTCTTGATCCAGTCGATGAGGGTCCCACTTTTCCACCAGGCAGTCTAGTAAGTACTTAGCCTTTTGTGCACACTTATGTGGATTCTCGCATCCCCTGTTGTGCCTGTCATTGTGACACTCCTCACACCCACAGTTTTTCCAGGTTTTGTGTGCTTGGCTTCCAAGCCATCCAGCCATAGCTTCTGCATCACCCACCATCTCTACCTGGTGAACATCCATTAGACAATGGCACACTTGTGACCCATATCGTTTCTGCTTGGTCATTTTCAGGCCCACATGATGCCATATTGGGATTTGCCGACACACCTCTTGGGATGGCATCAGCATGTCCAATCTGACGTTGAATGCAGTTGCGACCCATAGCATATCTGCAATGTGCCGTGGCATTTGTGTATTGGGTCACACATTAACTGATCATGTCTGCAGGAAGGTGTTTGCCATAGCGGCAGATCGTGGTGTTCCTTTACGGATATGCCTATTAATTATCGCATCTTTAACATATGCAGCTTTTGGTTGGCTTTCGTCTAGGCATAGGTATGACTTCAGTTTCATAACTTCAATTGCCTGATTTCTCATTGCAATATTTAGCACTTGCAGACCACCATCTCTGATGCTCGCAGTGAGTATTGTCTTGTTCACCAGTGCCTTTCCTTGGTTGTCCCAGGTGAAATCGCCTATCATCTTCTGCAGTTGTGTGAGCACTGCCTCTGGCATGCCCTGCGCTCATGTGAGGAATTGTGTCATACCCCCAGCATACATCTGAATAAGTAGTTGTCATCCTCCTATTGTCGGGTGGGTTCTTTCCCATGTATCGAACTTTTCCTGTAGTTTATCCAGGATTGGGGACCACAGTGCTGCCATGTCCACATTGTTACCTATGAAGGCACCCAGGATTCGAACTGCATCCCCATCGCTCACTATATGGATCGTCATAGGGATGGGTTCATGCTCGGGGCTTATCTTCCTTGTTGTGATGAGCATATCTCGGTATTCCGGTGACCCAATTGGTATGACTTTCATTTTTTCTATGTTAAACTTGGCTCCTGATGCTCGACACCAGGTATCCAATATGTCTTTCAGTTCAGTCCAGTGGTCATTCTTCGACAGGTACACTGTTGTGTCATCAGCGAAAAGCATTGCTATCAACTTGTCATGCATGTTCGGAACTTGGTACCCTTCCAGATTTGAGGCTCGGAGCATCTGTGCAAGGGGCTCAATAGCCAAGTTGAAAAGCAGGCAGGACAATGGGTCACCCTGTCGCATGCCTCTCGTCACTTTAAAGGATGAGCTCTTCTCTCCGTTTATAATCACTATGGATTCTGCTTCCTTATAGAGGTGTCGCACTGTATCTATAAAGACAGCCAGTAGTTTCATCTCTTTCATTACTTTCCAGAGGTAATCGTGCTTTATCTTATCATAGGCTTTCTCCTGATTGAGGGCAACTATCACACCGTCAATCTCCTTGGCTTCTGCATAATGTATCATGTCTTTGGCCAGGTCTATTTGGTCAAAGATACTTCATCCCTTGACGAAGCCTGCCTGATCTGGGTGTATGAGGTATCTTGCAACACTGGCTAACCTGTTCACTAGGGCTTTGGTCATTATTTTATAGTCTGCATTCAAGAGGGTTATAGGCCGATAGTTTGCGATATCTCTCTTGTCTTTCTTTTTATACAGAGGACAGATCCACCCATCACAGAATCCTGTCCCCTCAACAACTCCATATATTTCAATGTCATTAAACACTTGCCATAGGATCTCGACGATATTCACTCTCTCAGTATCATTGTCATTGTGGAGGAATCTATTGTACAACAGTAGCCAAAATTCATACGGTAGTCCATCAATACCTGCTGCTTTGCCCTTTGCTGCAGTTTTTAGTGCTTCCAAGATTTCCTCATATGGCAGTACATCTTCCAGGGACTCAAAGTCAACCTGGGCTGTCCAACACCAAATTCCTTCTAAAACTGTGGCCGTAGCCGTCTGAATCATAACTTCAGGCTCATTAGGAAAGGTTTTTTGATCCTGAAGGTCATTATAGAATCCTCGCACAGCTTCTGCCATCAGGTCAGACCTTTTAAGGTATGTGGGGGGGTTGCTTCCAGGTTTGTGCAACTCCTGTATAGTGTCTCTAGGTGAGCTCATGTTCCCAATGTTCATCTAGTACTTACTAACTGTTTCCATTTCAAGCTTAGCTCTCACTAGATTAGAAGTCTGGCACCGTTCATTTATTTCTCCCTGCAATTGCATTATTTTCTGCTGGAGGAGAGCAGCAGTGACAAGCTTCTCATCCTCCTGCAGCGTGTTATCACATAATGTTGCGTCGAGGTTGGCTTGCAATGCCTCCATCCTGGCTCATTTCACAGGTAAGCTTCATCTTGCATACTGTCTCATTATGCTGATTATTTTCTCTTTTCCCCTAGCATACACTAGTTGGGGATTGTTTTCAGCATCTCTCGTTTGTGGGAGCCTTCACAGTTCAATGGCCATCTCCTTGACGACCTCATCTGCTTCTTTGAGTGCCTTCTCATTATGCAGCAGATGGAGTGGCAGTGTCCAGCGACCCTTCCCCACATATGGCACCTTTGGGTGGGTGATTCTTACAGAGACAACTCGGTGGTCTGTCCCCACTGGCGGGTTTCGAATATCCCATTCATTACAATTCCCTAATAGTTTCATGGATACATATATTTGGTCAATATGGGATCAGGAAAAATTTCCTGACATCTGTGTAAATGAGAAGTCTTTCATTCCCTCATGCATTTCCATCCATCCATTGTGCAGCTTGAGCTTGGTGTGGAATTCTTGAAAGGCTGCAACTATTGCCTTATTATTGCTATGAACTGGGAGCCTATCTATGGCATCCTCCACAAAATTGAAGTCGCCACTCATCCCATCCGGGTTAGGGAGGTTGAGGTCTGCCCACATTGCCATCAGTGCTTCCCACATTTCTTTATTTTCCTTCTCACTATTGGGCACATATATTGCAAGCCAGGTGAAAGTTGTACCAGCATGCCATGGAGCTTGTACTAGCAGAGCTCATCCCAGTATCAGTTCAGTTGTCTTCGCCTCTGCCGTCTTGACTAAGTCTTTGTTCAAGACTATCACTACTCCCGATTTCCCTGTGGCATTTTCCTCGCACACGGAAAAGTGTATGCTTAGGTGTTTTCCATACAATGTGCGGATGGTGTTTGCATAATCTTCAGACAGGTGGGTCTCTTGTAATGTCAGGATGCTTATGCACTTCTGCTTCATCATCAGTGCAATGTCTGACCATTTGCTTCTCTCTACGACTTGGGATCCTCGCCCCTTCATATTTAGTGATTCAACTATCCACCAAGCTTTCATTTGCTTGCTGCCTCCTTTTTTCTCTGTATGTTGTTGTTCATTTGCTGGGTCTTGTGACAATGTGTCACACATTTGGCTTAGTTGTGTATCTTGGTCTGCTTGCTGTGTCGTGGCCTGCTGCCTTCTTTTATTTCGACATCTCACATTCTGTACAGGGCTTGTCGGTTGTGTGTCAACCATAACCCTTCCGCTTGATGTGCTTCGTGCAGGTCTCCTGCTTGTTCTGTGGTTGGTGTTATCCATACCCACCATATTCTGTCTTTGGGTCAGGGTATATTGGGTATCAGTTTGGGGTGTTGTAGGTTCATCTCCATTGTGTCCATCTCCCCCACTAAGGACCCTTTCTTGTAGGAATATCAGGACTGGATCACCCATTGTACCCCAGGTGAGAGTTTCCTGACTCGTTGTTGCCTCAAAGTCGATCACGCTCTCAGACCCTCCTTCTGGAGGAGAAAGATCCCCGCCTTCAGAGGGGGTTTGCCAGTCATGGCCAGCTTGGGTGGTCATGGGCACTGGCAGGTGTAGTCTGTTATCTGTTGTAATTTCCATGGGTGTAGAGTTGTAGCTGTTTTAGGGCTTTTGGTGTAAAGGTTCTTTGGGGTTTTACCATACATTTTCTTATAAATAATTCTCTCTTCCCACCCCAAAGGTATGAGAGTTGTGCTTGAGTGAGTGAGGAATACAGACGTCTGTATATTTCAGTGTCTTGCTTGACTAATGAACAGTTCGTACTACATGACTACTGAGCATCCATTATAATTCCCTGAACATCCACCATGACCTCCTCTAGACTTAGCCTTTCCTCTCTGTACTGTAGCATTGCAAGGTCATTTGAGAACATCCCCCAGACATTCCTTCAATGGGCAGAGCGAGGTGGGGCGGCTCTCCCCCTTGCATCCCTTGCAGAAGAAGGGGATGTCGATGACTCTAGCCATTCCCCGGAAGCCCGATCCACTCCTAATAGGAAAGGCACTCTTCAAGGCAGAAAGCCACTGCAGGTGGAAGGATGGAACCTCCATTGGGTGGACAATCCATATGTTCCATGCCTGTCTTCCCGGCTCTCCTTTTCGTCCTTCGACCCAGATCCCTCTAGCTTCGAGCAAGAGGATAACGAGCGATGGGATGTCATTAGTTGGGAAGGAGGGATCGATAGTGTCATGATGGTTCAACAGAAAAGACCAGACAGCAGCTGACACATATAGCTGGTCCTTGAGCAGTTTCTCCACCATCTTCTGGCCATTCTTGTCGTGAGGTGCATTAAGCCCATCAATTGTGAAGACGAAGTCCATGACGAAATCATCAGTGTCAAGAATCTGGTAGGAATCGAGGTTCGTAGGGATGAAACCTTCATGAAGGATTTTAGCTTTCATTTTGGGCCCGAGGCCTTGGATGTAGAAAGTGAAGGGCGTCCCGGTATGGTTGGTAATGAACTTTTGCGCCATGGGAGGGAGCGGGCCCTTTGCATGGTACGAGGGAGGGGGGCAGGGCGGCGTGATCTGCAGGTGGAGCTCCTGGTTTGGAAAGAAAGCTCTGAGCGCTGCACCCAGCCTGGCTTCTGTGGCATAAGTGAGATTCCAATATTCTAGGCCCCAGACCATGGCCAGAATGTCGCCCGGTTGCCTGGTACTGAATAGGGCTGCCACCTGTGATGAGTTGTAATTGTGGAAGACATGTTGGGGCGGGATGGAGTGTGGTCCAAAAGGCCCATGAACATCAGTGAGGATGGTTACCGAAGATTCGTTCCTTGATGCAGGGGGGGTGGATTGGTTTGACATTGTCGTTGGTGCAAACATCATGGCTAGGTCTTGGGCGGGCGGGGACGTGAGCATGGATGTATTTCCTGGAAGTGTGGTAGCTGGTGGCACGGTAGGGGCTAGCGCTGACTGCATTTGGTTCGGTGGGAGTGGGGGAGCAGGGGCAGCACCATCGTCTTCCGCTCCTGGGAGTCGTCTTGCGAATGGGTCAACAGGTCCAGCAGGAAGCTCCCCAGCAGCCTGCCAGGCTGCCGGTTGCAGTGCTTTGACAACTAGGGTCTGTGGGGCAACAGCAATCTTCATAGTGTCATTGTCACTCTCTTCCTGTTGTTCGGTATCCTCCTCATCCAGGGGGGGTGTGCTCTATAGTCGGTTGAATGTCGTTGTGTTACTGTGAAGGTTTGGTACATACACCTGGAAGTCATCCTCCTCATGATCATCTAAGAGTTCATCCTTGTACTCATCACTTCCTTTCTCCTCCTGCTTGGCTTTCTTTGAGAGCAGTTCATCCTGGATGAAGAGGGGCAGGAAGGGATTTGGTCCTGGGGTGAAGGCAGGTTCATCCTCAATAGTCTTGGATTTCTGTTTGTGAAGGCAGGCAGCGTTCCCGGTGGGGGTCACAGTCACATTGTCTATGTCGGAGTCCCCAACTTGGCTCCCACTAGGGGTGGTGGGATTTGCGTCCTTGTCCAATGCCAGCGTCGCATGCCCTTGTTCCGGGGACTGGAAAGTGTTTCCCTTAGTTTAGAGGGTACATCATATTGTAGAACGATGCTAGACTTACTTTAGCAGCGCTATCAAGGCCTTCATCCTCGCCTACTTCAGTTCCTTGGACAGATTCAACCTCGACTTCCATCTGAACGTCGGAGGTGTCTGCTTGGGGGGGGCTGTTCCATGTCCTTCTCAGTACACTAGGGGACCATTACAGATTGTTCTGCATGAACCTTGTCCATTTCAATGTCACTTTCCTCCTGCGGGGCAGGAGCTTTCTTCGTATTCACCATCTTCAGACCTCTCCCTCCTTTCTTGGGAGCAGTTGTTGCTTTGGCCTTGGAGACCGGGGCACTGGTTTTTCCAGGGATCAAGGTTCAAGCCTTGGCGCCTGCAGAACCGGATTGGTTGTTTGCGATGGGGGATTCGTTGACTACTGAGGCCATGCTTCAGCCACAAGTGACGGTACCAGTGAGGCGGGATTGGTTGGACATTTCATGTGAGGAGTGTCGGTGATGATTAGGTCTGTGTTTCTTTCAAGGATTTCGTTTGCGGGTCTTCATCCATGTCAGTTGGAAGTATTTATGTATAAACACTGGTCAGACCAGGGTAGAGAAGATTAGAAGCCCATTCTTCCGGATTCGGTTAGCTTGTTGCTTTGTCGGTGGCATCCTGTGCTACACGTGTCACCGTCGCTGGATCGTAGTGCTGGGGAAGTGAGCATTTTTGGGTTCTTATACTGGCCCAGCAGCTTGTCCTTAGTGGCATCATTGGCACCACCATCGTTTGTCTTGTCATTGTTCATCTATGGTTCTTGGGAGGGCTAGCAGATGGGACGGTTGGTAGTGTCACTTCTAGCCATTTGTTCATTTGTGACACGTGATGCATCACAAGCTACCTTTGTTCGTCCATTCCTAGTAAGGTCTTGGCATTCCGTTCCTTTGTGTTTCTTTGCCTGGGCCTCACATGTGATAATCAAATGTCATTCTATTACTGTTTTTGACTGCTTCATCCTTTGTTCTCTGTCCTTGGCATGCTTGGCATCCAGGTGATTCCATCAGACCACGATATGTTTATCTGCGCCACTCTTGAATTGTGGTGAATCAACATTTTTATCAGTCAGCCACTTGTGGGCATAGGTGCAGTGTATCTGCCCTACTGTTATGTTGTAGTTTCGCGTTTGCCACTGGCTTGTCGCTATGAAGGGGGGCTGGGTGTGCATTCCTCTAACCACATATTTCTGTGGATTAGACCTTGTCTGCTGTGTTGCAGATCCATCCAAAACGACCATCTCACGTGGAGATGGTGGTGGTTTCGGATCAAGGAGCCTCTCACTACTTTTACACTTAAAATATAGAAACAGTAGTATATGCGACAGAACGACCTGACCACATGCCATTGTGTAAGATGTACATCCGAAATCGAACGAGTTGGGAACAAAAAACAAGACCATAAATAGCAAGGCAGGGGGTCAACACGCACTCTAATAGTTATGCAAGGATGCTCATATCGCTGTCCTGTGGTTTCTCCTATGGGAAAAAACAGCCCCAGGAAAGCACGCAAATCAAGAAAACTGACGCTGACACCACCCATGTCATCATTACTGCTGAATACCTCTTCAGTTATCATGACCACTGGTGTTTGCTGTGCTCCCTGCATTGAATGGGAATTGATATCCCTCATCATAGTGGCCATGATCTCCATATCGGTAGAAGACATATAAGTATCTCGTCCGCTCATAATCCTGATATGTGAATTAAGTACCATGTAAATGGTATTAGTATACAGCTTAGATATGATCAAGGTTGGCATCGCATAGAAGGCCTCATGAGGGAACGCAAAAAATAGGATCAAGATGACCAGCATAATGGCAGCTGAAATTAGATGGTTTTAGCCTTGTGCCAATGGCAGATGTAGGAAGTAAATACCTGTCAGAGATCCTGTCTCAATAATGAGATGAATTAGCTTTGTGACCAGCATTTGGGTATGACAGACATTAGTTTTGTTGTGCATAAGCTACAACGTATCAATGTCAATAAAAACAACTGAAAGAAAGAAAGATTCTACATAATAAGTCATGCAGACAGCGATGAAAATACCGCACAAGGCATAACTTGCACATGAAATCTGGCAGTGAATCAGCACAATAAACACAGAATATTTAGGTAGCTATTTACCCTGATAGAGATGGACATCCTCTGGTCATTGAATTCTGTGATGTCACCTGCTTGGAACATGTAGACACCCACAATGATAGCTGCTACAAAGCCATTCAAAGACACCTGTTGATGGATAAGCTACATTGTCATGGATAAAGATCATGGAAACAAACAATGATGATGAATGTGGGGACAATTCGTGACCTTGACAATATGAATATTGATGAGGATAGAATTAAATACTCAGTCGTTATGATGACGAACTTGTATATTACCTGATGAGGATAGAATTAAATACTACATCAAGAGTAAGTAAAGTGTAGGAAATAAATATAGGAAACATACCTCAGTCATTATGATGATGAACTGAGGAAAAGGAAAGGAGCGCGCAGCGCTACGTAGCTGCTGCTGTGGAAGCTTCTGGGTAAAATATATACAAACAATATACTATTTACAGGTGCAGTTGTATCAGTATGTACTTACTACCTCAACACTCCCCCTCAACTTGCATCCTGTCGAGGATGCATACCCAACATCTGAGAGAGCTTTTTGTGCTTTGGTCTCATCAGAGCTTTGATACAAATGTCAGCAACATTGTCCTCTGTTGGCACATACTCTGGCTGCATAACCTTTGTCTTCACTGCTTCACAAATCCAGTGATAGGCAACATTGATATGCTTAGTGCGATTACTAACTTGGTCCGGAGTTTCAATAGTACGGATGGCTGAAGTACTATCAATTTTGAGAGGAGTTGGTGCTGACTCTTTGAATCCAATCTCATGAAGGAATTGTCAGACCCAAAGAACTTCACGTCCACAGTGAGTGCTGGAATAGTATTCAGCCTCACCAGTTGAGAGAGCGGTAGCAGTCTGTTTCTTTGCTGACCAGGCAAATGCACCTTGGTTTCCATAGAACAGGGTATAACCAGACACTGAACGAGCATGATCTTTTTCGTTGGCAAAATCTGAGTCGCAATATGCATAGAGTGGAGACACTCCAGGCTTTGGAGAAGCTCCCCCTAGGGTAAGTACATTATTGCGAGTGGTGTATGCATAACAAATGATGCGCTGCACTGCATGCCAATGAGCTTTGCCAGGGTTCTGCATAAATTGTGCAACCTTATGCATTGGGAAAGCCAGGTCAGGGCGAGTCATAACAGTGGCATGCATCAAACCACCAACAGCAGATTGATAGGGAACAGTCTTCATGTACTCAATGTCTTCCTCAGTCTTTGGACAGTTGTCCTTAGACAATTTAGCAGAGGAATCCATCGGTGTCCAAATATCTTGACCACTATTGAGACGGAAGCGCTTAGCTAGATCCTCAATATAATGGCGGTGGGAGAGAGAAATGGTATGAGCTTTCCAGTCACGAATGATTTCAATGCCGAGAAGGAAATGTCCTTCACCACCATCCTTGATAGCAACATGTTCGCGTATCTCAGATTTGAGCAAGTTGACTTCGGCTACAGAATTGCAGAAAAGACCGAAATCATCGACATGGCAAGAAACAATGGAAAGCTGTTTGGACTGTACATGGATGAAGACACAAGGATCACTGATGCAGACCTTGAATCCCAATTTGATCATGATTGTCTTCAGCTTGTTGTACCAGAGGAGAGCAGCTTGCTTTAGGCCATAAAGGGCTTTGAGCAGCTTCCAGACTTTGTTCTCCTGGCCTTCAACAACAAATCCTTGAAGCTGTTTGACATACACGGTCTGATCAGATGGTAACTCGCTGTTCAGGAAAGCGGAATTGACATCAACAGTATGGAATTCCCAGTCATGAATGGCAGCCATAGAAAGAAGTAGGCACACAATTTCAATCTTGGACGTAGGAGCATACATGTCAGAATAATCAATCCCAGGAATCTGAGTGAACCCTTGGACACAGATACGAGCCTTATACTCAGTGATAGCATGAGTCTCATCTTGCTTGATTCTGTATGCCCAAGTGCTGCCAAGGGCTTTCAATCCAGCAGGTAGATCAACCAACTCATAGGTTTTAGCGGCTGTCACCTTGCAGAATTCAGACCACATGGCATTCTCCCAGAGATCGCAGTTGGGAGAGCTCATTGCTTCTTTGTAAGAGCAAGGCTCCCTCTTGGATTCTTCCTCTGTCAGCTCAGCAATTTCATTTGCAAAAGCAGACATGGCAACTGTGAGTTCAGCAGTCTCTGAGACATAATTGTCCTCAGGTTCATCAACGGAAATGGGTACTCCCCCTGGAGTTGCATCAGAGTCCTCTGGCTGTGAAGCTGGAGGGTCAGAAGGAGCTGGGCTGTCAGGCTCTCTTCCTTGTAGACGCTTGGACTTCTCACAAGGTGGAGGTGGTTCTTTTGGTTTCCACTGACACTTGGGTTTCCCAGAGACTGGAATTGGGGGTGCTTCAGAAGGTTTGTCGGTGGACTCAGGAGAAGGTGTAGGACTGTCTTCATCTTCATCTTCATCCATTTGAGGTTTGAAAACAGAATAATCAGTTGGAGTGACATTCTCCCCCTCAGTCTTGTGACTGAATCCAATAATTGTATCATCCACCTTGACATGCACTGAGTTGTAGAATTTATGTTTCTCAGGCAGATAAACCTTGAAGGCTTTTTGAGTCTCAGAGTAGCCCACAAATATGCATTCTGTGGCTCTCAGGGTGAGCTTGTTGTTCCTTTGAGACTTATCAATATGAAGGAACGCTCCAGCACCAAAACGATGGACACTTTTCAGGTCAGGTGGCTTGCCATAGCGAGCCTGGTAAGGGGTAATACCATGGAGAGCAGAGGAAGGGTTCCAGTTCTTGTTCCAGACAATATAAAGTACAGCCTGAGGCCATAGGAACATTGGAAGACTGGAATCAATGAGAATGGCGCGAACTCAGTCAAAAATGACACGGTTCAGGCTTTCAGCTATGCCATTTTGCTCAGGAGTATGTGGAGAAGAGGTTTGATAGTGAATTCCATGCTCTCGCATGAATTTCTTCCACTCATTGGTGATAAACTCTCCACCATTATCAACTTGGTAAGTTTTGAGCTTTCTACCAGTTGTTCTCTCCTGTTCAGCAAGCCAATCCTTGAAGGCTTCAAAGGCTTCACTCTTTCTCTTCAAGCAGTAAACCCAGACCCAACGTTTAGCATCATTGGTGAAGGTGTATAGATAGCGGTATCCATGGTATGACTGGACCAGGGCAGGTCCCCATAGATCCAAATGAACAAGGTCAAGTATATCTTTAGCTAAGTCACTCCCCCTAGGTGGGAATGAAGCATGCTTGCTCTTGCCTTGTGCACATGCAGCGCAAATTCCTGGATCCTCAGACAACTCTTTCATAGAAAGACGTATCCCCAAAACTCATCCCTTTTGAACCATGCCTTTGACATTGCGATGGCCAAGGTGTCCCAACATTTCATGAAGAGACTGAAGCTTTGTTGGCTTCGGGGAGGTTGTCGTATTATATGAGGTATCCACAGACGATCCTGGAACATCAAGGTAGTAGAGGTGGTTGGACTGCTTAGTGGCAGTGAGCATAACATTCTCTTTTGCCAAAGTGTCTCACATAAGTCTACCATGATCATCCTTTTCAAAGGTGACACATTTGCCATTTCCAAAGAGAGTATAGCATTTGGCATCATCAAGTCTTGATACAGAAATCAGACTGGGATGAGAATCCAGCACAAAGCAGGTATCCTTCAGCTTTAGACGAGTGCAACCCTTCTTTGGCAGCTTAGCGGTAACTTGAATTTCACCTCTCCCCTAAATTCTCCTCTTTCCATCACCAAAGCCATTGATGTTGCCAGACGAGGATGAGAGAGATTGGAAATCAGATCGAATGGAGTGAATATGTGAGGATGTTCCAGAGTCAATGATGATGGCTGATCAGCCAGCTGTATGTGCACTGTATGCTTGGTCCTTTATCACCTGGTTCTTAATGTGTTCAGATGCATCATAGTTGGAAGAAGTAGTATTGAAAGCTTTCTCGAACATAATTACATTAGAATCTTCCTCGTCAGAGGATACATCATCAATAGCATGTCAGGCTCTTTCCTTGCCCTTATGCTTTTTACTATTGCCCTTAAATTTCTTCTTCTTTGGACCTTGACCTTCCTTTCCACCACTGGGTGCCCAACAGTCAGCAGCAACATGATTAGTCTCCTTGTGACAGTTATGACAATACAACTTGCCATGAGACTTGGCATTGTGATCTAGCACAGCCATGGCAGATTCCTGCTTTTGTTGGTCATTGACATTGGCAGTGGCATGGTGATGTTTCTCATCAAGGAGAATGCTAATAGTGGCAGAGGTGGTGCTATCCTTGTCGATTTTAATCTGCTTTACCATTCCATCCCATGAATCAGCTTCATTGGGATCATACGGGAGCGTGGAAAGTAGGATGTAGGCAGCAATATGCTCAGGAATGTCCCATCCAGCAGTTGAGAGATGTTGGAGGGCTTCCTGGAAATGCGAAATGTGATCATTCACATCGGATCCCAGGTTCATCGGGCGGGTGAGCTGATGGAACCATAGCATAAGAGATCCTGAGCCAATTTAGCTCATCTGCGATTCGAGCATTTGCCAGATACGAAACATGTACTGTTCCTTGGTGGTCAGCATGATAAGATCAGCACTGAGGCAGCTCTGCATTAATCCTAGAGCAACAAGATTCTTCTTCTCCCAGATGGCATTAGCCACTTTATCATCCTTATCCTTCGGTCGGCAGTCCATTGTGGCAATATCCCACAGATCTACAATAAGAAATGCAGTCTTCATTCATGCAGCCCAAACCATGTAATTGCTTTCTCCTATAAGCTTGCTATCCTTCTTGGTAGGGAAGTAAGAGGTAGCATTAGCATTGGGAATATCATAAGACATAGTAGGAGCAGTAGTCTGAACAGTAGCAGTTGAAGTTGTAACTGGGGTTTCAGACATGAATGGTGTGGAGAATTCCAGAACAGATGAAGTCATGTGACATAATGTGACATTGCAAATGGATCATGTGATGCCCTAAGACATGGCAGTGCCAGCAAAAATGACCGGGATCAAAGGAGACCCAGAGTAAAACCCTGGGA
Source organism: Armillaria luteobubalina (assembly GCA_030435615.1). NCBI lineage: Eukaryota > Fungi > Basidiomycota > Agaricomycetes > Agaricales > Physalacriaceae > Armillaria > Armillaria luteobubalina. Next base: position 994,504 of record JAUEPU010000019.1, on the reverse strand, counting down.
TGGGAAAAGGAAGCACGAATCAAAGTAAAACCTTGATTTGGTGGGAACAAGAGAAGCACAGTAGGGCAAAGATGTCTGGAATAGTCTGAGCACAAGATCAGGATCAGTTAGAGCGCGGGGCCCATAACCTGATGAGGATAGAATTAAATACTACATCAAGAGTAAGTAAAGTGTAGGAAATAAATATAGGAAACATACCTCAGTCGTTATGATGATGAACTGAGGAAAAGGAAAGGAGCGTGCAGTGCTACGTAGCTGCTGCTGTGGAAGCTTCTAAATAAAATATATACAAACAATATACTATTTACAGGTGCAGTTGTATCGGTATGTACTTACTACCTCAACAAATATTCGGTATGCATAGATGCCCTGTCCAGCAGAAACAGCTGTATTCATGTTAACTAGCACAAACTGAGCAGGATATACTGGACATACTAATACCAATCATGATAGGGATAACGAACCAATAATGTTCACTAATGAGAGCTTCCCAGTCACCAAAGCCATACCTGAATACTGCGAAAGCATCGTGGGTAATGAGGATTGTCTGAACAAATTCAATAATGTAGATGCCATAGACAAGATATTTTGTAAATTTCCTGTCCTTCAGAAATGCTAGATAGTACAGATCTGATAAAGAGACATATCAGAAATAACATCATTAGAGAATGAGAAATGCACAGCACCAGTCCATAGCAGAATGATACATCATTGATGCTTCCAAACCATAATTGAAGATGTATTAATCCCTGGATTCTACCGTGACACAATGATATATCCTCTACCGTGCTACCCAAAATAGCACCTCATTTCCCCAGCATTTTTTATATGCCCTGGTCACTGTTGGTCATGGTGGGCTCGCCTCTCCCATGCCTTGGTCCCTGATGGCTTCCCAAAAAGCTCCTTGGATTGCGCCAGGTCAGGTACCAAACTTATGATCTTGCTTGGTGATCTGGGTACACACTTCCAGCTGCCAGCCCAGATACACATGGCATGGATACATCCATCAGTTCTTATTTCATGTCACTGTGTTTATATGATGTTCCATTTGATGACTATGTTAAATATCTATTCTGTCAAACAAAAAGGTTTAACAAGTCACTATTTCCTGGGACAGTCTTGTCTGTTTCCTCCAGCGTGATCCATTCATCTACACAGCACCGTTTCTATTCAAAACTTGACCTGATGGTGACATGTATCACAGCCTGGCATTTTGCAACTAAACTCGTTCCTCCAGTGATGCACCTGTGCCACCATGTGCAAGTCTTACACCAGTTTTTTCTCAAATCTAGAGCTCAATTACCAACCAATACAAATAAAAAAAGAAGTGGATGTACACTCATTTAGTACACTGCCAGGCACATCACCAAGATAGAAGGTGTACCAGATCCATTGAAGACATACCCTGTTGTGTGTCGAAGGCTCCCATTGTGATATCCAGTGGGCTTTCTCACTGCCAGTGTGTGTTACATCCAGCTCACTTGCTCCGAGTGCACTTCAGGTGAACAATGCCTCCCAATAGGCTCCAAAAATGGCCGTTGGATCACGCTAGGGATCTCAGATTCCTTTCGAAGATGTCCATCACTCCAAATTGGACTTCAGGTACACACCATGTCACTTGTTGTTGTTACCACATCTGCTATCCCTGATTACTTTTAGGACTTGTGAAGAAGAGGGAGGGCTTGTCAATTAGAGAAATCCTGATTTGTCACTCAGGCAGTGAGCAGGTAAGGACTATTTGCTTGCTGTGACTAAAACTAAGCCTGTGACAGCACCTAAGTTCCGAGCACTTGCCTTCAACAATGAAAGCAAACAAAGACTCCTCCAAGTATGTTTCATCTATGACTGGTATGGCTGCTAGGGCACTCTCTGTGTTCTGTGGTCCAAATCAAATTTATCAGTTCTGTGGTCTATGAATTGACTTTCTCCAACACTTATAGCTGCTTGTCCTAGGAGAATACTTGAAATACCTGCAGCTTAGATCAAGGGCCTTTATTTTTGCTGTATATCTCAAGATAAACACTGAATTTGAACCCTGTGAACTGTGTCCATGCCAATGTGGTGGGTTTTCCCAAAGTAGTTGAGCTATACAGTGTCACAATCACCAATTTCCATCTTTTTGGAGTGATCTCTATATATTACTCCATATGTCAGAATCCATTCTTGAAGAGCAAAGTACAGTTAAGAGTGGTGACATTTCAATTGAGAATGGTGTAGTCAAGGCTCGTTGAGCAATCTGCAAGCATACAACAAACATTTCTTCATGCTGTATCCCACAGTTACATCGAAAATCATTGTTGGTATGGTGCATTTTGAATGGATTTGGCTAATTTTGGAGTGTCATCTGACGAAAATTAATGCCTTGCCCTGGCAACTTAGTAGGCTTATGAAAATATGTTTAATAATGATAAATGATCATTATTTACTCAAGAGGAAACATCAGCACCATGACATTGTCTTTCTGCAACATGTACAGTGAAAAGAACCTGGTAATACACAGGATTTGTGAATTAACAAAGGAAGTATATACTCAGCAGAGCTGTAATTGAAGAGTTGAGGTCAACCACCTGCATAGAATGCTTACACCCTCATTAATAACAGTGATACTTAGAGAATTGAGTAAAAGCCAGTGAATAAGTTGGGGTGAGGTTCAAGGCAACCATCTGGTTCAAGCAATACCCAACTGACTGAACCAATAGGATTCATCGGCTTCTTCTGATCAATCCCAACCAACATCAACTTTGTTGATTACTACTACAGCCTCACATTCCTACTTGAACCCTCGCCCCCGACTACCAGATGGATACATAGATGAAACATCTTCAGGCTTTTAGCTTGTTTCCCCAGGATTGTCCAGAAATACGCCAACAATCCATAGCATCTTGGACTTGAAACAAGAAGTCCAAGCAACTAAACCAAGTGACCTGCAAGGTGTACAACATACACTTGTCCTATTCCCAACCTCAATTTCTTCCTGATATGTCTGCAGCAAGGTCCACCTGAGGATTTCCATCTCCATCCTTTCACATCTTACCACCTGTGCATGATGATAGCAACAGAATAGCTGTATGAGGGGTGAAGCAGATGCAAGGGTGAGCTGAAGGAGATGTCAGTAATGAGGGGATCCAGAGGTGAGAGTGAGCAGGCTTGCTGGTAAGCCCTGTGCCCATCCTTGAAGCTGATGATAGTTGATTTGGACAGTGGTGGTAATGGATATTTATATGTGTCTAAGCAATGGTAGCGTCGCTTTCTGTTTAGTGTGTGGACAGTTCTTTTTGACTTTTTGGCCATGCATACAGTGAATTAGATTGTTTGCGTTGTTTTTATGCTCATTTGTTCTTAGTTTAGTCTTCATTGATATAATCAGTAGTAATGTTAGTATTTTTGCTATCATTGATGTAGTATGTATAAAATAACAAACAAAAGATCACATAGAAAATCGGTGGAGGGTAACAGAAATAATTGATACAGCCCTATTTGGCACAGTTGTTTTGATGGCATATCAGCAACAGGGCAGGGGGTCAACATTGGGTGAAGATGATACACAATCAATAGGGATCATAGATCTGGACCCTGGTGGCTAAATTTAGCCACAGGAATTTTTAGGAAGAGTCGGGGGAGTGTCGGGAGCAGGAGTGTTTGGAAGGGATGGTCAACAGTCACAACAACAAGCAAGGTATTGGCCATCTGCACCAATCATGTAATACCAGGGGGGGATGATATATCACTCCGTCGCCATGGTAGGAACCATCCTTTAATGTATCATCATTGATGGTTTGACTCCGTCAATGATATACCTTTTCATATGGATCCCTTGTGCACAGAGCTGTATAGAAAGGGTCCCAAAGAGTCCGCAGTGCAAGAGATAGCCAATGACCTGAATTGCCATGTCGGTGACTGCATAGACGAAACACACAATTTGACAAACCAGCGGTCCAGACCTGAATTGAGATGATTCAGTACACAATACTTGGCAAAGATCATAACCTACAGCTGTTCTATGGGATATCCTATGGGGACTGGCAGCATGTTGTATCTGGGGGCTGTTTTACAGATTCTGAAGGGAAAGAACCTGTACATATATTTCCATGGGTCAGCATGAGAAAACTGGAAGATGTCCTTCAGATACCCGTGGCCAGTAAGCATCACAGACCGAGTTGAAAGGCAATCCAGTTACCCCACTTCCAACTATGCTCATTAGCTGTTGATACATCAAGCTGGCCCATCAATTTGATTGTAATCTGTCTTGATTCTGTTTGACAGTTTCAGAGGATATCCATGCACCAAAGTAAAACAGAAGTCCTACTGGTGTGTTGATATCAAGTCAATATGAGAGGCTGTGGGCCCTAGAATAAAATGTGAGATGAGGGAAGGATTTTTGGTCACCATGCTATACAGGTGTCATCATGTATCTATCAGATATCTTCTTCCTCATCCAACAGATGGATTGAAAGATACTCCTTATGGCCAGAAATTCTCCTGTCATACAGAATGCCTTTTGATATATCACAGTAGTATGTGGATCTCCAGATATGAAGGGAATGAGGCTATGAGTGCCAGTGACAGTGTAAGTTTAAATTTCTTTGCACTGAACCATGCCTGGTCATATCTTCTGATTCTTCCAAGCCTCCATCTTATCAATTTGCACTGAGAGTGGCCAAGGGGATAGAACTGGGTTTGAGCTCAACAAAGGATCTGAATGATGTGAGGGAAATGCAAGCATGGGAAAGCATTGCACTGTGTACCAAGATGGAAATCCCAAGGCTCGAAGGACTAGTACCATCTATCATGTGTATCAAAAATTTCTTTACATTCTTCTCCATATGACCATCACTCGTGATGATCTTGTCAATATTGACTGCCATTGCACCCTATCAGTAGGGTTTGGCATGGTTTATTCATATGCATAGCTTCCCCTGGAAAGTGGGTCTTAACCCAGGAAGGTTAATAGGACCCCCCAGACACCCAGGTACACACTGAAGAAGCACTTCAAAAGTACCACAGATTTCATGTTCCACCAAAGTCACTTCTGGGTCTTTTCAAGTCGATCAGTATGTGCTCCAGAAACTAAGAGGACATTATTGAGGAATAAATACAACTATTCGGACCATACACACTACATAAGTCTGGTCTTTGGGAGAGCTGAGGTGGCAAACAGATACTCAAGGGGGCCAGCCTCATCACATCACAGGAGACAAGGTGAAAAGTAGTCCAGGTACCTCAATTGCAACCGGTATCCTCATTAGTGATCAAGTCATTAACACCTCAAATTAATTGTCTTGATTCTGTCCCACATGTTGAGAAGAGATGTCAGAGTCAGGATGCAGCGGAAGAGATGACGGCGTACTAGTATCAGGTTGGAAAAGTATGAGAAAATGTCAGAATCAATTACTCACCATCACCTATACAATTATTGCATCTGAATCTATTTGTTTTCTTCCTCATCCAACAGGTGAATTGAAAGCAGCCTTGTATGCCTGATAGTCACCCAGAGTATTTTTCATTGAGAGTATTTCACATATCACAGAGTCCTGATGGTATGAAGTTGTACAGCGATGGGACCACAGCAGCATCCTTGACTGTCTTTGCAAACCTCCTCCTCAACAATCGTACAGCAACCAGAGCTGCAGCCTCCGACATCAACTAAATAAAATGGAAGAAAAAAGATATGAGGTCAAAGTTGGATCACAGAGTGATTTTTGACAAGTGTGGCAGATGTATGATGGATCTTTAGTTGACAGACACATGTTGGCAGCACTGTTTTGTAAACATCAGCAAAGGACACATTTGAGACTCTACAGACACAACAATCACCTTGATATCTATCTTGCTAATCCACAAAAATTCTTTGCATTCTTTCCCATACAAACAGCACTCAGATGAGGTTGTCAATGACTGCTAACACATCCAATCATCAGGGATGCAACTTGATGTGATTTATTCAAAGTCAAAAGTTGTGAAGGGGTAGAGTGCTTGGTAAATCAGCCAAAGAACAATGGGAGTAAACACTAGCGGCTAGAGATTGTATCCACAGAGATAATGTGTTTTGTTAGAAACTGGCCAATATGGCGAAACAGATGATATTACTTTTCTACGTTGGCTTGACTCCTCATCTTTGAAAAATCAGAATTGTTCTGAGGGTAGTATAACTGCGACTACTCACTCATACAGTCGACGCAGATGCCACACTTTTGTAAAACCTGCAAACAGAGTAACTTAGAAAATATACAGATTATACACTGCTCCTGAGCACACTGAAACATCCTGCCAAGTTTAGATACACGCTGATGAGCCTCTAGGCTCTGTATGCTCAGAATTTGTGATTTTTGTCATTTCTAAGTGACAACAACTCAGCACCGGTTATAACGATAACACCGGTGTGTACGCACTATTATAGGACCTCTTTGACACTTCAATGGCCGGTTATAACAAAGAATAACCATCCCAACTTGTTTCACGACCTAACTCGTATGCCATCACAAATAGGCACAGTATTGATCAATCAGGCAAACCCCGGTGATAAGTGAACTACGCATCAGGACCGCATCACCAGTGCATCACAGTGTAACGGACTGGTGTTGATCCTTTCATTATATGAGGTCATACCCGCCGACAATTGCCCTACTACAATAATCATTGAGTTCTTGTCATCCAAATGACCGGCATTGATAATATTGCCATGCCCAGCTCACTAGAAGGCGTTATTCCTTTTGTTCACCTCAGTAATTCCACCGTACCCTCACAGTCCGCAGTTAAAACAGCACCCCAATGACCCCGCTGTGACAACCCATGATATAACGAATTTATCTGTCTTCAGTAACACTAAGGATTAGCTGTTACAAGAGACTATGGAAATTCATATGGACATTTGACTCATTACAAAGCCGCAGCCTTACAGCTTTACTAAGTCTTTCTATTAATAAATATCTTTGGTAGTATAAAATCCATAGAAAATCGTAGAAGTAAAAGAGAGACCTAACTACCCACTACTTTGCTATTAGCACTCGCTATACCGCTCACGACTGGCTATATTCTCATCTCTATACTCTTGCTACGCTCATTAGCACCAGTTTAAACGACCATATTTCTTGCATAGCGCAGTACACGAACAATAACATTTGTTTGCATCCGATATGCTCGCTATAAGCAATGGATTGGTTTCGCACCATCTTTAGCTTCACACACCCTTCGTTCTCTTTGAGAAACACGCTCTACACCGTGATCAACCAGCATTAGCATTATCTTCGGTTGCTTGTCGCACCTTTGATTGCACCCTGTCATTATTGGTTTAATACTCGCATCTAGCGCGTAACACCGTACACTCGCGTCATACAGCACCTCTTTTTGTTCTTATAGGATCAGATCGTCTTCATCTTCGTACCATAGGAGTTTTATTCGGCTTTACTTTCAACATCATTCATCACAGCCCACTTGGGTAGTCTCTGGCAGACTTATAGGAATCAACATTGTCACATAGGATTGTATTGGACTCAACACTGGTTTAGACCATCATAGGATAGGATAGGATAGGATTGGATTGGATAGGATTGGATAGGATAGGTTTGCACGCTTAGGATTGACATTGACATAGGATAGGACCGTCTCCGAGTAGACTCAGTTTTCAACATCGCCCTCAGTATATTTCATCTTGTATAGGATCAGCACTTGCCATTGCCGCATCCCATTGGACATAAACTCATTTTCACGCTCTTGCCACCATTAACTGGCATTATTAGGATCGCCCCCTTCAGTATTTCGACACTACACTGGTTATAAACCGTCTACCACACACATAGCTTCATTATCGCTGTTATTTTCATAGGACCTTTGTCTAGAGACCTCGTCTAGTCATTTCTCCTTCTTTTACACAAGACCTGTGGTATTCACGTCATACCCTCTTCTGTTCTATCTTGTTATCGAGATTATCACTGGCCTACAGCCAAAACCTTTTAGTACTCGATCGCTTGAGTGCTACTTGCTTGACTGAAAAGTCGCAGCATAAACTCGCGTCTAGAGGAAGTGATTAGGTCGCACAGAGGTGCCCCGAACAACTTGCACAACACAGTAGCTTTATAACCGGTCTGCACCGTCATTAACCATTACTCTTTGAGTTTTTGGTGTGCCGTTGCCACGGAAGTTTAGGTTCATCAACACTGAATGATACTATATGCAGATTGCATTGGAGGTATACAATACTATACATGCATATTGTTACAAATGTCCATTGTCACCACCCATAAGGAGATTCACTGGATTTAGTATCCGTAGTGGGCATTCCAGGCAGAAGTGTCATAGTATTTCCTGTTGTCCTTCTTATCATCTTTCTTCCTGTCATCCTTCCTGTCGCCCTTCCTGTCATCCTTTACTTGCCATCCTTGTGGTCTTTGTCATCCTTGCCCTCATCACAGTCTTCCTTCCAGGTGTCAATGTCGATGATCTCTACAAATAGCTTGCAAATGAACTTGTCATCTTTCTCATCACATGAGTAAGCTAGAAAGAAAGCATTAAATGATGCTGGAGGAAGAGTAACTATCAGACATACCCTGGCAAGAGTTACATTTGTTGTCCTTCTTGCACAAGCTCTTGCACTCTGAGAAGACATCAGTGACGTGGATAAAGAGCAATGAAATACACTTACCAATCTTGAAGTTGATCCTGGTAACTTCCTTGTGCTTGTAAGGAGTGTATTTGCCCTTGTTCCATCCCTTGAAGTCATCCTTGTGCTCAAACACTGGAGTCCAAGTGCAGTTGCTGTGACCATCATCCTTGCCCTTGTTTCCATAGTTGTTATCCCTGCTTCCACCAGCATTGCCCTTGTGGTTGACTTTGCCATCCCTAGCCTGGACGGAAGAGGAGAGGGTGGGGACCATGAGGACTGCAAGAGGGAGAAGAGCAGCAACAGAGAAACACATCGTGATGAATGTATGAAAGTAGATAGACGAAGATGGATTGTTTGTCTGGAATATCCTGGTAATTTGGGAGCCTTTTTATATCTGTTCGAAGGCAGATAGTCCTCCACGAAGCAAGTGGCTGTCTTGAACCTCAAGAAACATCATACTGGAAGTTTGAAACAGCACCTATCGTGAGATGAGGGATGCATACTCTACTTCAAGACCTACCAAGCTTTGAATGAGCCTGTTTCGAATAGCAGTGACCAAATACAGTGCATGCGGGAACATTGGTTTCAGATGTAGCAGAAAAAGCTTCAGCCTCAAGAGATACCCAGTGCCATCTTTGTGACAGTGACTCCATATTTCAGGCATGCCAAGAACAATGGCTGAGATGAGATTGTAGCAGTAGGTAATTGCTTGGAAGTCAGATTCATACTGAATGCCACCACTAAGAAAAAGGACTTTGAAGTTGTTGACAAAGGGAGATCGGGACATGAGCTGAGTTATGGCTGCTGCTTGAATATTGGTATTTGCTGTGGTATTTTTCATCTCTCATGGTAAGTCGTGTCAGTAAAGGAGGCTCTCCATATGAATATCAACTTGTTATCAGGACAACAAATCTAGTCTTTCTATATGGCAAGCGATCCTGGGTATGCTCAAAAGCTCTTACTGCCTTTACACAACACTAGCAGCTTAGGAACCCTTACAGGCACTGTTCTTTGAATTGAATGACTCATGACTTTGTACAGCCCTCACAGTGGTTTACCGAGTGACTCGAGATGTCACTGAACATGCCAAGTGCACTCCTGATTTGCTCCAGCCAAGGATCACTGATTTTTGTCGAGTAAGGTTGATGTTTCTTAATAAACTATGGGCTCAACATATCTCACATAGATCCCTGTTTACATTCTCCTTGACTGCTCTAAGATGTCTTTCACTCTGAATTTTGGCCATTTTGCTCTCGATAAACTTCTCTGAACTGACATTCCTCATTCCTTTGTGGCTTGGCAGGTCCAAATCTTGCTGGCATATAGTCTCTCAAGTCTCAACTCAAGCTCAAGGCCTGCCCTGATGACAAATTTATTGGGCTTGTTGCATGATTCGCATGTGATGTACTGGGTGATCTAAGGTCATGTATTGACAACCAACATCATTGAACAGTTCAAGTCCTTAAAACCATTGTTAGAGGACTGTAACTTTGTCATTTACAGTATAATTGTCATGTTTACTTTTTTGGACTTCTGGAACTAATTACTACTGACAACGATGATGAGCCTTGAGGCTCTGTGCGCTCTGAAATCGCGGGCACACATATTAATTTATCGATATTCTCCCATGCACGGTCTTTTAGTAAACCAATCGTTGCAAGGCCAGTGCAGGTCGAATCGTAGCAAACTACTCAATGCACACGGCTACGCGAACCTATGACGCACTCCGCGAACCGATAATTAAATAAACATATCCAGTTCGATCGGATATCGGCCCGATCTTCCCAGGTGGCTGAGCTATAGGTCTATGACGGTATTACAAGTCTAGACCAATCATGTGATACCAGCCATACGATCATATGGTATGCCTGCGCGAAGGCGGTGCGCGGCGAGGGACTCGTAATGGCTAATGGTTGAAAGCATATGGGCACATTCCAATAAACATTTCGGCTTCGCGAAGTCACATTCCTGACGACTGCGCAACCAATAATGATGAGTAAAGAGCCACTTGCCGCTACGACTCGTTAACGAAGGAACGGTTAATACACCATACCACTCAGTAAGACTGTAGACAGCAGGATAATATTGTTACAAAGCGTTCGCGAAGCTCACTAATAAAATACTGCGGTTACCAAGGCTGACAGTAGTAGCTTACGAACTGGTACAAGAAAATTAGTATAAAAACCAGAGTGTATTAGCTAGAAAAAGAGAATACGCTCGGGAATTACTCCCCCACACCATAGTCCTTAAAGCTTTCGAAGCTAACAAGCTTAGAAGACCCCCCTTACAACGTCCACGTCAATACACTAGTGTTTTAAAACGGTCCTCGCGAACCATAAAACACTTGTGTGCCGTATTGAATTGTTGTTTCGTTAACACTCAGCTTTCGTCCTTAAACCAAGAAGGCAATAGTTCACCTTCATTGGCATTCTCGCACCTCTTTGCCGTTCACCAGAAGACTTCAAAGGGTAATCCGTAGATAGGATTATTGCACTTTAGTTTCTAACACCAACAGATTATACTTTCGCGAAGCGAAATTATATAATAATTCCTAGCTCTTGTATAGGAACTAGCGACTGGAACCGTGATAGGATTCCGATACCTCATAACCCACTCAGTAAACACCCAAGCTTGCGATTCACTTCTCTTCTTGAAGTACTTCGCGCATAGACCTCGCTTCGGGAAGCTATAATTCGCAGCATAACACCCAGTAGCCCTGAATAAGCTACGATCTTAGGACCTACAGTCACTGCACGGAGGTGCCCGACTAGACTCGCTAAGAACCTGCCTTCAGATTCTGTGAAGGATTATACTTGCCATTCAGGTGTTGTGTTTTCTGCCCGCAGGAGTCATTAGGTTCATCAACGAGGCCAAAAGAGCCAGGGCTAGTGAGGAACATTTCTTGAATAACTCTTTGAGCATCAGCTTCCCACCCATCTTCTGTTTCACAGTCTCATCTGAGATAAAAGTGCTCAAGGTTTGCTGTGACCCTGGATTTCTAGGACTTGTGATGACCACCTGTCCTTGACCTTCCGAGCATGATCACTGAGGAGGAGAGTCGGCAGAGATTGACAACAGCCTTGTGTTCAAGTTGATCAATGTAGAAGGAACAAAATCAACGTTACTGAGGAGTACAGCCATTTGGCTCATACATGAATCTGGCTCTGAAACTGTCCAAGGCCACCCATCAATTGACAAAGATCTGCTGAAGGTCTCACACATCTCATCTGATTATTTGGACCAGTATTATAATGAGTTGCTTATATACAGTGCTACATGGTGTGTGAGCTTTATCAGTGTGTATTTTTCTTCATTATTATGCCATTCTCATCCAGCAGCTTTACAGACTCATAAACTATATTTCCACATTGCATTTGTGCCATAGTAATTTTCGAGCTTCGATGAGGAGAAGCAGGACTAACCAAAGAGGCACCTCAGGGACCAAGGACTGATCACTGGATCACTGGTCCTTCAACAGTATCTCTTTATAATTTCAGTTTTCCAATGTGGTCAGGAAATTCACACCGACGTCTTGATTTACTTTGACCATTATTCATATTTTAGACCCTCAGAGTAACTGACACAGAACATCACAGTGCAAAGCTTCCATATTGATTTATGAGATTACGAGGTTTTCTTGATAGGTTCATATAATCAATGGCCTGCATAGCTGCCGAGGTCAAGAGAAATTCCACTGTTTCTATCTAGTCCGGTCTATATGTGTGTCTCGTCTGGGACATATTCTACTTCATCAGCCGGGATTCTATCTCATGGCAGACATCAAAACTATTGATACTGAGCTTGGGTACTTGGAATGATGAACACAAACCTAGGATTTGTAAATAGCTATATGTGTAGAGGTGGAACATCTTTGCTGAGGAATAAGGTATGAACTGGTATTGGTGTGTATAATACCAACACCATACCGAAGTGCTCCAAGGTATTGAAATCAAAGAAGAGGAAGATGGATAAAAGTAAAAACCACCAACACAGCACTCAGCACAGCAGAAGAAGACACAGTACAATTCCATTCCAATACCTAACTTACTAGGTGTCAGTAATCGAGGGAGATTTGAGGCAGATGAGGGCAAGATAACACACAAGGAGCAAGGCTTCAATTTGCTGATACTTATTACTTATACACCTAAAATATAAAACAGTAGTATATGCAACACTGGACAGGACCATATGTCAGCATGGTAGGATGGACGTGCGAAATCGTACAAGCCTGGAATTAAGAAATAAAAACATAAATAGTAAGGTAGCTCTAGGGGGGGCTCAAAGAATTCACTCTAATAGTTATGCGAGGAGGCTCATATTGCCATCCTGCATTTTCTCCTGGGGGGAAATCAGCTCTAGGAAAGCATGCAAATCAAAATCACTGACACTGATTCCACCCATTTCATTGTTACTGCTGAATACCTCTTCAGTTATCATGACCACTGGCATTTGCAGTGCACCCTGCATTGAATGAGAATTGATATCCCTTATCATAGTGCTCATGATCTCCATATCGGTAGAAGACATATATGTGTCTCATCCACCCATAATCCAGATGCACGAATTCAGTAGCATATAAATGGAATTAGCATACAGCTTAGATATGATCAAAGCTGGTGTCAGATAGAAGGCCTCATGAGGAAATGCAAAAAATAGGATCAAGATGACCAGAGCAATGGCTGCTGAAATTAGACGGTGTTAGGCTTGTGACAACGGCGGAGGTGGGAGGTAAATACCTGTCAGAGATCCCATCTCAATAATGAGAAGAATCAGTTTTGTGACCAAAATTTGGGTTCAATGGAAACCAGTACTGCTGCGCATAAGCTACCATGTATGTTAGACCCGAACCTCACGTGATCCAAACAAGAGTAAACTCAGGCTGCCTCGTGTTCGGACAACCACCCGAGAGTCTCATGGAGTTCGGATATAAGTGAAGAGATCAGACTAAGTTCTTAGTCGAGCAAGTTAAGAGAGAAGTTTGGTATTGATAAACTTTAGCTCGAAGCTGGGGTATTACAGTGAGAGCTACCTACTTATATACAAAAACTGTAGTACTAATAATAGTCACAACGTACAAAGACAATACGGTTGTTGTGCTGTATGTGTGAGCTGTAGTTACTGGCTACTTGGCTTGAGTCATCTGAATATGGTTTATATGATCATGTGGGGTTGGGGATAACTCGGTCTTCTGATAATTAAGAAAGAAAATGAAGAAGTGCAAGAAATCGTAACATTACCCTCTCGTTAAGGCAGTCATCCCAACTGCCATTAGGGTTCCGGCATCTCTTCCAGTTCTTCCTTCAGTGCTCTCCAATAGTCTTGAATATATTCTATCCATGCTTCCCCATCTGGGTTTTGAACTTGGATCCTTTTTCCATCATTTCGTTCGACTGTGTAGAAGTAGTTCCATGTTCCGTCTCCGATTTCCTTGTACTTGTGTCCCACAATTTCTTTTATTGCTTTCAGGTTGATGATGACCTCGGCTGTTATTGCTCTTCCATGTACTGCTTGGCTTTGTTGGTAGTCCTCTATTGCTTCTTGAGCATTCTCCATGTCTTCTTCCATTACCCAGTCGTTGTGCTCCCTTGTCCAGCCTGTCCATTTTACGAAGTAATCGGTTACTAGTCCAGAAGGTTGGCCCTTCTTTCCTCTTACCCTTCGGGTTCGAGTGTCGAGGACTTCTTCGACTTCGTACTGTTCTTCATCTTCGATGAGGTCCGGTGGTGGTGGTGGTGGTAGTTCTTGATTTGGGAATGCTGGTGGTGTGTACAGTGTTAGGAGTTTCTCATTGAAGCGGGGGTGTATGCACCAGTGAGGGGGAAGTTTGAGTTTATAGGCAGAGGCGCCTGATTTTTTGAGGATTTGGAATGGGCCTACTTGTTTGTCATCGAGCTTCTTCTTTGGCTGTGGGAGGTGAAGGTTGGTAGTGTCAAGCCATACCAAGTCATCCTTTTTGTATGCTATAGCCTTGCCCTTTCATTTGTCGTATTGGGTTTTCATTCTGGTGGCAGCTTCCTGGAGGGCTTGTTCACATAATTTGTGGATTTTTTGCATTTGCAATGTGAAGTTTCCAGCTGCGGGATTGGTGAAGGGACTTCGGCATTCTGTTTCTGGAACGACTTGGGGATTGAGTCCATAAACAGTAAAGAAAGGGCTTTGGCCCGTGGCAGAGTGTTTCCAATTGTTGTGGGCAAATGCTGCTAGAGCGAGCCATTCATGCCAGTCATCCTGTTGGTATCTGGTGAATATCCTCAGGTATTTCTCGATTTCTTGGTTAACTCTTTCGGTTTGTCCATCTGTCTGGGGGTGGAAGGCAGTGGAAGCGTTGGGAGTGATCTGGAGGATTCGGTAGAGATCCGTCATGAATTTTGAGACGAATTGAGGGCCTCTGTCGGATATTACGGTCCTGGGCATTCCATGAATGGCGAAGACCTTGTCACAGAATATTTTGGCAGTTCCTTCGGACGTGAGAGTTCCATTGCATGCTACTGGAATGATTTCTTTTGAAAATCTATCTACTATGACTAAGATGGTGTCGTATCTGCTGGATTCTTTGAGACCAGTGATCAGGTTGACAGATATATGTGTCCATGGTTTGGATGGAACTGTGTTGGGATGAAGAGGTGCTTTTCGGGCCTGAGTATTGGATTTTACTCGCTGGCATGTCTCGCATCCTTTTATGTATCTTTCAATGGTTTGCTTGATCTTTGGCCACCAGTATTCTCTTTGAACGAGCTCATTGGTCTTGTCAATGCCTGGGTGTCCAGTGGTGAGGTGGTCGTGAGACATGGCAATTATCTCTCCTCTGAGTTTCTTGTCTTGGGGTACGTAGATTCTTCCTGTGAGCATCAGGAGTCCTTTCTCCATTGTGATGCCTTGTTCATGGTTTAAAGAATCGGAGATTCCTTGATCCCACTTGTCGGTGCTCTCTGTAGCACACTTGATTTTCGAGTGAATGCTGGGTGTTGTGGGCATGATCATTGCTCGGAAATGCTCAGGTCTGAGGACTACGATTTCATCGTTGTCTTCTTTTCCCTGGTCGTGATCATCCTGGTGGGATAGGAGGTCGGCTTTTTGATTTGCAGTGCCAGGCTTGTGATGTAGGGAGAAATGATATTTGGCGAGTTCGGTAACCCAACGAGCTTGTCGGCGGTTGAGTTTTTGGGGTTTGCGGAAATATTGAAGGTTCTGATGATCAGTCCATACTTCAAAGTCTATGGCTGCTCCCATGAGGTAGTGCCTCCATTTGGCAAGAGCGAGCATTATGGCGAGGAGTTCTTTGTCATATATCTCGTAGTTCCTTTCTGTCGTCGTCAATGACTTTGAAAGGAAGGCTACAGGCCTCCATTTACCGTCCTGTTGTTGGCTTAGTACTGCGCCAATGGCTCCTTCACTGGAGTCTGCTTCCACTCTGAACTTTCTGTCTTCTTTTGGTAGGGCTAGGATGATGTCTTCTGCCATTTGTTTCTTCAGCTGTTGGAACACTTGATTTTGGGCCGCGCCCCAGTTCCAAGGGGCGTTCCCGGTGAGTTGTGTCATTGGTTGCACGATTTTGGAATAGTTTTTTATGAATTTTCGATAGAAATTTGTAAAGCCTAAGAAGCTTTGCAACTCCTTCTTTTTTGTGGGAGTGGGCCATTCCATGATCCCCTTGACCTTAATGGGGTCCATTCGGATCGACCCTTCGCTGATGATGACGCCTAGGTACTCCGTTTCTAGGACTTCAAACTCGCACTTCTCAGCCTTGAGGAACAGCTTGTGTTCCCATAGGCATTGAAGCACTTGTCGAACTATCCGTCGATGTTCTTGGAGGTTCTTCGAGAATATGAGGATGTCATCGAGGTATATGGTTACTTTTCCCTCAGCGATCAGGTCATGGAAGATGTCGTTCATCATCCATTGGAACGTAGCTGGTGAATTTGTGAGTCCAAAGAACATGACTGTTGGTTCAAATAGTCCCCAGTTGGTGTGGAAGGCGGCCTTGTACTCATCGCCTTCTTTTATGTGTACATTGTTATATCCCCAGCGTACGTCTAACTTGGTGAAATACTTGGCTCCTCTGAGTTTGTCCATGAGCTCCGAAATGAGCGGTAGGGGGGTATCGATTCTTGATAGTCATTTCATTGAGTTTTCAGTAGTCTTGGACTGGTCGGAGGGCACCATCTTTCTTTTTGACAAAGAAGAATGGTGACATGAATGGGGATTTGGATGGTCTGATTTGCCCAGTGGATAGGTTCTCATCCAAGAATTTGTCAAGTTCTTCCTGTTCATTTCGGTTAAGTGGGTATACCTTGCAGTCGAGGGTATTGCTGGCATTGGGGATGAGTTCAATGGCATGGTCCCAGGGCTTTCAATCGGGGAGTTTGTCAAAGTTGTCTTTTGAGAACAAATCTTGGAAATCCCGATAGTTGGGGGGTACCATTTCTTCGAAACTCTTCTTTGGTTTCCCTTCGCTTGCCTTTGCAGCCAGGTCATTGGCATGGTGAATTGCTCTGATCTCTATTTCTTCTGTCATGTCTACTGCTAGTATCGTATCTCCTTCCTCTAACTCCTCATCCCATCTATCCTCCAGGTCCGTATCTGGTAGAGTAAACGGCTGTTTCTGGCACTGACATCGCCCAAATATGATTTTCTGTGTCTTCCAATTTATGACTGGGTTATGGCGTATTAACCAGTCATGTCCGAGGAATACTCTTCTCATGCCTAGGTCCATGACTGCCAGGTCGATTCGCTCGGAATGTCCTCCAATGGTCATTCAGAGTTCAACGAAGTGAGTGACCTCGCCAGCCTTGTTACGCGTGCCGTCGGCATTGTAGACTGGGATTGGGGCACTGGTTGCTCAGGTTGGTAGATCATGTTCTTCTATGTATTTGCGGTCAATAGAGCTTCTGGTGCACCCGCTATCTATTAGGGCTACGGTCTTCAGGGTTTGTCGGTTGGTTAGGGTTTCGATTCAGATTTTGGTGGTCAAGTCCTTGGCCCCGGCTCATGCGCTTTGTCGGATGTATCGGACTGGTTTGCAGAGTTCCTCTAATTGTTCGAGGGCTTGGGTGTGGGGTAACGTGACGAGGCACATTAGCATTTCCCGGTCGACTTCTGCTTGCCGCATTTTGTGCGTCCAGTGTGCTAAGATGGTGTGGGCTTTGTAACTGCCTGTTGCTTGTCTGATAGCGCACCATGTCCATTCTGTTTCGAAGGGAATCATGTATCCAGATTCTTCTTTCTCGATGGTTTTCAACTCTGTCCAGTCGTGGTCCTTTTTCACCTGTGTCCACCATCTGTTGTACACTTTCATGTCGGTGGCATCTGGATCTCCTTCCTTGTGATAGCGATGTCCTTTGAGATATGCTTGCCACTCAGGGTCGTTGTCTTCATTGTACTCTTCTTCAGCTGTCTTCTTTGTCTTTCTAGAACCACTTGGGTTCATGGGCATTGCTGCCAAGACATTGCCACCCTTGGTAGCCATACTATCGACTCCTCGGGTTGGGCGTCTTGCCTCCAAGGGAGGACTTTTTCGCTTCAGGGATGGCCCGCATGCGTCTGCATTTTTGGCTGCAGCAGCCAGTTGGTAGGACGTGTTGTCTTTGTCATCCGGTACCTCCTCTAGAGAAACTTTTTGTGAGTTGGGATGAAGCGGAGGGGGACTTATCAGGTCTTGGGCACGCCTACCACCCGTCTCGTGTGGCAGATGAGGCGCTTGTGCCCCGTCGGTTGAGAACTGTTCTGATCTGGGAGAAGACTTTCCCACTCTGTCCTGTCCGCCCTGAGTCAGGTTGTCCCCGGCGTTTGGGTGCGTGTCTACAGGAGTTGCAGTTAGTTTTCCTCGAGGGATCGCTCCTTTGGTCTTGCCACCTGGGGCTATTGCCACTCTGTGCTCCCTCTGCTGCAGCTGTTTGCAGTCAGGGATTCTTCTTTTTGGGGAAGCCACACGCTTCTGCTTGCTGTTTATCCTGGATCTGTAAACCTTGGACTGTCCTGGGAGAACCTCCTCAGGTGCGCGGCACAACTTGCCCTGTGAGATCCTGGGCAAAGATCCCGAAGGGGACTCAGCCGTCGGGGGAAGTATCGTCCTGCTTCCCGTCGGGGTTGGTTCAGTCTTGGCGAGGTATTCCTCATCTTCTTGATCCATCATGTTAGTTAAAATACTGTACCGGTTCTGCGATTCCTTGGGTGCTTTGCTGGGGACAGTAAAGGGTATATTCGAATGCATATGAGAAGATCCTACAGAAGTATTATAAGTTCGTCCAGCGGTATGTAAAGCACTATGAGAGAGTCCAGCCGACTGAGTAGAATCGCTTACTCGTCGGCCCCATCTTTTACCTCCTCCACTCCAGAGGATGAGGGTGTCTTCTCCTCATCTGATTCCACTTCTTGTTCTACTGCCTGATTGTCATGACAATTATTGTTGTTGCGGGTGAATCTTCCGCCTCCGTCCCTTGGCTTCTGGGGTTGTCGGCAGTCCGCGGTGAAGTGTCCCTTCTGGTGGCAGTTGAAGCAGCGCCGCTCCCGTCGGATCCGATCTATATCCATCAGTTGGCCCTGACCGCCATAGACAGGTCCGGTTCCAGTGTTGGTGCTGGAGGGTCCAGGCTCTTTTGGCGGTTGTGGTGGTGCATTCTGAGTTCTCAGGGTTCAGTTGTCGTTGCGGGGTGGAGCGCAGTTGTCATTGCAAGGGGCATTTTGCCAGTTCCATGGATCCTGGGGGCGATAGCCCTTGTGAGTCCTGTTGAAGGCCCATTTTACTGCTCGTTGGTCGTTGATCTGTATGATTCAACACTTCCATTGGGAGTAAGTTCGGGGAATGTTTTCTCCAGATGCGACAGCCATTGTGTACTCATCTGGTACCCCAGCTCATACTGCTGCAACAATATGACTCTTTTCTCCTTGGTCCTCCCATCTGCTGGCGAGTTGTGCCTGCTGTTCCAGCTCCTGGAAATATCGGTTTGCACTTCCGTCCTGCATCCGCAGTCCATACATGCGCTGTTCATGCACTTCTTCTACTGCCGGGTCGGCGAACTCTCTTCGGACTACTTCGACGAAGTCTCTCCATGAGGGGAGGTGATATCTTGCTTCCGTGCGGCTGAAGTATTGTTCCGCGTGGTGTACCCACCAGGTGAGGGCTTTGCTGCCGAAGTGGGACGTGGTGAATGTGATTTGTTGCGACTCTTCGTAGTAGCCTTGGTGTACTTCGAAGTAGAGGGCGCATTGGAGGAAGAATTGTTGTATGTCGTTATGTTTCCCGTAGAACATTTCAGGCATTCGCATCATAGTGGGTTTAACCCTGAGGAAGGGGGTGTCGGCATCGGCATGTCCTCGGTGATGTCCTGGATTTGGGGCTGGGGGCATTCGGTTTGGCAGCGGTCTGGGTAGCGACCACAGGTCTCCCCTTCCTCCAGGCGAGTCTGGGTCGGGCGCTCCTCCGGGTGGGCTGGGGTCTGGGATGTCTGGCAGTGCATTGTTGGGGTTTGGGGGAAATCCATGCTTCTTCCAAAGGGCATCTAGATCATTTAATTTCTGATGCATCTCATCCTTGTTGGTTTCTAGCTTGGCTTCTTGGGCTAGAATGTCATGGTAGAGGTCTCGGCGGGCTTTTGCTGTGGCTTCTCATTCTGTCACGGTTTCTTCTAGTGCTCCGGCGAATAGTCAGGACTTCCCCAGGATTGGGGGTCCGCCTTGTTGCCGGATGGACCGTTTTGGTTTTGGCAGGGAATCGGGAAGTGGTTTGGGAGGGGGCGGGTACCACTCGTTGTAGCTAGGTATCAGCAGCTTTGCATAGAGTGGAAAATCTGTATTGAACATAAAAACAGCCTGCTCATGGGTGGCATGTACCCGTAATCTTTTCATCTCTTCCCCATCCCGTCCTTTCTCTGCTTCCATATATCGAACTCCCAATGGGCTTGCTAGCCATGAAATCTCCTCCACTATATGTGTGTACCTTTCCTCGACTCTGGAGTCGTATTCTTCTTCTACTTCATTATCAGTTAGGAACGTCTTTATCTCTGGATAGTCATCGTCGACCTCCGGCCAGTCTGGTTCTCTGGCTGAGCCACTTGGCTCCGCTGTTGACTCCATCTCCAGAGTCTCGTCGTCCTCTTCCTCTTCCAGTATTTGTTGGCTCCCTTGGAATGAGGTTGAGGGGGATGTGGTTCTGGCTGATGCAAAGGGTAGGAGGGTAGACGACTCCAGCTGGGATCCTGATGGTTGTGTGCCTAAGGGGGCGTAGTTGATGGGTACGATGCCACCAGTCGCCTGGAGTTTCTCCCTCTCGCTGGGGCTCAAGGTGTTCCATCCGCTGGGGAGTATAACTTGGTGGTTGGGGCCAAGGGTCAGAGAGAGGGCTGAAGTACCACTGGTAGAGCCCTGGGAGGTCAAGGGCTGCGCAGTTTTGGGGAATGTGGGCTGGGCTAAGGGGACGGGGCTCTTTGGTGGAGGGGCAGGTGGGGAATTCCTCAGTGCTCTCTGTGTTGATCCTGATGATCTGGGTGACAGAGGCGGTGTATTCCGAGGCGTCCTTGTCGTACTCGGGTGTGGGGGTGCGGGCTCGGTAGGGGTGGTTAGCGAAATGCGGGAGGCCCCAAGGGCGAGTGCGCCCACACCCTCTTTCAGCTTCCCAGTCACCGTCGCCCAGGTACTCTTCAGTCTCTGGCTGGGGTATGGGCTGCTCCTGCTCGAGGGTTTCGAGCTCATACGTCTGTGGGTAGACATAACACTGGCGGTGTAGTCTTGGGATTAGGACTCCCAGTCCTATTCCTATGATGGTGAGGGTGAAGGGAACGAGAATGGCCACAAGGGCGATGTGGAACTCAGCAGGGGTCAGGTCTCTGGTCTGTTGCATGGGTCTTTGCTTGCATCGTGTGTGAGGAAAGAAGGGAAGCTTCGAGCTAATTGTTAGACCCGAACCCCATGTGATCCAAACAAGAGTAAACTCAGGCTGCCTCATGTTTGGACACCACCCAAAAGTCTCGTGGAGTTTGGATATAAGTGAAGAGATCAGACTAAGTTCTTAGTCGAGCAAGTTAAGAGAGAAGTTTGGTATTGATAAACTTTAACTCGAAGCTGGGGTATTACAGTGAGAGCTACCTACTTATATACAAAAACTGTAGTACTAATAATAGTCACAACGTACAAAGACAATACGGTTGTTGTGCTGTATGTGTGAGCTGTAGTTACTGGCTACTTGGCTTGAGTTGTCCGAATATGGTTTATATGATCACGTGGGGTCGGGGATAACTCGGTCTTCTGATAATTAAGAAAGAAAATGAAGAAGTGCGAGAAATCGTAACAATGTATCAACGTCAATAAAGATAACTAAGGGAAGGAAAATTACATAGTAAGTCATGCAGATAGCAATGGTAATATCACACAAGGCATAACCCACACACAAAATCTAGGAGTGAATCAGCACAAAGAACACGGATTATCTAGTTGGCTATTTGCCCTGATGGGGATGGAAATCATATGACTATTGATTTTAGTGATGACATCTGCTTGGAGAGTGGAGACACCTGCAATTACAGATGCCACAAAGCTGATCAAAGATACCTGTCGATGGATGAGATAGTCAGTCATGGATAAAGAGCTCAGTTACAAACACAGATGATGAATACAGGGATGATTCATGACCATGACAGTATAAATATTCGGTATGCATAGAAGCCCTGTCTAACAGAAGCAGCTGCATTCATGTTAACTAGCACAAACTGAGTGGGATATACTGGACATACCAACACCACCCATGATAGGGATAAATAACTAATTCAAATGTACATTAGTGAGGGCTTCTAAATCACTGAAGCCATACCTGAACGATATGAAAGTGTCTTGGGTAAGGAGCATTGTCTGAACAAATTCAATGATGTAGACTCCGTAGACGAGACACTTTATGGATTTCCTGTCCTCCAGGAATGCCAGATAGTACAGATCTATCAACAAAAGTGGATGAGAAGGGCATTACTAGAACATGGATGATGCACAAAGCTGTATAGAAAGAGTACCGAAGAGGCCCCAATGCAAGAGAAAGCCGACAACCTGAATTGCCATGTTAGTGACTGCATAGACGAAATGCATGATTTGACAAACCAGC
This sequence comes from Armillaria luteobubalina, assembly GCA_030435615.1. Taxonomy (NCBI): domain Eukaryota; kingdom Fungi; phylum Basidiomycota; class Agaricomycetes; order Agaricales; family Physalacriaceae; genus Armillaria; species Armillaria luteobubalina. The sequence continues at coordinate 971,822 of JAUEPU010000019.1, read as the reverse complement.
GGTCCAGACCTGAAATGAGATGATTCAGTACACAACACTTAGTTTGAAGATCGTAACTTACAGCTGTTCTATGGGATAACCTGCGGGGATTGGCACCATTCTGTATCTGGGAGCTGTTTTACAGATTCTGAACTTGAAGAGGCCTGTACATATACCGTTAACAACCATCATGAGAGACTTGGGAGACAGCAAACAAATGCCATAAAGTGGGCCACTGACAGTATCACATCACAGAAGACAAGATTCAAGGCAGTCCATGGACAACCTACATCCTCGAATCAGATAAACGAATTGATGGTTATCTCGGTTCCATTCCACATGTAACTTAACCATTCCCTTCGTTGCTCAGGTCAAATTCGTTGGGCAGTCCAGTGACGTCACCTGCTTGTAAAGTATAACACCCATGATTATAGCCACCACATAGGTAGTCAAGGGACAACTGTCAATAGATGAGCCAGATCATACATCAAGACTATGGTAACAAACACAGATGACGAATGCGGGGAGGATGCATGGACCTGAATAATATAAAATTCAATACACAGAGAAGACTGGCCCAATACAAGCAACTGTACTTGCTATAAGGAACACAAAACAAACAGAAAATGTTCCACACACTGACACCACCCACAATAGGGACCATGAGCCGATAAAAATGTGTATCAGTGAGGGCCTCGATATCACTGAAGCCTTACCCAAACACTGCGAAAAAGTCATGGATCATAAGGATTTTCTGAACAAACTTGCAAACGTAGCTGGTAATCTGAACTGCTGCATTAGTAACTGCATAAAATAAATGCACAGCTCAACAAACCTCTGATCCAGACCTAAAAGGCTAAAATGATAGTTCAGTACCCAACACTCAACTTGGAGATCATAGCTTACAGCCGTTCGAATGGATGGGTAGCATGCTATCATCTCTTGTATTTGTAGTTGCTTTTCTGGTCCTGATGGAAAAGAAGGTGTACATATATTGTTGATCATCATGAAAAACTTGATGTCAGATGCCCAGATACCTGAGGCGGGTCAGTATCATGCCACAGAAACCAGGTGAAAGGTGGCCCAAGTCTTCCGAGTTCAACCACCTTCATTAGAGCACACTGACCCATCAAATTTGATTATCTTCATTCTGCTCCACAAATTGAGAAAAAAACTCCGACCTAAGGTATAGTGGATACTCACCAGTATCAAATTGGTATTGGAAACTACCTCCAGGATAAAGTGTGAGCAGAAGTGAAAATCATTACTCACTATGTGGGCTTGCCATTCTGCTAAATCTTAGAAACATCCTATATGAGTGTCGTGATCTATCTATCTCTTGATCATTCAACAGGTGGATTGAAATCAACTCGTGTCTGGTGTTTGCCATTGGAAATATTTTGCTACATCACAGTGGCTTGTTTTTGATGTTAGTACAAAGTCGTACAATCATATTGGAGTGCGGCAGTGCCATTGATTATCTCTGCACTGTGATGAGTAGCAACCTCCCTAAAAATATCTTTGCACCGTACCATTCCTGATTCTGAGTCCTATATGTATATATAGGTATCAGCTATTATGCTGTCCTGAGTGAACCATGGGAAAATCTATTCGTACACAACCCAGACCCTTCCGATTACTTTCCGCATTTACCCTGGTGGCTTGACTGCCATTCGGCATTTGCTGAATCACTACCTGAGCTCTTTTCACTGAAATCGTGGGAATTTTTCTATTCATACACCTGAGACCTTCCGTTTGGTGTCTGGGTTTACCCTGGTGGCTTCAATGCATCTCAGCATTTGCCACTTTCAGCACCACCTTCTGTATCACTTGCTGCATCTGTTTGGTATCATTTCTGTCACCACAACCCAGTGTGTCATCATTATCTGATATTTGCTGGCATCCCCCGCACCTATCATCAGGACAAATGTGCCTTGGGGTCTAGCTAGGATTTCCCAAAGTACTGCTTTTGGTAGCTTCGATACCTCATAAAAACTCCACTATGTTATCGCCTATCTACTGGCTTGTTCGTTCCCCATCAGTGCCTTGACCTGAAGGTATAACTATGACCCCTCCAGTGCCAATGTCTGTGTTGTTGATACTGGTGAGTATCATGTGTCCAGAGGACAGAACTATGAACCTATTCTTTGTTCCACCAAGTATCTACATTGTGCATGTAAGCGAAGATCGAGTTTTCTTGTCACAATTTTCTCACTGTGTGCCTATCAGCTACAAGGACCAAATGAGTCCGAGTATCTGACAGCAAAGGCGGGAGTCAGATGCGACAACGTTGGAGAGCCCATTTGGTATTGTTATGGCTCATGGTGAGGTTGAAGTGGAGGGTATGGTGGACCTAGCGCCGTTGCTGTCAACCCCGATGGGCCGACTGATTACAGATGGTTGTATATGTTGTCGGTTAGTTCCTTGTGATGGCTGTGATGGTGCTAGGCTTCATTGTCCCTCTTTCTACGCAGGAAGTCCGCTCAATCTTCCCATTTGTGATGCAGGTCTTGGTGCATTTGGTACCAACGAATGTTCCGTCCCTTCAATGCCTCCTTATCGTGGTGGCATCATTGTTTGCTTAAGGTCATTTTGAGCCATTGCTCATATTTGCAAGCATCAGGAGTTGGTGCATCATCTGGGACATCGGCAGGGATATACAGCATGCTATCCAGGATTGCAAGCCAGCATTGATCCTAGTTGAATGGGTGTACAGGCGGTGCATGGCTCTGGAAGACTGGTATGCTGTTCCTTCAGGCTGTCACTCTTTCGGTGACCGCTACGTGATCTCTCTGTTCCCAATGAGCCCTCCAATCCTGTCATTGAGTTTCATTCACTCACAAGGGCATCTCCCCTGTATGTGAGCTTCATTGTGTCCCTCTCATACATTGGGTCTCTCACTTCCCTAACTGTAAAAGCTCCCACATTTTCTATACCAAAGAGGTTGATCTGCAATGTGGCTATCAGTGGCGATCCCTACAAGTACACAGTTGTACTCATGAGAATATAGATCCAGTCCCTAATCTCAGACTCTGGTACCTCCCAGTCTTGTAACTCATGGGGTGGGTTCATATCAGAGGTTAAGAGGTGGGTGTTCATTACTTTGTGGTTGGTACTAATTGCAAATCATGAGCCCTCACCATCAGCCTTTGTTTTCTTTTCGGACGTGTGGCAAACTGCAACACAAGTATGTTCCCCTTTGTCTTTTGCAAAGCCCTGAAATGACAGCACTCACTTAGTCTGGGGTGGATCATTGCCCATGCATGCATGACGAAATCTCCCTATGTGCAAGTTTCAGCTGATCCATCATGGAGGCAGACAACGATAGTTGGGCCATCTTTTACACTAGTATTTCTTTAAGAACTATTCTTCTCTATCTGTTTATTAGTGGATTAAACGGACCCGCCCAACCGGGACTTTGTGGTGTAACATCAGCCCTGCCCAACACATGCAGTGTAGACTGCAAGGGACCAAGGTAGGCATTGATGTCTGTTAAATTATCTCGATACATGTCTGAGAGATGTTATAGTGATCTCTCTATATACACGTCTGCCAGATGTAACGCTAACTGTTTTTGTCTCCAAACAGCCTGTTTGTACTCTATTGACATTATATCTGAATCCTTCCCACAGCGCCTGGCAGAAAGTAATCTTATGAATTGCTTCATCAATTATGATGTAGTCCGTCGCTGTTATGAGCGACTGTGGAGGCAGGCACAGAATTTCAGCCGCATCCATTCTCATCGTACCTAATTCAGTCCCATGAAAAATATAAGTGCAAGGATACATGATATTTCGGTGCTACATCAAAAACCTCTGCTGTGTCTCCTTAACTTTTGTTGAGGTCCTTTGTTAGACCCAAACCTCACATGATCCAAACAGGAGTAAACTCGGGCTGTCTTGTGTTTGGACAGTCACCCGGGAGTCTTGTGTAGTTCAGATATAAGTGATGATCTCAGACTAAGGTCTTAGGTTGAGTGAGTTGGGAGAGAAGTTTGGTATAGATAAACTTTAGCTCAAAGCTGGGGTATTACAGCGAGAGCTACCTACTTATATACTAAAACTACGCTACTAATAATAGTCACAACATATGAAGACAATACGGTAGTCATGCAGTATGTGTGAGCCATAGTTACCTGGCCTGAGCTTCCTGGTTCTGGTTTGGATGATCACATGGGGTCAGGGATGACTCGGGCTTCGGCTAATAAGAAAGAAAAGTGAATATCCACAAGAAATTGTAACATTACCCCCTCATTAAGGCAGTCATCCTGACTGCCATTAGGGCTCCAGCATCTCTTCTAGTTCTTCATTTACTGCTCTCCAATAGTCCTGAATATACTCTTGCCATGCCTCTCTGTCTGGGTTTTGGACTTGAATTTTCTTTCCATTGTTTCATTCGACTGTGTAGAAGTATTCCCATGTCCTGTTCCTGATTTCTTTGTATTTGTGTCCCACAATTTCCTTTATTGCTTTAGGGTTTACAATGGCCTTGGCTGTTATCACTCTTCCATGTTCCGCTTGGCTCTGTTGATATTCTTTGATTAGCTCTTGAGCATTCTCCATATCTTCTTTGGTGACCCAGTCATTATGTTCCCTTGTCCAGCCTACCCATTTTACTAGATAGTTGGTTACTAATCGAGAAGGTTGGCCCCTCTTTCCTCTTACCCTTCAGGTTCAAGTGTTGAGGACTTCTTTGACTTTGTACTGTTCTTCATCTTTGATGAGGTCTGGTGGTGGCAGTGGTGGAAGTTCTTGATTTGGGAATGCTGGAGGTGTATATGGGGTAAGGAGTTTTTCATTGAAGCAGGGGTGAATTCACCAGTGTGGTGGGAGTTTGAGCTTGTATGCGGAGGCACCTGCCTTCTCTAAGATTCAGAATGGGCCGACTCATTTGTTGTCGAGCTTCTTCTTTGGCCTTGGGAGGTGGAGATTGGTGGTGTCGAGCCATACTAGATCGTCTTTCTTGTACATGATTGCTTTACCCTTTCATTTGTCATATTGGGTCTTCATTTTGGCCGCAGCTTCTTCTAGGGATTGCTGGCATAGTTTATGGATCTTCTGCATTTGTGAGGTGAAGTTTCCAGCTGCGGGATTCATGAAGGGGCTATGGTGTTCTGTTTCTGGAATGACTTGGGGATTTTGTCTGTAGATGGTGAAGAATGGGCTTTGACCGGTTTGCGGAGTGTTTTCAGTTGTTGTAGGCGAATACTGCAAGAGCAAGCCATTCGTGCCAGTCATCTTGTTGATACCTGGTGAATATCCTTAGATATTTCTCGATTTCTTGGTTGACTCTTTCAGTTTGTCCATTGGTCTGGGGGTGAAAGGCAGTGGATGCATTGGGGGTGATTTGGAGAATTCAGTAGAGGTCCGTCATGAATTTTGAGACGAATTGAGGGCCTTGGTCAGAGATTACGGTTCTGGGCATGCCATGAATGGCGAACACCTTGTCTTGGAAGATTTTGGTGGTTCCTTTGGATGTCAGGGTTCCGTTGCATGCTACAGGGATGATTTCTTTGGAAAATCTATCTACAATAACTAAGATGGTGTCATATCTGCTGGATTCTTTGAGACCGGTGATTAGGTTGACTGAGATATGTGTCCATGGTTCCGATGGGATTGCATTGGGGTGTAGGGGTGCCTTTCAAGCTTGGGTGTTACTCTTGACTCATTGACACGTTTCACATCCTTTTACGTATCTTTCTATCATCTGTTTGATCTTTGGCCACCAGTACTCTCTTTGAACAAGTTCATTGGTCTTATCGATCCCTGGATGCCCAGCGGTCAGGTGGTCATGGGACATGGCGATGATTTCTCCTCTGAGCTTTTCATCTCGGGATACATAGATCCTTCCGGTAAGCAGTAAGAGTCCTTTTTCCATGGTAATTCCTCTTTCATGGTTTAGGGAATCAGAGATCCCCCTGTCCCACTTGTCGATGCTCTCGGTAGCACACTTGATTTTTGAGTGGATGCTGGATGTTGTGGGCATGATCATTGCATGGAAGTGTTCTGGCTTTAGGACTACAATTTCATTGTTGTCTTGTTTGCCCTGATCATGATCATCCCGTCGGGATAATAAGTCGGCCTTTTTGTTTGCAGTGCCGGGTTTATGGTGTAAGGAGAAGTAGTATTCTGCAAGTTCGGTTACCCAACGGGCTTGTCGGTGGTTGAGTTTTTGGGGTTTTCTGAAGTACTGGAGGTTTTGGTGGTCCGTCCATACTTCAAAGTCTACAGTGGCACCCATGAGGTAGTGTCTCCATTCGGCGAGGGCAAGCATTATGGCTAGGAGTTCTTTGTCATAGATTTCATAGTTTCTTTCAGTTGTCATCAACAATTTTGAGAGGAAAGCTACTGGCCTCCATTTGCCATCTTGCTGTTGGCTTAGTACTGTGCCAATGGCTCCTTCGCTCGAGTCTGCTTCTACCCTGAACTTTCCATCCTCCTTTGGTAATGCTAGGATTACATCTTCTGCCATCTGCTTCTTTAGTTGTTGGAACACTTGATTTTGGGCCGCGCCCCAGTTCCAAGGGGCATTCCCAGTGAGTTGAGTCATTGGTCAGACTATCTTTGAATAGTTTTTGATGAATTTTCAGTAGAAATTTGTGAAGCCCAAAAAGCTTTGTAGTTCTTTCTTCTTGGTGGGTGTGGGCCACTTGGTGATGCCTTTGACTTTGATGGGGTCCATATGGACTGATCCCTTGCTGATGATCACTCCCAAATATTCAGTTTCCAGGACTTCAAATTTGCACTTCTCAGCTTTGAGGAACAGCTTGTGTTCCCATAGGCATTGAAGTACTCTTTGGACTATCTGTCAGTGCTCTTGGAGGTTTTTGGAGAAGATGAGGATGTCGTCGAGGTAGATAGTGACTTTTCCCTTGGCGATCAGGTCGTGGAATATGTTGTTCATCATCCATTGGAAGGTTGGAGGTGAATTGGTTAGTCTGAAAAACATAACTGTGGGTTCAAACAGTCCTCAGTTGGTTTGAAAGGCAGCCTTGTACTCATCACCTTCTTTTATACATACATTGTTATATCCCCAGCATATGTCTAGCTTGGTGAAATATTTGGCACCTCTGAGTTTGTCCATGAGCTCTGAAATGAGCAGTAGGGGGGTATCGATTCTTGATAGTCATTTCATTGAGTTTTCAGTAGTCTTGGACTGGTTGAAGGGCACCGTCTTTCTTTTTGACAAAGAAGAAGGGTGACACGAAGGGGGATTTGGACGGTCATATTCATCCAGTGGATAGGTTTTCATCCAAGAATTTGTCAAGTTCTTCCTGTTCGTTTCGGTTCAGGGGATATACTTTGCAGTCAAGGGTATTGCTAGCGTTTGGTATCAGTTCGATGGCATGGTCCCAAGGTTTTTGATCCAGGAGTTCATTGAAGTTGTCTTTTGAGAATAGATCTTGGAACCCCCGATAGTCAGGAGGTACCATTTCCTCAAAACTCTTCTTTGGTTTCCCTTCACTTGCTTTTGCTGCCAAATCATTCACATGATGGATCACTCTGATTTCTATTTCTTCCGTCATGTCTACTGCTAGTATTGTGTCTCCTTCTTCCAACTCCTCATCCCACCTGTCTTCCAGGTCTGCATCTGGTAGGGTAAATGGCTGCTTCTGGCATTGGCACCATCTGAATATGATTTTTTGAGTTTTCCAATTGATGACCGGGTTGTGTTGTATTAACCAGTCATGCCCTAGGAATACTCTTCTTGTGCCTAAGTCTGTGACTGCCAGGTCGATTCATTCCATGTGTCCTCCTATGATCATTCATAGTTTGATGAAATGGGTGACTTCTCCTGCCTTGTTGCAGGTTCCATCTGTGTTGTAGACTGGGATCGGGGCACTGGTTGCTTGGGTTGGTAGATCATGTTCTTCTATGTATTTGTGGTCAATGGAACTCCCTATGCATCCACTGTCTATGAGGGCTGTGGTTTTAAGAGTTTGTCAGTTGGTGAGGGTTTCAAGTTGGATTTCGGTGGTTAAGTCTTTCGCCCTGGCCTGGGTGCTTTGTCAGATGTATTGGACCGGTTTGCAGAGCTCTTCTAACTGTTCAAGCGCTTGAGTGCAGGGAAGAGTGATGATGCACATCAGCATTTCTCGGTCTGCTTCTTCTTGTCGCATCTTGTGGGTCCAGTGCGCTAGTATTGCGTGGGCTTCGTAACTACCCGTCGCTTGTCTGATTGCACGCCATGTCCATTCTGTTTCAAATGGAATCATGTACCCAGACTCTTCTTTCTCAATCATCTTCAGCTCTGTCCAGTTGTGGTCCTCTTTTACCTGCATCCACCATCTGTTGTACGCCTTCATGTCAGTTGCATCAGGGTCTCCCTTCCTTCGATAACAGTGTCCCTGGAGATATGCCTGCCACTCAGGGTCATTGTCCTCATTGTATTCTTCTTCAGCCTTCTTTGTTGTCTTTCTAGAACTGCTAGGGTTCATGGGTGTTTCCACCAAGACGTTGCCACCATTGGTAGCCATTCTTTTGGCTCCACAGGTTGGGTGTCTTGCCTCTGAAGGAGGATTTTTTCATGTTGGGGATGGCCTGCATGCGTCTGCATTTTTGGCTGCAGCAGCCCGTCGGTAGGACATGTCGTCTTTGTCGTCCGATACTTCCTCTAGAGAGACTTCTTGTGAGTGTGGAAATAGTAGAGGGGGACTTATCGGGTCTTAGGCATGCCTACCACCTGTCTCGCATGGCAGATGAGGCGCTTGTGCCCTGTTGGTTGAGAACTGTTCTGACCTGGGAGATGACTTTCCCGTGCTGTCCTGTCCACCCTTAGTCAGGTTGTCCCTGGCGTTCAGGTGCATATCTACAGGAGTTGTGGTTAGTTTACCTCGAGGGGTCGCTCCTTTGGTCTTGCCACCCAGGGCTATTGCCACTCCATGCTCCCTCTGCTGCAGTTGTTTGCAGTCAGGGATTCTTCTTTTTGGGGAAGCTGCATGCTTCTGCTTGTCAGGCGCCATCCAAGGCAGGCCCAACCATAAGAATGGGGGGTATTGAACTGGTTGTATGCACAGCCACTGATTCATGCCTGTGGGAAAATTCTTGGGAAAATTGGAAAATAGGCTGAAATGCCCTGCAGGGGAAATTTTTGCAATTTTACCCTTAAAAATGTCCAAAATCATCGTTTCCAGATGGCCACCATTATTGGTCCTACCTAGGTTAGAAATGTTCAGTGACATAATGTCAGCAACACTGCCACCACCCAAATTGGCCTTCACCTCATTTCAGTGCATACAATTTACAGTCTTCCCACTGGTCAATTGGGCTAAAAATAATAATAACATACTCAGAAAAAATATGTCATTGCTTCTACAACCCTTCCTCACATGTACCATACCTATTTTGGCTGGATGTGCCACAATGAATCAGGATGTACTTACCATGGGAATATATCATTCCCAATCCAGTAGCCAGAAATTTTTTGAAAATCTTCCTTTGAAATTAGTGAATTTTGCATGCTGTTAGGTCATATAAACATATCATACAAAGATATATTGATTGTATTCATTATTTACTAAGATTAATGTTATATGATGTCTGTAATTTAACCAGAGACTGTTGAGAGACAGACAATTTCAATGATTTTCGGACTTTGCCAGACCAAAGAGATATTCAGGCTGAATCCATCTCATTGAAAAAATTGTTCAGTATAGAATAACTTTGCATTTTTAAGTACAGAAAAATATCCAGAAGTGTAAAGATACTATAGAACAGCTTAAAATTCAATTTTTGTAGCACACAGTACAGGTGATTCCAATATAGAATAAAAGTCTGATAAAAGTCTGATGAAAGTCATACCAAGGACAAGTTGTAGCATACATCAATTGCTCTCAACAGTGCTACATAGCATATATGCATGTAGTTGCATATCAGCATGGATCAGAGGGGCTAGTTCAGTAGTATAATGTGTTATATTCAATATCCAGTTGCTCTTCTACTGTCTGAGAGAGTATAGCAATATGTACAGGCAAACTACAGATGAGGTTGCACAAAATAGAGTGAAATATTCATTAAATTCTATATACATGGTCCAAATGTAATCAGAACGGCCTGGTTTTTGGTCTGTATACTATACACACCCTCAGAAATGTATTCCAATACTCTATAAGACGTCGGATAGCCTGCATCGAGCAGCAGATGAATTCCGAGCATGAATTCTGCTGCTCGATCGAGGCAGACCGACCAACCGATTGGTGATTGGGTGGCTGTGCCACTTCTTTCCTTGCCCTCTGGCCACCATCTCACTGCCCATGACCACTCCTCACACAATAGAACAGCCTCAAAAATAATATATAAAGGTATGTTGCACTATTATACGAACTTACTATTGTTTTTTAGGCTTTTTTTTCTTCCAGGAAAGGCCAGCGCAACGCCCCAAAGACGATGACGATGGCCTATTGGACAACAATGATGAACAATACCAGATACAATGACGAATGAACACGAGAGGTAGTACTATGGGATTAGGTGCACAGGAGGGAGAGATTCAAGGGGGATGGGAGGAGGGCCAGATGGTGGGAGCAGGAGTGCCACACAAAGAAGAGGTTACCAACAGTCTACAACAATGGTGACACCCGAGCCCTTTGAGGCATCGATAGATGACCCATCGGCGGATCTGGTGCCCCCAATGAATCCCGGACAGCACCACTACCCAGCCCGCCGCTGGCACCACCCTCCCTGCCCAACATTGAGGTCCCCCACCCCACCCAGGCCCCCTACGCACCCCACATCTGTGCATCTCCCACTCTTTGAGTGGGGGATCATGGCTGTGTATCCTGCTCTGCCCAATGAGCCCATCGTCACCCGCCGCCCACCCTATATGATGTGTAGCGCCTCTTATGGCACCACAGACAACATAACAATTGCGGAATCGATGGATGATGCATCAACGGATCCGACATCCCCAACGATACCCTCACACTCCCACTACTGTGCCTGCCACTAGGTACCCCCTCCCCGCCCAACATCGATGTTTCCCGCCCCACCCAGGCCACCTACGGACCCCATGTCGGTGCATCTCCCACTCTTTGAGTGGGGGAACATGGCCATGGATCCCGTTCTCCATCCCAACCCCACTATCACCTGCCACCTGCCCACCATCCCGATTCCCGCCCTGTCTGACATCCCGCCAGTGGTACAGGCCTCCCCATTGCCTCCAAATCCTACCACCCCCATTTTCGATAGCGGGGAATCCAATTGTGCCCTCCAATGGCCCCCAATCATCCCCCTCGCTGTGCAATGGCTGTTGTAGCTCCCCCCAGCCATTTTCACTGCCCACACATGAGCCACAGTCTCCACAACACTGGAAGACTATCTCATTCGACAACTGAAGTGCTCACCCCCCCAACCCCACCATGTGCAGGGGTGCTGGATGCCTGTGCACTGCCCGACGCCCCACCCAACAGCGAGCTTTTTTTTTTCTCACAAATTTATGGTATTTATTCTATGTACTTACTTTAATATAATGTATAATTATCACCTGTTGGCTCAATCAGTGACATCTCTTAAATTTCAGGCTAGTAGTCTGGGTTCGATTCCATTGGGGGTCATATTTTTGTGGCTTCTGCTATGCCAAAAAAGAAGGGTAATCCAGACTGACAGTGCTCGATCCAGCTTTTTTGGGTTGCTGCTGGTCGGGGTCGTTGTGGGCATTGGTTTGGCATGCCATATAGGGCATGCCCTATTTTTTTTGGGCCAGTACTGTGAGCAGGGCAATGGGAATCTGAGCTAATACCAGCTACACCACCAATAGATCATTTTTCAAATTTGGATGTAGCAGTGCTAGTAAACTTTTAGCTAGGGATTGGCTGTATATAGTAGGTGGTGACTTTGGGGATTGCAGCTGGTTATTGCCTGTGGGTTATATCCAGTCAAGGTGACATTTCTATAGCAGGTTATAACCAGCAGGAACCTGGTATTCAAGTGGTAACAGGTGTCCAAGGGTGTTTCAAGGACATCTTTGGCAGGGCCCGTTCGACTTTGGCGAGGTGGTCCTTGTCCTCCTGATCCATCATATCTGTTAGTATTTCATACCGGTTGTGCGATTCCTTGGGTGCTTTACTGGAGGCGGTGATACTGGGTATATTCGAATGCACATTATATAGTCCTACAGAAGTATTATGAGTCTGTCCAGCAGTATGTAAAGCATTTTTAGAAAATCCGGCCGACCAAGTAGAATTGCTTACTCATCAGCCTCGCCTTTTACCTCCTCGACTCCAGATGTAGAGGGCATCTTCTCGTCTTCCGATTCCTCTTCCTGTTCCACTACTTGGTTGTCGCGGTGTGTATTGTTGTTTCAGGTAAACCTTCCGCCTCTGTCCCTTGGCTTCCTTGGTTGTTGGCAGTCCACAGTGAAGTGCCCCTTCTGATGGCAGTTGAAGCACCGGCATTCCCATTGGATTTGGTCTATGTCCATGGGTTCGCCTTGTCCGCTGTAGACGGGTCCAGTTCCTGTGTTGGTGCTGGCCGGTCCTGGTTCCATGGGGGCTTTTGGCGGTGCATTCTGGTTCTGATTCTGATTGCGTGGCAGGTAATTGTTGTTGTTGCTGCATGGTGGGGGTCGGTTGTCATACCGTTGGTTGTGTGGCTGGTTGTTCTGGTTCCAGGGGTCTTGAGGGCGGTAGCCTTTGTGGGTGTGGTCAAAGACCTTGACTTTGGTGAGCTCATTGTCGAGTTCGATGATCCATCATTTCCACTGGGGGTATGTGTGTGGTGGGGGTCAGTCTCTGGCTGCAGTCTGGGCATAGTCAGTGGGTATTCCACTCCTGATGGTGGTGACTATATGGCTTCAGTTGTCTTGTTGCTCCCACCTTCCAGCTAATTGGGCTTGTTCTTCAAGCTGTTGGAAGTATTGGTATGCACCACCTTCTTTTATTTGGAGTGCATACATGCGTTGCTCGTGGACTTCCTCTATTGCCAGGTTGGAGAACTGTTCGCAGATCAGTTGGACAAAGGCACGCCAATTCGGGTATCGGTATCTTTGGTATCGGCCGCTGTAGTAGGTTTTGACATGGTGGACCCACCACGAGAGCGCACATCCAGCTAGGTGAGAGGCGGTGAAGTTGACTTGCTGCGCCTCAGTTAGGTAGATCCGGTGGGCCTCGAAGTATGCTATGCATTGGTAAAGGAACCATTGGATGTCATCATGTTTTCCATAGAAGTCTGCTGGGACTTTTACGAGTATTGGTTTAATGCCGAAGTAGGTGGCATTGTGGGGTGCTTCTCCTGTGGGTGCTCCTGGAAGGGGCAGGGGCAGCATCCTTCCTGGGGACGGCCTGGGTAATGACCATAAATCTCCTCTTGCCCCTGGCGAATCTGGGTCTCCTAGGTCTGGCGGCTGCAGAGGCGGTGGTTGCCTTGGGTCTGGGGGTAGCTGGTATTGGGCCCGGATATCGTCTAGGTCCTTCTGCTTCTGGGCTAACTCTTCCCATTGCCATTCCAGGTCTTCTTGCCCCTTGGTCCACTCATCGTATTTGGCAAGCCTCCATGCTTGTTCAGCTTCATCTAGCCTGTGGCTGGGTCCTCCCATTTCTGCTGGTCCGCCTCCAGCTCTGGCGAATAGTCAGGATTTGCCATATTTTGGGGGTCCACCTTGTTGTCGGATCTGGCTGGTGGTTGGGGTTGGCAGAGTGTTGGGGAGTGGTTCGGGTAGGGTGAGGTTCCATTCATCGTAACTGGGCAGGGGGTCGTAGGCTTGTAAAGGAAAATCTTTATTGAACATGAACGTTGCCTGCTCGTGGGCAGTATGCGTTCATAACCTCCCTTTCTCTTCTTCGTCTCTTTCTTCATCCGCTTGTAAATATCTCTGCCCCATATCTGTTGCTAACCACAACACTTCTTTATGCAACTGCTTGTACCTCATCTTCACCCTCTGTTCATACTCATCTCGCTGTTCATTTGGCATCAAGAATGAAACGAGACCCAGGAGAGGCAGGTCTGCTTCCTGCTCCGGTGATTCCTGTGAACTGAGAGATCCAGTAGCGGTTGAGGTCGGAGGGGGTGCAGGGGTGGGGCTCTGTTCACTGGGCATGGCTTTCTCCTTTCCTTTCCATGATGCCAAGGATGGAGTTTCGGCAACTGATTCAGAGTTCATCTGGGTAGACTCTTCTGGCAGGAATTCTGTATGGAGTGTGTGGTATGGGACGAATTTGGTGGCAACAGTGCCACCACTCTGCCTCACTTTCTCCTGCTCCTCTTGGCTCAAGTAGGGCCATTTGCTGCAAGTTATAACTTGGTGGTGGGGTCCCAGCGTGATTGTCTTCGCCTGCACATCTAACCAGTCTGGGTAGGTCAAGAGTGGCGTGGTTTCTGGGAATATGGGTGGCAATGGTAGTGTGGGGTTCTTCAGAGGAGGCACGGGTGGGGAATTCAGAGCTGCTCTCGGTGTCGTAGATACAGACAACCTGGGTGACTGATGCGGTGTATTCCGAAGCGATGTCCATGGAGGTGGTGCTGGGAGTGTGGGGCGCAGTGCTGATTCTAAGAACATTTGGGACGTGTTGCAGGTGAGGGCTGTCAGTCCTTCCATGACTGTCACCCACACTGACTTCCTCTGTTTGGGGTAAGGTTCTGCCCTGTTCAAGGTCCTCGAGCTTGTACGTTGGCTCAACATGGTTGCGTTGGTTGGTAAGGATCCACAGGATCAGGACCCATAGGACTATGGTGGTAATGGCGAGAGCGATTACGCTCAGAGTCACCACTAGGGCAATGTTGGTTTGGGCAGTGGTGAGTCCTCTGGTGTGGTACATGGGTTTTTTCTTGCGTCGTGTGCTAAGAAAAGAAGGGAAGCTTCAAGCTAATTGTTAGACCTGAACCTCACATGATCCAAACAGGAGTAAACTCGGGCTGTCTCATGTTCAGACAGTCACCCGGGAGTCTCGTGTAGTTCAGATATAAGTGATGATCTCGGACTAAGGTCTTAGGTTGAGTGAGTTGGGAGAGAAGTTTGGTATAGATAAACTTTAGCTCAAAGCTGGGGTATTACAGCGAGAGCTACCTACTTATATACTAAAACTACGCTACTAATAATAGTCACAACATATGAAGACAATATGGTAGTCATGCAGTATGTGCAAGCCGTAGTTACCTGGCCTGAGCTTCCTGGTTCTGGTTCAGATGATCATGTGGGGTCAGGGATGACTCAGGCTTCAGCTAATAAGAAAGAAAAGTGAATATCCATGAGAAATTGTAACATCCTTCTAACATACCATTGTTAGCTGTTGAAGTAGGGTGCTTATGAAAATGACGATCATTAATGTGACTGGAGTGACTTACGCGAATGTGCACACAACTCTACTATTCATTTTCCTGTATACTGACCAGATCCATATAGTTATATGATACCTCACATATGGCACCATTCGATCCACCACACATAACGCATGACATGATCCTACGATTCATGGGCATCGATTTTCCCAAGTCTTCGAGGGCTTTGCGCACATTCAAAGCAGTATCGGAGATAACGCCAAGCCACTATTTATAGACAAGATTGAGGAGACTTCAGCACCTGTAACAATGAAGATGCCTTAGCAGGACAAGGCTATGTGAGAAGGTGCATTACTCTTTTCCTCTGATTCTCCTGTTCGAGTTCTATAGTTTGTAACAGCATACTACAATGCTGGTTCTTTGGCCCTTGTCCTCGTTCTCATATTTATCATCATCATTGGGTTCTTATGGTGTAGGATGCGGGACAAGCGCAAACTGTGGCTAGCGATTCATAGCATCAAGTGTTACTCTGTTTTGCCCTTCTCTTGCAGGAAGAATTGAACGGGGCTTTTTTGCAGGTTGTTTTCAGCCAGGAACTATTGACGGTCTGTTTCGGCTTTGGAGGCGGGCAAATATAGGGCTCGGTCCTGCCACGCAGATGCGATGGCCCTCACCAACTAGTTCATGTAGAGCTGGTTTCAGACTTGTGAGGGGAAAAACGAGTATTGAAGGTGATCATGGACGTCGATGAAGAAGCCAGTGATCGTGAAGAGATGTAGCGACCAACTTTGGGACCTGCACTGGTGAAGGTGGAGGTGGTTCCGACCTTCATGAAACTAGTTGGTGGAGGAAATGTAAGCATGGGAAAGCAATGCACCACGTGTACCAAATAGAACTCCTAAGACTCAAACGACGACGATCATAATCCTGCGCCTGTACACAGTCCGTCGTACCTCTCTGCGCATAGCGCCAATGTCATCCTGTCCAACATTCGTCCCATTCACCGAAGGTCGAGGCACTTGACTCAGTTAATGTCATCCTCAATGGAATCTTTTACAAAATCATTAATACTGCACCATCTCTCGTTACCGACAAGCTTATAGTGAGATTGCTGAGCGCACTACCGCCACCATCCACTACCCCTCTTTCCACGACAACCCCTTCTACAGACATGTCCAGGTTCTAAACCACCTCATCCACCGTGACCTCGTCCTTACCATGGCATGCCATCATCATTGACGAACCCCGCACAAAGTCGTCACCGCCCTCATCTTCAATGCTGCCGTCTCCAGTATCTAGGCCGCTGCATTCACACTGCTGCGTCCTGCACACCCCGAATTTATCACCACCTATCTAATTAAAAAGGAGCGGAAAATCGAGACCATATCGCATCGAAGAAGAGGAAGATAGATAAAAGTGAACACCACTGGCACGGCACTCAATGCAGCAGAAGACACGGTGCAACTCCGTCCTGATACCTGACTTGGTGTCGGTAGATCGAGGGGGATTTGAAGGAGTTGGAGGCAAGATAACTCGTAAGGAGAAAAGCTTTAATCTGCTGATCCTTACTACTTTAACACCTGAAATATAAAAACAGTAGTATTTGCGACAGAACGACCTGACCATATGCCATCATTTGAGACGTACATCCGAAATCGAACGAGCTTGGAACAAAAAAACAAGACTATAAATAGTAGGGTGGGGTGGGCTCAAGGAATACATTCTAATAGTTACGCGAGGAGGCTCATATTGTCGTCCTGTGGTTTCTCCTAGGGGAAAATCAGCTCCAGGAAAGTGTGCGAATCAAAATGACAGACACTGATTCGACCCATTTTGTCATCACTGGTAGATACCTCTTCAGTCATCGCGACCACCGGCGTTCGCTGTCCGCCCTGTGTTGAATGGAAAGTGATATCCCTCATCATAGTGCTCGTGATCTCTATATCGGTAGAAGACGTATAGGTCTCTCGTCCACCCATAATCTGGATTCGCGAATTCAGTACCATGTAAATGGCATTAGCATACACCTTGGATTCGATCATGGATGGGATGTAATAGAAGGCCTGATGAGGGAACGCAACAAAGAGGATAAAATTGGCTAGAACAACAACGGCTACAATGAAGCGGGGTAAGCTTGTGGCAACGACGGATGTAGGTAGTAAAAACCTGTCATAGATCCTGTCTCAATAGTGAGACGAATTATTTTTGTGATCAGAATTTGGGTGCTACGGAAAGCAGTATTGCTGCGCATAAGCTACGAAAAAGCATCAGTGTCAATGAAGACAAGTGAGGGAGAGAAAAGCTCACGTAGTGAGTCATGCAGATAGCAATGACAATATCACACAAGGCAGAGCCTCCACACGAAATCTAGGACTGAATTAGCACAATGAACATGGGATATCTTGTTGTCTATTTACCCCCATGTAGATGGATATCCTGAGGTTATTGATTTTAGTGAGGTCCTCAGATTGGAACACGTAGACGCCTGCGATTATAGCTGGCACAGAGCTGGCCAAAGACACCTGTTAATGGATGAGCCAGACTGCCATGCATTTAGAGCACGGCAACAGACACAGATGACGAATGCTGGGATAATTCGTGACCTTGACAGTATGAAAATTCGGTATGCATAGAAGCACTGCCCGGCAAAAGCAACTGTAGTCATGATGAGTCGTAGAATACAAGTATAAGATTATGTGCGCACCAATAGCGGTCATGATGGGAACAACGAGCCAATTGAAATGTATCTCGACGAGTGCTTCCCAATCACCGAAGCCATACGCGAACACTGTGAAAGCATCGTGGGCAACAAGTATTGTCTGAACCAATTCAGCAATATAGATGCCATATACAAGACTTTTTACGCATGGTCTGTCCTTCGGAAATGCTAGATAGTACAGATCTAGTAAAGAGATGTATTAGAAACAACATCGTTATGCAAAATGAGCGACACACAGAGCTGTATAGAAAGAGTCCCAAAGAGCCCCCAGTTCAAGAGATAGCCAATGATCTGAATTGCCATGTTAGTGACTGCGTAGACGAAATGCAGGGTTTGACAAACCAGTGGTCCAGAGCTGAAATGAGATAATTCAGTGGACAACACTCAGTTGAAGACTACTCACACCTGTTCTATAGGATAATCTGCGGGTGTTGAACGAGACACGTGATACCCAACTCTTTCCTATACTATACGCCGCCGTTCCTTACTTTTTACCACTCCTATACTTCATTCCACTAGTACATATACCTCGTAGTTACATCCGCAACCTCAGTCGTTTCCACCTTTACTGTGCCGACTGAGGTATGCGCTACTTAACTCTTATACCTGATACACTTACTCACACGCTCCTTAGTTCTCACATATTGTTCGTATTACTTTAGGTACGGTATACTACCGACCAATACAGTCATTTCCACCTTTACTGTGCCGACTGAGTTCTCACATATTGTTCATATTACTTTAGGTTATGTGGCCCCGGCCCTGCCTTTGAACCAGTCAAGAACATGCAGTATATTTTACCCACAAGAACGACTCACTACCCACAATTACCCACACGAAAAATTGTAACCCCTAACAATGTCGACGACCAGCCCATCCATTACCCAGCTCCCCGAAGCCTCACAATTCAATGGCAAGAACCTCGCATCGTGGAGGATCAAGATCACTGAAATTATCAGTGGCAAAGGCTTATGGGGGTACGTGGACGGGTCGATCCCATGCCCACCTACCACACAGATGACTGCGGGCACGGCACCGACTGCTACTCCGCTCCCACCGGACACCACACCACTCTACTCTTCCACACCGTCGTACGATGAATGGAAATTTCGTGACTCCCACGTACGCTCTCATATTATCCTCAACGTCTCGGACCCTATAGGTTTAGGGGTTAAGATGACGGGAACAGCGAAGGAGGCATGGGACTCAATTATAAGTACCTATGCCGTCCAAAATGATATGGCCTTGTCCGAAGCCCAACGTATCCTCAGGATTACCAAGTACACCGAGGGTGCCGACATGGATGCCCATATTCAGGACCTTCGTATGAAACGTACCGCCATCGATAACCTATCCGAGACTGGCCGTGAATTGAATGATAAGGACTTCAAGGGAATAATCATACGTTCCCTCCCTACCACGCTGAACTGGATGTCAATCGTACCCTCCCTATACCAGTGCAAGACGTCAGTCGAAATCATTTCCCTCTTACAGACGCACCATATTACCCTATACCCTGCCAAGCCTGACTTGTCACTCGCCCTGAATACGAAGTCAGCCACAGGTAAATGGTGTTCCAACCCCGACTGCAAGGCTCGTAAGTGTTCGACCCACAATATTTCAGACTGCTATTGGCCTGGGGGAGGAAAGGAGGGTCAATTCCCTGAGAATTTCGGACGTAACAGAAGAAATAATCAGGCGAATACGGCGTCAAACACACAGGCAGTTACTGCCCCCACCATACCGCAGGCGAATCTGACAATTGCCCATGTGCCCCACATTGCATTCATGGCGCATACGCCCAACGTCGAGAATACGAAGCGAGGTGTGATAGTGGAGGACATACTGTTTGAGGGTAGCATCACTGTATTCACAGGAGAGAGTGATACCATGTTATTTTCACCAGTCAATGACGAGTTGAGTGAGGAAGAAATGCCCGACCTGGAGGACGTCAACGACGACTCAGAGGACGAGTTCGAGCTCACCAGTACGCCCACTGACTCAGACTTTGAGGAGATCACTTCACCATCCATCTCTGATTTTGACGTGCTCGACTTAACCGAGATTGACGATGATGAGGCCTCAAAATTGGACCTCAACCTCTTTGAAGTAGACAGGCCATGCTGTAAGAATGAGGGGAAAAAAAGTGGATATAACCACTCTATAGATTGTCATATCCTGGGATGTATTCACAGCCACAACTCAGCACTGCCACCACCATAATAGTCATTTCAGCTAAAAGCTGGAAAAAATTAATTGGCGCATAGCGCCAATTAATTTTCAGGAATTGGTACTTGAATGATCCCAAAATGGCTCCACATTCGACCTCATATTCTCAGAACACTGCCACTTCCGAAATGAGCAAATGGGGCCTTATGTTATGAATTTATGTTTTGTTAGTCTTTCCATTGGTCATTCTGCTCTGGAAAAAAAGATACATACTCAAAAAATATATCTCATTGATTCCATGGCCTCTCCGCGCACATACGGAAATTGTTTTGGCTGGATGCGTCACAGTGAATCAGGATGCACTTACCGTGGGATTATAGTATTCCCAATATGGTAGGTAGGAAAATTTTGAAAATTTTCGGTAAAATAGTGTGAATTTTCAAGTACATGGCTCTATGAAGCCCAGAAATATCATATTTATATGTATTGTATACATATATCATTTTTCAAGCCAACCAAATGTCCGATTTCTATAGTATTCGAAGAGAAAATTAATTTCGATGATTTATCGGCCATTGCCGAACCAAGCGGATGTTCGTGCCGATTCCGTACTCATGGAATAAACTGCTCAGCATAGGTGAACTTCACATTTCGAAGTGCTGGAAATGATCTTGAAGTTTAGAAGTACCTTAGAACAATACACAGTTTGATTTTCTTAGTGTAGAGCTCAGTACATCTGTGGTAATATCAATTTGAGTAAAAGTCCAAAGAAAAAGTCGCAAGAAGAATGAGTATACAGTGTATATTAGGTGTGGTCAACGATACTACATGGAATATATGCATATAGTCGCATATCGGTGTGGATCGGAAGGTCTAAAGCAGCCGTATTATATATTATATTTACTGTAAAGCTATTATTGTCATGTCTGGGAGTGTACAATAGTGTGTGGAGAGTAAACTACAGACGAGAATGTACAAAATACAGAGAAATTTCCATTAAATTGTACATACAACGTCCCTATCTATCCGGGTCAATATAAATTGTCATATATATACTACAACTACTAGAAGTAAGGTATTCCGATAGTCGACGAGCCATCAGATGGGCTACATCGAGCAGCGGATGAATACCGAGCATGGTTTCCGCTGCTCGATCGAGGCGGACCGGCCAACCGAATGGCGATCGGGTGGCTGTGCTGCTTCTTTTCTTGCCTTTAGCCACCACATCGCTGCCCACCACCACTCTCTACGCGACGGAACAGCCATTGAAATGGCATACAAAGGTACTTTCTTCCACTATCTACACTTAACGTTGTTTTTAGGAGTTTTTTTCATGCGGGAACGGCTGCCACACGCCACAAACGAGGACGAAGACGACGACGCCTACCGGACGACGACGACAACCAAAGGGATGGGTAGGGGACTGGAGAAATGGCGTACATCTGTGGAGGTGTATTGGGGTTGAACATGAAGGAACACGGGGTACGGGGGGGGATACCGGGAGGGAGGGATTACAATCAAGTGGTCACCCCCAACATCCAGACACCGACGGCCAATGACGGCGGTGACGGACGAGCCCCATTGGGCATCGATGGACGACGCACGGACGGACCGAGTGCGCCCAACGATTCTCGTACGGCCCGACTATTTCGCCCGCTGCTGGCACCCCCCGCCCACACCAACATCACCCTCTCCCGCCCTCCCCGGGACAGCTACAAGCCCTGTGGCCGTGCATCTCCCACTCTTTGAGTGGGGGAACACAGCTATGGGTCCCATTCTACCTATAGACCCCACTATGGCCCGACGCCCGCCCATCGTCCCGACACCCGCCCAAGACGACGTACAGCGCCTCCTACAGCACCGCAGATGACGCAACGACTGGTGCATCAATTGCCGACACAACGACGGACCTGACGCACCCAACGACGCCCGTGCGCTCCAACTACCGCGCCCGTCGCTGCCGACCCCCGCCCCGCCCATCATCACCCTCCCCTGCCTCGCCCAGGACCTCCAGAGCTCCCACGTTCGGGCATCTCCCACTCTTTGAGTGGGGGAATATAGCCGTGAGGCTCGTTTTTCCCATCGACCCCACCGTCACCTGCCGCCCGCCCACGACCCCGCCGCCTGCCCTAGACGACATCCCGCCGGCGCTACAGGGCTCCCCATTGCCCCGGAACCTCACCACCCCCGTTTTCGACAACGGGGAATGCAATGGAAATGTCCGTCTGCCCATTGTCCGCCCGTAGGCCGTCGCACCGTCGTCGAACCCCGCCCCCCACCATTATCACCGCCCACGAGCGGGCTACGATCCCCACTACCTCCAACGACCGTGTCAGTCGACGGAGGGCTTGTCTTCGCCCCGAAGTGCACCACGCCCAGCCCTTTCGGGTCCGTGCACGCTGCCCGATGCCCCGTACAATGACGGGGTTTTTTTTTCTCCAAAAAAAATGATATATTTACCCAATGTATTTACTTTAATATACAATATAAATATGGTCTTATGGCTCAGTTGGTATATTGTCTCTTCTGGCATTGTTGAAGCCCTCAGTTCGATTATGCCGCTGTAAGTTATTTTGAATGTTAATGAGGCGCACAAAAATGGGTAATCCACTTCTGGTGCACCGAATCCAGCTTTTTTTGGTGCCCGATGGTCAGGGTCGTCGTGCGCAATATGGCAGCATGCTGTGTACGGTTTGCATACTTTTTTTCCAGCCTGTAGAGCAAGCGGGGCAGCGGGAATTCAGGCTACAATGACCTGCCCCACCTAATACAGCATTCTGACAAAAATTGGCTGATTTGCCATTTTGGGAATTTTGGCCCTACATACCTGGTGGAATTGAGGGCAATGGTGCCGGGTTTGGCTGTATTGACTTAATGTGGGTGTGAAACGGTTTGGGGGTTTGGACTGGATATAACCCAAGGGTTATAACCCTGCTGGGTGTCATCTATAGAAGTGGTTATAACCAGTGTTAACCAGGTATTCAAGTGGAAACAGGTGAAGTAGAAGAATACATTTGCGACACACCTATCGCAGACAAAGCATACGTCTCGACGATGTTTGAGGGTCGAAAGCCTACCAAGTCGCTTCATTTCTTGGACTCGGGCGCCAGCGATCATTTTCTGAAGGATCGTAAGGGCTTTACAGAGTACACCCCACAACCTTTCCGTACTGGATCCTCTGCAAAGCAGTCGGAGGGAGGTTTTGCAATCCTGGGCGTTGGAACAGCTAGTAAACTTTTCCGTCGGAAGATTGGGGAGAACAGATTAGTGAGACTGACGTTTAAGAATGCCTTGTACGCACCCTCCCTGGCAGCAAACCTGATATCTGTCAGTTCGCTTGATGCTGCAGGATTCTACACGACGTTTGGCGGAGGGCAAGCAGTGGTGAGAGACGTAAATGGCACCGAAATCTTCACAGGCCATGGCGACGGTGGTATGTACGTACTAGAGTGTGTCGATGAGGATGGGGAGATACCTGCTGGACACTTTGCGATGTCGTCGAGGAGTAATCCGACCTCCCTATGCCAATGGCATCGTCGTCTGGTTCATGCGGGCATTGAGACTATTGAGGCAATGGCTTCAAAGAGCCTCGTCGATGGGCTAGCAGGAGGTATTACGGACAGAAACGTCGAGGGGAAGTGCGAGGACTGCCTCATGGCGAAACAAACACGTCGCCCGTTCGATGAACCGACTGACCCAAATGTGGAACCCTTGGAACTCGTGGCTACAGACCTGTGGGGGCCTAGCCGTGTGTTATCAAATGGGGGAAAACTATATTTTATGCCGATTGTGAATAGCGGCACTTCCTTTAAACATGGAGTGTTTCTCGCCAATAAATCTGACGAAACCACCATCCAGGCCTTTGACGATTACCGAGTAATGGCCGAGAACCAAATGAATCGACGTGTGAAGAAGTTACGCACTGATAATGCGTTTGCAGGGTCGAAGTGGGTCGACTACTGTAAAGAGCATGGGATTCTTCTCGAATTGACGGCGCCATACTCGTCTGCAGAGAACGGACTGGCAGAGCGAGCTATCCGAACTACCATCCAGGACACACGAGCTTTGTTGCGGGATTCTGGGCTGCCTCACAAGTACTGGGCTGAGGCCGCCGCAGTATCAGTGTATACAAGAAATCTGATACCATCACGGCGACACCCGAATTGCGTCCCTGCAGAGCTTTGGACTGGTAAACGACAGGACGTCTCGCACCTCCGTGCATTTGGAAGTGTGTGCTGGGCGAAAATCCCTACAGTGAATGGTCAGCAAGTTACCGGCGGAAGCAAATTGGACGATCGCTTGATCAGGGCTCGATTACTAGGGTATGCATCCGGGGGGCATTACAAATTGCTTGATGAATCTGGCAAGATCTTTGTCTCCCGTGATGTCATATTCGAGGAAGGTATGCCGCATCGCACGCTGTCAGCTGTGGGGGAGACTGAAGCGAACGGCAACCTCTTTCCCGATGTATTTGAAGAGCAACCGATCCAAACAGCTGACACGTCGACCTCCGCTGACCCTACGCCTGATGACAACCTCGAAGATGCCGCCATTCAACCAGATGTACCCGATCCAGTTCCACCACCGCAACCACATCGTTCAACGAGAATCTCGAACTCGACACGAGCAGCCACCGAGTCCCATGAATACCAGCAATCTGAAAGGCATGCCAAGGATAAGGGGGAGGACTGGGCTACCAACTCCATACATCCGCGCGCTGCAATAGCACAGATGAGGAAGCTGGGCATGGAACTTGACGAGTACGTAGCTTTCCTTGCTGACACCAAGGCTTCACACCGCATCCCAAAGACGTATAAAGAGGCCATGCGACTAGATTCGGAACGATGGGGAGCAGCCATGGACGACGAGTACAATATGCATATTCGCAAGCATACCTGGGACCTCGTACCGGCGACTCCAGACATGAATGTGATGGAATCTATGTGGGTATTTGATATCAAGTGGGACGGTGACGGGAACCGTGTACGCGACAAGGCTAGGTTGGTCAGAAAAGGGTACACCCAGCAACTCGGAGTCGACTATAACGAGACCTGGGCAGCAGTGACACGCCTCGAGTCGGTTCGCATGACGGCGGCTATTGCAGCAGGAATGGATCTCCATCTCTGGCAGGTCGACTTTGTATCAGCATATCTGAATAGCGAGACGAAAGAAGATATATATATGCGCCAACCGGAGGGATACGTCGTACCTGGCGAGGAAGACAAGGTCTGTAAGCTAGTTCATACCATTTACGGGACAATGCAGGGAGCCCACGACTGGTTTGAGACCTTGGCGAAGACGTATGACGAACTCGGATACTATACCTCCCGAGCCGACCCTTGCGTCCAAATGAAGTGGGAGACCGACGGTTCGTTCACCATTACCGACACGTATACAGACGATGTATGGGGAGCTTCAACAAGCACCGAGGAAGCTAGCCGAAGGAAAGGCGAACTAGCTGAGCACTGGGAAATCAAAGATGTGGGGGAGAAAAGTTACTTCCTGGGCATGCGAGTGGACCAAGACCTTGAAGCTGGAATGGTACGCCTCTCTCAATGACCATACTGGGAGCACGTTATCGAGAGGTTTGGGCTGCAAAAGGTACCACCTCGTTCGACGCCTATGCCAGTTGGGACCATACTCGATTCAACTATGGGACCATCCTCGAGTGATGAAGAGGAGGAGATGGCGGACAAGCCATACCGTCCAGTACTCGGTTCAGTAATGTGGGGACAACTCGCAACTCGACCCGACCTCGCGTATGTCGTTAGTGTGCTATCTCGTTTTCAAAATAACCCTGGATTGGCACATTGGACCTCCCTAATGCACGTTATCGGATATATCAAGTCGACTATCGACTTTGGGATTACATATTCACGCAGCGCACCCCTCAAACCGATGGGATTTGTGGACGCCGACTATGGAGGCTGTAAAGATACTCTGAGGTCTACCTCAGGGTATGTCTTCATGATGTCGGGTGGCCCCGTCGCCTGGAGCTCGAAGCGTCAGGCCACGGTTGCCCTGTCTACCGTCGAGGCAGAGTTCGTGTCACTCACTCGGGCTGCCCAGCAATTGAAGTGGATGTTTTCGTGGCTGCAAGAGGTCGGATTGGAACAGGATAAACCGGGGGTACTCAAATGCGATAATCGTGGGGCGGTGTCATTGACGAACACGACTCGTAACCACCACAAGATTAAACATATCGATATTCGCGAGCATTATATCCGCGAACTTGTGCGCGCCGGCGAAATCAAGGTCGAATTTATTCGCGGAAAGGTCAACGCTGCGGACCTCTTCACGAAACCTTTGCATCGCGACCACCACTACCGATATCTCGATGACCTGAACCTTAGCGACTGACCTCCCGTGTCTGGGGGAGTGTTGAACGAGACACGTGATACCCGACTCTTTCCTATACTATACGCCGCCGTTCCTTACTTTTTACCACTCCTATACTTCATTCCGCTAGTACATATACCTCGTAGTTACATCCGCAACCTCAGTCGTTTCCACCTTTACTGTGCCGACTGAGTTCTCACATATTGTTCGTATTACTTTAGCGGGGACGGGCGGCATGTTGTGTCCGCGGTTGTTTTGCAGATTCTGAAGTGAAAGAACCTCAGGCTGTACATATATCACTGACAGCCATCGTGTGAGACCTGAAACGTCAAACACATATCAAAAGACAGGCCAGTTTTACATCAAAGGACGAGGGGAAGGGCAGATTAAGGACAACCGGTATCTTCGATTCTCCAAAGTATAGCCGAAGAGATAATACCGGCGCGCTAATATCAAGTTAATATTAGAGCTAGCCCAAAAATATAGTGCGGTTTTTTCTTTACTCACCATTCTATACGATTGTTGCGTCTGTCATCTATTTTCCACTTGTCTAACAAATGAATCGAAAGCAGCTTCTTATGCCTCCCGTGATGTGGAAATAACGAGAACATCAAGGCGTAAGTAGGGCCCAAGCTCATTGATGAGTCATGACTCAGACCAGGAAACCCAGTTTTCCTGCGGTAGATTCGGAACCATAGGCACAGGTTGCGATAACGTTCCACCGGAGACTACCCAGCAGTACCGTAATTGTACGGCAATCTGTAAGCTTGATTAGATGCATACAATCATCATAGCCGTCAGTACTAGGCTTGCTAGAAGTTGAAATTGACATAGATAACAGGCGTTCCCTAGATTCATGATGTATCAGCAATATATATGAGATCTTTATGAACGCTTACTCTTGCAACGCTTTGAGCAACAATAGCGCTACCGTTGAGTTCGGATAAAGATCCAGTTTGGAAACCACCTCATTGCTAAGTAAGGTGAATTCCGACGAGTCCGGTGAGTCGACTCGTAGTCATCAGAGTGGCCGTGCCACGCTTGAACGACGTCAGTGGTTGTCGACTCCGAGTCGGAACGGGAGCATTAGATTATGGCAGTGCGGGCAAAATTGGAGCTTCACGTTGACTTGGAGCCAGTACTTCTGTTCCTGGAGGCTGTGATAGCATGTCCATGACGTTACGAACATGACTTGAAAGGAGGTCACGATGATAAGAGCCGTAGCCGCCTCTGCCAGCCGTGGGGTCCAGTAAACCGCCTGTGTCGTCATCGCGGTCGCCCCCGTCAGAGTCAGAGTCAATATCTTGAGGCTGAACACGCGACTTCAAGAGCCCTTTTGGTCTCCTAACTTGAACCACACCCACTGCTTGTACAGTAGGTAGCAGGCGAGAATGAGTAAATGATTTTGTTTCGCAGTGACGCGCCTAGTATATCACTGGTCACGTCACTGTGATGTACTACCAGGGGGTGAAGTGCTGCCTGCCATTGCGCGGAAATGGTGACAGGATCAAATGCAAGCACGGGAAAGCATTACACCATGCATCAAAATATAAATCCCAAGGATGATCACTGCCATCTATTGTGCCAATGTACGCGAGAGAATTGATTGCATTCTTCTTTACACGAGCATCCGAACTGGAGATAATGCTACGGTCAACATTGCCTGCGATTGGTCCTGAATGTTAGCGTTTGACATGTTTATTCACTTCGGTCCCCTGCCATAAACTTGTGGGTCTTCAACCTGGGAGGATTAAAGGACCCCTCGGACACCTACACGTCGAAGAAGCGTTTCAAGGTACCAATGATTCCACGTTCCACAGAAGTCAGTGCTAGGTGTTTTCAAATCGATTGAGATATGCTGGACTGAATGAAACTGATGCCATTGAGGAATAAGTACGACAATTATTTAGACCCCACACATTACCTGAGCCTGGTCTCAAAACCGTATGAGCTGGCTTGCCAATCGACAAAGCTTACACGTCTCTGATAGTTACACGAGGAGGCTCATATCGCCGTCTTGTGGTTTCTCCTTGGAGAAAATCAGCTCCAGGAAAGCGCGCGAAACAGAATAACTGACACTCATTCTACTCATTTCATCATCACTGGTGAATACCTCTGCAGTTATCGCGACCACTGGCGTTCACTGTGCGCCTTGCGTTGAACGGGAAGTGATATCCCTCATCATAGTGCTGGTGATCTCCATATCGGTAGACGACGTATAGGTGTCGCGTCCACCCATAAACCGGATTCGCGAATTCAGTACCATGTAAATGGTATTAGCATACAGCTTAGATACGATCAAGGCTGGTGTAATAAAGAAAGTCTGCTGAGGGAATGGCATGAAATATAGGACCGGGACCATCAGAGCGGTGGCAGCTAAAGTCAGACGGTATTAGGCCTATGACAATGGCGGATGGGGAAGTAAATACCTGTGAGAGATCCTGTCTCGATAATGAGACGAATGAGCTTTGTGACCAGAATTTGGGTGTGATGGAAACTAGGTTTGCTGCGCATAAGCTATGGCGTATCAATATCGATGTAGACAACTGAAAGAAAGAAGGAGCTCACATAGTATGTCATGCAGATAGCGATGACAATATCACACAAGACATATCCCGCACCCGAGATCTACGAATTGATCAGCACAATGGACACGGAATATCTAGTTGATCATTTACCCCGATGGAGATGGACATGATCCGGTTATTAGGATTGAGGTAACCTTCGGGGAAAGAGCAGATACCTGCAATTATAGCTGCCACAAAGCTGGTTAAAGACACCTGTTAATGGATGAGCTAGACTATCATGGAGTAAGAGCATGGGGACAAACAAAGACGATGAATGCGACGACGATTCGTGACCTTGACAATATGAATATTCGGTATGCATAGAAGACCTGCCCGACGGAAGCGGCTGTGTTCATGTTAAGTTGAATTGACTGAGCGGGATGTACTGGACGTACCAATACCACCCATGGTAGGTACAACAAGCCAATTAAAATGTCTATCAGTGAGGGCATCTAAGTCACCAAAGCCATAGCCGAACACTGCGAAAGCATCGTAGGCAACAAGTATCGCCTGAATCAATTCAAGGATATAGATGCCATAGACGAGAATCTTGACGAATCGTCTGTCCTTCGGAAATGCTAAATAGTACAGATCTAGTAAAGAAATGTTTCAGAAATAACATCATGAGAGGAAGAGTGACGCACAAAGCTGTACGGTAAGTGTCCCGAAGAGTCCCCAATTCAAGAGATAGCCGACGATCTGAATTTCCATATCAGTGAATGCATATACAGAACACATGATTCAACAAACCAGTGGACCAGACCTGAAATGAGGTGGTCCAGTACACAACACTCAATAAAGATCATAACTTACCGAGATTCTATGGGATAAGCTTTGAGGACGGGAAGCATTTCGTATCTGGGAGCTGTTTTACAGATTCTGAAATGAAAGCACCTGTACTTATATCGTTGACAACCATCGTGAGAGACTTGGGAGATGGCGAACAAATATCCAAGACAGGTCAATATCACATCACAGAAGCCAGTGAAAGGCAGTCCAAGTATCCCGATCTCAATTGGTGTCCTTATCAACGATCAACGCATTAACCCCTCAAATTGATTCTCTTCCACGAGTTGTGAAGAAATCTCAGAGGCAAAATATAGCGGAAGGGATGCCGGTGCGCCAGTTATCAAGCTAATATTATCGTTGTTCCCAGAATGCGGGCCAGTATAGCGGAAGAGCCTATACCGGCGCGCTAGTATCAAGTTGATGTCAAAAATCTACCCCAAGCAAACGATGTGAGAAGGAGGATTTCACTCACCGTGATGTACAATCGTTGGGCCCGCCACCCAGCTACTTTATTCCTTCCTCCAAAGTGAATCGAAAGCGGCTTCTCAGGCTTGATATCCTTCATCATCGAGAATGCTTTGGATATCAGAGTGCCTTGGTATAAAGTTGTACAGCCATCGGAGGTACGGAATGCGAGTGTCATTGATCATGATTACGATACCATGATGAGTAGCAGTCTCCGTATAGTCTTCTCTTGCACTGAGTCATTCCTAATTTATATCGTCTGAACCTCCCACTCGACAATCATACTGCAACGAGGACATAGAGCTGCCAGACTTGAGCTCATCGATGGATCATGACTGGGAAGAAAATGTAAGCGTGGGAAAGCAATGCACCACGTGTACCAAAAAGAACTTGCAAGACCCAAAGGACGACCACCACGAAACCCTCGACAGTCCGTCGTACCTCTCCGCGCATAGCACTAATATCATCCTGTCCGACATTTCTCCGCACTTAGAGCGACATTGCTGAACGTTCTACCACCTCTTTCCACAATGACCCCTTTTACAGATATGTCCTGATTCCAAACCACCCTGACCACTATGATCATCTCCCTCGACTTCGTCCAAAACCACGGTGCACCATCACCATTTACGAACCCCGCGCCCAGTCGCCACCGCCCTCGTCTTCGATGGCACGTTCTTCAGTATTGAGGTCGCTGCATCCACATCGCTGCGACCCTACTTCAAGGCATTTTACGAACCTCATACCTGTCCTCGTATTCGTGGCTATGGTCCCACTAGTGGTGGCGGCGAGGACTCCTGCCGCTGCTTTGGGGCTTCATCGCTGCTCGCGTATTGGTGCTTGCCATGAGAGAACGTCCTGCCGCTGCTTCGGCGCCACGACGGGGATCCTTCTCGTCTCTCATTTCTTGGTGTCGGCAACGAGGATAGCCCCTCTTCAGCGCTGCGACGGTGCCCATTCTTGTTACTTGCGACCTATCTGTCATTTTCAGTGCTTGTCTTCCTGTGTCCGTTATTGATCCAACTCTCATCGTGCCCCACTGCTTCTCATCATTGCGCTGGGTCCGTGCACTCAGAATACGACTTTGTGTATCTTTGTCTGCTTTGTTGTAGCGTCGTCATCTGCCCTCGCCACTAATAACTGACATCGAAGACAAGGTGCAGGGTTTGCGTGGGGAGTCTGTCCGTGACATCTTTGCCCTTGCGCCCGACGAGTCGGTCGGCGCGGTCTGCATTTCATGTCGTGTATATGTTCTCCGATGCCGAACATCTTCTGTATCTGGCGAGACATACAAAGATATTCTAACCCACGAGACGTACTCAATAGTGTTGTGTGCCGGTATCAATACCAATACCAATATCAATACCAATGCCATCTATCTCGTCAATCTACGAGATTTCTCTACATTCTTTCCCATACGAACAGCACCTGAGATAAGTTTGTTAACGCTGTCGGCCAATGCGCCTTATCGTAGGCGCGGTTTATTCATGCGTAGCTTTGGTCTCAGGAAGGTCATAGGATCCCTCAGACACCTACACGTCGAAGAAACGCTTCAATGTGTACTACCGACTTCACATTCCACCAAAGCCACCGCCGAAGTGTTGATATCGAAGAAGAGGAAGATGGGTAGAAGTCTCCACCAATTACGGCACTCAGCGCAGCAGAAAAACCCGGTGCAACTCCATCCCGATACTTCACATGCGCAGTTAAACAAGGGAGATTGGAGTGAGATGGGAGGCAAGATAATTCGTAAGGAGAAATGCTTCAATTTGCTGATACTTAGTACTTGTACACCTAAAATATAAAACAGTAGTATAAACGATAGAACGACACGACCATACGCCAGTATGTAGGTACGTGCGAAATTGTACAAGGTCGGGACGAAGGGGTACCACTCGGCGTAGTAAGGTGGGGTAGGCTCGAAAAGTGCCCTCTAATAGTTACGCAAGGAGGCTCATATCGCCGTCCTGTACTTTCTCCTAGGGGGGAATTAGCTCCAGGAAAAGCGTGCGAATCAAAATAACTGACACTCATTCGATCCATTTCACCATCACTCCTGAATGCCTCTGCAGCTATCGCGACCACTGGCGTTCGCTGGGTGCCGTGCGTTGGATGGGAAGTGATATCCCTCATCATAGTGCTCGTGATCTCCATATCGGTAGAAGACGTATAAGTGTCCCGTCCACCCATAATCCGGATTCGCGAATTCAACACCATGTAAATGGTATTGGCATACAACTTAGACACGACCAAGGCTGGCGTCAGATAGAAGGCCTCATGAGGGAACGCAAAAAAGGGGATAAGGACGGTCAGAGCAACAACAGCTAAAATGAGCAGTACTAAGCTTTTGACAAGGGCGCATGTAGGAAGTAAATACCAGTCACAGATCCAGTCTCAATAGTGAGACGAATTAGCTTTGTGACCAGAATTTGGGTGCGACGGAAACGTGTATTGCTGCACATAAGCTACGAAATAGTACTATCAACGCTAATGAACGTACCCTTTCGGGAGAAAGAGCTCACATAATAACTCATGCACAGAGCAATGATGATATCACACAAAGCAAAGCCTGCGCACGAAATCTAGGAGTAAATCAGCACAATGAACACGGAGTGACTTAGTTGGCTAATCACTCCGATGGCGATGGACGTCTTCCGGTCATTGAATGCAGTCACGATGAAGTCGTTTGTCTGGAAAATGCGGACTCCTGTGATCATATCTGCCACGAAGCCAGTCAAAGATATCTGTCAATGGATGAACTAGGCAACCTTGGATCAAGAGCACGGCAACGAACACAGATGACGAATGCGGAGACAATCCGTGACCTTGACAATACGAAGATTCGGTATGCATAGAAGCCCTGTCCGACAGCAGCAGCTGCATTCATGTTAAGCAGCAGAGATTCCTCGGAGCAGAAGATGCTGCACGTACCAACAGCATCGATAATGGGTACAATGAACCAACTATAGTGTATTTCATTAGGAGCTTCCAAGTCACCGAAACCGTACCCGAACACTGCGAAAGCATCGTGGGCAACAAGTATCGTCTGAACAAATTCAACGATATAGATGCCATAGACGAGAATCTTTACGAATCGTCTGTCCTTCGGAAATGCTAGATAGTATAGATCTAGTAAAGAAATTTATTAGACACGGCATCATTAGAGAATGAGCGACGCACAAAGCTGCATAGTAAGTGTCCCGAAGAGTCCCCAGTTCAAGAGATAGCCGACGATCTGAATTGCCAGATCAATGGATGCAAAGATGAAGCGCACGATTTGGCAAACCAGTGGTCCAGACCTGGAATGAGGCCATTCAGTACACAATACTCAGTTCGAAGATCATAACTTACACCCGGTCTATAGGATAACCTACGGAAACAGGAAGCATATTGTATCTGGGGGCTATTTTACAGATTCTAAAGAGAACGCACCTGCACATATAACAACCAAAAAGCGGACCAGTATCACTTCCAGAAAACAAGGTTCAAGGCACAAGGATGACAGCATCTTCAATGCAGAGATTATCTTGATTCTGTTCGGGAAGTCGAGAGGAGATTTCAAGGTACAGCGGGGGATGTACCTGCGCGCTAATCCCAAATCGCTATGAGAAGCCATCTCGAGAATCAACTGTGAGAAGAATGGAGAATTTTTGGTCATCATTGCTATACAGGTGTCGCGGATCTATCAGATATCTTCTTCCTTGCACAACAGATGGAGTAAAAGAAGCTTTGTATCGGGGCCTAGTATTCTCCGGTCATCAAGATTCCTTTTCGAGATTGATCCATCGATTTGAGTATCTTCATTCTGTTCCACACAGGTTGAGGAAAAACTCCGAACTAAGGTATAGTGGAAGAGATACTCGCCAATACCAGGTTCGTATTTAAACTACCTCCAGAGAAAAGTGTGAGCAGAAGAAGGCGAAAATCATTACTCACTATGCGGGCTTCCCACTCTTCTTTCATCTACTGCGGGCGTTAAATCTTAGAAACGCCCTATACAACTTGTCATGATCTACCTGTTTCTTGCTCATTCAATAAGTGGATGGAAAGAAATTGTGCCTGATGTTCGCCATTGGAATTATTTCTGATACATCAGTGGTTTGTGTTTTGATGTTACAAGCTCGTACAATCGTATTAGAACGCGGCAGTGCCATTGATTATCTCTGCACTGTGACGAGCAGCAATCTGTACGGAAATCTCTTTGCACCGTACCATTCCTGATTCGTGTTGTCCGAGCATCCCCCTCGACAATCGTACTGCGACGAGAGCTGTCAAGGAGACGTAGAGCTGCCGGGCCTGAGCTCAACGATGGATCATGGCTCGGCACGCAATGTAAGCGTGGAAAAGCAATGCACCACGTGTACCAAATAGAACTCCTAAGACTCAAAGGACGACCACCGCTACTCTATACCGCGCCGCCAGCACCCCCGACAGTCCATCGTACCTCTCCGCGCATAGCACAGATGTCATCCTGTCCGCCATTCGTCCCATTAGATTGAAGTTTGAGGCACTCCACCCAATTAATGTCGTTCTCGATGAATTCCTTTACAAAACCATCAATACCGCGCAATCTCTCGTTACCGACAAGCTTAGAGCGGGGTTGCTAAGCGTTCTACCGACATCATCCACGGCAACCCCTTCTGCAGACATGTCCAGGTTCCAAACCACCTTGACCTCGTCCTAGCCATGGCGCACCATCACCATTTACGAACCCCGCGCCCAGTCCTCGCCGCCCTCATCTTCGACGCCGCCGTCTCGGGTATTGATGTCGCTGTATTCATATTGCTACGACCGTACTTCAAGGCAATTTACGAACCTCGCGCCTGTCCTCATTTTCGTGGCTATGGTCCCATTAGTGGTGGCGACGAGGACTCCTGCCGCCGCTTCGGCGCTGCAATGGATTTCTTTGTTGTTGCTTGCATTTCGTTGGTGGCGACGGGGATGGCTCCTGTCGCCGCTTCGACACTGTGACGGAGCCCATTCTTGTCACTTGCGACCTGGCTGTTATTTCCGATGCTTGTCTTCCTGTGTCCGTTATTGATTCAACACCCATAGTGCTGCGCTGCTTGTCATCATTGCGCTTGGTCCGTGCACTCAGAATTGTGTCATTGTTTGCTTTGTCGTAGCGTCGTCATCCGTCCCCACCACCAATAACTGACATCGAAGACAAGGTGCAGGATTTGCGTGGGGAGTTTGTCCATGACATCTTTGCCCTCGCGGGCCCGATGAGTTCTTGTCCCGCTTGCGGTCTGCGCGGACTGCATTTCATGTTGTGCACTTGTCCTGTATCTGGCGAGACATACTCTGAACCCACAAAGATACTTTAACCCGCAATAGAGACATACTCAATAGTGATATGCAGGTACCAATACCAATACCATCTATCCCACCAATCTACGAGAATTCTCTGCATTCTTTCCCATCCAAACAGCACGTGAGATAAGTTTGTCGACACTGTCGGTCAATGCGCCCTATTGTCAGCATGGTTTATCCATGCGTAGCTTCAGTCCCAGGAGGACTATGGGACGGTGGACTCCTCGGACACGTACACGTCAAACAAGCGCTTCAAAGGAACCACCCACTCTGCATGTTCCGCCACGGCCACTGCTGGGACTTTTCCATCCGATCAGTATGTGCTGTAACGAAAGCGGCATGATTGAGAAACAAGTACGAGTCTGGTCTTGAAACCATACGAGGCGTCCTCGTCGTCTTCGCTCCACAGGAGCATGCGCTCCCGGCCCGCGAGTGAGGTCCGAGCATGCGGGGTACGAGCGGAGGACGTCGAAGGGTGGGCCCAGTCACACACAGAGAACCGTTATCCAATTACCAAATTCTCAGACTGACATCGCAGAAGACGAAGAATGATAGAAGCCGACACCACTAACACGGCACTCAGCGCAGCAGAAGACGACGTGACGGTACAACCCCGACCTGATACTTGACTTACTCGGTGGATCGAGGGAGATTTGAGGAAGATGGAGGCAAGATAATTCGCAGCGAGAAAAGCTTTAATTCCTGATACTTATTACTTATACACCTACAATACAAACACAGTACTATATGCGACAAACGACCCGACCATGCGCCAATATGTAGGATGTAGGACGGGATCGTACAAGCCGGGAACAGAAAAAAACAAGGCCATAAATAGTAACGCGGTGAGGCTCGAAGAGTGTACTCTAATAGTTACGCAAGGAGGCTAATATCGCCATCCTGTGGTTTCTCCTAGGGGAAAATCAGTTCCAGGAAAGCGCACGAATCAAGAGAACTGACACTCATTCCACCCATTTCACTATCACTGGTGAATACCTCTGCGGTTACCGCGACCACTGGTGTGGGTTGTGCGCCCTGCGTTGATTGTGAAGCGATACCCCTCATCATAGTGGTCGTGATTTCCGTATCAGTAGAAGACGTATAGGTGTCTCGTCCACCCATAATCCGGATACGCGAATTCAGTACCAGGTAGATGGTATTAGAATACATCTTGGATATGATAAAGGCAGGCGTCGCATAGTAAAAAACCTCATGAGGGAACGCAAAAAGTAGTATCGGGATGACCAGAGCAATGACAGCTGAAATTAGACGGTGTTAGACTTGTGCCAACGGCGGATGTGGGAAGTACAACCTGTCAGAGATCCTGTCTCGATAATGAGAAGAATCAGTTTTGTGACCAGAATTTGGGTGCGGCGGAAACTAGTTTGGCTCCGCATAAGCTATAATGTATCAATGTCAATGAGGGCAACTGAACTTAGAGAAATGACTCACATAGTAAGTCATACAGATAGCGATGACAACATCACACAAGGCATAGCTTCCGCACGAAATCTAGGAGTGATTCAGCAAGATGAACACAGGATATCTAGGTAGTTGTTTACCCCCGTGGAGATGGATATCTTTAGGTCCTTGATTTTAGCGACGTCGTCTGCTTGGAAATTCCAGACACCTGTGACTATAGATACCACAAAGCTGACCAAAGCCACCTGTTAATGGATGAGCTAGACTTCTACACATCAAGAGCACAGCAACAGACACAGATAACAAATGCTGGGATAATCCGTGACTTTGACAGTATGAAGATTCGGTATGCATAGAAGCACTGTCCGACAAAAGTAACTGTGACCACGATGAGTAGTGGAACATGGGGCGAGAATTCTGTACGCACCAATAGCGGTCATGATGGGAACAACGAGCCAATCAACATGTATCTCAGCAAGCACTTCCAAATCACCGAAGCCGTAGCCGAACAGTGCAAAAGCATTGTGGGCGATAAGTATTGTCTGGACCAATTCAATAATGTAGATGCCATAGACGAGACTTTTTACGAATCGTCTGTCCTTCGGAAATGCTAGATAGTACAGATCTAGTAAGAGAAATGTTTGAGAAACAGCATCATTAGAGGATGAGTGACGCACAAAGCTGTATAGACAGTGTCCCGAAGAGTCCCCAGTTTAAGAGATAGCCGACGATCTAAATGGCCACGTTAGCAACTGCATAGACAAAATACACAATTTAACAAACCAGTGGTCCGGACCTGAAATGAGATGATTCAGTACACAATACTCAGTTTGAAGATTATACCTTACACCCGTTCTATGGGATAACCTGCAGGGACGGGTATCATTTTGTACCTGGGGGCTGTTTTACAAATTCTGAATGGAAAGAACCTGTACATATATCTTTGAGAATCATCGTGAGAGACTTGAGACGGCAACAAATACTCAAGGCAGGCCAGAATCACATCACATCACATCACAGGAGACGAGGTGAAAGGTAGTCCAGGTACCTCAATTTCAACTGGTGTCCTCAGCGATCAAGTCATTGACACCTCAGATTAATTGTCTTGATTCCGTCCCACATGTTGAGAAGAAGTGTCCGAGTCAGGATACAGCGGAAGAGATGACGGCGCACTAGTATCAGGTTGGAAAAGTGAGAAGATATCAAAATTAATTACTCACCATGCTATACAATTGTTGGATCCGAATCTATGTTTGCAGTCAACACTTCAGATGTCGCTAGTGCGTCGTGGGTGACGAACATCTTTTGAACAAACTCAACAACGTAGATGCCGTAGACGAGATATTTTGTGACTTTTTATCCCTCGGTAACTCCAGATGGTACAGATATATCAACAAAAACGGATAAGAACGGAATTAATAATGAATGAATGACGCATAAAGATGTACAGGCAGAGTACAGGAGAGCGCTTAGTGTAAGAGATAGACAACGATCTAAGTTGTCGCGTTGATGACCATATAGACTAAGCGCACAATTTGACGAACCTCTGGTCCACACCTGAAACGAGATGATTCTGTTGGAATTAGGTCCTGGTAGGTCGGAAGGAGGGCGTATTGGACTCGAAATGGTGGTATATTCTGTTGTACAACGTAGGGACAGAGGGGGTTCGGAGTCAAGTAAAGATAGGTACGAAATGTCAAAGTAGTAACATAACTGGTAAATACGAGTAAATAAAATGTGGCGGTAAAGCCGTGAAAATGAACTCTCAATAGATTCGATACACACCACTCAACTTGAACGTTATAACTTACAGTCTTTATATAGGATAACCTGTAGGAATGGGCAGCATGGTTGTGCCCGCCGCCCGGAGTTTATGAGAACCTGTTCACATATCGCCGCTGGTCATCATGCATCATGAGAGGTCTGAAAGATGTCCTACAAATACACACCTATAGACAGTCAGCGTCACAGACCGAGTTTAAATACCATCCAGTTATCCTGCTTTCAACCGTCCTCATGAGATGTCAATGCATCAAGTTAGCTCATCACATTGATTATCTTGATTCCGTTCTGCATTTTCAGAGGATATCTCCGCATCAAAGTATAGCAAAAGTCATACTGGTGTGCTAATCTCAAGCCGATATGAGAAGCTATCCTCAGAATAAGACGTGAGAAGGAGGGAGGATTTTTGGTCACTATGCTATACAGTGTTCATGTATCTATCAAATATCTTCTTCCTCGTCCAACAGATGGATTGAAAGAAGCTTTTTATGGCCTAATATTCTCCTGTCCGAATCGGTAATACTTGTTGATATCTCCCAGTGGTGTGTATACCTCTGGATATGGAGAAGCGCTACAGCCATGGGGGCAAGGCACTGTCCAATACTATGAGTGGTAGTGGAGGTTTAAATTTCTTTCTACCGGACCATTCCTGGATCATATCTTCTGAGGACAAACCTTAACAATTTGCATCGAGAGTCAAGGAGACATAGAGCTGGGCTCGAGCTCAGCGAAGGGTCATGACATGGGAGAAAATGTAAGCGTGGGAAAACACCGCGGCCGCTATGTACCAAAATAGAAATCCCAAGGACGACCACTGCCATCTATCGCGCCAATCTATGAGAATCCCGATCAATATTCTTTCCTATATGAACATCACTGGAGATACTGCCATCAACATTGGCTGCGATTTGGCTTTATTCTTAGGGTTTGACATGCTTCGGTACCCTGGAAAGCAGTGGGTCTCAACCTGGGAAGATTATAGGTCCCCTCGGACACCTACACCTTGAAGGAGCGCTTCAAAGATACCACCAATTGTACGTTTCATCGTAGCCACGGCTAGGTGTTTTCAAGTCGATTGGCATGTGCTGGAACGAAAATTGAGGAATAAGTACAGCTATCCGACCAATTTTACGAAAATAATGTAAATCGATTAATCCGGCAGCTCGGCATACTGCCAGCTCACTCGTGCGGCACCACCTCGTTCCGACGTCGACGGCGGCTGCCACCTCCCAGCACAAATGCTGGCTTTAACGAGCACGAAAAACGAGAATCTGACCTTCCCTTTTACGCCCCCATCTGGCGCCCTCCTTGAACTTCCCTATGACTTATCAGGCACTTAGCTCGTTAGCCAAGACCTCGAGAACACTTCTCAATCATTCAGTGTCTACTATACCAGGCTGGCAGCACTCTTATTGCCACTTACACTCATCACTGTATCTTCTCTTCCTTGTTTTTGTCTATGGCAGGCATTAATACCTCGCTACTTTAATGTCATTTCACCTGCACACCATACTGAAGACTCAGAATCTGTGCTGGGACTCGAGATTGGGCGTGCAAGCACTTGTTCGACCCATTTCACCATCACTGGTGAGTACCTCTGCAGTTATTGCGACAACTTTAGCCTGTAACAAGAACCCTCACGGAGACATAGAACTGGCCCAGGTTCATCGATGAATCTTGGCTCGGAAGGGAATGCAAGCGTGAGAAAGTAAGAAAAATAATAAAACCTATCAAACTCTCAGATTGACGTCGTACATCACATTGCATTGAGAAATTACGGGATTGTTTTTAGATTGGTTCCTCTTGATCGGTGACCTTCATTGCTGGGCCTGAGAAACGTTTCGCCGGTCATATCCAGTTCGGTTGACGGATGTGTATGTGTATCACCTAGGACATATCCTACTTTACGGAACTGAACTGGGACTGAAAAATGCAGGGGGATCGAACCATCGTTGCTCAGCTCGGGTATGAATTTGGCTGTCAAGATCGCCAGAAGGATGCGTTCGCTGAAATTAAAAAATCAAGTGAAGGCGGGCTCTATAATCTACTAGGAGAAGACGGAAGGAAGAGACAAGGAGGGCTCGCTGTCTACCGAAAACATCCACCACCGCCATGATGAGTAGCAATCTCCGTATATACTTCTCTGAACCTCCCACTCGACAATCGTACTGCAACGAGAGCCGTCAAGGAGACGTAGAGCTGCCGGGCCTGAGCTCAACGATAGATCATGGCTCGGCAGGAAAAGTAAGCGTGGGAAAGCAATGCACCACGTGTACCAAAAAGAACTTGCACTGACCCAAAGGACGACCACCATGAAACCCTCGACAGTCCGTCATACCTCTCCGCGCATAGCACTGATATCATCCTGTCTGAGAGGCACTTCACTCAATTAACGCCCTTCTCGACGAATCCTGATACTACGCAATCTCCCGTTACCGACATTCACGACAACCCCTTCTACAGACATGTCCAGGTTCCAATCTACATTGACCATGATCATTTCCCTTGACCTCGTCCTTACCATGGTGCATCATCGAATCCCGTGCAGTCGTCAACGCCGTTGTCTCCGGTATTGAGGCATTGAGGCCGCTGCATTCACGTTGCTATTTACGAACCTCGCACCTGCCCTCATCTTTGTCGCTATGGTTCCATTAGTGGTGGCGGCGAGGACTCCTGCCGCCGCCGCTTCGGTGCTGCGATGGAGTTCCTTTGCGTTAGTTGTGTCTCGGTAGTGGTAATGACAAGGGCTCCTGCCGCTGCTTTGGCACTGCGACGGGGTGCTTCATCGTTGCTTGCGTTTTGGTGCTCGCGATGAGAGAACGTCGTGCCGCATTATCGATTCAACACCCATAGTGCTCCGCTGCTTGTTATCATTGCACTGGGTCCGTGCACTCACAATACGATTCCGTGTCATTGTTTGCTTTGTCGTAGCATCGTCATCTGCCCTCGCCACTAATACAAGATGCAGGATTTGCGTGGGGAGCATGTCTACGACATCTTTGCCCTCGTGCCCGACGAGTTATTGTTCTACTTGTGGTTTGCGCGGACTGCATTTCATGTTGTGCACTTATTCTGTATTTGGCGAGACATACTCTGAACCCACAAAGATACTTTAACCCGCAACAGAGACATACTCAATAGTGATGTGCCGGTACCAATACCATCTATCCCACCAATCTACGAGAATTCTCTACATTCTTTCCCATACACACAGCATTTGAGATAGGTTTGCTGACGCTGTTGGCCAGTGCGCCTTGTCTGGGAGGCTGGGACAGTGTGACGGCCATGAGAACTGAGTCCTTTCTGTCTCCTTGTAGGCAGCAGGAGAGCAACGCGTCTATATCAGGTGCCAGAAATGCTCAAGATCAAATCCAAGCGTGGGAAAGCATTACACCATCCCTACCATGTCAATCGCGTCCTTCCACAAAAACTAGCCCCTGCACTCTTCCTTCAATGCGCCTCCTCCACCACCATCGTTTGGCGTGCAGCTCAACACCAGCACCATGTTTATCCCTCTTTGCGCTCCTTTCTGAGACTTGTCTGCATTAGGTCCACTCGTCATTGCCGCGACGCACCACTATAAACACCACCGTAGTTCCTTTGTTTCTACCAGCGCAGGTCACAACGTTGGTCCCTACATTTCTTCACCATCACTAGCTTATCCACTGACGTCCATGACCACCTTCAATGCTCATCTTTCTCCCAAAGAATCTGAAACCAGCTACCAACAATGTCTCACCCATCGCCCCCTCTCGAATTCCTCAGTTTTGACCATCTCCCTCGTCCCGTCTTCGCCTGTTTTGGCCCGACTCCAGCTCACTGCATCTGGACTGGGTCAGTCCTTTTCCCGCTCACACTGGGGTGAACCACAGGCACCGTGACAGACTTCTTCCCTTCACTTTGTGTGCTGATGACGACTGCTCCCGCCGCACTGTTGAATAACAGAGTGTTGCGACGGAGCCGTCCTTGTTTCTCGCGTCTCATTGAGGTGGTGAGGATGGCTCCTGCCGCCGCACTGTTGAATAATAGTGTGCTGCGATGGAGTGTTTCCTGGTCGCTTCCGTTTTGTCTGGGCCCTACAAAGGTACTCCAAGACGCGAGGCGCACTCAGGGCCCGGCCGTTCCTTACTGGGGCCTTGTGCCGGTACCACCACCATCTAGCGCGCCAATGTACGAGAGACAACTGTTTACATTCTTCTTTATACAACTATCACGGGAGATAATGTCGTCAACGTTGTCTGCGATTGGGCTTCAATGTTAGCGTTTGACACGTTTATTCACTTCGGTTCCTTGCCAGAAACTTGTAGGTCTCAACTTGGAAAGATTATAGGACCCCTCGGACACCTACACGTCGAAGAAGCACTTCAAAGAAACCACTGATTGCACGTTCCACCGAACGTG
Organism: Armillaria luteobubalina; assembly: GCA_030435615.1. Lineage (NCBI taxonomy): Eukaryota > Fungi > Basidiomycota > Agaricomycetes > Agaricales > Physalacriaceae > Armillaria > Armillaria luteobubalina. The sequence goes on along the minus strand of JAUEPU010000019.1, from coordinate 928,668 downwards.
AAGCCGCTGCTAGGTGTTTTCAAATCGAATGACATATGCTGGAACGAAACCAAAACGAAACCCACGCCAAGGTGTCGGAATAAGTGCGACCGTTATTTGAACCCCATGGCTGACAACACGAGCCTGGTCTCGAAACCGTCCTCGGCAGCTTGCCAATCGACAAAGTCCGGGTGACAGCCTTGCACGTCTCTTCTGCCAGTTGTGCCAGTGACTATTTTGACGAGCCTGGTAATAAATTGGTTGTATTGAATGCTACAAGCGCTTCGGTTTGATCAGTACGTGTTTGGCTTTCAAAGTATTGCACCATTATCATCTTGCGACTTTTAAACCTATTGAGGGATGCAGGAGTAGCGAAGGATGTGAAGTTTTCTCATGACCTAGGGCTAGATCACTTGTCCTTCGAGAGAATGTCTTTATAATTTCTACTTCCAACATAGTCAGCAACTTTTCAATACTGACGTTGTAATCTGCCTTAGTAGACTCCGACGCTATCCATTTGTCAAACTCTTAGACTTACATCACAGAAGACGAAGAATGATAGAATGGATCGAGGGAGATTTGAGGGAGATGGAGGTAAGATAATTCGCACCGGGTAAATCTTCAATGTACTGATACTTATTACTTGTACGCCTACAATATAATAACAGTAATATATGCGACAGGACGACCCGACCATACGACAGCATCGGATGTACGTGCGAAATCGTACAAGCCGGGAATAGAAAAAAACCAAGGCCATAAATAGTAAGGCGGGGTGGGGATCGAAGAGTGTACTCTAATCGTTACGCGAGGAGGCTCATGTCGCCGTCCTGTGGTTTTTCCTTGGATGGGGGGGATTAGTTCCAGGAAAGCGCGTGAATCAAGATGACTGACACTCATTCGACCCATTTCATCATCACTGGTGAATACCTCTGCAGTTATCGCGACCCGTGGCGTTCTCTGTACGTCCTGCGCTGAGCGGGAAGTGATGTCCCTCATCATGTTGGTTGTGATCTCCATATCAGTAGAAGACGTATAAGTGTCCCGTCCACCCATAATCCGGATTCGTGAATTCAGTACCATGTAAGTGGAATTCGCATACAGCTTGGAGTTGACCAAGGATGGTGTCATATAGAAGGCCTGATGAGGGAACGCAAAAAACAGGATAATGGTGAGAAGAGCAGCAATGCCTGGAATTAGGCAATGTTAAGCTTGTGACAATGGCAAATGTAAGAGTCAATACCTGTGACAGATCCTGTCTCAATAGTAAGACGAATTATCTTTGTGACCAGAATTTGGGTGCAACGGAAACTAGTACTGCTGCGCGTAAGCTATGACAGAGTAATATAAATGCCAACGAACGTAACCGTAAGAGAGAAAGAGCTCACATAGTGAGTCATGCAAAGAGCGATAATAAGATCACACAAAGCATAGCCTATGCCCGTAATCTAGGAGTGAATCAGCACGGTGAACATGGGATGATCTAGTTGGCTAATCACCCCTACGACTATAGAGGTCTTCCGGTCATGGAGTGCAGTCATGTCGACTGCTTCGAAAGCATAGACACCTGCGGTTATAGATGCTACAGTGCTGGTCAAAGACACCTATCAATAGATGAGTTAGACTGCCACGCATTGGCAAGAGCACGGCAACAAACACAGATGATGAACGTCGGGATAATTCGTGACCTTGACAGTATGAAGATTCGGTATGCATAGAAGCACTGCCCGAGAAAAGCAACTGTAATCATGATGAGTAATAGAAAACGGGGGGAGAAACCTGTACGCACCAATAGCAGTCATGATAGGAACAACGAACCAATTAAAATGTATCTCAACGAGCACCTCCAAATTACCGAAGCCGTACCCGAACACTGCAAAAGCATCGTGGGCAATAAGTATCGTCTGAACTAATTCAGTGATATAGATGCCATAGACGAGACTTTTTACGAATCGTCTGTCCTTAGGAAATGCTAGATAGTATAGATCTAGTGAGATACATGTGTTAGAAATAACATTACTGGAGGATGAGCTACGTACAAAGCTGCACAGAAAGAGCCCCGAACAGTCCCCAGTTTAAGAGATAACCGACGATCTGAATTGCCGTGTTAGTGGCCAGTGCGTGGGCCAAATGTGCAATTTGACAAACCTGCGGTCCAAATCTGAAATTAGACTATTCAGTACACGATACTCAGCTTGAAAATCATAACTTACAGCCGTTCTGTGTGACAACCTGCGGGAACGGGCAGCATGTTGTATCTGGGAGGGAGCTGTTTTACAGATTGTAAATGGAAAGAACCTGTACATATATTTCCGCAGGTCAGCATGAGAAATCTGAAAGATGCCCTTCATATACCCATGGCCGATCAGTATCACAGACCGAGTTGAAAGGAAGATCAGTTACCTCTCTTTCAACCTTCCTCATTGGTTGTCAACGCGTCTAGTTGACTCATTAAATTGATTATCTTGATTCCTTTCTGCAGTTTCAGAGGATATCTCCGCATTCAAATATAGCAGAAGTCATACCGGCGCGCTAATCTCAAGTCAATATGAAGGGCTGTCCTGGGTCCATAGAATAAATTGTGCGAAGAGGGAAGGATTTGCTCACCATGCTATACAGGTGTCGCGTCTATCAGATATCTTCTTCCTCTGAGTCCAACAGATGGATTGAAAGAAGCTTTTCATGGCCTAACATCCTCCTGTCCGAATCGGTAATGGTTATTGGTATCTCACAGTGGCGTGTAGATCTCTGGGTATGGAGAAGCGCTACAGCCATAGGAGCAAGGCACTGTTCAATACTATCAGTGGCAGTGTGGGTTTAAATTTCTTTGTACCGGACCATTCCAGGGGGTCATATATTCTGAGGGTAAACCTTAACAATTTGCACCTAGAGTCAAGGAGACCTAGCGCTGGGCCAGAGTTCAGCGAATGGTCATGACAAGGGAGAAAATGCAAGCGTGGGAAAACGCCGCATTATGTACCAAAATAGAAATCCCAAGGATGACCACTGCCATCTACTATCGCGCCAATCTACGAGAATCCCGATCAACCTTCTTTCCTATATGAACATCACTGGAGATACTGTCGTCAACATTGGCTGCGATTGGGCTTTATTCTTAGGGTTTGACATGCTTCGGTCCCCTGGAAGCAGTGGGTCTCAACCTGGGAAGATTATAGGTCCCCTCGGACGCCTACAGCTTGAAGGAGCGCTTCAAAGATACCGCCGATTGTACGTTTCATCGAAGCCACGGCTATGTGTTTTCAAGTCGACTGGCAGGTACCGAAACGAAACTGGCATTACTGAGGAGTAAGTAAGTACTACACTTATCCGACCAATTTTACGAAAATAATGTAAATCGATTAAATCCGGTAGCTCGGCACACTGCTAGCTCGCTCAGGCTCGTGCCGCCACCTTGTTCCGACCTCGACGGTGGCTGCCGCCTCCCAGCACAGCAAACGAGAACCTGACTTTCCCTTTTAAGCCCCCATCTGGCGCCCTCCTTGAACTTCCCTATGACTTATCAGGCGCTTAGCTCGCTAGCCAAGACCTCGAGAACGCTTCTCAATCATTTAGTGTCTACTATACCAGGCTGGCAGCACTCTTATTGCCAGTTACACTCATCACTGCATCTTCTCTCGCTATTTTAATGTCATTTCACCAGCACACCATACTGAAGACTCAGAATCTATGCTGGGACTCGAGATTGGGCGTGCAAGCACTTGTTCGACCCATTTCACCATCACTGGTGAGTACCTCTGCAGTTATTGCGACAACTTTCGCCCTGTAACGAGAGCTGTCACGGAGACATAGAAATGGCTCAGGTTCATCGATGAATCTTGGCTCGGAAGGGAATGCAAGCGTGAGAAAGTAAGAAAAATAATAAAACCTATCAAACTCTCAGATTGACGTCGTACATCACATTGCATTGAGAAATTACGGGATTGTTTTTAGATTGGTTCCTCTTGATCGGTGACCTTCATTGCTGGGCCTGAGAAACGTTTCGCCGGTCATATCCAGTTCGGTTGACGGATGTGTATGTGTATCACCTAGGACATATCCTACTTTACGGAACTGAACTGGGACTGAAAAATGCAGGGGGATCGAACCATCGTTGCTCAGCTCGGGTATGAATTTGGCTGTCAAGATCGCCTGAAGGATGCGTTCGCTGAAATTAAAAAATCAAGTGAAGGCGGGCTCTATAATCTACTAGGAGAAGACGGAAGGAAGAGACAAGGAGGGCTCGCAGTCTACCGAGAGCTTTCCGAAATAATATGAGGCATTGATCTTCTTCTCCGGTGCTGCTCTAAGGAGACAGTACTTTTGAAGGTTGTAATTCCCCTAACGCAAATTTTAGATCTTCTGACGCATGCTATATCCCTATTATTTAAAACCAATAATGGTGACTCTACTGTATGTTCGCTGCTTTCCATGAAGCTGACATATGCGAGGTAGAAAGTATTTTGATTGAGATCATTCAAATTTACAACCGATCGAGTCAAGAATGAGTCAAGGAATCGAGTCACAACTTATTCTTAACCATCAACCATCTCATCCAAAATGTCCAAGCCCAGTCTCTGGCTTCGCTGCGAAAAGAAGGAATTCGAACGTCGAACTGCATTAACACCGGCTACGGCCAAAAAGCTCATCGATGCCGGATTCGAAATCTTTGTCGAGCAAGACGAGCAAAGGATTTTCGTTGACTCGGAATACGAAGCGTTAGTGCAAATATTTTTTCTTCGTTCACTCTTTCTGAATCGTTGCTGTGGTAGTGTTGGATGCAAGCTGGTGGACAATAGTTCTTGGCCATCGGCTCCAGTGAACGTCCCAATCATTGGATTGAAAGAGCTCCCCGAGTCCACAGATCCTATCCCACATAGTCACATCCAGTTTGCTCACTGTTACAAGCAACAAGACGGGTGGGTCGACATATTGTCGCGTTTCCACCGCGGCGGAGGCGCTCTGTATGATATAGAATTCCTGACCGATGCCAACGGCCGACGGGTCGCAGCATTTGGTTATCATGCTGGGTTCGCAGGGGCTGCTGTCGGTGCTCTTGCAGTCGCGTCGCAGAGAAGTGGTGAAAAACTAGGGCACCTCAAGTCTTTTGAGAGTGAAGACGCGATGATCAACACCGTCAAGACCGCCTTGGGTGGAAGCGGAAAGGGTGTCAAGGCCTTGGTCATTGGCGCGCTGGGACGGTGTGGGCGCGGCGCCGTTGACCTCTTTAGAAAGATTGGTTTGGATGAGTATGCATATCTTTCAAGTCAGTTATCATCATGACTCACGTTCCCTTTCAGGGACGACATTCTCAAGTGGGACATGACGGAAACGGCCAAGGGCGGCCCTTTCTCTGAGATTCTTGACGTCGACATCTTTGTCAACTGCATCTACCTCAGCTCCAAGACTCCCTCGTTCTTGACTCGGGACCAGCTTATCTCTGCCGGGAAGGGACGCCGCTTATCGACAGTTATTGATGTCAGTTGTGACACTACCAACCCCTTCAACCCGATCCCTATATACACAGTCAATACAACATTCTCTTTGCCCACTGTACCTGTCGATGTTGGGTGAGCGCGTCGTTTTTACACGAATACACTCTTGTATCCTAACCCATCAATGTTTTCAGGACTGAAAATCCGCCTCTGTCTGTGATATCTATTGATCACCTCCCTTCCTTGCTTCCAAGAGAAGCTTCGGAGCAGTTCAGCTCAGATCTTTTCCCCTCCCTGCTCCAGCTTCCCGATCGGGAGACCGCGCGAGTATGGACTGAAGCCAAGGCACTTTTTGACAAGAAGGTCATGGAGGCCGTTGAAGCGGCTAAGCTGTAGAGGCGTGGAACTAGATCAGCAGAGAAATATTGCCAAAATATGCAGGTTCGTATTACTTACGGTTGTCATCCACATCAGGCTGTCAACACGTAACTTATTCGGATACACCAGAGATGGCACTAAGATCATGATAAGTATGAATATCCTAAATTGTCAGGTTTCGACTTATAGGCACACATCGCGAGGAGATAATTAACACATTGAAACCATTATGAGACAGAACCGTTAACTTATATACACCACCATATTAAACACCCATCGTTGTCTGACCCACCGAGTTCATCGGCGGCTTTGCCTTCATCCGAGATGTCTGAAATTTCTTCACAAGATTCCTGGGCAACCGATGCCAATATTTGACCCGCACCGAGAGTATGGACATGTAAGGAACATGCACTTGCTTGATCTCCCAAAACGCAATGATGCACCAGACTATGAGGACGCCGACGACTATCCACGTCCCACCCACGAGCATTCGGTCGCTTAAACTATTGGCAGCGAAACAAATGATACTGAACGCGACGAGGAAGGAGACCACTCTAAGCTTCAAGTCAGAATCCGGACAAGACCAAGTGAACAGATACGTACGCCCACATGAGTAAGGCGGTAGGCAGACCGTACATAATAGCCAGAGTCTCCATACCTCTATTGTTTCGTTTTTGCAAGCGGAGGAATCGCCGCTGAGAAGGACATTAGTTTAGTTAGCTATACTGTGGTGAAAGGAACGTTCACTTGCCGAGTCTCCGGACGAGTCGTGGACCCTCATACGAGTGCCTAGAATGATACTGCCTATGCTCGCAATCACCGAGATGTAACTCGCTATTTGTGCCGATGAACGTCCTCCATCAGCACTGGCATCATCGACACTTTGAATAGCCAGGAAAGCAACATTGGCGTTGAGTAAAACAGTAGCCTGGACTAAAGCGTCAGTAAATCTAGCTATATCTATGTATCATGTAGCCCTCACGTAAAGGGTAACTTCCTGCCATTCGGTATTGAGGTTCTGAGTGAAGTTAGTCCAAGACGCCTTGTTGGTGTGGACATGCCCATCGCCCCCGATCTTTTTCAAAATTACAAGATGGATATCGGGTGTGAAGAATAATAACGGGGAAAGTAGAGTGACGAGTAAGGTCCGTTTGGACGATGTCTCGTAGATTAACTGGTCGCGCGCAAGCCGGGCCCCAGGCTGACCGTGAAAGTTGATGAATCGGTTCCTGACTAGAAACCAGTCAGACTTGGCTCTTAGCGACAGATATCAACTCACAGAAAATGAACATAAAGCGGCCTTTCAAGCGTTCAGTACATGTTTAGCTTGTGACAACTCGAGGCCTTTCCTTACCGATGCTGCCCACGGATCCTGGACGTCGAGGTAGACCAGAAGTAATGGATTCTAAACAAGAAATTGTAAGGGATAAACACACGGAAGTACTAAGTCCTTACTCTCGATGCAATTTGTAATACCCATGATTTCTTGTAGCTCGGACACACCATAGACGGAGTTTGACAGCGGCGAGGTCATTGTATCTAAGTGGTGGAAGAAATACACATGAAACAGCTTCGACGAGGAGAACCTACCTCCCATATTATAGATCAAGATGTCTCTGAGCTCCTCGACTATATCCATGGTCATTTCCATGCACGTCGGAAACAGTTGACAATGATACCTATTCGCAGTCAGCACGACAGAAAGACACATACGACGGCGTGTATGTACCAATACTGGGCCTCTATCTCAAGGCCAACATGGGAAGGTTCTGTGACGCCTTTGACCTCATCCCACGTAATGAGGTAGTTCATGTCGAAGTCGTCCAGCCAGAAGATAGAACGAGTATCGTGGCTTGCAAAGTAATACGCGCAACACTCTTCGCCGCTGTCTGGGTCTTTGACGATCTCAAATACGAGGTCAACGTCTGCTCGTATTATTATATGATTCTTGTGAATGAACTCGTAGATATCATCAAGATATTTCATGATGCGTTGCAGTTTTTCCCCGTTACGCAGATCAACGCCAGTGAATGACCTCTATTATGGATATTCAGAAGCCGTTCAGAGCACGTTACCAAAAGTACCTTTTCTTGGTGAAACCAATAAAGCGCACCTTCAGGGTGCGCGAATGGCGTCCAACCGTGTTGAATATGATGGCTTGATTAGAAATGAGAAATGGAATCTTGTAAGAACCCGAACGTACGGAGGAAACGATGTCGTCAAAGGATCGATCCAGTATGTCTTTTCATCCGGTCGTCTAAACTGTACATGTCAGTATTTGACAAGGTAGATACGTAGATTCCGAAAGGTACACACATGACAATTTCTCTTGCATATCTCTGAATTTGTTCGGGTGCCAATGGCCAAAAGGAAGGATGCACGGCAGTCAATGTAGTCGGAGGAGTGGGACTGCCTCCTAGAAGATTGCGGATACCTTCCGCTTTGTCCTGCCCGGGGAGTGAAGGGAGCGGCCGGACATCTGCTGAGGTCGTAGAGACTACGGAGTCAGGATTCCAAGGGGGACCGAGGTCTGTCAAACCAGGAGGCAGGGAGCCTGGAAAGTAACGAGATGCAGAGTTCCGACACCCAGATGACCCTTGGTTGTGAGTTGAATGGCCTTCAGATGCGGATGACGAGTCCATTAGAGAGGAGTGATCAGGAAGAGAGAAAATGGGGGGAGAATCTTGGGCCGGGACGACCGATGATAGTTTCTCTACATTACCGGCGTCTGAAAGCTTCCTCATACAACCCGTCCACTCTTCGCCTGATGTTTTACCAGCAGCTCGGACATTAATAGGCCGAAGACCCTTCGCGTGGGCCCTGTCGCGTAGAGCTCGGGAATAACGTCGGAATCGATTTCGCAAGAAAGCCCAAGGGGTAATCATAGCCTTTGACGATGAGCAGCCACTTGCATGGTCACGAATGGCTCTTGTGGTGCCGTTGACAGCCCGTGAAGACAACGTGTATGCGGTCAGAGGACAAGGCGAAGATGACGTCGCAAGCAGCTTGTGCCAGACGACAAGCACACGCACGCGCAGCATTAACGAGTAGGATTCAGATTACAGAAGTGAGCCATATTGCAGGGTAATGCATTATGCATGCCCTGCATGCGTAATGGCAATTCCTGCGCTAGGGTGTCACTTAAGATACTCAGAAAACGTCGTAAAAACGTAATTAAAAAAAAGGAATGCGAGCACTGTGACTTGGTTAATGGTGACTCTATCAGCGATAGGAAGCACACGGAAACCCGATGATATTCCGGTGACATTGTGATGGTCAGTGAAACGATCTGGAATCTGATATTAGCGAGGAGACATGTACGTCTGTATCACTGACCTCCGTCTGTTGTCGTACTGTCGATGGGTCTCGACCCCAACCAACTGAATCGAGCAAATACTCATCTTGCCGAGAAGAGGACGCAGTAACACAATGCCAGACCAGGGCCTTCTGCAGGATAGTTAACCTTCCTTTGGCCACAGGACTCTTGCCTGGAGTTCGTTGTGCGTTGTGCGAGGCTTTCCTTGGTCGCCTCTGAGCTCGATCCAGTGTATTCATGAGGGCGCTAATTCGCATGCACTGCTATATCTGCCTGCCAAGGGCCAGCCCGGATTCGTATTGGGCCATGTCGTCTTTCGGATGGGCGCCGGATAATTCTTCGACCAGCGACTCGTCTTCTCTGGGTACTTTCTTCGTCTCCCCGTTCGACCCTTCACTGGCTCGCAGGAAATCCCAAAACAAGCTGCTCTCATCACTCTCCGGCATTACGAACGATCTTCATACCTCTACGCCGTCGCTCTGCCGAGATCTTTTTCTGCGAAATTGTCGGGGTTAGTAAGAAAATAACGATCCCATTGTCATTTCTGCCATAGAATATGGTTTGAAGATGACGAAAGGAATATAGAGATTCAAAACATGCAAGTTCGGGATGAAGGTGATCGGGTAAATCCGAACAGCAACAACCTCACACAAACCTCACATCTCTAAAATTGGAAATTACCGCCAATAACGAGATGCGTGTTTTCGTTAAAAAGCTACATAGATCGCTTAGAACTAAGACAATAAAGAGTAAGGTGATACTATAGGGAAGTATAGGTAGCGAACAGGTGATCGAAAAACAAACGCCGAAACAGAAAATCAGAACGGATACTTTATATGAAAGTTGTAACGGAACAGGGCCACTCTAGGTTATTCATCATGACCATTACTGTATATTTGCAGGAGCCGATGCAATAGGATCACCTGGCTGCTCCGTCTGGGCTTCAATGTCCCTTTCAAGGACTGCTCTCTGCGAGTCCGATTCCCGAAAGCCTGAAGTGACTGTTTGTGAAAGTCGAGAAGATCGCAAAGATGCCTGGAAACGAAGGGTCGACATCGGCGTGGCTTCGTCATGGTCTTCGGTTGGGCGTGTGTGTCCTGCCGCTGCTCTACCAATAAGGAGCGTGGGCGCAATTCCCCATACAAGGTGTTCGGTAAGAAATGAAGGAGTCAAATATAGTGAACATACCTTTGCAGCGCCAGTTATTGCATCAGCGTAGTACCATCCGAAATTATTGCAAAGGAAGAAAGCCAAGAAAAAGATCTGAGCTATCGAATAAATAGCAGAGGACTCCACCAGCACTTCGATGAAACGGCGATACACTCTCACTCGACCGCCTGCTCCTTGTCTAACCCCGGTGACAATCAAAATGCGAATAATGATAAGAGACGTGCACCACAGTGTCGTTGCCAGGGTAGAAGAAAAAAAGAGCGCACCGAATACTGTACTCAATATACCGAAGTACTCTTGACGTATCTCAATGATTTTCGACACTATACAGAAGTTAAATATATGGAAAAGATAATTGAGATCGGACACCTTATCAGTTGCGGAAATGAGGGAAAGAATAGGAAGCAGAACAACAATCCAGCGCCGTCCCAAAACCTCCCAACAGCACCAAACCTAGAGTCGAAAAGATGATAAGCTGACATAGGTAACCATTAGTGAAATAGCACATACGATATATGAGTCAGAGAGAATAGTACTCATAGAAGCTGCAATACCCGTCTCCAAATAGGCAGCTTGGTTCAGTCCGTCCAGCTTCGAGTATACAGTCCAAAAATTTCGCCCATTTTGGATGAATGCAGAGCTTGTCAATGCCCAATTAGCAGCAATATTGACAGTGATCAGAACATGGAGGAGAATAACGATGACGACCAAGGCTCGTTGCCTTGGCCGACATTTGTTGATGACTATTCCTCACGTCAGTCGAGACTCGGATGTCATAGGAGAGATGGTCCTGGCTAGTGTTGCCGCGACTCGGCTTATCTCGGCTTAACGCCGAAGTCGCTTTTGGGCCGTTTGCGCTTGGTGTGCTGTGACTCCACAATTATCCAAAATGGAAGATAATCTGAGGTACGCATTAACTCACAAGAATTATTGGTAGTTTTAGCGATAGTGTAGCTGCTCCCTCTGTCCTGCTATCCTTGACGGCTCAAAAGTCGACTTCGGCGTTAAGTCGAGATAAGCCGAGTCGCGGCAACACTAGTCCTGGCTCACAGATATTCTACAGTGTGCAAGCAACAATTCCGGTATATATACCTGTCGTGAGTCAATACTTATATGTAAAATCCCCAAGCACCGTTACCCACCATGTGCAAAAAGAGATAAAATTTGGAAGCCCAGGTTAGCATCGAGATATTGAAACAAGAAAGCTTTCTCCTGGTCGGTAAGCACTGGTGGAATATCTGCCTGAGTCGCCATGAAGAAAAGTAGGAGAAATGGGGTACGGGGTTATGAAAGCTCTACGCACCTTCCTCTTAATATAACGACACTTACCGGACAATTTCATTGGCTGCTGCAAAGATAATCATGGGGGTGGAGTTAGGCCAGGATCCGTATGTACAGAATCAAGGAGGCGATACCGGTGGAATTTCAGCGCTGGTTTCATATCGAATACGTTCCCACCATAGCATGAAATTGTAGAAATTAGCTGCCAGATTGACAGAAGGAAAGTGGGTAAGCTTCGATATCACGTACGAGAGTGATACTGAAGGCTCCTGAATTCTGGAAAAAGGGATTGGCGAGGTTAACAACGGTCTCTGAAAGTTCGACATGGACCGTAGACAATAAGCGAAAGTTTGCCACGATTCACGGAGATAATTCATCTTCTATAAAAATAGGTGAGGTAAGACAATACAACATGTAACTCATGATGAACTCCACGAACTTAATCTCTTCCAGAACCACTTTCCCTTGTCAATACCATCTTTAGAGGTAGGGCGTTGCCATCCGAGTCTGAATGCTGATCTTAGGTCCCATCGTCGGGTCTTCATCAACCATCACTTGGTCATTGAGATAGGCAAAAGCGGTGACAGGCCAATACTAACGGAGCCGAGGGAATTGACATGACGTGACGCTATTTGAGGACAGATGAATTGAATTTCTCGGAAGACTCTCCGGGCACCTAGATAGAATCAGACAAAATGGCATCTAGGAGAGATATACATTGTGCGATGAAGAAGACAGGGCCTCATTGATGGGCCTATTGCTCCCGCGACCGGAAGTTGTGGAAGGCAGTACGTGTACTACTCACAGACTTCCAGTATCCAGGAGGCGACGTTGCAACTCACAGCACCTTTGTCGTTCCAAATGATGCCAACAATACTAGACAAAGCATTAGAATAGTGAATATGGTCCAAACCAATGGTATTCTACACGACTCACTTACTGTCTGAACCTCCTTCGCTGCCTTTATCTTCTATAGTGTCGGTTTTGTCGTTCGTCAACACTGTATTTAGGCATCTCAACCTTTCCGATGGGTGCTCTTCCTTCGAATACTGTGTTCATTCCTGTCATCTTTGCGCTGCCGCCGATCATCGTTAAAGAAGAGATAATGCGGGGATACGAATCTCGTGCGCAGTACAGTCGGGGCAAATCACTGGCTGGTAAAAATCATATGTCTCCTTCCGTGCCTAACGACCGTCCTCATGCACAGATTATGGGAGGATTTTTCCTTTACAGCTGGGAAATTTCCCTCCAGGAATGGCACAGACACATAGAGCCTATCAAGATGCGTCCCGAAAGGAAGGAGGGTGAGCCACAAGCGCAACTGCCTGATGTCCGTCACGACGACGCAATGGGAAGAGGACCGAAATGTACTCTTGTAGTCTCAGCTACTGACTAGAGGTAGTGGCGCGTCTGCTCGGTGTGAGCGACAAACGCGCCATAGAGAATCAGGCTGACAGAGCAGAGAGTAGCCAATTCGGCAAAGAGCTCGACTGCAATATGATGGCCTATACTCCGAACCGGCTTTCTCTTGACAGAGCATAGCGAAGAAGCTGAGTATGGCGGTACAACAAGGGGTTGTATCGGATAGTTTAAAATTAATACCAGGGAGAATTGTAGCCATAGCGAAGGATACGTAGGATCGCCAAGGCGCGCGAGTAAACTCAACGGGAATTTTGCTTATAATGAGATCTCCATGGCTGTCGTCAAATTTAGACGGAATCTCAAACGTCGGAAGGCTCGGACATACCGACGGTGCAGGCGAGTACCATGCTGGGTGGCACGACCATTGTCCAGTATTCGTGGTTTGAAATGATCCATCCTATGCGGCTCCATCACTCTTCAGCTACTCATGACCTTCATCAGGCGAAGTCCTGGCTCCACCGAGACATTCTGCCGCGGAACGCTGGACCAGGCGGAGGGAAACATGAGAGTTTTGCGTCTGTAGTCTTGCCATACTTAGTCTGTTTGACGGCCCAAAGAACAAAAGCCGGGTGAATCCGAAAATTGCCTGTCCAAAATTGGAAATTTCCCGCCAAAACCGAGATGGGGGTTGAAGCTCGTCAATTCCCACAACAACGATGAACTAATGGCAACTTTCCTATTCTATTATGAACTAAGTATGAATCTGTGGCAACTAAGGTCTATTTTAAGAATTTTTGGATACTGCTCTAGAAAGATAGCAGAGGCCGATTATGATGATTAATCTAGTCTTCGCCTATTCATACATCTCTGCATCGTCCTTCACCTCCATTCCAAATTTGGGCCACATCGACTTGGCCAGCATATCATGTTTTCCATTATTGATGGACTTGATAACACCATTCACTTGGTATATCCTTTTCGCCTGGAGGGCTATCAGTACATGCCAATCTCTCCATGATCATGGCGACTTACAATGCCCAGAGACACCTTGATGGATGGGGGCGAAGGTGTGTACCTCTCCAATTCGTCTTTTCCAGATCCATTGATGAGCTTCAGGATGTTCTTGGCTGCGACGTCGGCCTAGAAGAGCAGTTAGGATAGCATACAAGAGGGATAAACTCGAAGGCTGAACCTGAGCGTAGGCATTATGTCCAGCCTGGATAGCACCAAATGCGTCGGCCGCATCTCCAATGACGAATATGTTTCCATAGGGAGTATCTTCGAAATCTTCCTCCGACACAGGCGTGGAGGAAGTAGAGGACACCGACTCCTGAGAGGGAGCATTTTTTTCATCCAAGGCAAGCTTTTCGAGTGCGGCCTGGAGCTTAGCAGCGTCGGAAAGCATGGCTGAAGGCTCATTATCGACGGAGCTGGGTGATACGGGTACAGAAGGTGCGATTACACCAAGCTGGAGAGTCCTCAAGACATGGGCTAGCGAATTTTCGGGGTTCAGTGTAGCCGGATCCATCTCCTTCAACAGCGCCGTGTTAGGGATTTGTCCCGTACAGAGCAACTAGCGAAAAACATTAGATTCCACTATCTCTAGTATGAAGACGAGACCAACATACAAGGACATCGGCAGCGATTTCCTTCCCAGACTGTGTTCGCACAACGCGCTGTCCCGCATCATTAACCTTGTCAACGGAACTCATGTCCAGACGCTCCCCAAGGATCATCTCAACGTTGAGTGCTATCAAGGACTGGACGACTATTGGCGTCGTACGTCAGTCGCAAGAAGTAAAGACAATAGCACATGTAACCTACTCTCGGCATGCATTCTTTCATCATACTTGGGTAACAACCTCCGACGCGAATGGAGTAGAGTAACCTTCTTAGTTGGGTGAACATCAGCGATATCAGAGGCCAGCTCTACGCGATTATGATGATCAGCAGAGCTTGGGCGAAATAGTCCGAAAGCGGCATACGTATTCCTAAGGCACCACCTCCCACGACGAGCACGCTGCCAGCCGCTGCAATAACCTTCTGGCTCGTCTGGAGCCAGCTGATTCCCTCCGCCTTGGTTCCGTTGCTTTCCGTCCTT
This sequence comes from Armillaria luteobubalina, assembly GCA_030435615.1. Taxonomy (NCBI): domain Eukaryota; kingdom Fungi; phylum Basidiomycota; class Agaricomycetes; order Agaricales; family Physalacriaceae; genus Armillaria; species Armillaria luteobubalina. The sequence goes on along the minus strand of JAUEPU010000019.1, from coordinate 913,649 downwards.
TTTTTGTCTTTGGAGTCGAGCCGGGGACCACGAAGATTGACGGGATCGGGTAACTGCGACCCGAAAGCGTACACAGCATAATCGAAGTGGAGCGTGGTGGAATGGATGCCAAACTCGGGGAACGATTGAGAGAGGACGATATGACCTGGGTGGAAAGACTCCACCTGAGCGTGAAGGACAATATGCGGTGACGGCGCTGAGGGATCTGGCAGCTGGAAAATGTTGCGTGTAGGAATGACTAGTCGCGGTTTCAGGTGCGAGTATCGAGGAGGAAGGCAATACATACATGCTTTATGTTCATGACCTAGGAGGACAGAGTACCGAGGAAAAGTGTACACGTCTACAACGATCAATTAGTTGAGTTAGCTGGTCATTTCGGGCCTAGTGACATACGGTTTACGTGGCTTCGAAAAAGAAGAAAGTCAGGGCCCAGGGATCAACAAGGAAGCTATTCTTCCACGTACGAGTTCCTGTCCACGACAACTACCCTCCATCCTTCTGGAACCGCGTTCGCGAGCAGATGAGCTGCGCGAGCACCTACAGAGTAGCACAGCTTTGAGTAAAATGCAGAAGTACTGATTGGGTGTATTCACCACCGTATGCAGCGCCTAGAACGACAACAGTTTTCAAGGGAGCGGGGGCGGGAGCAGGGGAGACCGTGGTGGGGGCCATTCTAGATGTTGATCATTCGATATGGGGATTTTTATCTGATTAGATGTTTCATTACAAATGCCAAGATAAGAAAGATAAGACCGAATTATCGGTAATAAGGCCGAGCCGAAGATGATGAGAGATGATCCGAGCAGTTTTCGAAATTGCGGTGGGACTGCGATCTGTATCGTAGGATTGAGTGATGTTACTGGTAGTAGAGAGTACTGCGATAGGTGCACGACTTTCTGCCCCAGCGGCATGGCGTGCATGCGTAGATACAAGATGCACATGCCAGATGACACGTAGTGCAACACATGCAATACTTCAGGTAATATTTGGAGAACTGCGCTCCATGGCACGGTACGTCGCATCGGAGTGCTTGGTAACCTTGATGAATCATGATACCCGTCAGGCTGAGATCGTATTGAAGATGGGTCAGCAGTTTGGTACACACGACTCACAGGCTCTCACAGCTAAGAATCTGCCCGTTTAGGCCGGAGCGAAGGCTTTGATCTCCCTACTGTGGAAGAACGTGGATTTGAGAACGGGCCTTCTTTTACCCCAGGTCAAGCATCTTCATTTGCGTCTCAATTTAGCGGAATGACGAAGCCTTGCCGTATCAGACCGTGACGGCCCTCTAACCCTACGAAACACGATAAAGACACGGCCGAGTACGTTCAGAAGAGTCAATCTTACCCGAGGATCATTCCGGTCTCCCGAAATAATGTCAAAAGTCTGTTTGGAAAGAAATATATCCTATCCAGGTGGTTCACGAAGGTGTTCGGCTTGCTGTTCGATATAATGCTGCCACAGGAAGAACGGGAATGAGATGCTCCAGGATGTATGCTCGTATGATATCCGCTTGCATATCCATGTTGCAAGCAGGGCCATCTAAAGAACCTGGCTGATGGGGGTGGTACGCGCAAACGCGAGTATTAAGAGCCCTAGAGCAGTTGTACAATGATCTGCAGAGAACAACATCGAACTACCACTGTAATCCAGTCCTGATAGTGGTGCTACAGGTCGAGAATCGGCTCAACCGTGTGACAGTCAAAGTGCTCAATTGCCAAGCAGATCACGTTAGGCGTACCTGTTGTCAAGGATGGACACGGGTCAGAAGCAGAGCACAGTCCCTTGGCACGTCGCTGCTGCAGCTGCTATCAACGGAAAATGGAGCTACATCGAAATGTAAGCATTCAAGAAAACGTGCGTTATATAGGACAAACCAGGCTGACTTTCTTTGATGGTGATTCAGTCTCTGTTATCCTACCAACAGTTCCGGCCGACTAATCGAAGTCTCTTTCATCCATCATGATACCTGATCCAACTTTTAGTCGACACAAAACACGAGAAATACTATGTCGACGTACCGTTTCTTGCGCAAGTACCGTCCCAGTGCTTTCAGCTTCAAGGTAAGCGTCTAGTTCCTTGTCTAGTTCCTGCAGTCTCTAAAATCCCGAGGACCCTAGCATGGGGAACGAAGCCTAGAAACGGCGCTGATTATTCGAGTGAACGGCAGCAGCTACCGTAGCGCGTACGGCACCAACTAGGAAACACTAAATATCGGTGTATCACCAGATTTCCTGGCTCGAATGGCAATTGCGGCGCAGTCATCGCGTCGCTACGGGTCGCTGCTGAGCGGATGCTCGCCCTGAGGATGGATGTTTGACTTGAATGGCGCCAAGCAACAAACACGTGGAGGTCGCAGCAATTATTTAGAAATAAATAATAATTTGTTTCCGACTCTCATCTGGAATGGGCTACGAACGAAAACGCTCAGTCCCTTTCCCTTCTCAACCTGGATCCTCGAGCTCGACGTCTTTCTCTCGCCGTGGTCGTTCTCCCCAGCGGTCGCCCTCGCCGCCAGCATCCACCTATTTCCCATTACTAGCCTCAGATCCGGAGAATGCGCGACTACAACCGCTCCCCGATGCTGAGGCACACTTTTCCTACAGTACCACCCTTCGGAGGCATCATCTCGAGGGGTCTGTCACGACGCCGTCTGAGCTGGCATCGGCGGTGAATGCAGAAGCGTCGAGCCTCTGGTCGCGTGTGTTGGCTTGGATCACTGGACAACCACCAGACAATCATTTGGAGAGTGGAAGGGGTACGCCCAGACCGGAGCCGCCGAAATACACCCTGTCGTCGCAGTATGCTCACTGTTCTGTAGAGGTGAGCATTATTTTTCCATCGCTTGTGTTGCTATACGATAATCAAAGTAACAGGATACAATATCACACTACCGGACATCTATTACCGACGGTTTGCTGAAGTCCGACATCCCCAATTTGCTCGGGACACACGGATATAACGAGTTCTCTGTTGCCACGCCAGAACCTATTCTCATTAAATTTGCCAAAACAATATACGAGAGTCCACTCATTCTCCTACTATGTGCCAGCGCAATCATAAGCGCTATAATCGGCAACATCGACGACGCCGTTAGCATTACTATTGCTGTCCTCATCGTACTCACCGTCGGCTTCGTGCAAGAACAGCGCTCAGAGAAGAGTCTCGAGGCACTGAACAAACTCGTTCCTCATCACTGCCATGTCATTCGCGAGCGGGAAACACTGCACGTTCTGGCCAATGAACTTGTTCCAGGTGACATTGTCACTTTTTCCACGGGAGATCGGATTCCAGCGGACTTGCGGGTGATTTCGTGCGTGGACGTGGAGATTGACGAGAGCAGTTTGACAGGTGAAACGGTGGCGCGTCAGAAAAGCACAGAGGCGTGTGTAGGTCCCACTCCGGCTGCGTTGGCAGATAGGACATGTATTGCGTACATGGGGACTTTGGTCAGGAACGGTCGCGGGATGGGCGTGGTGATTGCCACGGGGACAGATACAGAGTTTGGCACGATCTTTACCATGATGCAAGATGTAGAGGAAAAGCGATCGCCGCTGCAGCTGAGCATGGACGAACTCGCACAGAAACTTTCAATGATTTCTTTTGGCGTGATTGGACTTATATGTTTGATCGGTGTGCTTCAGAAGAGGTCGTGGCTGGAGATGTTCACCATTGGAGGTATGCTAGTAGTCTTTCAATGCGCTTGCGGTTGTTTTTTGAATAGTTTCTTGCAGTTTCTCTTGCCGTTGCTGCAATTCCCGAAGGTCTTCCTATAGTAACCACGGTCACTTTGGCGCTCGGCGTTCAACGGATGGCGCATCGAAAAGCTATTGTCAAGAAGCTCCATTCCGTTGAAGCACTGGGATCAGTGTCGGTTATATGTTCCGACAAGACGGGCACATTGACGAAGAACGAACAAACAGTCATCGAGGCGTACTCCGTTGATGAGGTCATCCACCTCGATAATGAAGCCTCCCCTTCCCTACCTCCGGCTGTTCGTATGTCAATCGACATTGGTGCACTATGTAACAATGCCTCTCTGAGCCGGAACGATGACGGGAGTTTCGTCGGCCAGTCTACCGACGTCGCATTGTTAAATGTGCTCTATCAAGTTGGACTGCCTGACCGGAGAACAGTAGGTTTCGTCTTCCTCCGCATCTTAGTGCACAGTCTTATACCCCGCAGACCTTCCAACGGCTCTCAGAAAAACCTTTCAACTCTGAACATAAATACATGGCAGTCAGCGGCATCCACCAAGACACGTCATCATCCGGGAGAGAACTGTGCTATCTCAAAGGCTCTATCGATGTAGTGCTCGATCGGTGCAAGTTTTACTATGTCAATGACGAATCGACACCTGCGTTGGACGAGAAGGCACGGAACGTCATACTGAGCAAGGCCAAGGCAACCGCGTCTCGAGGTTTACGAGTCGTGGCGATGGCGTATGGGTATGGCGGCGTGGACTTGACCACGACGACAGCTGTGAATGGCAATGCCATGCTCCCTTCGGCTCCCCCGACTCGCACATCCTCCCCCGCACCAGGATCGTCTAATATGGTTTTCGCAGGCTTCCAAGCTATGCTCGACCCTCCGCGGAAAGGCGTAAGCGACTCTATCGCACTCCTACAAGCGGGTGGCGTCCAGGTGGTGATGATCACTGGTGACGCCGAGGAGACTGCGCTCTCAATAGCGCGCAAGCTGGGTCTGAAAGTCAGCTCTGATGGGAGTGGGTGTCTGACGGGCGCTGCCATCGACAGAATGAGCCAAGAGATGTTGATGGAGAGAGTCGGACATGTGAGCGTCTTTGCGAGGACGACGCCGAGACATAAGATGGCGATCGTAAAGGCGTTCCAGGCGAGAGGGAAGATTGTGGCGATGACGGGCGATGGGGTCAACGATGCGCCTGCGCTAAAAATGGCCGATATTGGTGTTTCAATGGGGAAGAGCGGGACTGATGTGGCAAAGGAGGCGGCGGATGTGATATTGGTGGATGATAATTTCAGTACGATTTTGCCTGCTGTTGAGGAGGGTGAGTTTCTGTTTCCTTCGTGGGTTACTGCTTCTAACCGTATCATTAGGAAAATCAATATTTCATAACATACAAAATTTCCTGTCGTTCCAGCTGAGTACGGCTGCGGCCGCGTTGACGCTCATTACGCTCAGTACGATGCTCGGACTGAGCAATCCGTTAAATGCAATGCAGATCCTATTTATCAATATTCTCATGGATGGTGAGTTCCCACCTCCGATGACGTAGAAGACGGGATTTATTTCTTCTTAGGTCCTCCAAGTCAGAGTCTGGGCGTTGACCCTGTAGATCCTGCCGTCATGCGACGACCTCCCCGTAAGAAAGACGCGTCGATTATAACGAAGCGCGTCCTGTATCGTGTCCTCTTCTCGGCGTCGATTATTGTGTTTGGAACGTTGTTCGTGTACATGTTCGCTCTTGAGGACGACAGGATGTCTAGGAGGGAGCAGACGATGGTGAGTCGCATCTCTTCTCTTCTCTTTACGCGCATATAGGACTTACAAGGATATTCCTTTGTAGACGTTTACGGCTTTCGTCTTCCTTGACCTTGTTTCAGCGATCCAAAACCGTGGCTTGGGATGTGGGCTAACGCACAACAAGATGCTACTAACGACAGTAAGCGTATCCGCGATCACACAGATAGCGCTCGTATACGTGCCCCTTATGCAGTCTGTGTTCCAGACGGAGGGGCTGAGGATGGGTGATTTGGGCGTAATACTCGGGCTGGCGGCTACGAGTATGTGCCTGCATGAATGCAGGCGAAGGTGGGAGAGGAAAGGAATAGAGGAGAGCGAGAGGTGGGGTAGAGTTAGCGAGATGGTCTAGCGAAATTTTATATATAGGGTTCTTGGTTTACATCTGTACAGGAGACGTAGAGATAATTTATCTTTCAATCATTCGCTTAGTCCACGAGACGAAAGGCCCATTTGGGAAGAATCGCGTGTTCGACGCGCGTGAACCTGGTGCAAATTGCTCATCTCTCTTGCCCACCGCTTTCGACATCGACAACCATGGTAGATAACCACTCTCAACAGAATTCAGCACTATTTCCCTCTGGAGAGCCTGACAGTACCCAGCACGCTCCGATTGCAACTCGTAGCCAGCCTGGTGGTACTAGCGCAGCTCCGGGATACCGGCGTCCAGCTGCTCGTCCGTCTATCACAACTTCAGGATCTCGAAATTTCCATACTATGGACTGGAACTCGCGACCGACAACACCCCGAACGTTTGGCCACACCCCTGACAGACCGTCACAAGCCTTACCCTCTGCTACTGGTGAGATTCTCTCATCGATATCTTCCGCTGCCTTTCTGGGCTCATTGCCTCTATTCATAGACTTTGACACACTCGGGAACAGCTATTCTGAGCCGCCGCGTGCCGGTGTTGACCCAAAGTCTAAACTCTGGGAGTATTACAACAACGAGGCTCGTCTGGCGGATAAAGATATGTTGAGACGCTGGCAAGATGACATGGCGACGCTTCTCATCTTCGTACGTCCCTCCAAACCGCGCCATTTCTCTCACTCATATTGTTTAGGCCGGTCTATTTTCTGGTGGTGTCCTCACCGTCTTCCTCATCGAGTTCTACACGACTCTTCAGCCCGACTACGAGCAAATATCGATCCGGCAGCAGTGGCTCATCTCGGTCAACCTTCAGGCATTGCTCAACGCGACTGCGGGTGTTCCGACGTACCCCATTTTTGACACGACCGATGCCCTATCGGAATTTCGCGTTCCACAGTCTGCGTTATGGATACAGGGCTTATGGTTCTCGGCCTTAGTCTGCGGTATATCAGTAGCCTTACTTGCCTGGCTCGTGAAGTCGTGGCTTCTCGACTACGTGAAGGGTATGGATAGTGGGAGTGCCTATGACCGTGCGCATCGCCGGCAGCATAGACACGATGCTCTTCTAAGTTGGCGCGTACCGGCAATCATTGCCTCCCTCCCGGCACTCATGCACCTTACTGTCATGCTCTTCTCGATCGGCCTCGTCATTCTGATGTGGCAGCTAAATCGTGCTATAGGGTGCATCATGCTAAGCATGGTCATTCTCTTAGCCTTCATATATTCCGTATCAACTCTGCTGCCTCTATTCTGGCCTTCATGTCCATACAGAAATGTGGTCTTGCTACTTCTTTTGGAGATTTTTGCTCCCTCTGCTCAAAAGCTGTTCAATGCTGTCATTGGTCTATGCTTGAAGCTTGCTGACTGGGCTAGGAAGCATTCTGTTATCATTCCCCAGGCCTTTCATACATGGTTATTGTGTTGCACAAGCCATCATTATGATCATGCTAGAGATGAGCAGAGATGCATTCAGCTTACTGATTCAGAATTGACATGGAGAAGTGTTACATGGCTACTCAGATATTCTCAGAACACTACAACTGTAGATGTATGTCTGCGCTCAATAACTGGGCTGAAACTTGTGCCAGAGATGATAGATTCTTTACTCAAAGCAGATGTGCTTAGTCTTCTGCTTTCTCAGATTGATATCACCCTCCCTTCCTCTGATGATGATTTCTGGAAGACATTAGCTCCTGTTCCAGTTGGATATATGACTTCTCATCTGCCTTGTCAATATATGCAGTCAATACTACATCTTTGGCAGTTGGTTTTATTGCAGCCTCAGGAGACATTATCATTGCCTTTGATTACAGAAATTACTCAAAGGCATTCATATTCTCCTTTGTGTGGAGACTGGCTACATTTATGCAGAAAATTGATAGAAAAGCTTTCTTTTGCTGAGCTGTCTGACAATGGCTATAATATGAGAGATGTAGTTACACTTATCTGCACTGAGTGTCTATATTATCATCTACATCCAGAGAATCATCTTTCAATGCATGAGATAGATATTTTAGATAGTAATCCTCTCTTGGATCTTCACACTCTCCTGGAAAAGCATCTTATGGAAATATCAATGTCAGATATTGATTTCAGATCAGGTTTGGATCATTTAACATTAGAGTTAATCTTGGAAACTCTTTGCTATTCATTCTCAGTGATAAACTATCAGCAGTTTCTTTTTGAGAGAAAGACCTTGTTTCTTCTGTTCAATCTGATGGGTTCTTTGGGAAGAGAGGACAAATATCTCCACAATTCACTTGCTTTATGCCTGATAATGCTTTCAAAGGATGATTGTGATGTCAAGAGAGGACAGCTGTTGGAATATCATAATTTGAAACAAAGCAAATCAATTCTTGCCAGCCAGAATTTGTATACAAAAATCATCTCAGCTGTGAAAGAAATACTGTGGAGACATCCTAAAATACAAGACACAAATTGTGATACAGAGGTCCTACAGCTGGTTCTGCAGATTTTCAAATTTGTATCAAATACAAATGTAACTGCAGTTGCAGTAGAGCATGTCTTGTTTGAATTACCAGCCCCTTATATTGATGCCTTGATACTCCATATTCATGAGACCGGAAAGGACTGCTGGCAGCTTGAATGTCTTTCCCCAGAATGGCTCATTGATCTATTAATCAGAGGTTACTCCAATAGAATCTTATCGGAAAGTAGTAAAGAGAAGATAATTGAGCTATTTGGGTGTCTTATGATGGATCAATGGTCTGAGAAAGAACATGCAGTAGTTTACTCAACAATACTTCAGTTTCTGAGGAAGTGCATGCATTCTTCAGAGTATACTTTGAAAATATGTGAGATGTTGCTGGACAATTTATCCAATACAATGGCCCAAAGAGACAGAAGGTTGCTAAAAGCCTTTATAAAATGTGATATGAGTGGCCCAGTTACTGCATTTCTTTCCAAGCTGGAATCAAATCAGATAATTGGAAGTTGGCTCATTTTCTTGGACTTGTGGAAGTCAGATACAACAAACTTTACTTATATGGATACAGAACTTCTTGTATACCAAAGATTATACAATGCCTGTCATCGACAATGTTAGTGCTAAGTAGTATACATTTGTACCATCTCTCCGCAATCAAATGAAATTGGACTCGTAAACAAAAGTAAGTATACTAGTATCAAAGATAAGTAAAGAGATGCATGCACTCTTCGGATTGACATTCCTTCACAGTTATGGGACTGGCATTTTAGTACATAATACATAGAGATCAGGAGAAGAAAGCATACGTCGCTCAGTGATATATGTTGTATCTCGTTCAAGGCCCAAGAACTGAGTTTTACCCAACATCCAGTCAATCAGCTGCAATCCGAAGCTCTCTTCCGATATGAGTTGCTTCCTCGCAATACTGGTCTCCATGATTGATGCTCTATACTGGGGACAGATCCTATCAAGTTCCACCGATTTAAGAGCAACCTGTAGATAGAAAAATATCCCTAACAAGACATCACCGACGGTAACTCCCACGTTCAAATCTCCCGAACGAAGATTAATTATCCATGGAAAAGATGGGGAGATGACGTTGAGGATTGTCAGGCGAGGAAAGCTAGCAGGTTCATAGCGGAATGCCTCAAACGGTTGTTCGAAACCGTCTCCAACACGTTTGGCAGTTGATGGGTGAGATATCATGTTCCAAACAATATGATCACCCTCGGACAACGGTGCAAGCAACACCGGATTCAAGACCGGAAGGATTTTCAGACTGGCAATAATACGAGGCTCGAGGACAGGGCCGTCTATAGAGAAAAGTAGAGAGTAGATTGAATGGAATTCGAAATACTAGATTGAGAAAACAACGCACAACCGACTCCGATAGCCCATTTACCAAGCATGATAGTCTCGATCTCCGGACATTCTTCTGCCTTCCCTGTCGGCCGGGTGAGTGGTGACAATAGCTCCCGATGATTATCAGCAGCAGGATGTGATAGGGACCGTTGTCGCGCAGGCTGGGGGGTAGGAGGATTTGAAGCTTGCCGTGAGCGAAGCTGCTGCGTAGTCAAGTCCTCCGCCCAAAACGCGTGGCGGCTAGGCACTTTCCCGTGCTCAGGCATTCGCGATTGAGGGGAAGGCTGTGGATCAGCAGTGGCAGGCCTTGGCAATGGTGTCGGAAGCGTCTCAAATTGAACGGAAGGCCCGTCACTGCGGCGCGAACCACCATCCCTAGGCTTGAGTATCGGACGGGAGGGGTGCACATTCGGATCTCGATGACGAGGCGAATGGCTGGGATCCATTAAAAAACAATATTTCTAGGTGAAGATTAGCATTAGATGAGGAACTTGTGCGTTCGATACTCACGACAAGATACACCAAGAAGAATCAGATTGATATACAGAATCTCACAGAGAAATCATGGAGGAAGACTAGCATCCAGTAGCAGAAGGACTTGTACGCCAAAGGGCCGAAGCCGGTGGGCGTTGAAGGCTATCATGGACGCGATCAGGTTGTTGACAATGGCGGGACAAAGTTACCACAACAAAGCTTGACTTTTGCCTCTGTACTATCACCAACGTCAATTCACCCTCCGACGTTTTTTTAATTCGCGTTCGTTACCTAAGGCAGTGACGGCGACGGGGGATTGTGGGAGGTCTAAAAAAGAATCTTATCGTGGCAGTATACGGTGCGCATATATCTCCAGAACAATGAACTGTCGCCGACCTTGATTCTAGTCTCTTTTAGTTTACTTACGACGTCTCTTGAGAATAGAATCGTTGCTTTGACAAAATGCGGTCCTCGAGCGCAATTGCTGTCTGCCAAATTCTGGTCCTGTAGCCTGGCAACTAGCTTCAATTATTGCAGCTAGCCTCCACCCCACCGAAACTGTTGAGCCCCCCCTTTCCTTTACAGTCCAAGGCTATCTGGGCTCTTCCTTGGACAGCATACGATGGATGTGGATTATCGACTGCTGAGTGGCCCATGGGCAGTTGTCTTAAAAGTCAGGTGTCCATGCTAGCCTCGGTTTTAAGTTCAGGCGTGCGGCATGGTCTATCCGTAGTTGTGGTGAAGCTACTGTCGTGGCTTGATGTTAGTGATCAACAGATGGGTCTATTCGCTCGAGATGCAATCTTGCCCTAGTGGACTGGGCGAGCAGCGTTTTCGAGGTATTGGAAAAATTGAAGACGTAAGATGGCGAGGTGGTGGGAAACATTTGTACTGGACGTCGTGTCCAAGCTTAGAGACATCGATAAACTCTCCAAACGGCTCTTTGACACAGACGACCAAACCGTGACAATGAATGCTTAGCAGGCAGATCTTTGTTGGGCACGGACGTCTTCCGAGTCGACCACAGATTCATTGCTACACTCAACCCCCGCCCAACCTATGTCGAATCCCACTACATCGAACACGGCTGCAAAGAGAAGAATACCCAGAAAAGCTCCCTCGCCCCAGTGACCGCCGTGATTCCGCTCTCCCGAAAATAACCTTTATGTCCCTCCTTTCATATGTGGGTTGTGGCAGAGGGCTTCACTTTAACCGATGTTTCCTCATGCTTGAGCTCCCATCCGCCTTCACCCTGCACCCCACATCCCCACCCTCGCCTACATCCCGTCAAACGACCCCGCATGGCTTCGATGTCGGCGAACAATGAAGACCCAAAATGGACGGCAAAGTCGGGACCGTGTATCTCGTCGGTGTCAAGTTGCAAGACCGTAGTTCTGATTGCCACCTGGAGATAGTTCCGATTAAGATAAGTCACCATCATCCTGAGAGGCAGGGCCGCAGGGACACACTGGTGCAGAAGTTTGATAACCGACACGATAGTCTCGGGGCTGTACTCATCGACGCCTCGGAGTATATTTGGGCGACCTTCAACTGTAGCCGAAGGAGACATCAAAAGGGACAATGGGTATGCGAGGCGACCGGGGGATAAAATGAGTGTAAAGTATGCAAATGCCGTCTTGATCATTCTGTGTGAAGAGTTTCACGAAAGAAGTTTTAAGGTTATTGAAGGAGATACAGGATGGTTTTAGGGGGGTTTCATTCGTCCCTTGGCTGTTGGTGTTTCAACAAATTCTGTAGGGTGGGCAATCGTAATTTTCATTGAGAATGGGATATCTTACAAAATACTCTTAGTGAATCAAAGACAGACCCGAGCATGTATACACATTGACCTCGCCCTTATCGGTGTACCCAGGTCACCGGCAATCATCATAGACAGCTTTCTTTTGCTCTATGATATCATCGTTGGCGACACGCGTCCCTCGCGGCCTCTTAGAGGAATAACCTATGCTCTGTTATGCGCTTTCAGTCTTTGTTTTTATAAACATGATGAAGTTTTGCTCACCTTTTTACGTCGTACACCTGTAAGTCTAGACCCTCTTGCTTGAACGCAGTCAGACGCTGAATATTATACATAACCGTGGCTTTCCAATCGGTCCGCGTATCAGAGATCTCTCTCGCAACGTCTTCACCTTCTATGTAAACGGTTCGTAGTCGTAGCCCGACCGTCTGCCAGCGATACTTGATCAAGTCCACCAAAGCAGAGTCGCAGGCGATAGAGGATACCTCTGCCATGAAAACGTACGGTGTCTTAATCGTCAAAGACTCCAACTTGGGAAACCCTCGAACGTGATTTGTTGAAAAAGCTGACTCAGGTCGCCGCAGTTCTTGAGATATCGTAGGTCGATAATGAGCTCCGTTGTCTCAGAGAAGACTAGGATAGAGATGTCGACGGATATAGGCCGCTTACACCTCGATTCCTGAGATGGGATCAAACAAAACTTTCGCACCTGGAAATGAGACCGCAGTTGCATCATATCCAATGCTATGTTTGTTTGTGCATTTAAGGCATTGGAAGGAAGGGTGAGGTCGTCAAGTGATGGACAAGTCAGATACTTGAGGATGCAGGTGCTTCGCAGATGAAGGGAACGTATGGCAGGAAGTGTTACGATGTCAGTATTCACGTTATTCCAATCCGTGTCCGTATTTTGGTCCTCAAACACTTCAATTCTTGGACAAAGTGCCAAGGTGTCTATGCACTTTCTGAGGGCCCCGGGCATTCGCAGGTCCAAGACTAAACGAGTCAACTGGGCCCAGGGTAGCTGAATATTACGCGGCCAGAGGAATTGATGTGGGACGGACAATCGCAACGTCCTCAGCCGAGGCGCCTCTCTAAACACATTACACGCGTCTGTAACAGAATCCAGATAGGTCGGCTCCGCGAAGCCCAGGCTCAACGAAACCAGCTGGAATGGCTGCGGATGAGCGCGCGAGGAGAAGGAGGAAACTATGGCATCTGGTCTGGCATGGACAAAACTGGCACTTTTCCACCGGGAAATATGCGGTAAGAGGCAATCAACAAGCAGTTTGTGGCTTCCGCAGAGGTAATCGAAATCCACGGCAAAAGTCAGATCGGCACAGCCGGACCTTTGGAGGACACCGTTCAAGAGCGCTATGCTGACTTTCTCTTTGGAAAAGGACAGACGAGGCACGTAGAAGGACGCCCAGAGCGCCGGACATGACCAGGCGATTCGACGCCAGTTTCGGCAGACTCTACCTAGGGTCCATGGCCCGCCGGTGAAGACGTTGAATGGGTGCTCGATGGTCAAGGTGAATATCTCGAACATCAGTTCTAGTGGCAACCGGTGCACGAGTGCCAATGGACGTGCCGCGCCCGGTCCAGATTCGTGGCTGTCTGTGAGCGGGGCGGGGGGTCGTAAAGTGGCAAATGAGGTGTCGCTAATACGACGTTTCTTGGACAAGGAGCCCGATGGTGGACTGATGACGAGAACCTAGAATGAAGACGCGTAAGTGCGCCACTGCGAGCTCGATCGTGGGTAAGTATACACACCATTAGCCTGCGATCAGATTAAATCCTTTGGGTTCTTAGATGTGAACGGTGTTTTTTTTGGTGAGAAGTCAAGGGTGCAGAGATGGCAGCGAGCGCTGGATGACAGTTAAGAACAAGCAACTGGTAGCAAGCGCCCTTGAAGTATAAGAGAGCCTACTAATTGGAAGGCACGTGGCAGGCAGCTCTCCGCCACTAAGACTTCCTCTAATTCTATCTCATACTTTTACACAAAGTTTTTTCTAATTTGCGCGTATGAATGGAGAGTAAATGCCTCTGTAGTACCTCATTCTGTCAACCCGGTACCTTGGAAGCGACAATGATCCCGATACCTGGAAATCAAACAGTGTCCAAACTTTTGAGTCAACGAAGTGAACGAAAGCGATACAGGCCCCAGAACTAGTATTTGAGCGGCCTGCCGCCTTCTCTTGGATCATAGAAGGATAAGGGGGAGTCGCGCGCACGCCACAGGCACCGTTCATACCAAGTAGCATCTTGACAGAGACTCGGGCCAAAATTCCTGTTAAGAACATAGATAACGCCCTCGAAGCGCCATGGCCGGCGGAACACCACTCTGATGCAGGGAAAAAGTATACCGTACATCCCCCGACACAACCTCGACACTCCCGTTATGTCAAATGAGTTCTGAAACAAAAACCAGAAGAAAACTTGACGTAGGGGCGGCGCATCGGTGCGCCCTTGGAACTTGATTCGGACATCCCGGAAATCGCAATGGAGATATTATTCACGTTATTGCAGCATCGTCACCCGTAGAATGACCGGGTAGTAAACGTCGGGACCGTCGGGTATGTCGAGGAAAATGATAAGAGACCATGACAGGCGCCCTGGCTCCCCTTCATCCAATGAAAAATTCATCGGCCGTGATGTCAGGAATTTCCACTTGGAGAACTGAACGGTCAGGGCTGCCCTCGGTAAATTGGATCCTTGCTCAGTCAGAGGCACGGAGGATGATCATTAATAATGAATTAATGAAATCACTCGTCTTCAAGTTTGCGGTCCTGACGCACCACCACGATACACGGAGTCTTTCCATTCCTGGACCAGATTCACATCCCAGCCTCCAAGGTATGCCTGCCGAAAGAGTCGCTTTCCAATGTGAACCGATAGACTCGGTTGCGATGGAAAGAGATGCGTGCTTTTTACAAGTAACGAGGTCGGTTAGAGACAAATGAAAAAATATTTTTCGTTTGCGAGGCAGGTTTTCCTAAGATGTTATGTAATGGGTATGTCCTGACAAGATGGCTGATGTCGCTGTAGGGTACCCTAGAGATGAGATCCAAGACGGCGGTCGAGTCTCCAGCCTGAGGTCATGGGAGAGGTCCAGGCAAGACGGGGAGGAAGAGCAACTCAGGTCATGCTAACAAGTACTGAAAACCCCTGCAGTATCGACGAGACCCTGGCTCTTCAAACCCTGAGCGCGGTGACTGCCAAGCAGAGCAATGGAGCTCGGGCCATGCAGAGGTCGTCTCCATTCACCGACACAAGCAAGCACGTACTGGAGACCCGTCACTACTACGGACTCGGAGATTAGTTCTGAAAAACGATTCACCTTGCTGCGGACCTAGAGCTGATCAAGTGATAAGATGGTAGGCAGTCCGGTTTCCTAGCTACGGCCGCCAGAGTAGTACTGCGTTCGAGTCAACTTGAAAGTCTGGCAGTTGTACGATGGGCCGCCGTGAAGAAATCGAGATTTCTCGTGGCTGCCGCAAGTTTGCGAGCATCAAAGCAAGCCACCAAATTAAAGAGAGCAGAAACCCATGGTCGCCACTAGGCGCTAATAGTCCCGCCCAGTCACGATTCAACCAAGTAGTATTCATATTCCAGGAGTAGCCACGTGGCTCTGCCGGCATGACCCTCCATAAAGCCGACCACGCGCCGTCGGGCTCGGGATTACCGCCTATGGTTTTTTTAACCCGCGACAGAGACGGGAGCAGAATTTTGGTTTCTGCACCCCGTTTCCCCCACTTGACAGGTTCTCATTCGATAAAACAACTTGTTAGGCTCCGCAGTTCGGCACATGTTTTTAATCGTCTTCTTTACAGAATGCATTCCCTCGTCGGGGGCAGTTCCATGAGTGCGGATTTTTGGACAGGTTATGGGTACAGTTACTATATGCTAGTTGGATCCAAAGGCAAAGCGAGTCCTACCCTGATTATTTTATGTACAGAACGAAGAGATCAAAGCACAGGAGACAAGGATAAGAGTACACAAAAGTAGTAGGTGCAAGCGGGTAGGGTATAGCGTATTCGACACAGCAGGATATAAAGCGACGGTAAAAAATACAGACCTTGGGACACCAAATGGGAAACAGATGTAAACGAGGAAGATATGGATTATGTTGGACGTGCTAGATATTCATCTGCCTCCGGGTCCAACAAGTCGATTGGAGACGTGAATGTCATGATCTGGACAAGAGATTAGACAGCTGATAGATAAAGAAGGGTGTGCGACGCACGTATGGATGGACAGCCTGCCCGGGGGCACTGGTCGAAGCTTCGTCTTCTAGAGAAGTCGATGTCATAGGCTGCATACGTGCTTTGCTACTCTGCGATGTACCCGGACGCAAGTCCCACGTCGCATCTGAACGCTCTTCGCCTCTGTGATATTCGGATGTATCAGGCTCATGGTCAATGTCAGAGTCGGGCGACGTCACGTCTACGTCTTCTGAAAAATGCCGGTGATGATGATGTGGTGGTAGATGTGGGCAGTATAACGAGTGTTGCGTATCATTGGGAAAGTTGTAGATGTAGACGTCATCCCCGGATTTGGGAGATGATGGATCTTGGAATTGATAACGAGGTAGGGAGCCGGAGTTCATGGTGAAGATAGGCGCCGTTTGTGGCGGTGGAGGTGGAATATTCTTGGACATGTAACCAGATTCTCGGGTAATAGATCGGGGAAGAATATCTAGCAAAGGAATTAGTCTCGAAGTTTTTTGTGTTATGTCGTTTCAACTTACTAGTAGTGTGATCGCGGAAGAAACGAAGCATCCAATTCCTCCAATCATGATCAAGAAGTCTTCAAAGTCGATGTTCATCAGTCATATCGATCAAAATGATCAACGCCTTACCTGGCCAAAATCTAACAAGAAAGGATGAGTAGGTATTAATAGCGTCGAACACGGGACGCACGGATGACTGAGAACCGGATATGGCCCGGCGATGCCATCAGCACCAACGACAAGAAGAGGAATATTGAACAAGAAGCGGAAAATGACCCGAATGATCTATCTCGTACAGGTGAGAAACCAGACGCTGATAAGTGACTCAGACGTACATTCAGATGATAAAAGGTGGCCAATCTGATAACTACATCGGGGTCAGCGCCCTCAAGTTTTACATGACAAATGAACGCTGGGAAACGAGCAAGAACATAGACAAAACATAACGTTGTCAAGGACCCTGCAGAAGAGCCACTAAGGAAAATCCAGGCCACGCACTAGAATCGAAATAGGTGAGCTCTGAAAATGCAGGAAGACAAATGAGAAGCATACAGAAGTCCAAGTCGTTTCTTTGGACAAGGGCTGCGAGAGGCATTCCGAGAACGGCTACTATACTCCCTGTAAACATGGTACCAATGACTGGTCGGCAAAGCCAATTTGAAACGGAAAAAATATAGATTTACCGAGATACCACACGCGGAACTCCCAGCTATGGAACCAATTCCGCTTGCTGGGACCTTGATGAAGGAGAAAGAGCCAGAAAGTTAATTCTGTTGAAACTCGGCCGTCAGGGATGGAACTGATACGGAAGCAGGGAATGATCTAGCCTTCAAGATGGGTTACGCTAGAAAATGGGTTGACATATCAATCAGTCGTGACGGCGGAGGTAAGAGAGACGAGGTACGGACAGCTCGAAAGCCCAGGCAAAACTGAGGACGAAGTAGAGTGGGAGAACCCACTGAAGGTGGTTGTGGTGCCAGAGAGAGATTGGGGTAGGTAACACTGCGAAAGCAGACAGTTAACAGAGAGTAGATGTCAGACGACCGATTACGGACCAGTATCCAGTAATGTCACATATCCTATTCGCAACGGCTGCTGAGTGCTGGAACCAGGTGATGGAGCAGAACACGGACCTTCCCTGTACTTAAGGGTTGTTATTGCGACACTGAACACGAAGAGGAGAGGCACGGTAGCAACGTAGGAGTACCTAGACAGAAATAATAAGGAAAACGCGAGTGGTGGTAGAGGCATATTATTCACGTCATGACCCGCTTGAAAGCACCAGGCTGTCGACCGGAAGACCATTTCAGACACTGAAACCTATCAGTAGGACCACAGGTGAAGAGTCATGAAAGCTTGAAACTGCAGATACGGTGAGCAATGCCTCGTCTCCCTGCAACCCAAAACAGGTGCGCTCACGGTGCAAGCCAAGACGGCCCACAGAAGATAGGCCGGTGGCGATCCAGAGCTCATGAAATGTCGCGAAAAGAGACTGAAAGTGTCGTGAAAGAGGCCAGTTTTGAAGAAGTCAAGAAAGAAAGAAAAGGGAGTGGAAGAGACCCTGCATCCACGAAAGGTTATGATATTCAGCAGAGCTTGTCGCTGTTGTCCCTGTTCGGTGTTCCCCGGCCCAAGGCACCGGAATTGGAAATTCGAATCCCAAGGCAGCCAAGCCGGCTTCGATCACGTCGACCGGAGGCAAATGTGCATCTGCCGCACAAAAATACCCGTCCATTGCCCTTCCGCTGCTTCTCTGTACAGCCTTACATTTTACTTTCTGTAGCTACGTTTCTTCAGTCACAGGCAGTAGAACGCTGTTGGTTGCAAGAACGCCTTGGAAACCGTCGTATTCGTTCTATATACAAATTTGAATCATCTTTAGATCGCCGACGCGATCCGGTGTTAAATACTTACCCTCAACTTTGTCCGTCCTCCCTCAAAATACTTCACCTACGCACCAGAGCGGAGGTCGACGTTCTGACCTGCCAAAGCCCCCCCCAGAAACGCTAAAACAATAAAGTGATGCTCCACTGTACTGCCAAATGCCACATCATTCATTCCACAGTATGTGGACCCAACTGTTGAATCAGTTTTCTACGTTGGTCAAAAACGAGGCCGACCAACACCCGAATGCAGACTGACTGGGGTAAGCAAAATTCCGAGCCGAAGTCATTCCGAGAGTCGGAGCTGGTCCAAAAAGTCCCATGATGACACCACGGACGGACCGTCTAAGAATGAATAACGGGAAATACGCTCTTCAGGTGACCCACAAGGGAGATGGAGGGGACAGAGGAGCGCTAAATTAGAACAAGCAGCCTCCAGATTCGATAGCATCATTAAACAACAGAATACATCCCTTGATTCCCTGTGGCGTACATTAATTCTATTGTGACCAAGGTCCCCGTTCGGGAGCAGTCAATGCCTCTTTTCTGCGACAGCAGCATTTTAGCCACCATATAATGCAGAAGCAAGCTAACAAATGACGTCGTCCACTCGGAATGGACCAGGTCTCCCATCGCTGATCCAAGGATCATTGATGCGACACCAAGACATCAATTTACGCCCCCAAGTCCAAGTCCAATAGCCTCAGCCGCCAGTCTGCATTACGTCCCAGCTCAGGCTTAGGCACGGTTTCAACAGGATTCACCCGTTTCGCTTTCTCGACTTGCTCCATTCGCGCAGCCCAGGAATCTGTCGCCGTTTCACCCTCCTCTGTAGGCTTCTTCCAGATGTCCTCGACTGTCTCTTGAAGCTCCCGCTCGAACGCATCGACCTCCTTCTGAAGATTGGAACCTTCTTCACGATGGTCGGGTGTGAACTCGAAAAGGTGCGGAATGAGGCTTCTGGCTTCATCTGTAACAATAAAGAACCATCAACACCTCTCTCCGATGGCAACTCGCCACAAACCTCGGGTGGTGGTGAACTTTACAACAAGCTTTGCCACAGACTTGAAAAGATACTCCTCTTCATCCGCCGTGCCCTTCCTACCCGAACCCACCTTCCTCTCCTGCTTTCTCTTGGATCGAGAACTCTGCCTATAAATATTACCCATCAGCCGCCCAGTAAATACAAAGATTGATTAAAACGCACTTGGACGACCGGGATGTGGCTGACGGAGCTGCCGTATACCGGGTGAAGGCGGTATAGGGCATCGATACGTCAGTCATCACATCCACGTTATGTAAGGCCGTGTCTTCAACGCCAAAGAACGCATCTATCGAAACGATCAAGAAAACTTCATGAAAGCGGGGAAGCGAACGGCATACCTGGTTCCTTCACTTCTTAATGCGCAGCTCTTGTAGTCTAGAGAACTGCTTACGCAGTTGTTCCCGCATTTCGTTCATGTCCTCCTTGATTTGGTATCGGCTTTCTAGAGCACCCGGATAGATGACATCAGCCAAGAGCTCAAGCCTGCGGTTAAGCGTCATCTAGAAATGCGTTTAAACTTAATGACCGATTGGAAATTGAAAGATAATCCCTTCACGCACAATTCGGCGCGCTTCAGCGAACTCGTTGCCTTGAACAAGTGTAATCACCGTCTCTCGAGCGTCTTTGGCGTAGTCGAGAATCACACGAGCAGCTTCCAGGTAACGCTTCTTTGATGTTAAATCCTCTTCACTGCAGCATTAGCAAGAGGTCAGAGCCAGGAAGCCCGCGCACATACCACCGACACGATATCCCATCGCAACAAGGTCCTCTTCAGGCATTTCTGTCCGAACGGCAAGGTCGAAGAGACATTGCCACTCCAACGCCTTTTCGTACGCCACCATAGCCTTAGAAAGTGCCCCAGATTCTACAAATACTACAATAAACAGATCAACCATTATTCACGTCAAGAAAGGTTACAGGCCACTTACCTGACGCAGCCTGTCGAAACTCCCTTCTTTCAAACAACCAATCACCATACACAGACAGAACAGTCTAAAATGAATTGAATCCAGAGCCATAAATATGAAAATACGAGAATCTGCTTACGTTCTGCCGCTCTGTCCCCTTCCATATCGATAATGCAATCTCATACAGTTGATGACGCTCGATATAGGCTATGGCCTCATCAAAGTAGTCATCACCTAAAGCCGCATCAGGGAAGTGAAATTCAAACAGTACACAAGCGCCTACCTGCGAGCCCTAGATTGTTCAAGGCGCTCTCGTATTTCTTCAGATGATCGTCGATCCGGAATCTCTGCACATATTTCTCCAGGGCACGCAGCTCACGGAGGAAGGGAAGATACTCCCTGGGGTCCTATGGCCATCGCCGCATCAGCAACGAACGGAACATTCAGCAGAGGTGGTAAGCATACCTTCTGGGAATGTTGTGCAATCATCAACACTAACGAGAAGTCATACACTCCCAAAGCAGTATCAAACAGCTTATCGGCATCCACGAGAAAGATGATGTACTTGACCGCATCCTCAACCAACTCCGCGTTCGCATCTAAAACGTACGGATGAGGTTAGAGTAAGATGACGATAATTTGAAGGGCATACCCCGCAAACGTAGTAGCAACCCCAGTCCTGACGTATGGTCCGGAGGAGTCTTCACGACGTGAGCAGTCAATATGGAATTGATATATCTAGTCAGGTCTCTCTGCTCCAACTCCTCCCGGACGGTATCACATATCCTCGCAATAACTTCCGGGGATTGGGAAGAGCGGCTAGAGATCCAGGTAAGCTAAAAACATGACACATAACAGAGACGTACCCAATATTTGTCAGGAAAAGATTGATATAGTCAACTTCTTCCACATCCTCTACAAACGCGGCGACGTTATCCAAAAATTTCTTCTCGTCATGTTGTACGATTACACTGAGATCGATCCTATGCTTCCTACAGGCCATGAAGGCCTTGCGGTACTTCTGGCTGAAGAATGATTAAGTCCCCGAGCAGGAAGAAGGCAAGAAAGAATCCACTTATTCAAATCCTGCTTAACTACTTCCATAACCAATGGTCGCGGATTGATTGTCTCCAGATTTCCTCTAGGCATCTGCAGAACGAGGCTCATCGCACTAGGCACTGGGACGACGATTCGAGAACCCCTCTCGACACGCCGTTTCTCCCAGCTGACTTTGAGTGCTTCTCTATCACTCTCGCTCCCCGCTTTGAGAAACGAGAATAGCGATTTGATATCTACGAAAATTGCTTCATGGTTCCCCGTAGTGAATATCAAGAACCCAGAGGCGAGCGCGAAAGACGTCGCGTTTGAGGCGATCAGCACACTTGAGCTATCCGCCGTGCTGATGAAAATCTTCCCAGATTCTGTAAGTCCCAGATACAAGGAAATAGCGCCGTCGATGATTATGCGGTCGGAGGTGAGGCAAAACGAAGGGAAGCTACAGATGAGCGACGAAGTATTACCCCGAACTGATATTAATCAGAAGCGTAAGCTCAGGGAGAAGTGCTTATGAATGAAATATGAAGAGACTGACCATTATATAATTGCCCGCTTGATGACTGCCATATAATTCCTTGGTCCACTGGAACTAGACGGCCGTTCCGGGATGGCATCACCATAGATCGTACCCGCCTCTTCCTTGATCTCTATGGTCGTAATAACATCCAACTCGTCACCGTTATCAGATCCAAGGAGAAGAAGGGAACCATCGCTCCGCAATATAACCTGTCTATACGACCCAGGGTACGCACTGGGAGTGGTCCGGGAAATGACCTTCTTCGGGTCCATGACCTTCCTTCTTCCAGGAGTCAGCCTTGTTGAAAGATCCCATACCTCGACATATCCCGTCTCCCATAGAACGGCTAACAGGTCGGAACTGTGGGAGAAACATACGTGGACAGGAATTCGGGATACCTCCGAAGGTTCGGGTAGCAAAGCAAGTTGATACGAGGACATCGGCGGAGGGACATTTTGTGTCCTGAATGGCGTCAGCAAGATGTCGGCTGTAAAAAAATCATTGTAAGCGGATGAACGCTGACTAACTTATTATCTTACATCCATCAATCACTGCAACGGAACCCGTATCCAAAGGGGTCGCTGTTGGAGAAGAAGATGTAATCCAAGCATAGGTTCGTCGAATAACCTGGACTACAATTTGACTTCAGTTGGACAGTTACATCTTTCAAATAGACAAATCCCACATTTTGTTGTCAAGATCAATGTTAGTGCGCTCTCAGGATGCCATTCCACTGATGTGAAACAGCCAGGCTGTGATGTACTTGAAGGCGCTACAATTTCCTGTTTGAGGTACCTGAAGGGCTGGTCATCAATCGCATGCCATTGTACATTGAGGACCTTACCAATGGTAATTTCCTATCGTCCAGAGCTGCACTTTATGTAGAAATGAATACGAAGGCGCAGTAACACACAGGAAATATTCCATACCGACATCCCGCTCCTTCCTCATAATCCATAGCGCCAGTACATTTGAATCTAAGCTCCATCGGAGCTCTCTAACCTTATAACCCCACCTTAATTCTTCTGCCTTAGAGGGACTATCTATATTTAGATCACCCACTCTGATACCGAACTCTCCGTGACGGAGGCCGTTGCGCTCGAAGAAAACAACATCATGGCGTCCGGCTTTACCTATTCCGCCCCCTTCAAATCCAAACCGCTGTGTAGCAGCGATCAGATTCCCCGATGGCCTCCACGAAAGTGAATGTTCAAGGCCAGCCACAGGTTCGGAGGTGGTTTCCAATACTGCTTGACGATCATACACGCGGAGAACGCGATGCCTAGTTTCACCCGAAGACAGAGAAGACACGCAGAAGAAGGCACCGTCACCGCGCCAGCTGATGCGAGGGAGCATGTCGTCGTCGAGGCTGATGCCGAGAATTACATTTGTGGGCGCCTGAGCGGCACTTTTACCCGCTGAGCCATGAAACTGCGTTTGCTTGGAGCCCCAACCAACATTTATTGGCGCATCTACACGTGTGTCAGAGGCATCTACGGCACTGAAATACATCAGAACGAACCTTCGCCAAAATCAGAGGGATGCAGAGATGTTTCAGAAAGAACATCAAATGTTGAAGTCATCAATATTAGCTTGTTGTCCCCTTATTATCGATTAGAATCTGGGCCAGTCGAGTACTATGAGTACATACCTGTAACAAGCACAAGAGAAGAATCGTCTGGGCTCCATGACGCAGCGAAGATCCCTCCATCAACCGTACCGACAACATCGTCCTAGGTAAAATGGTGTATTTAGCCATTTATCAACAGAGAAAACGCATCTTGGACGCACCGTCTCAGAGACTTCATCGTCTATAGGTACAGTTGCGATATCTCCACTGCGAAGAACTACGACCAGCTGCTGACTGTCCAAAAGCACTCGAAGAGAAATAACTTGAGGGTGGGATGTATACTCTGACAACGCGCTGGCATTCAAATTATAGAAACAAGTTGCCTAAAATCGTATTCAATTAACTGAACATGTATTCTCGGATAGACAACCACCTTTTCGTCTGATATCGCCTTCCATATTTTCACCTCCACATCTGCGCCTGCAATACCACGTTCCGACGTTATGTACGTGACATTTTGGTCAAGATCGATGGCCGTGCAAGAGATGGTTTCTGTGTCCAATGGTAATACAGACGATGTCGACGCGACCAGGGAGAGATTCCGCATTATAGAGTACAGTAAAATAGTGTCCAAGAGGAAGAATATAAAGGGAAAAAGATCGGGCTTATGTTTGGCGACGTCGATCGAGACAAACAGTCATTCACATCTCTGCATATTTGCCCGTATTTTCTCTTCTTATTGGCTCCATAATGGCACCCTCACGAACATCCAAGGCAACACGAAAATCTCACCGTCCTTATGGCGGTGGTGGTCAATCTGGTACGCCTGGTGTACAAAAGGTTAAATCGTCACTAAGACAGACACGAAGACTGCTCGCAAAGGTATGTAAACTAGTACATAAACCCAGCATTCCTATCATGAAGATTTTTCAGGACAGCCTGGCAGCGGATGTACGCGTTACGACAGAGCGCCGGCTAAAGGCCTTGGAGGCGGAACTTGCAGAGGCAGAGCAAATTAGAAAGGAACGAGCACTGGGAATGCGCTACCACAGAGTGAAGTTTTTCGGTGAGTCTCCAACCAAAGACGCTTGGATATCTATTAAATTTAGCGCCAGAAAGACAAAAGGTCCTTCGAAAAGTGAAGCAGGCCAAGAAACAACTTTCGATTATTCCGCAAAACGAAAAGAAAGCACTGAAGTCTTCGCTTTTCGATGCACGCGTCGATCTGAATTACATCTTGGTATGCCAGGCTTCTTTGTATGCCAGACGCTGTCCTGACCAATTCAGCATTACCCCAAAACGAAGAAATACATATCACTCTTCCCCCCGGAAATACAACAGTCCGAAACGCAGTCAAATTGCATTGACTCATCAGAAACCGACACACAGAGACGACAAATAAAAGATCAAATACGGCAGCAGATGCTCGATGGAGACCTACCCCTCGAACCCGAGCTACATTTGTCGACGGTCACCGATACCCTTGCGAAAAAACGTGTTACAAAACCGAGCAAATCTACCTCCTCTGTTCCCGTGGCCGATGCGGAGCAAGACGACGACTTCTTTGGTGATGATGATGTAGATGATGATGAAGATTCATGAGAAGTTTGTATCATGTCAACATATGATATTGGGCCTATCACACCCTGTTGATGATCAGATTTAAACCGCAACGTAGCGCCGAAGGAATCTCTTCCAACCTTCATATTTCAATGAACAGGCAGGCGTTGTTGTGCTGGTGACTGATGATGGATCGTCGCTCTAGGACGAGAATTAATACTGCCTCGATCGATGGTGGAATAAAACTTGATTTCTAAACAGGGGAACATCTTTTTCTCGGGCATTTTTAGCTTTCTCCAAGGCGACGAAATGAAACGTAAGTATTTGAATAACATCTCGACAATTTCCCTGTTACCCTCCGTTCCTGGATCGACGCGTCGACGAGCCCCTCAGCCGGCGCCATTGGAACAGCTTATTCTGCCGTGCCGCTGCAGTAACCAAGTTGTGAGAGTCGAGATCAACCCTTTACCCGTTGGCTTCTTGCAAATTACTTCCGTGGCGAATGCATCGTACGTCACTTCAGAGCCTCGATACGCGCGCCACTTGCATACATACATATCAAAATTGTGAGCCTGTCCTGTTGTGTGCTACGCCACCGTCATGCATGCTTAAAAGGTGGGGGCTCCTGGCTGTAGAAAATGTAGGATCTCCCTGATTGTGCGTTTCCAGGAGTACGTAGTTTGACAGCGTCGCTCTTCGCACCCGCTATTCGATATGAGGGCCTTCAGACATCCGCATCTTCTAACAGGGCCATAAATAACTGAGAGAGAGAGAAAATAATGATTGTTCTACGGTAGGTATAATATACAGGAGTGCACCTGAGGTCTATATTTTCGACAGAGGTATCAAACTTCAACTCAGGGTATCCATATATCCGCCGAACTACAACGTTTGCCAGCCGGAGTGAAAAAGGAATGAAAGAAAGTGCTGCTTCAAGTTTGAAGAGTATCAGAAATGAAAACTGGATGCACACAGCGCTTAATTACGCGTGGCAAGCGTTGGTCTGAGAAAATAAACCACAGAACAAAGAACTAGGAGGCACAACACTAGCACAATTATGTAGCTGTGTTTCTGCCTCCTCGAAAGGCGCGACCAGGCGCCTGTCCAACATCGGTGACTGGCGACCCGCAGATGGGGTTACGGTAACAGGTTCCACATTCTCTAGAGTCACCGGCTACAGAGGGGTGCGTGAGCAAAGCGAATAGAAGACGGACGGATAACGGAGTAACTTACAAGAATGCCGGAAAATATATCAGCATGCGCGTCTTCCTCGCCAAAATCAACAGGGACGTCTAGGTAGACATCCTCGTCGTGAAGTGACATCAACTCCACGGAATTCTTCAGCGCATCCAAATAGATGTCTTGGTAGACATCAAAGGGTGATACGTATAACTCCGCGCCAACCTGATGGAACTCGTCGTCCACGATGAATACATCATCGCGCGCGCAAGGTACCGTGTCTGGCAATTCTTCATGGAAAAGGATGGCAGCCGATTCACCGACATCTTCTGATAGTGCATCACAGGCAAACGACATGGAAGATGACGGGCCTGCAGGACTCCGACCAGGGCGCAAATTCAAAGGATTGCGGCCTCGCGGGAGGATGGTAGAAAGGGCTGGTGGAAGGGATGCTGATATATTGCGCATCGTCCTCCTCATCCTCGGAATCAGAGTCAGTCCGAGTCGACGAAAGCGTCGAGAGGTTCGGCGAAGGAAGCAGAGAAGAGCGGTAGCGGCGAAGAAGGGATAATAGCACTGGGAAGAGGCGATTCAAACTCAAGAGAAAGTGGCGAGGGTGTCAAGCCTGAAATAATGTTTTCAAAAAGGAAGGGAGACCCAAGATTAAGGTCAAGAACATCCTATGCGACAAAAAAAAAATTAGTATGGAGCATAGGAGAATTCTAAGAGAACAAACCTGGCTATCGCCCCCACACCTTGGCAAGCTAAGGAAGACGTGTGGGCGCTTGGAACTTTTATTGCCATTACCGATCTGTTGGGTCGCCTGTTGGCCTGCAACGGAGATAGAGTTGAAAGATGCCGGAGCGACCATGATGGTTCAAATATAAAGCAAGGGTAATAACAAATTGAACGAAGAACGAAGGGCCAGCACAGCTAGGCAAAGGCAAAGAGTGAAGTTCAGAGGAATGGACAGTGAGGGGAAGTCAAATTGTGACGAGACCCACCTTTTTATACCTGGGCCAAATGTCGGCAAATTGGAACGATCTCGGCGCTGCGTAGACTGTTTTGCAAATTCTGGAATGTTGATCTAGATAACAGCCTCACGTGTAGTCATGATGTCGATCGGTAGGATTGCTCCCTTTTTGACACCTAGGCAACGGACGGTTCGGACACACGGTGTAAGTAATACGTGTTTCAATTCCCTCCTGTTATTTTCGACTTTGGGAGGGCGGGACAGAGAAAACCGGGGATGGCACTGGTGTCGCTAGTCCGCTGGGACGGCCTTCGACATTTGTTTTGTCCATGTCCTTTGATGCAACTAATACAACCTGAGGCTTGGCCGCAGCGTGAGATGTATTATGCTCACCGGAAGCCGTCCTCTCATAGCAACGTAGGACTGCGAGTGAACTGCGGCGTTTGCTCCAAGGCTTTGCTTCAGATTGTGAAAAGAGTATATGAAGTCAGATGAAGTCTTGGAGTGACTAAAAGAAGGACTTTTGTGAAAGAAATGAATAAGTACAGCAGCTATAGCATACGCTGCGCCCAAATACACGTTGACGGATGGCCTGGGACCCACGCGGAGCCGCGCAGGGAGCAACCATGATGGCATAGATGGCGGTCATGTACTATCTCATCAAAGGATGGCTGTGGGACCCAAGCTTGCAAGAGACTAGACGATATCATATCAGAGACAGGGATACGGGTGCCTCGTCATGATTTCGGGGGGCGAGAATGGAATAATCTCCTCAAATTCAATTATCATTGATCAAATGCATAATGTATTGCATCTCGGCCAGGCCTCTTCGAGGCAATGGGGTTGTATGTGTGAAGTACAGTTGCACATTTGACGACTTGCCACGAAGAACTATCTGAATACAGCTCTAGTATCTCGCAGGACTCAGGAGCCTGCGCCTGAGTCACACAGACCAGCCTTGAATGAATTACTGTTCATTAACTAAATGCGTGTTCAGTACTTCATAGCCCGCCGCTGAGTTTACCTTTGAAAGACTACGCACACTTACATTGACACACGCTGCCTATGAATAGGAATAAGATAGTGAGTGGAGCGGCTTCGTTTCTTCTCTTCGGCAAGTTCCAAAAGAACTGGGGACGGATGTATCATGCATGATTCAGCGCGTTAAAGTTGACGCTAACGGTGCCCTGCGATAGATGAGGTGTCGACGGATGATAGGATGATAGCCTAACTGCGTCGGTAATATAAGGACGGGCAGGATATGTGGTGATAGGGTTGATACCAGCAGGCAGGGCTTGTTCCCAGGCACGACACAGGTAGAAATGATCCAGAGGACATAGAAGTTCAAAAAAATGAAAGCGATCCGTCCCGGGCCGGTGAACCCGAGCGATGATGCGAGGTCGGAGCGGCGGCAGTGCGAGGCACAACTTACCCTTCGCCACTGATCCCGCTAGGCCCAACACCGCGCAGTGTCACTACATGGGCGGAGCCACGTCTTTCTCTACTCCTGTCATGGCGGTCCTGTGTTTCAATGCGGCATCAAATTACAGGGAACTATTGAAACTATTAATAATAAATATCTCAGCGCTGTTCTCTAACTCTTGGATTGTTTGACGGTTTTCACCGGAGTCTGTGATGACTAGAGGCGCGTGTGTCAATTGAGTGATAGGGCATATGTCGCAGTGCTCACTTTCTGTTGATTGCCACTCGACTTTATCCCAACAATCCTCATGATCTTAGCAGGAGCTCTTCTTATGGCGTAGGCCCTTTGTGGTACAGACTCTTCCAAAGAAGAAGTCGAAC
This sequence comes from Armillaria luteobubalina, assembly GCA_030435615.1. Taxonomy (NCBI): domain Eukaryota; kingdom Fungi; phylum Basidiomycota; class Agaricomycetes; order Agaricales; family Physalacriaceae; genus Armillaria; species Armillaria luteobubalina. Next base: position 884,511 of record JAUEPU010000019.1, on the reverse strand, counting down.
AAATGGATGTTACTGAACCCTGCAATACAAGGGGATAAAATTCCGGTGTTATACGTGAAGCAGGCAGGTACGCACCTTTCTCCGCTGGACGGGGTTGCTGGACTCCATGTTTATGACAGCGTGTGTAGACTGTGGTGTGATATCGTTTCGACGAAGAAGTCGACTTATAACGGTTCTCTTTATACGCGGGCACATCTTGGATTCTTCCTTGTTGATTGTTCGCCTCGTATTGTTCTTTCCCGGGATCTCGGTTTGTCTTTGCGCGTCTGGGTGGCATCCCTCGTTGCTCAAGACATTTTTGTTTGAAACCAGTTTTAAACCACCGAGACTAGATTCGTAGGAGGGTAAAGACACTACAAAGGACTCCAGAGTCAGGGCTCCTGTTTGTTATGTTTGTGTTCAACGCAGGGCCGACGAATTGTAGAAGCCACTGATACAGTCATAGAAGCTATATGACACTGCCGGGACACCTGAGCAAAGTCATGCCCTTGGGGATGAATGTATCTCCGTCATCGATCACTTATCATTGCCTGTTATAGTGTGGCATTGACCTTGACTATTGGGCAAGCGGACACATTGTAAGTAAGTACGCGGACATTGTTCATGAATAGCGGAGATGCCACTGGTTTCAAAACATATAAGAAACTTGATATTCACACACTTTCTCTCTACCTACTTCATCTCCATCAAGCCACTCTCTCTTCTTCTTCCACTCACTTTACACGCCTCAAATGCAATTTTCTCGCGTAGACGTCATGGACCAACAGAGGTTCGATCCCGCCAAAAAAGTTCGTCGCACTTACTTTGATGCCACACTTGGTTAAGATTTCTGCTTGTTGCAGACTACCTCCTCTCCCGAGAAACAGAAGAGGACCTGAAAAAACTCTCGATGAGGCAGTTGGACCTCCCTTTACGCAAGCTTGAGGTCCGGTGTTCTGATAGCGGTTCACTTCGCCACAAGAAGATTAATTATGTTCTTTAGACAAAGAGCACAACCCACATTTTGGATTCTCAACGATTCGACCCAGCCAGAAAGGCATCGCAACAGCAGGATGATTTAAGCAGCATCCTACCTGACAGCTTGGACGAGCTCCCTCTGAACGACGACTTTACCATCAGTCGACCCCGTTGAAGTCCAGGCATGTTTTGTCTATCTTTCGTGGCTTTTTGCCCTGTATTGACGAGCATTGTGCAGCCACCCGCCGCCACCCTGACGCCCGAGGCCACTGTCGTTCGGAAGAGCATTCGTCGTGTTTTATCGTTGGACAAGGTCTTGCCATTCCGCCCTTCCCCAATTTCGATCACCTCTTCCTCCAGGCCCTCTACTTCTGCGTCCACTGCTATGTCTTCTATCTTGACTACCAGATATCCGATCGACTCGCAATGTGACGAGGATATTCACCCCGACAGCTATATCGCCACAAAAATGATCATCCCACGATCACCCTCAATACTCTCCTTCGATGCCTTGAGCTGTCATTCTAGGAGCGCCTTTGAAAATGAGGTCGATGCAGAAGTGGAGCGCATCAAGGAATGCAAGAACATCTCTGTTTGGGTCAATCAAGCATCGTTCTCGACTGAAGAGTATCATGACTTATGGAGGCGCAGCGTGCAACCCACGCCCAGTGTTCTCCAGGTTAAGTCGCAAGTTGAGGCGGTTTAATTTTTGCCAATCATGAAGCCCGCTGTTGAAAATGTCTTTTCCCCTTTTCGTGAATCTTGCCATTAGAGTCTTCTCGCTCATATCTCAAAGTCTGGTGCCACTACCTTGTGCAGTACCTAGTAATCGCCCTTATATTAGATTTTTGAATTTAATGCTTTAATTCCGCCATTTTGATGGTACAACTACTTAGACGCATAAACACGTTGAGCCGCCGACTTTCGTCAACCATAGAATTGTGTCCGAAGTAGAACTTTGTGGGCGAGTCGCGACCAATTACTTAGACACACCGGACCTGGAATCTGCCGGGTTTTTGTTGAATCTTACCACCATCCTCTCCCACCTAACAACCAACACGGTTATACATTCTGCGCTTGTTATTCTTGCACCCTATTCAAAATGCATCAAAAACTAGGACCCAGGCCTCTTTACGCAACAAAGTTTGCAACAGCGCCAGCATGTGACTTCACTAGCCTATAAAAGACTACCATCAGCGGGCGCTTGTTGACTATACAGCTCTTCCAATGATTGCCATGCCCCCCTCCCCTGTAGCTGCCAAGCCAAGTCGATCTCCATCGCGGAGAGGACGATCTAGGACTCGGAGTCCAATGAACAGGTGCGTCCTTCTCTCAAGCCTTTGCACTCAAGCTAGTGACTAGGTAGCTGACTACTATGCCAAGTTCTCGGTCTTCCAGCGAGTCTGTGGTCGTCCTCAAGTATTCGCACTCTATTTTATATACCTTTCTGGAACATGCAAGTCTGATATAATCTTACAGGCCACGGGCTATGTCAGTTAGTCGGTCATCGAGCCCGTCGTGGCGACTCTCTTCCGGGACCCCGTAGGTTTAGTCCTTGAACAAGCCAGGTTCAGTGTTCTCATGTTCTGTAGCTGCACTCCCCCGACTTGTGTATTAACGCCCCCGCCAGCTCGTTACCCAAGTCCTCCGTCAGTTTACGCCGTTCTAGTATATTCTAAACTCATGCTCATTTGGTTTGCCTTAGCTGTCAAACACCAATGTACGGCATGTTTCCTGTTGTCATTGATATACTCATCTCCTCTAAGGCCGCGTGTTCCGGTTGTCGTTATGTAAGAGTATCCACTGGTTCATCTGTTCAGCGTGCTCACCGGTTTCCCGTTGACAAAAAAGTCCCGGCACATCATCAGTCTCTACCCGTTCTCGCTCTGTTAGCCGTTCTTCGCGTTCTTTGTAAGGATATCCTTACGTCTATCTGAACAAATGGTTGACTATGATACGGTTATGTCAGCACATTCCCTAGCCGGTTCGTCATTCTCTCTGTCATCGTATTTCCCCATGATAGCTCATTGCATTTTGGTCCAGTTCCCGAAGCAGGTTTGTTACCCAGATTTGACGCCAAGAATGTCATGTTTACAGCTTACAATGCAGGAGCCATTCACCACTGCGATACCCTATGCCTATGCCCCCGCCCATTGTTTACTGCCAGCTTCCGCCTGCCATTCCTTTCCAAAGGCCTCCTGGTGCGTCGACAGGTTGGATGCCTATTTCCGTTCCCCATCCTCGATTCTACTTCCAAGATGGCAATGTCACTCTCGAGGTCGGTTTCTTACTGGTTGCAGTGTTTGGAATCATGCATTGAATACTCTTAGATTAAGCCGATCCAGTACAAAATTCATCGCCATTTCTTGGTGATGAGTTCTTCTGTATTCGCAGACGAACTACCCCCCAGCGTCACCTTCAAGGATTTGCCTTCTGATGTCGACAAGCAGGCCTTTGAACTTATACTGTCCTTGTTCTACCCGAAGGACTGTTTCAGCGGACACGACATTCAGTCCGAGTCGGATTGGCACAAGGTCCTGATATTTGCGTGCCGATACAAGATGACACTCATCCGCGATATGGCTCTTAGTAAAGTCCCGAGCCTGGATCCTATCGTAAAGGCCGAGTTGGCGGCAAAGTATGGATTGAAGGATTGGCTTGTGCCAGCATACACAGATTTGTGCATGAAGGATTTGACAACCCGTAATGGATGGTCGGCGGACGAGGGAAGGAAGATAGGCCTGGAGGGAATTCTGGCTCTTGTTGAACTCAAGCAGGATATAATGGATCGTTTGGGGGAGCATCTTGACAGGGAAAAGGTAGTGAAGACGGTGGAGGAGAAATTGAAAGGCCTGAATTTGATTTGAATGGACGAAGTAGCTGTCATGTAATTGTACGATAGAGTTTTCTATTTTCTTCCGGGGTATACAAGACTTGCAATGTGTGCAGTTTTGAAAGGCTTGTTTCAGCGCTCTTTCTATCATTCACCTCAACGCTACTGAGATAAATGACATCCTCTTGTCGCACAAACATGTACCCACAAACCGAAAATGAACATCCAACACTACTAACTCTCACTAACTCGAATTAGCTCTCCGGTTGGTCATGTGACCGAGTCAACGGTACATAAAAAGGTTGGGGTAGAGGGCGCTCAATTGTATACAGCTTTGCACTGATGTTACTCCCAATGCCATAGCCTGAAATTCCCCAAACAGGTCCAATAATTATCATGGCGCCGTCCGAGCGGTCATCCCGATCGCCTTCTCCGGTTTCACGGTACTGCTGTTTCCTGCTGAGTATGTCCTTTTCATGGTACTCACTGTCATCAGTTCCCGCAGCCGTTCGCCCCCGGGCCGTCATGTCATCGAAGCTCCTCAGTATGCTCATCCTACATTGGCTGCCACATCAGTATTAACCTCTTGGTATAGAAATCCAGGCACCGCTGTACCTTTCTACTACCCTCCTCCTCCTCCGCCCGTGACCGGGGTATGGTAGGAGGAAATGAATTTGGCTCGAATTCTTCATGCTAATCAAGTGGTGCAGGATGCATGTCTGTCCTAGGTATCGTCCGCTTATTCGTACCGTTTTCAAAAATTGAGTAACAATCCGTGTCGTCACTGAAGTTGGCCCGAATCTCGGTCCTCTTCATCGACTCGAAGTCCAAGGACCCGATCCCCATCACCACAGTGGGTTCGCCTTACTCTCAAGCGAGCTTTTCGACTCACATTTTCCGTAGGTCCTGCGCGGTGGAATCCACACCATGGTACGCTACTCTCACAGACATCAACAGCTGGTTTTTATTCTCACCCGTTGCGGCCCAGCCCAATACCCACGTACGAACGGTCATCATCTCTGAGCCATACGATATCTCACCTGTTACCAGTTTCCCGCAGACATATTCGGAATCGTAGGCGCCTTCCCTCTTTCACTTTTATTTTCGATTCGCTCATCTACTTTAATACGATGATGACAGAAGTGACCGCCGCTCTCGCAGTCCCACCCCGAGGAGTTCTCCCTTGGCATCACAGGTTAACGTATCTACGATCTCAGAGAGTCGGTGGGGTAACCTTTTCTTTGGTCTCGACTGGCGTACTTATTCCAACACAGACCTAACACCGTGAACCCGTCTGTGTGGGATTGCAGAAGACGGTTCGTTCGCCGACTCGTTGCTGTGATATTTTCCTGAATTGTAAAACTTAGGTCCAAAACTAGAAGCAGGTCCGGGAGCAGAAGCAGGTCACGGTGCAGTCAAACGATGATTGTCGTACAATGCTATTCTATACTTATAGTAAGCTGCAAATCAGGAGTATTTCCCGGTACATCTATCCTCAAGTCAGTCTATTCTGGTGAGTAGGATCACTCGCTACTTCTAATGTCGGCATCTTAGGTTCTATACATATTGGTAGGTTGCCCTCATTCCGCTGCTACTCATCCTCGATATTATTTCCCAGATGGAAACGTAACACTTGAGGTCAGGCGATATGCATCACGTTTTCGGGTACAAGTTGCTCATCGAAGATAATAGATTGACCGGACCCAGTATAAAATCCACCGTCACTTCTTAGTTACAAACTCCTCTGTGTTCGCAAACGAGTTATCGCCTCACGTCACTTACAAGAAATTGACTGGTGATATTGACAAGTCAGCCTTCGAGCTCATACTGTCGCTCTTCTATCCAAAGGACTGCTTCAGTGGACACGACATCCAATCAGAGTCGGATTGGCACGAGGTCCTGGTGTTCGCCTGTCAATACAAGATGACACACATTCGAGATATAGCTGTTACCAAAGTCCCAGCGCTAGACCCCATCGAGAAAGCGGAGTTGGCGACGAAATATGGACTGAAGGATTGGCTCGTGCCGGCGTATATCGACCTCTGCATGAGGGATTTAACCAGCCATCACAGATGGTCTGTCGAAGAAGGGAAAAAGCTAGGCCTGGAAGGAGTCCTTGCACTCGCCGATGTCAAGCAAGATATCCGAGATCGTTTGGAGGATCATTTGGATAGAGCGAAGGTTTTTAATACTGTGGAGAAGAAACTGGAAGCTTTACGGCTGATCTGAACGTATCGCGTATGACCTTTGCGCTGTACGATATGATGGAGCCCCAAATTATATTTATTTGTTCACTCGTTCTGACAATTACCGACTGTATGCAGCTGCATCGCAGTGTACTTCCTGTCCTTCCCTATCCTTTAGATCAAGGCGACCCGGCTTGCTGGTAATCACGGAACGATGACCGGATTTGCCCCGAATGAAGATAACATGAGGCTTCTATCTCATCAATACAACTCAGAATTGCTTGGCAATCCCGTATCTTCCACAAACTACCATGTCTAACAGCACGCGCCTCCTCCTAACCATAGCGATCATCCTCCTCGTATTACCAAATGTCGCCGCCTTCGGGGCTGGAGACATCCCAGACTTTTCGTATCTTAATGAAAAGGCATTTCGCCATGGTGACATCGAGAGCATCCTCGAGAACCTGCTTAAATCTGTGGGAACTGGAGGTGGTATTCTAGGTTTTGCGAAGTCGGTTATGAATTCTGAAGGACCCAAATTTAAGAAGAGTGACGTTCAAAAGGTGTACTTTGTATGTAGACCGTCCGATCATTGGCGATGTTGACTATTAACGAGATTTCTAGGGAAATTGGCTGAGGGACTATTCCCAAGCAATGGATATCGCTGGTTTGAGTAAACTAAGTGCCGACACGTTAGTTCTCGTCGTTGCTGTACTTGGGTTCATGGCAAGTTCCTCTATCCTATGATCAATTTCAACGCATATAAATTACTCACTACCACACAGACTTTCGGGTATGCCACCGAAGAATATGAGCTCACGCCTCAACGTCTAGGCGTATACCTCCCCATCGAGCACATCGATAACCCCAAGGGATATGCTGAGAAAGAGGGAGATGCACGTCAATTTCATCCCGCCCTTCGGCCACCTGTGGATCCCCGAGAGTTCGAGATCGATGAGCGTACGGGGATGAAGAACTACATGGCCACGGAGGATCAGGAATGGGATTCTTCGACTGCACATATCCGAAGAACATTCACAGCATGCATCGAGTACGGCCGTCGTGCAGGGGGCGAGGATGGACCTAATCAATGGGAAGCGTACCGTCTTCTCGGCACTGGTCTGCACACAATGGAAGACCTCCTTGCGCATAGCAATTGGTGCGAGATCGCGCTCCGTAAGATGGGGTATGAGGTCTTTTGCCATGTCGGTGAGAATGTCTGCGTCTGCGTCCCCGAGACAGGCGAGAGAGTTCCTCCCCTCATTACCGGGACATTTGGCAGTGCAGACTTCATGCACTCGATGCTCGGAGAAGCGACAGACCACCTGAGCCAGGCTAGCGTCACAGCCTTGAATGACAAGATGTCAGAGTCGCAGGATAGTGATGTCACAGAGAAATTGGAGAGGTTGAAGAAGGTTTTGAGCTTAGTTGGTGGCGGGGACGACGAATTGAGCCATGGCGAAGAACTCCAAGCTCAATCTCAAGCGTATAACTTCGATCCGGATAACGTCGCGCCGCCCGAAGTGCAGGAGCAGCTGTTGGATCTCTTGCGTTGGAGGGACAGCCTTTATAGAAAGATCAGCAGCATCATCGAGACGATGGGTCTGGATGAGGTATTGGACGAGATGAGCAACGCGCTCTCTGCCTGTGAGAATTACAAGTGCATTCCGCCGGTATTGAACTGATCGTATACTAGATGTATACACCGTCATCTCTCCGTGGCTTACACCCATACTATCTCAAGTCACAAGTGTGCTCGGAGAAGGAAGCAAAGCCGTCATTGACTCCGATGATCAATATGAGGTCTTCAACAACCCAGACGCTTCTGATCCCTCGCACAGTATTTTATCAAAAGACCATTTTGGGCTGATCCTCAACGAACCTGCGGGAAAAATCGCGCAAGTTGTGGTTGTGCATAGCGTTCAGCTCATTGTCCAAGCATGGTCAGACGATAGTGATCCAAATGATGTTATCGACAAGGTGAGCACCCTTTGATCAGTTGTGTGACCGTCGCTTTATTCGTGTATTTGCAGATACTCGAGGCCTTCCACCATCCATATTATGCAAATGAGAGAAGTCAGATTCAGGGTCAGATGTTTGACGAGCTGCGAAGATGGGTAGACGGGTTAGAGGATGCAGCTGCCACAATGAATCTATTGACGAAGGAGAGCGTCCAAGAAGGACTTAACAAGAGAGAGGGAGACGAAAGCGTTGAGCAGGGGTACGGTGGTGCCGGTGGTGCCGGTGGTAGCGGGTATGAAAGCCGACGCAGGTACGGTGGAGGAGAATACGAATCCCGTGACCCAATACAAGAACAGGAGGTCGAGTATGTTGAAGCCAGAGAGGAAGAAAGGGAAAATTGGCGATATTCCGAAGAGAGTAGAGAGGAGGAAAGAGCTAGTGAGCCCCCAGAGTCTGACTACGAAGAGAATTATCGAAGTGCAAATGAGGGCGAGGATGATTATGGGCGCCGCCCGGAAGGGTACGAGGACGAGTCAAACTATTAACACTGTAGTTACCAAGTTGTTGAGTGTAAAGACTCTAGGACACCTGTATAAGAGTAAATTGTGGGTGACTGGCATAAACATCATGCTGACTTTGCGTAGATAGTCCTCGTAACCTCAAACTAGTCACTGTAGTCATGACGCTAGGGTGGCTCGCCAATCGATACAGACACCGTGTTAGGCCCGTGCTATCGGACGTTCAGAGAATGGAGTAGTAGTATGCAAGCAGAGTGCATGCAGACATGCCATGACAGTTGGCAGCGAAGGCCATAATTCATTTATTAGGTCATGTACGGATCGGATCGGTGCCGTCGGTCTTCCCGGGACGATGTTAGGGATCACTGTACGTCACCGCCTAGTTACTATATTTAGTTACACGACCTGTACGAACTAAGTAGAATATTCTTTTACTTTCCATTTCCTTCTTTCTATCTCGATAACATACCAGAAATCACTAGAAGTACTTACATGTATATATTCTCGAGCTAGACATACAAAATAACAACGAAATCTATTCATCATTTTTGATACTCCACTTACAGTGTGAACCTCAGTAAGTGATCGTGATCGGTTACGCCTAGCGCTTGCCGACTTACTCACTTCTGATTACGCCAAGCGCTTAGCCCTAGCTTGGATCCATTTAGGTCGTTCTCCTTGGTAACTTGAACTCAACTAAATTCTCTTTCTCAAATACGAATTAGGTATTATTAGCGAAGTCCTGTTTCACTAAACTACTTAATATACTCGTATTCCTAACAGACGATCACTCCTTGCAGTATAGTACTGCTTCGCTCATCGTGAAAATATAAGTCAAAGTGCCAGTGCATCGATCATCGCTGAAGAGCAATAGTTCGACACTTTGGATCAAGGTAGACAGTGAAGTAACATTTCCGTAAACACTCAGTGCGGAGGATACACTGGAAGTATACACTTTGGAGAGATAGATACAAAAGAACCCTTGAAAAATATACTAAGCGGATTTGTGTGCTTGGAAATGTTCAAACGCAATCAACCGCTAAAATAACTTTACCGTGGCAGCTCGTCATACTAACCATGGGGAAGCCTGAGTAGGAACTAGCATGTTATACACAATTGAAATAGATTCTGCCACACATTTGGCCCTCGCTATGGTACTTCATATCATTTTAAACAAGGAACCGAAAAGATTTTACTAGGACGCCGATTTTAACATGTACAGTTAATCAGTAGTTCCCTCAGGCGTCTGGGTCCGTCACGGTGACATTTGTCTTGCAGAAACCAGAACTATCAGCAATGGAGTCGATAGTTCCATCGGGCTGAGTCTGCCCTCCAGTATTAGTGGCATCATCGGCGGTGTGACACCCAGTGAAGACCGAACAAGTAAAGTCAGGGCTTCCATCCTGCATAAATCGAATTAGTATTCGTACACGAGGGAGTACGCGATTGACCGACTTTGCCGTTCACGTCGTGGAATGCTATCAACCAAAAGTTAGAAAGCCTTGTCAACGGATGGACGGACGACCTACGATTGATGAAAAGACATCCCTCGACGCTGTCACAGAAGTCCATGCAAGCTGAAAGCATATGTAAGCAACGATAACTCTAGGCCTGATTTAGACCTACCGTGGACAGTGTCAACCAAGGTGAAAGTGATGAAATCAAGCCCATTAATGGCTGCGGTGAGGTTGTCGAATACGAGCTCGTAGGTCGTGGTTTGGCCTTGCACGAGGGCGGCTGCCGCAATGGCTATGAGAGTGGGGGAGAAGAAACGCATAGTAAAGTGAATAGCAGAGGGTAAATCTCAAGCTGCTGGGGGATAGGAAATCTCTCCTACATCCAATTTATACAGTCGCGTTCAGGTCCAACCCAGTCCAGGTGTGTTCGTTCTTTCTCTTTCTTGGCCATTCTCCATAGGTTGAACGTTTTTGCTACTTGACAGTACCTGGAAGCGGAGTAAAATCTCTATGAATATCAATCAGTACCTTGATCCGCGAGCTTTGTATAGGGACCTGACCGGCTGCCCTTGAACCAAAAGTTATCAGCTCGAATCTATTGGTGATTCGCGCCGACTGTCTCCATAAAATGATCGAAGCCGCCATGACGCGCCCTTTATAGTGCAGTCGTGAGAGGGAAAGAGCTATTCCTCAATTCTGAGAATTTCTGACGGAGAACGTGCATCAGAGAACGTGATCAAGCGACGAGGGAAAAGCGGACATACATAATTATCGTGCGACCGTTCTTGAGTGCATGACCCTTCGAGCGTATGGATATGTCAAAGTCCTTGCTGAAAAGTGTCCATGCGTTCCCAACCCTCAAGCCCCGAGAGTCCCACTGATGTCGGACATCGTGAGGAATTATACTGGATGAACAACTTGGACAACTTGGCATATCAGTCAGAATCAGAAAGCGTCGGGTGTTATAGAAGAGCGGCAGCGAAGAATTGGAAGCCAGTGCAATGGGTGACTAGGGCACCCTCGACGACCAAGTGGAGAATTTAACCAAAAACGTTGGTAATTCATTGTCGATGTAGTCACCACAGCAAAACACCTACGAGTAAAAGACAAGCAAGACACCAGAGGGGAAAGGACACAGACTTCGAAGGGCAACTGTCGAGCAACCCACAGCAGCGGATGGTTGTATCGAAAAAAGCGACGGTGACTCCCGGCGCCTGCCGGAATTCCAACGCTCATCACGAACGTTTATACATATCTCACAATGTTCAGAATAGTTTCTATGTCCGCAATCACTATTGTTTGTGTCGTACCACACCTTGTACGACAGCACATCAGCCCGCCCAAATCAATCACAGTAGGGTACCATCAAACCGTATCACCGTCTCTAGACTTTCCTCATGATTCGAGGAAAGATTGCTCGCCCTCCGCAGCGACCGCGTGTTTCTACGAGGAACAGCTGCAAACCCTCTTGCAGTATCCTGCACTATTGGTGATGTAGTCAACAGTGCCATCGCTTTGCACCTGCCCGCCATAGTTGTCGGCTTCCGATAAAGTATGACAGTCTGTATAGACGGCACAAGTCATTTGGTCGCCTGTATACTACCAACAGTAGTCGGCATCATGGAATAAGACAGGACATGGAATAAACTTACTACCGAGTTGACATCGCGGTATACTGTCACGGTAGTCAGCTCAGCAAGCGATATATATGATTCGGAGGAACGCACCATTGACAAATAGACAACCGGTAATAGCGTCACATTGATTTAAACACTCTAAATTGAGAAGTACCACGGGTCATGATGAGTACACCAGTATGACGCGAGCCACTGTACCCTGTACAGAGTCGACTAGAGTGTAAGTCTGATAATCACTGGCACGGACAGCTCCAGTATGGTTGCTGAACATCTCCATGTACTGCCATGTTGTGGATGCGGCGAATGCAGGTGCAAAAATGCAAGAGGCGGCGAGGACTGTAGATAAGAAGTGCATGGCGTACTCGAGAGTCGATGTTTTACAATGTGGGACTGGGGATGCTGCTCATACTCCACCAAACTCTCTATGTTTATATACCACTTCAACAGGTGAGAGGGATGCGAGGTTCGACGAACAGAAGGCCTTCTGAAGGCGAATCAAAAAACAGGCAGACAGGCAAGCGTGCTCACCGTCTGTTCCACGCCTCGGACTGAGAAGAAATAAATTATTAATACGACGAGATTTGGACGAGTAGCAATGAATCATTTATTTCAGAACACGCAGAAGAGGCCTTTCGGTCGCGGATGTCAATTTTCTGTCACCTATTATCTCCAAAAGACGATAGAAAGGCAATTGAACGCCGGGCGACCTACAGAGGTATTGAAGGCATACAGTGTCAAGTGTCACAGTAGCGCGTCTTGATGACATCAACCAGCATCTTCGGCTTCGGACGTACTTGGAGAGTGGCGAGCGCCAAGAAGGGACGAGCTCACGAGGGCGGGACCGTGGCACGCGATGGTTTAGTACAGGCAGACGCCGTTACTAAAGATAAGTTTTCCTCATCTACCCATTCTATCTCTCGGACTCTGCAAGAGATTCTAGTATCTGTGCGTGTCGACAGGCAAAGGCAGGTAAGTACAAGTAAGTGTGAGCAATGCGATAACCACCAAGAAAAGTTAATTCAGGCCATTTTGGATTATCGCTCTGTAACGCCGAGAAGCGTCAAAATCATTGGATGTACATGGGACAAAATTATGACTCCGTCGACAGCGGACAAAGAGAACTGGACCACAACTGCGAGGATGGAGCTTTGCACGACTAGACGGCTGTAGAAACTTGGATGCCTGGAATCATGACCGGTGACCGAGAAATTAACTTCGGAAAAGGATTTGGGTAGCGTCTTATAATCCATAGGCCACCTTGCCCTACGCCCTGACACGGATGTAAATCAACTTTTTTCTGCACCACGGCAAGTGGTAATGATATTGTAGGACCTTGTGAATGACTGATAACGTGAAATTTGTTGAAGTCTAGCAAAGAAAATCGCCGAGTGGAGGACGCCTTTGCAATACTCGGACCCCCTCGTTTTGTGATATCTTTAGAGCTGGTAGCCTTGGGGACTGGAGCTCACATCCTCCAGGTCAGATAGTGATCAGCCGAGCGGTTGGTAGGTGGAACTAGAGTGATAAAAATCATTATTGCATCTTTTCTCCTTGTGCCGTGGCTCGGCCGGCACTAGCCGACCAATACCCGCTCGGCATAACCCGCGGCTTCCGATTTTAGAGCTCATTCCCTTCGTTCATGTTGCGTTTAGGTGGTCAACACAGACTCTAGGTGTCAACACTTCATCAAGTTGATCACGAGAACAAAGAAAGATCCGAATTTCCTATGCAGCGGTCCGCTCGGGCCCTGACTGACTTCAATCTGGACCAGCAAGCTGCGGTATCAAACACGCTACAAATGGGCTCGGAGAAGATTGACGAGCCTCGCTTCACGAGACTTGATCAGCGGCTAGAGTCTGTCTTATCTTTGTATCTTACTTAAACCTCAAAAATTCTTCCGGTATTTGCTGTGCCTAACGTCACAATCTAAGTTCTGGTACATTACTTGCTCAAATCTCTCCTGGGAACTTGATCGAATCAGGCCTCTCAAGGCTGAAGGTCACGGAATCAAGGTTAGATCTTCCCCAGTTCGGGGTCCCTAATTCTCCGAACATTCGTTCCCATGATGATAAGTTATCCCGCAGATTCTCCGCACCTGCTTTCTCAGTGTCATTTGCACCTGCATGAACGAGCATAAAAACCGGGCGGACCGTGCAATTAAGTCTGGTCCTGCCCAGTTCCGTTTCTACTACGATGGGTTTGTTCTATCATGTTTTCATAGCCGCCTTCTCTTCCATTGGTGTGTACGCTCCGCTCTTGACCTATAAAGTTGAGGAGCGCTGAATGGCTTTTTTCCCTATTATCCAGGTGCCTTTCTATTCGGGTACCTTCAATTTGACCTTCTTTCCTGGCATGCATTCTGATAATCGCTTTCTCACAGATATGACAGGTAAATATATCGTTTAGCCACAACACTCGTTATTCTATATCAACGCAGTGGAATTATCTCGTCCGTCATAACAATGGACAAGTATCTGGATAGATTTGGAAGCGACGCAGACATCACAGGAGCAGTAGTGTCCACGTTCAACGGTACGTCGCGTCAAGTAATATATTGAACATTGCCAGTGATCTTACCAGGACTACGATTTAGGTGGGTGTTTTTTTGGGGCCATGCTTGCGGGATGGGCAAGTGATAGGCTAGGAAGGAAGCGTTCTATTCAGGTGAACCTTGTCGAGTGTGTTTGGCTGGCTCACCATAAAACGTGCACCTCCAGCTGGGAGCCGTTTTTTCGATGTGGGGAAGCGCGATGCAGTGTGGAGCGAGTAACGTTGCTACACTTCTTGTTGGGCGTATAATAGGCGGGTTTGCTATTGGGTAAGGTCCTCATTTGTGTTTGTCGGATCTCCTTACCTTGAATCAGGATACTCTCAATGACTGTGCCGTTATACAACGCGAGTTTACGCGATCGCCTTCCAGTTCAGCTACTCATATCCCTTGCAGACTGAAATAGCACCTCCAAAGATTCGTGGGCTACTTGTTGGCTGCACCCAGCAACTGATCGGAATTGGTTTCATTGCCGCTAACTGGGTTGGTTACGGCTGTCAGTTCATTGATTCAGACGTTAGCTGGCGCTTGCCTTTAGGACTTCAAGTAAGGATTAATTCGCATGGATTTCTCCATCTAAACCATCTATTATCATAGCTTGTGCCGGCAGCGTCACTCTTCATTGGAATTCAATTCCTACCGTACAGTCCTGTACGCATCGTGCTCTTCTTTGTGCTGAGTTCGCGTAGTCCTGACAATTGAGGCCTTTGTAGAGATGGCTTCTGGAAGTTGGCCGGGATGATGAGGCGCGCGAAGTAGTGTACAAGCTCTATGGCACTGGAACCCCAGAACTGAAGGAGAAAGCCGACAAGGAATACTCAGAAATGTATGACACCATCAAAGCCGAAGTGTTCGTGCGAAGCAAAAATATCAAGGATCTGTTCGCCACGTCCGCTATGACTCGGCGGACTTTGGTTGCTTGTGGCGTACAAATATTCGGACAATTCACGGGTATCAATGGTGCGTTTATGACTATGTAAAGCATGCTGAGCCTCTTGAACTCACACCTTTCGTGCAGTCATCAATTACTTTGGTCCACGAATGTATGAAAGTTTGGGTATTACCGGAAATGACAAACTCCTCATTCAAGGTATCTATGGAGCCGTTGGACCCATTGCCAACTTCTTGTAAGTACGTTCTTCCTACGCTTTCTCCGAATAATCAATTATATTTCCGTAGCTTCATCGTATTCATTCTGGATCTGGTTGGGCGGAAAAAGCCTCTTCTATTTGGAGCCGGAAGTTTTGTCTGCACGTTCTCTATCCTCGCCGCAATCGTAGCCACCAATCCTCCTACCCCCGAAAACAATCCCAACGCGTGGCCGGTCAATCACACTGCTCAGAGGTAAATATCAAACATATCCGTATTCTTCGAAGTTCCTTCGTTAAGGATGACATTAGGGCCGGAATCGCCATGATTTTCTTGACGAGTGTTGTTTTTTCTCTGAGCTTTGGGCCCGTCAGCTGGGTTTTGGCATCTGAAGTAAGACGTTTATTCACACTGGGCAAATCGTGGTGCTCATTATGTTAGGTATTCCCTACACGCGTTAGATCGATCGGAACAAGTGTCGCTACATGCTGCAATTGGGCTTTCAACGTCCTATTCAGTCAAGTAAGCCCATACCTCAGCTATTGGTTCGCGCTAACTGAATCGGATAGGTATCCACGCTATCTTTAGAAGATATCGGCTGGAAGTACTATATGGTTTTTGTCTGCCTTAACCTTTTCGACTTCGTTGTTATCCTATTTCTGTTTCCGGAAACTAAAGGTACGTTCTTCATTTCTTCCCCGAGTTGAATGCTGAGGTCCTTGTCTAGGTAAAACATTAGAAGAGATGAACGAGGTGTTTGGCGACCAAATAGATTCACGCAAAGTCCTCGACGACCATCGACTGCCGTCTGGCGATGATAAAGACCATCACGTCGATTTTGAAGAGAAATTGACAGCAGCTCATTAATGTCTTGATATACGCATCTATATTTATTTTTGGAGATGAAAGTATTGTTTTAGACTTCATAGCCTTAGCGCGAATGGTTTTGGTATAATACACTTAGTACACAGTCTGAAGTACAGTCTACGCGCATTATAGTCTTTGTTCTTCTATGCCTAAGCGAGAATCGTGATGGAATCATCGTATTTGCTATATCAGCTCTTTGACTCTCAGTCGCGGCGTTCATTTCCAAATGCGGTTTCCTGCGACACGTGCACCATCGGTATCTCCGGCTTGTATGCTGCCACGACATGGAATTTCTATCGCAGACATATGTCGCGCTTCGTGGGCCAACAGGAGCACCACAGACAGCTTCCGACACTATAGCGAGGCTTAGCGACCGTCTCTCACCAGCAACACTACTATCAGACCGACGCGCTGCTGTTCTTGCCCTCAAGGGACTGGCACGAGATTGCAAGCAAGATGTTGGCGAAAAGTCGCTCCTTGGGCTGCTGCAAGTGCTGTATAATGATGCAGAAGTCGACTCAGATATCGGGAAGGCCGTGTTGGAAACACTGAGCTTACTATGTGATGTGGAGGAGGGGCGGGACTTGGGGTACAAGCACAGCGACGCCGTACTCGCCAGCGACAAGACGGTGCATACGCTGCTCTCCTTACTCGCAGATAATAGCTTCTACTTGCGCTTTGCTGCGCTTCAATTTTTGTCAACACTGCTGCACAATCGACGCCAGGCGGTGCAAGGGTACTTCCTCACCGCGTCTGCTGGTCCTACAAGCGTCATTTCTGTTTTAGAGGACAAGCGGGAAATAATTCGCAACGGTGCGTATAATTCTGAATCCATAACTTGCAAGTTCTTAACGGTGCGTAGAGGCTATCTCTGTCGTACAGGCGCTAGTGTCACAGAGCCCGGATATTCAAAAGATCTTGGCATTCCAGGGAGCATTTGAAAAGCTATTTAACATAATTAAACATGAAGGCGGTATAGATGGAGGTGCCGTTGCTCAAGAGGCCTTGTCTTGTGTCGATACGCTACTCCGGTTCAATTCCTCGAATCAGGCATGCAATCCTCCTTGTAGTATCATTTATTTCTAACATGCTACAGAGCTACTTCCGGGAGACCGGTCTACCACCTGCTCTCTGCACCCTTCTTCAATTTCCCCCGAACATCCAATACAACGATCCCGCTCCCCAAGAGTTCGCGCTCCAATTTTGGGACCAACAGAAATTAAGCAATGCTTCGTATGTCGTGGCCATCCTTGGTATGCTGGTTGGTACCAAAGGGAATAGCGTGAGTTTGATCGCCGGTCTTCATTTGACAACATTGATAAAGCTATTCAGATGTTATAGGAACAGGAAGCTGTTGTGTTCACGCGCTGCTTAGTAGAAATTGCTTTAGCGTCCAATGCACCTACGCAAATCAAATCCCAAGCCCTGTACCTACTTCCATCAAACCTCAATTTCCCGCTCTCTGAGCTCACACTAACACCATACATGCCTGTACCTGAGACAAACGGTGAAGAGTGGGATCGGCTAGAACCTGCTTCAGCGCTGGATGCACTCGTAGAGCTTGCCCTACATGGAGAATACAACGGTCTCTATAGCGATAAACGTCTCAAAGATGGCCTGGAACTGAGGGCTGCTGCTGCCACTGTCTTTGAGGTAGCTGAACATCTAATCATTTTCACTCAAGAAACTCATATTCTATGCAGGATTTTGTACGGAAAGATGAGATAAAGCAGGCTATTATTCAGGCTATGATTCCGCCAGAAGAAGCCGCCCCTTCGGAATACCCGCCAACGACCCCGCTTCTTCATTCTCTCGCCGCATCTCCAGATTCGACACCAGCCATCGACTCGGCCAGGGTGACAGGCACACAGTTTGCATCTCTTCTTTTCGCTCATCTTCTCCGGTCATCCCCAGGGGTGAAAACGCTTGCACGAGGCATCGTACCCCATCTTGCCGCTTCTCCGGAGCAGGGGGGTGAAGGCGGCTTTTTCGTTCCCGCTGATGGGGCTGCTCCACCTCCACCGACCCCTCCCGAAGCTGACGACGACGAACCGCCACAGACCCTTCTTCAAATCTTGAGCGAAAATCTTTCCCTCGCTCTTCTATCTCGGTCTCATGCGAACACTTCCGACAGAGAATCAAGAGAATGGGACCGATTGATTGTCGGCTATTTGACACTGCTCTCCCAGTGGCTTTGGGACGACCCCGCAGCTGTCAGAGACTTCTTGAACGCGGGAGGGTTGGGTGTGGTATGTTTCTCCGACGACATCGATGATGCTCTTCTAAATGCAATCAATAGCTAGTAGAACCCATCAACCATATATCCGACTCGGATTCTATCGTTCCTGGACTGTGTGCATTTTTATTGGGCATATGTTACGAGTTCAACAAGGAGCCTGGTGAGATTACAAGGCATGTTCAGTGTTCTTTGTCGACTGGATCCCATGGCAACTGATCCGGACTATCGTAGGCAGACAATCCACCCCATCCTGCATCGGCTGGGCGTAGACTCTCTTGTAGGGTGCGTGTCCCGTCTGCGGGAAGATGAGCGATTCAAATCTGTTGGTCCCGACGCCACGGTGTTCCCATATCCTCCCTCACCGCATATACAAACTGGTACCGCAAAATCCGATGTTGAAGTCGAAGGAGAGATTTGGTTCGATTGGGCGTTCGTAGACTTCTGGAAATCAAATTATTGTATGTTTTCTGCTTATTATAACAAGACTATGAACCATTCACCTTATTTGATTAGATCCTGTTCAACGAGGATTCTCTTCTGCACCGGATCAGCTTTCGTCCTCTTCTTCCGGACAAAGTGCAGAAACCATGGTGCTTATAGCGTCATTACGGGAGACGATACGGAAACAGTCTGAGGAGATCACGACCCTGCGGACACTGCTGCAGGAAAAAGCTTCCGGTGCGGACGAGGTAAGATCTGGTCCTTCAGCACTGTTCTTGTATTTATTCATGGCAGGTCGCTACGATGAAGGAACATGTATCGTCGTTAACCTCACAGCTGGAGAGTTCTGAGACAAAGCGCAAGGAGGTGGAAAAAGAGCAGGAGGATCTTCTTGTGCTGCTAGACGAGGTTAGCAGTAAGCGTAAAAGGGATAAGGAAAGGCTGAGAGGAGCGGGTCTAGATGTGTCGGAGGATGAGGCGGACGATGATGATGAAGTGGCCAGTGGTGAAGAATAAACGCGTGTAAGCGGTGCATCATTCAAATTTTGGAAACATCATTCTGTGTTTGGTGCTGGTTTATCGACGATGTGATTGTCTTGGCAAAATTATCATCCAGGTCTCTCCAACACTTCTTTTTGATCCACGGAGGCCAAGGTACAACCCAAACCATCTACAATGCATTGTCAAAGCTATGCAGGGGTGTTCTGAAGCACGTAAGACATGCAACAAAACAGCCACAATGTTCTCATTGGTTGGTCGTAGGCAAGGGACGATTCTACGAAGAAGGGAACGTATACCGGCAGACCGCAGACGATGTGACGCCCACCTTTCTTCGCCACAAGGCGCGTTGTGTCCTTGGGCAGATCCCACGATATGATCAGGTATATTATTAAGAGACGGGTAAAGAGTTGACCCTAAGACAGAGCTCAGGAGCGGTCGAAGAGCGAACAGGATTTGACAGAAAAGGAGTATACAATGGAAACTTGTCGGCAGTCGATGGACAGTCATCACATGCTTAATCTCAAGAAGGCCGGACAGGATAGGATTTAGCATCTTTTTGGTCTCTTACGGTAGTTATGCTGAAGTTGAAGGCCCAGACATTATGATCCCCAAAGGTGAACACGGACCGACCAGGAATATGAGGCCAAATTGCAATAGATCGTCTCTGCTGTCGTCGGCGGAAGGAGCGTTGTTATCGACTTAGAAAAGTTAGAATATTCCGTCCAAATGGCAGCGGTCCAAGAAAGCCTAAGAACCGTTTTCTATTCGACCCCCCAGAAAATCCAATTGTTATGAGGGCTCCGATGGCGTCGAATGTCCAGGAACACAGTCGGGCACCGTTATTCAATCCTAGCTTCTGTGATCGGCCCCGAATTCAGTCCACACCACACTATGTTCCTCTGGCGGCCATAGGCAAGTGTCCTGACTTCTCCTGGGAAAATAGAACCACTATTAGATATCCCGTATGATTTTGAAGCGCGCGCACTATGCGAGGGTCGGCAACCAGGAACGACTCCTCTTTCTAGAAATTTGCAGACGTCGTAGAACGGGACAGTATTCAACTATTCATAGCCAGGTATGATAAGGGGGTCATTTCTGACGTTACAAGACTCGGCACAATTTCTGTTTCCTTGAGATAGCGACTCCTAAGAGACCGAGCACTGAGGGCTTAATGTTGGAAGAAAGACCATGATGGCCTAAGATTTGGAACCGCGATTCATTGAAGATGTACGACTGTCGACCCAGTTAGTAGCGGAATAGTTAGCCAGTAAGTAGCCCAAAAGTATAACAAGAGCTGTGCATGAGAGCCTTGTGGATATGCCAAAGTCTTGTGGTCTGGCATGACCATGCATCGTGGCTCAAGAACCGACATAGAAGCTTTAAATACCGCCACTTTCTGCTTCGGGGGTCCTCAGTTTTCAAGCGGACAGAAGGCGACGGCACATGGAATCTTCGTTTACCTGTTTATCCGGAGTTCGAAGTCTTGAGTTGAAGGGACGCTAGGAAGAGATCGTGTTCCGCCGCCTGACACGACAGCGACAGTTATGGGCCTGAGACTAGACGCCTGCTGTGTATTGAAAATTCGAGTGCATTGTAGCTATCATGATGTGCTGGTGTGTCATCTGAGGGTGATTGAGAACGCGCCAATGCCTGCCTCGACTTGAGGGCTGGTAGTTCAGGGAGAGTTTAATCCGACTACCAATGGGACGGCTGGGCCAAATTCGGAATCCCCGAATATCTCGTAGTTGAGATTATAGGTATTTATGTAGACGTTTTGACTTTGAACTGCCCTGGCTTTTTTTGCACTGGAAGTTGAAGAACGGGTTCTTTTGAGGACAGACAAGTGCGAAATCAATTTGAAATAAGAATGTAAAGTAATTCCCGTAAGTACAAGTAAGAGTTCTCTAATTCAGTTAGTAGCAAAGTAGAACATTGTGTAGGATGGTAGGCAGATATGAACGTGTTGGCGTCGGCGCGTCATTATTGATTACATGTAATATTCACAAGTCCGAGTGATACACAATGTACATATGCTATAAGTCAGAGTCAGCCACTGGAATGCGCGCGCAGGCAGGCACAATACGCGTACCGATTTAAGCTGGAGTTTCATTCTAGTCTATGTGATTAAAAGCACGATCCAATTGTGCCGCTTCCGTGACACCCCTCAGTCTCATACTGAGTGCGAGGTTTAAGTGCCTGCATTGAAATTGAGCACTGATATTCGAACTGTAACATAACACTCACCTGAGTTTCGGGTACGACAGCAGGTACGGGCGAAGATGAGACGAGCACAGCCATGACTAGAGGTGTTGGTTAGTACAACAACAGCGAGAGGAATGCGAAGAATAACGCACAGGACAAGATAACAGTAAGCAGAGACAGACGATAGTACATTGCGTTATAATAGGGTTTTTGGTTGGATGGACAAGATGCATAACTCGTTTCTCAACGAGGCCTTTTAAACATATGAGGAGGATAGGTGGACCAAAAAGGACAATGTTACCGACTCACGGCACCTCTCCTGAGGTAGCCTTTAATTATAGATGACGCACCTAATTCGCCTTTCGTTTGTATTTCGCTAGCCCGCTCATCATCAACGGATCGGACTGAACTGCGGGACAAGTAACAATAGACGCCAAGAATAAGAGAGCCGATGCAACAGATAACATAAAAGCTGTTCAATAGGAAGGTAAAAGCGTATGTCGGTCATTCTTGGCCTTGGAGCATGCGGTTGCACAGCATAATCCATCTTTTCTCAATCACGTCTCCCTCAGCACAGAGTCCTTGAGTTCAAATCAGCTGGCGGTGCGAGTTGGGATAAACAGGAAAACCGCGTATATGTTCATTCAAACTGTCATTGCAGGTCCCACGGCATTGATCCGACTTCCAACTACAAACGGAATCAACCTGCGATTCGTTTAAGGTGATAATTGTTCCAGACTCGGCATCCGCGCGTGAAGTACTGTCACCCGAGGGTCGAGTACTGAAATGTTGAGCTCGTGTCTGGTCGCCTACTCTGTTGCGGTGTCAACATCGCAATAATCTTCAGAATTAACGTATCCTGTGCAAATTTGATCTTGAATCTAAAACAGATTTGCATCAGAAAGGCACCCTCTACTATCCTCACAAAGGACGCGCACAACACGAATATCGTCGGTAAAAAAGATGTCTCCTGAGTGGAAGGCTATTCACCTAGGGAGACCGTCACTGTTTGAACGTGATCTAGACATGTTTTATGTCTATTTCGGCGATCTCGGAAGCACTTTCGTGCGCCCGAGGTCCCCCAAATACGGTTTATGATGAAGTCTTCTTTCGTCGTTTCGGATTGACCGGTGCTTTCAATGCATCGGCAGAGGGGCTTTTAGTAAGTAGGATTCTTCAATAGGTCAGTGACGACAATACATTCGCAATCGTCACTATCCTTCTTCCTGGTCTCGACCGTTTGTTCCAGCTGATCAAAAAAAATAGAAAGTTAGTAAGGGAACCGACTACATTAGCACCCCGCAGTGAAGAACTTTACCTCTTTGCTCGCCCTCGGCCGTCAAGTTCCATAATTCATTTGTGATCGCAATAGATCGGACACTGTACCTTTTCGCCAACCGTTCCTCAAGGAAAAGGGCTCATCTGTCTGCGTCGGATCCTCCAATCTTTTGAGGCTGTCATTTCGTTTCCGTCTTGGAAATTCGCCGTTATGTTCGTATCTTTTGAGTTCGCTCGAACTTTCGCTTTGGCTTGGAAGATCCGGGTCTTGGCGTTCATTGTACATGCGCCTCTCTGACAGGACTGTAATAAAAAAATTAGCCCATTCATTTAAAAAAAGTCGGAATTATCCGACACATACTGACTGAGGGACTCTCAAGAGGGTAGCCGTAATGGTGATCAACACGAAGTATGATTGCGTGATGTCTGCCATATGTATTCACTAGGAAAAAGACGACTAGCTCCTTGACTCGATGAGAGAAAATTCAATGGCCTCATAGGGCTAGCGGAGGCTAGCAGGAAGGCTGTAGTACCAGATTTCCTGATACTATTATTTGAAGGCGCTGTAGGCATCGTTCCTGAAATAATTGACCGAAAATTGATCATGATTCGCAGAAGGGAAGATCTGTCAAAGGGGGGGAAAGGAATGTACAAGCAGATGGCTCAAAGAAGAAAATGCGATACCTCTCAGATAGTTCGCGACACACTTCTTGCATCCTATTATTGTCCGCATGAGAGGTTTAAGCCGTGAATGCTGGATATCAATCAGGTAATGTTCTAGATCTCCATACACCAGGAAGTGTTCGATGTCAAGATTTCAGAATATCGAGCATAGCTACAGAAGTATACTTAGCGCAATGCGCTGGCTAATTGATCGTTCCAGATCATGATAAACGATAGTCAGCATAGCAATTGCTTCACAGGTCTGGTAGGAGCAGCAGTTTGTTCCAGATCTCTTCGCTAGTAGTTGATGCGGATGAATAGAGCGGCATTACACCACAGAATTGGGGACGTTGAGATTGAAACGTGGTGGTGGTCGGAGAGTGAAGCACAAATCGGAACCGGGCCGGGTTTGTCGAAACATGGTTACGTCATCTCTAACCTCCTTTCACATTTCCCTGCCGCCTATGACTTGCGAGGAGAATCAGGGTCGCTATATACGCACCTTAAGTTCAAAACTCTCAGTGTTATTATCGGAGAGATCTTCTTCGGTTGCGTTGGAGTTACGCATTAGTCAACTGGACCCAAAGGCAACGATACCTTTTTTCTTATCGCGCTATAGATGAAAAGAATCCACCCGGCCGCATACCTCGGAGATCAAGAGAGTGCATTCCAGGCACCTCATTCAGGAAAATGCAATGTAGTCAAGTGGCTGACCGCTTTAAGGCTGTTCCTCCATCGAATTTGCTCATGTGCATGTCAGGTCGGACGAATCATCGTTCTAATCCATCTCGATGAAGGTTCCTGATTTCGGATTTTATGTCTGTCGCGAATATTCATAATCGGATCAGCTTTTAAAAGGAGGCTTTGGCGGTTCAGGGAACAGAATCCCTTCAGCGCCACCGCCATCGTTTAGGATGTTAATATCTTCCAGTAGGATATGCCTCTTCTTGAAGCGCTAGTATGACCAACCGTTAAGCACGATTACGACACCCTTACCAAGAGCTAGCGACGTCGACGTCCAAACTGCCAGTTGTATACAGTGTAATGGAGGATTGTGCACTCGATGTTCTCTCCAAGAGAAGCACCGTAGAAGCGGGCTGACTGTCGATCAGTGTACAAGACGTCGTCCGCAGGAGTGCTAGTTGCAGAAAGACTTGGCAGGAAACTCAAACCTCGTTATCGACACTTCGAGACGCGTCCTGCATTTCCTCGGACACGTCCTGTTGAAGGTTCAATTTTCATCCGGTCCAAATCCAGCCATAACGGTGTCGAAGTGGTCGACTTTTGACAGTCGGTCTCCGGACAACATACGCGACATGGATGCAGTAAACCTTGTCACCTTCTTCTGAATACAAGTACCATTCTCTGCCCTACGCAATAAACCGGTTGTTAACGATGATTGCCACCTGTTCTATCGCCACCCCGCCGGCCTTGAACTCGCTAAAATCCCGACGACCACAAAAATGCGTTTTACTATCTCGGGAGCTAGCAGAATGAAAAACCTCGGGTCTAGGCTTCGATTATGCTTTTCACTAATACTTGCAAACTGAAAACACCTATCACTCCAGCATATCTCCATAGGGTGCCAGACCTCCAAAATCGACGACCCAAAGCAGTGAGCTTCCCCTTCATGAGCTTTGAATGCCGGTGCTAGGGAGCTCTTCTCAAGAAGGCCGACGTCGGTACGCGGGATAAGCACGGATGTACCCCTTTGCACATGGCCCTATCTACTTTCAGATGATCGTTTGCGATACTGTGGTACACAGCAATATATATCAGCCCGCGCCTCTACAATATCGTGCGAATTGAGAAAGGAAATTGTTAATACACAGAATTGATTTACGGATTATCGTACGTCGTACGCCGTCGCTACAAAGGTCTGGGCAGCCTAAATTACAGTCTATTTGGGAAAGCTTACCCAGAAATAATTTACTATGGTGCCTCTCTATGAGCCGGAGAATTGGATGTGCACAACTCAGTAGATTTGATTTACACCGACGTACCTCTTTTGCATCGGCGGATTAGCTTCCAGGCTCCAAAAGAAGGTTGTCGTCTCCAACAATAGAGCGAACCCCCATCCAGCAGGTATACTTCCTCCCTTTCAATTCAGTTAGTCGCGGGATACTGAACACCGCCTTTGTCGAACTTGAATGTAAAGAAGGAAATATTTTTGCATCGGTGACTAACTCATAGTCCACGACGGAGGTTAGTACACAGTTTCTCCGCGCATAGTACCTCTACCTCCGCCGGATAGACTTTCGATCTCTTGATATGATAGTTGAATGTGAGCTCCGGCATATTGAATGAGGCACAATTTAAACGAGAGAAAAAAATAGAAGGCAGGCTTTGAAAGAGCCGCCCGCAAGCCGCACTGCGATCGGATATCAACCTATTTTAACCCAAATCCCCCGTCACATCTTTGCCTATCTTTACGTCGAGTTTGCTATATTGCCTTACTAATGTAGAGTACTCAGGTGTAGAAGACATCCACTAATGTTCCGTTGTTGCAGGCCAACGGTCGTTACCGCGGACAGATGCTATAGCCTATCAACGCGTTAAACATGGCAGCGAGGGTTTGATGACAATGACTTTGTCAGTGGGTCCAGGTGCTGTGGCATTGCCTGCGTACATCTCGGAATGGACAATCTCATGAAGGACACCGAATAATATTCTATTCGCTCAATATCGAAGGGGGGAAATGGTATCGGCTCAAGAGTCAAGATTGTCGTCAGATATACCGAGGATTTCAGCATTCGGCCAGTGTTCTGTCACCGCATACCGACAATTTGACACGGCCTACTCCCTATGATCGACTCATTGACTGTTTCAATGAGTCGCTGCTCAGATGGGCAATTTTTCTAATAGGGAAGAAAATGCGACTTGGCGCGAACTTCCACGTCCGGAATGGAGATTTCTTGATCGAAGCATATGTTCCTAATTCACTGGAGGTAAAAAAAAGTCCTCGAGAAAGTATCCACAATCAAACCCCGTACCCAGCAGGGGAGTTCTCGATGAAAGACGAGTTATCTCCTGTCTCTAGATACATCCGAACGTAGCAATCCTTCTGGACGTCGTGCTCGTGGAAAGCGAGAGCGCACCTCTCCTACCTCGGACCTTCACGTAGCGATCTCCTGGATCGTTAGGAAGCGTCCTTCGGAAATCGCAGGAAGGGGCTTCCTGGATATGTAAAGAGTCGATTTTTCTAGACCTGATTACTAGTCTCGAAGCTCTTCACCTCATCGGAATCGTACACGCCGACGTCAAGTCGGACAATAGCCTCATCTTCTGTACCGCATCACGTTGACTTGTTAATCGCCCCTCATTGATTTCAGATTGTGCATTCCCGATACGGATGCTTGGGATCCCGCTGCACGAGAAACTGTGAATTCCACGGAACCTGAGACTCCAAGAGGCACCTCTGTCCTGGCGCTGGTATGTCAATCTCCCTCCACTAGATCTCTATTCTTACAGAGTGATGATATGGGAAGTTGTCAATGGCGATTACCTTCCATTTCCTACTGTCAGCGACGACAACGTTCAACGAGTCTTCACCGAACGAGCGCCTGATTTCCTCATCAAAAGCAATGCGGTGGAGGTTGAGGGTTTCTTGGCAGCTGTACGGGGTACTGTCCGCAGGGGTCCTGATACCTGAATGTCATGGCAGAACGTCTTAACGTCGGGTTCGACAGCTTGCATCGCCTCTTGTTTTTTTTTCTTTCTCCGAGTTTCTATCTTTGCACTTTCCATTGCACAGGTATTTTAATCTGCTGCCTTTTCATCTCTACCCTCGTAGAAGGTACTTCACAGACGCAAATGAGTGGCGAATTGCGGCTCAGTGGAATGCTGAAGTTGAAATTTCCATAAACCATGTCATCCACTTTCACTTTCTCGAAGGATGCAAATCACATGGAGTACGCGCCTTTATTTCCGTCTCTTGAGCAGGTAGATCTACTATTGAAATACTGTGGTGATCCTGATGTCCTCAATAAGCTCCAAGTATTGCCCTTGCGCCTTGCGCGACAAAGGACGGCATACTGAGAAGACTGCCCTTATCCAGCGTCTGGTGAATGTCGATGGCGATGTTAATGTAAGGAATGTCGACAGTGAAATACCCTGAGGCCCGTTACTATCCTGAAAGCTGAAGTCCAGCCTCGAATTGTCAACAATGGGGAGATGACGCCTATTAACCAAGTCTACCGTATGTCTGAATTTTCAACTTCTCTGTTCGCATATTGCTGAAGGGAAGAGACAATATCAATGGTACTGACGATGAAGGGCATGTTCTCCACTGCATTATGCTTGTCGGACGTACGGAGAGAAGTAGATAGTTTCATTGCCAGTGGCTTAGAAGGTGGAGAAATGTTCTTTACTTCCTTGCGATAAATGCAGTTATCCTGATGCATAAAAAATTTCTGGTTGACGTTTGAAAATCCGAACTAAACGGGGGAAGGAGGGGGGAAGACCGCGCTGGATATGCTGGCCATGGAGTAAGGAATAATTCCTGCGCCACAGCGGAATCCTTAGGATTCACGAATGATTCAAGACCAATATGATGATTTACTGCGCATCGTGTTTACATTGAGCACATAAAGGTGTTATTATACATGGTTCATACAGCACAGCAGAGAAGTGGACTTAGTTCCCGTCGTTGCGGCACTAATATGAACGAGTTAATTACACACTCTCAAGCGCGTGAGCAGGGACGTACGCAGACTTGGATACCATGTCCATCACAGGAACCCGAATTGGGGTCACCACGGCAAGCATAGCTATAGGGAAAGCCGTAAGTAACTGCCCCACAACTCCACAAGCTTGAGGACGTACTTCTGACCGTTGAGATGCAGCCCAGTGAATGTGATGGGTGCAGGGCTACAGGAAAAGCTGCCCTGGGTGCACGGGTTATCGGTAATGACCGTCAAAACTGAATTGCACGAATCGTCATAGACCCTCCCTGAGGGTAGTCAGCCCAAAGTGAGTGAAGTAGCTTGGAAATATATCGCATACAAGAGCCAGGGGGTCCTCCTCCAAGGTCGGCAATGCCGAAGCTGAAGAATTTCAAGTAAGCATAGGTCTTGAATAGAGAAACTCGGCTTACTTGAAGCCGGGACAGATGGCATTGGCCATTCCAACTGTGGCGGCGAGGATAGCAAGGGTTTTCAGAGTGAATTGCATCTCGAGTCGACGGTGCGATGGAGGCATTCTTCAAAATGCTTGGGATTTTATACAGCATTTGAAACAGTCATGGCTCCACGAAGGTGCATCGAGACAGGCGTAGAGCGGGATAACGTAGGTTAATAATTCCCAAAGGTTTCCCATGGTTTGAAGCCGAGTACGAGCTCCACGGAGGTACTGGGCCATGAAACGGACTCGAGGCAAAGGCAGTACTAACCCTAAAGTTGAACCTTGACGACAAACGTTATGGGGCTGACATTTACCGTTCATCGTCAGGATGAAACATCAGTATTGGGATCATTTGAAAATACCGGCTCACGATTTGACACAAACCTATACGAGAGACAAAGGGTACTTTGAATACGATGTGTACGTCTGAAACGGTGCATGACTTACTGCTACGCCACACTCTCTACTCAAAGTCTGCAGACGTTTCAGTGAAGAGAAAAAGGATGGATTATTAGATAACGAAGGATTTCAACCGCATGGCAATCCAGTGTTCAGGTTTTGATCCCAGCTACCGTTCAGACATGTTCTACGGTATTACTACTTTGGCTATAGATTTCCGTGTACTGGCCTCCAGGCTGAGAGTCGATAGTCACGTACACATCCAGATTATGCCAGACGACAAAGATGCCAACGAGGCCCGGCCAATATTGTCCGTTGATCTAGATTATCTATATTATTCCCGTGAGCCGTAAAAGCCGCCAACGATGCACATGGTGCATGCATCTCCATATCATCAGGTGCCAACCGAAGAACCGGGTTACGCTCCAGCAGGCTGGAGTAGAGATAGAAGCATACTTCAATGGGCCAAAATAAGTGTGAATCTAGATGTAAGGAGTCAGCTGCTCGCATTTTACAAAACATCCCTCTGTGAGTGCCGCTATCCGAGATGGTTTTGACAACTCCAAGACTGGAAGTGTCATGAGAAGAAACCGAGCGCAACGAGCGCCGCACATTGCGGAAAAACCCGAGAGATTATTCACACGCACAGACCAGTTTCGCGTCAAGAACCCAAGTCCGGCCCTCCCAGGTAGTGCTTCTCGTGACTTGAAATTTAAATGTTTTTCTTCTTGCACACTTTCTACCGCTGCCGGCTTCTACGTACCGGGGGGGGGGGGGGGTGTAACCATAAATCCACATATAAATTATAATCTACTTGCTCCGAGACGGTATTACCGACAGAAACGATGGCGTTGAAGAAGCAATATTTTCTTATATGCGGTAATCTTTGGTATGAGGAGAAGGTAGCGTTGACCAAGTGATAGAGTGATGACAGTCATAGGGAAATCCGGATCAAGGTACAAGTGTACGGCCCGGCTCACTTCGCAATCTTTTGAGTCGGCTACAACCACTATTTCCACCAACGTACGCTAATATCCTCCCAGGTCATTCATTATTTCGGAAATCTACCTGGATACTGTATACTAGTCATATTTCCGTTGGTACAGATTAACGTCTGGCACCGGCGTTCACTACCGTGTAATACTACCTACCTACCTCTCAGCGAAGTCGATGCCTGGATTTGCGGATCAATGCGCGTTCGTTGTCTTCAACACAAGCTCTGAGGAAGTTGCTCGTGGATTGCCGTCATTTCTGGGCTAAACCATTGTCAAACACACAAATCAAGGGTAGTAGGAGAATGTTATTGCCCATCCCTTGTCATTCTCCACCCGAAATACATAAAATAGAGGCGTCTTGAACTTGCAGAAACTCTCCTTCTGAGACTTTCCATTCATCTTCTCCCGCTATGACGACCTAGAATCAAAGTACCGCGAACCTTTCCTCGCCATGGTCATCCGTTGAAGCACGAGTTCCTTTGAGGTCGATAAATACGAAATTGATCTAACATATGCATGCGCAGTAATTGTACCGAGTTATAGCTACTAGTGTGAATTCAGCAGCTAATACCATAGTAGCACATTGCGTGGAACCGAAGATATGAGAGTGTTGGCGTGGGTGCGTCACTAATGATCTATGTAATATTCACAAGTCCGATTGTTATACAATGCGCCTATACTAGTACAAAGTCAGAGTCAGACATTTAAATGGCCACGTAGGATAATCCAATTGCGTACCGATTTAAATTCGAGTTTCATTGAAATAGAAACGATTAAAAGCACGATCCGGGATCGCTACTTCCGTGGCACCCCTCAGTTTCATACTGAGTGCGAGGTTTAAGTGCCTGCATTGAAATTGAGCACCGATATTCGAACTTTAACATATAACACTCACCTGATCTTCGGGTACGACAGCAGGTACGGGCGAAGATGAGACGAGCATCGCCGTGACTGGAGGAGTTGGTTAGTACAACAACAGCGAGAGGAATGCGAAGAATAACGCACAGGACAAGATAACAGTAAGCAGAGATAGACGATAGTACATTGTGTTAATAGAGTTTTGGTTGGATGCAGAAAATGCATAGCTCATTTCTCAACGAGGCCTTTTAAACGTATGGGGAGGATAGGTAGACCAAAAAGGACAATGTTGCCGACTCATGGCACCTCATCAACGGATTAGACTCGACTGCGGGAAAGTAATAATAGTAATAATAGTCGGTCATTCTTCCCCTTGGAGCATGCGGTCGCACAGCCTAATCCTATCACCTCTTCTCGGTCGCGTCTCTCTGAGCGCTGATTTCACTTGATTCCCGGTGGAAAACAGCTAGCGGTGCGAGTTGGGGGAAAAAGGCCAAGCGTTCGGCACTGATCCGGCTTCCACTACAGACAGAATCAACTTAAGGTGATATTGTTCCAAACTCGGCTTCACCGCATGAAGTACTGTCGTCCGAGGAACGAGCACTGAAAGGTCGAGCTCACGAATGGATGGTCGTCTACTTTGTTGCTGTGCCGACGTTGCGTAGCGTGTGCAGGATTGTTGCTAAAGCTAAAAAAAAAAAAACAGTATTGCATTAGAAACACAAAAGGCCTGCTCTACCATTATCCTCACAAAGCATACGCACATCATTGGCAGAAAAAAGTCTCCTGAAAGGGGTCTATTCGCTCATGAAAATTTGCACCGTTACAGCTGCTTGCATACGGCTTGCCAACAGTAGCATGTGTTTTGCGGGAGAGACGAGGGTGATCTGTACTTCGTCATAAAATAGTATTCAGGGATATGAAGGCTCTGTTTATGGCAATTTTGGCGATTTCGCAGGAGCTTTCGTGACAGGAAGTCCACCCGTCACGATTTATGATGAGGGCCGAGTCTCCTATCATCATCCACGAAAATGCCCTGGGCTGCCAAGCTGTATGTGAACATCTGTCGAGTAATTGGTGTCAGCCCATTGATACTCACAACGTTTCGTTAATTTCCGCCCAAGCTGGCTGCGAATATCCAATGCCCAGCTGCGTGATCGTCAGAAATACTTGGAGTCAATTTGATCGGTGGTCCTTTCAACGAGTTTTGAGGTACTACTTTCGCTTCACTTGTCAAAAAATAGAAAGTCAGTAAGGGAGCCGACTAAATTACTACTCCAAGAAATAATCGCATTGATCGCAGTGAGGAATTTTACCGCTTTGTTCATACTCGCACTTCCGCCCGGTCAGTTCAATAGATGTTCGATTGTGATTGCCGTGTGCGGTTGTCTGTATCGGAGGTTCGAATCTTTTTCAGGCTGCCATTTCCGTATTAGAATTTCACCGGTATGTTCGTATCTTTTGAGTTCGCTCGAATTCTCGCTTTGGCCTGCAAGATCCGGGTCTTCGTGTTGTACGCGTGCCTCTTTGACACGACTGTAAGAGACTAGCCCGATCATTAATAAAACGTCGGAAATATCCGACACCTGACTGACTGAGGGCATCTCAAACCGTACGCGTAAGAGTGATCGACACGTAGCGTGATTGTATGGTGTCTGCTATATGTATTTACCAGGAAAAGAGGACATCGTTCCTGAAACAATTGACCGAAAATTGATCATGATTCACAGAAGGGAAGATCTGTCAAAGGGTAAAAGGTATGCACAAGCAGAAGGCTCAAAGAAGAAAATGCGATACCTCTCGGATAGCTTGCGACACACTTCTTGCACACTGTTATTATCCGCATGAGAAGTTTAAGCCGTGAGGAAATCAATCAGGCAGTGTTCTAGATCTCTATACAGCGGCGAGTGTTCAATGTCAAGATTTCAGGATTTTGAGCACAGCTACAGAGGTATACTTAGCGCACGCGCTGGCTAAGTGACAGTTCCAGTTCACGATAAACGACAGTAGGCAGTTGCTGCACAGGGCTGGCAGGAGGAGCAACTGGACCCATATTTCTTCACTTGTAGCTTATACAGATGAATAGAGCGGCATCATACCACCGAATTGGGGACATCGAAATTGAAAGACGTGGTGGTGGTCGGAGAGTGAAGTACAAATCGGAACCGGACCGGGTTTATCGAACAATGGTTATGTCATCCATAACGTCCTTCAACTTGAACATTCCGCCGCCTTTGACTCGCGAGGAGGATCCAAGGAAGATCACGGTCGGTATGTACGCACCTTAAGTTCAAATTCTCAGTGCTATTATCGGAGATATCTTCTGCGGTTCCATTTGTGTTACGCATCTAGTCAACTGGGCCCAAAGGCAGCGACGCCTGTTTTTTTATCGCGCTATAGATGGAAAGACATCTACCCTGCCGCATACCTCAGAAATTCAGGAGAATGTATTTCAGGCACCTGATCCAGGGCGGTCCAATGCGGTCAAGTGGCTGCTCGCCTCGAGGCTGTTCCTCCATCGAATTCGTTCATGTGGATGTCAGTCAGGTCGGACGAATCATCATTCTAATCCATCTCGATGAAGTTTCCTGATTTCGGATATTGTGTCTGTCGCGAATATTCATATTCGGATCAGCTTTTCAAGGGGGGCTTTTGCGGTCCAGGGAACAGAATCCCTTCAGCGCCACCGCCATCGTGTAGGATGTTAATATTTTCCAGCAGGATGCGCCTCTTCTCCAACTGTTAAGCATGATGATCATGACACCTTTTCCAAGAGCTCGACGCTCAGAACTGCCAGTTGTATACAGTGCAATGGAGGATCGAGGACTCGATGTTCACTCGGCCACAAGAAGTATCGTAGAAGCGGGCTGACTGTCGACCAGTGTACAAGACGTCGTCCGCCCGAGTGTCAGTGACAGAAGGACTTGGCAAGAAATCTGCACCTCGTTATCGACACTTCCGAGTCGAGGCGCGTTCTGCATTTCCTCTTGACACGTCCTGTTGAGGGTTGAGTTTTCATCCAGTCACGTTGGTCAAGTAGGAGTGGTTGACTTTTGACAGTGGGTGTCCGTACAAAATACACGGCATGAATGCAGTGGCCTTTTTCCTGGATCCAAGCCTTGCCATTCTCTACCCCACGCAGCAAACAGGTTCTTTACGATGACGGCTGCCTATTCTTATCTCTTCCTGCAAGTCTTGAACTTACCGAGATCTCGATGACCACAAATACGCCAGTTTACTTTCTCGGGGAGCTAGCAGAATGAAAAGCCTCGGGCCTAGGCTTCGATTATGTTCCCCACTAATATTTGCTGAAAATATCTACTGCGCAATGGGCTGCGGCATATTTCCGTAGCGTGCCAGACCTCCGAAATCGACCAGTCAAAGCAGTGAGCTTCCTCTTCATGAGCTTTGAATGCCGGTGCTGTGGAGCTCTTCTCAAGAAGACGGCCGACGTCGGTACGCGGGATAAACACGGGTGTACCCCTTTACACATGTCCCCATCTACTTTCAGGCTTGATCGTTTACGGTGCCATCATACACAGCAATGTATGTCAGTGGACGGCTTTGAATCGCGGAAACGACACAAGTGACACAACAGAGGGCAACTATCCTTTGGGGAGATATGTACTGAGAAAGTAACACTTCCGAACAAAGAACTATCTTACAAATAATATTTCCACACCTCGGTTTTCCTAGGCTGATTGCGATCAAGGTCAGCAAAAAAATGAAGAGGAAACAGGATACTTGATTTACAAGCGATAAGCTACGCGCACATCTCTTTGACTTGATCTATCACCTCGCGAAAACGAGCTGCTCCATCAGCATCCAAAATATCGCAATCCCAGCGATTATTAGGCGCTGCATCGGTCATGATGTTGAGATCGGCAACAATTGCAGAGGGGGTGACAGCGTTGGCTGCCTTGACATATCGGTAGAACGAGAGACGAGTTCCGAAAGCGCTTACGCCAGGCAGAACTGCAGTGACGACGTCGTCGCGAAGGTCGCGGAAACATTCCCTCACCTGTCTGTCGGCTTGTTGACGTTTGGAGTCCAAACGAAACGATGCAGGTGGCTTGACCTCAATGAACAGGACCGGATGCTTATCCAGTTTGACAGTAAAGATGGCGAAGAAGTCGGTGTTGTCCCGTGGAGTAGCAGGTACATGAAATTGCGAAATGATCTCAAACGGACCATCGATGGAAAAGACATGATAGAGAAGACGTGTATAGGGCTCATAGAAAGCGCTCTCGTCAGTATTGCTGTCGCGAATGGCTGAGAGGAAGGATTTTGTCAAGAACTGCGGCCAAGGTGCAGGCTGGGCGTCTGCTATACGGTCGAGAGGATTAAACATAGGGATTCCCGTTCCAATATGTGGGCCTGGCAGCTCCAACATGGCCCAAGACAGAGAAACGTCGTGAAACGGAGCAGAGCGATATCATGGAAGTCAAACAGAGGTCTCGGAGAATTCCGACTCATTATTCACACGCACAGACCAGTTTCGCGACAAGAGCCTGGGCCCATGATCATGGGTAGTGTTTCCGAACGTTCCTCTATCGTTGCCAGATGTTGGAAGTCGAACTCGGTATATACCCGGCCAGATTGATTACTATATTTAGATTGCTTACTACTAGATTACTTGACATTTTGTACCTAAACAACTTAACCTTTGACCACGACGACGACCGTTCCTTAAGCCTCCTCTATGCCCATATTCCTGAATTCCAACACCAGATTCCCCGGTAATCTTTGGCGTGTGGAGAAGGCGACCATAGTCAAGTTGTAGGAGTGGAGACAGCCGCTTTGTATCGTCTCTGGACCAAACCCGAGTCATTGTCAAGAACACGATCACGGGCAGTAGGTGAAATGCTGCTGCTAATCCTTTATCGGTCCCTACTCGACAGGTCATAAAGTTGCATTGTCAACTTACAGAAAATCTGCTTCCAAAACTGTGCCTTCACCTTCTCCCATTGTGACGATCTGACACAAAGTTCTGCGAACTTTCCCTCGCCATAGCCATCCGTTGAAGAACGGGTTCTTTTGAGGCTGGTAGAGCACGAAATCAAGTATTCATAATATGTTCAAAGAGTGCAAGTAATAGTTCGTGAATTCCGCCGCTACATAGTAACATAGTAGAACACTATATAAAAACATAAATATGATTATATGTAATATTCACAAGTCCGAGTGATACACAATATGCTACAAGCCCGAGTTAGCCATTGTAATGGCCGCGTATGCAGACCCAATACACGTACCAATTTAAGCTGAAGTCTCATTCTTGTTGGCGGGATTAAAAGCACGACCCAGGATTGCCGCTTCCGTGGCACCCTTCAGTCTCATACTGAGTGCGAGGTTTAAGTGCCTGCATTGAAATTGAGCACCAACATTCGAACTGTAACACAACACCCACCTGATACTCGGGTACAAGAGCAGGTACGGGCGAAGATGAGACGAGCATCGCCGTAACTAGAGGAATTGGTTAGCATAACAGCGGCGAGAAGAGTGCGAAGAATAACGCACAGGACAAGATAACAGTAAGCAGAGACAGACGATAGTACATTGCGTTAATAGGGTTTTGGTTGGATGGACAAGATGCATAACTCATTCCTCAACGAGGCCTTTTAAACATACGAGGAGGATAGGTAGGCCAAAAAGGATAAGGTTACCGACTCAGGGCATCTCCTCACCATCAACGGATCGGACTGAACTGCGAGACGTCGGTCATTTCCCTTGGAGCACGCGGTCGCACAGCCTAATCCTATCACCTCTTCTCGGTCGTGTCTCCCTGAGCGCTGATTCCTTTTGATCCCCGGTGAAGATCAGCCAGCGCGAGCTGGAGAAAAGGCCAAACATTCGGCATCGATCCGGCTTCCACTGCACACGGAATCAACTTAAGGTGATATTTGTCCCAAATTCGGTATCCACGCATGAAGTACTGTCTTCCGAGGAACAAGCACTGAAAGGTTGAGCTCGCGACCGACTGATCGTCTACTTTGTTGCTTTGTCAACGTTGGGTAGCGTGTGCAAGTTTGATGCTAAACCTAAAACGATGATTATTATATTAAAAACGCACAAGGCCTCCTCTACAATCATCCTCACAAGACACACACAGCACGGATACACCATCGGCACAACGGTGTCTCCTGAAAATGACTTTATAGACCTCGGCCGACCCTCACCGTTACAGGTGTTTGCATACAGAAGTTACCGACAGTAGCATGTATTTTTCGCGAGAGGCGCGGGACATTGAACTTGGTCATAACCATGTTTCAGGGACATGAAGACGCCGGTATATGGTTATTTCGGGGATTCCGGGGACATTTTGGGGCCCAGATGCGGTTTATGACAAAATGCGAGTCTGCTTTCATCGTCTAGGACAGTAACCCGATTGCCAGGCTGTATGCGAACGGCAATAAAGGAATTTAGGTCAGCCTATGGATACCCACAATACCTGTTTGTTCTACATCCAGGCCACCTGCGAATATACCATGGCCAGTTGCGTGATTGCACAAAATGCTTGTAGCCGGTGTGATCGGTGGTCCTTTCGACGAGTTCGAGGTACTACTTTCGTTCAGCTGGTCAAAAAATAGAAAGCAAGAAGGGAGCCGACTAGATTACCACCCCAAGAAGTAAGTCACATTGGACGAAATGAGGAACTTTACCTCTTTCCTCATGCTCGCACTTCGGGCCGGTAAGTTCCATAATTCGTGTGTGATTGCCGGGTATCTGCATCAGTTCGATTCTTTTTAAATTGGAATTTCGCCGTATGTTCGTAGCTTTTGGATTCGCTATTCTTGCTTGGGCCTGGAAGATCGGGGTCTTGGTGTTCTCCATGTGCCTGTCTGACAGGACTGTAAGAAAAGATGAGCCCGTTCATTCAGAGATATCCGCGACTTACGGGCATTTGGAAGACTGAATCAACATGTAGTATGCTTGCATGATGTCTGCGATATGCATTTACCCGGAAGAGAGAGCTGGCTCCTTGACTTGATGACAAGAAAGCATAGGGCTGACGCATGCTGGCAAGAAGACTATAGCACCAGATTTCTTGATAATATCCTTGAGAAGCGCTGCAGTCATCGTTCCTGACACAAGTGACCGAAAATCGATCATGATTCGCGGAAGGGAAGATCTGTCAAAGGCGAAATATGTATATATGAGTAGAAGGCACGAAGATAGATGCAATACCTCCCAGATAGCTGGCGACACAGAATGTTGGATATCAGCTTAGACAGTGTTCTGAATCTCCATACCACGTCAGGAGTTCCAAAGTTCAAGAAAAGCCCCAGATACCAAAGTATATATAGAGTAGTGCGCTTGCTAATTGACCACACTATGGAGGACCTCGTCCCAGACCATGATATATCTCAGTCGACATTGCAGTTGCTTTACGTGACAAGCAAACGGAAGCGAAAGTTTGGCCCAAACCAATTCACTTCAAGTAGCTGATATAGATGCATGGTATGGCATTATACTGCAGAATCTGGTCGCGGCATCTGCCCAGATAGAAAGACATGGTGGTAGGAGAGTGAAGAGCAAATCGGATCCAGGCCGAGATTGAGAAGCTTGGTTACGTCATCATTTCCGAGTTTGGAATTCCTCCTTTCCTCAAAACGAATTCAGCCCCCGACTCATTACCATCTACTACCACTAGCCCCCATATTGATTCAAGGGCCTGGACGAAATCACAAGTGCTGTCATGCTCAATTTTTGCTCTCTGCGCAACAAATTCTTAGCTACAAAACTGCTACGGATGATTGTGATTGGCGGATTTGTCCAGTCTACTTGTCCGCCACCTAAACAACCACCTACCACCACCATCCATACCTACCTCTTCCTTCCCATCACCACCAGCACACTTCCCTTTCGCTTACCTTCGTACTACCACCCTTTGCCTCACCCTCATGACCATCACTGGCCTATCCATCGACGACCATGACCACCTTCAATACTCATCTTTCCGCCCAAGAATCTGAAACCAGCTCTACCGACAATGTCTCACCCATCGCCCCTTCTCGAAAACCCCAGTTTCGACCATCTCCCTCGCCCTCATGCTCCATCTAGGCAGTCGGAGCCGCCTTCGACTGTTTTCGCCTGACTCCAGCTCATTGCATCTGGACTGGATCAGTCCTTTTTCCGCTCACAACGGGGTGAACCACGGGCACAGACTTCTTCCCTTCAGTTTGTGTGGTGACGACGACTGCTCCCGCCGCGCTGTTCAATAAACAGTGTCTCGCGACGGAGTGGTGATGGCTTCTTCTTGCCTGCAGTTTCGTTGTGGTAATGAGGATGGCTCCTGCCGCCGCTCCGGCGTTGCGACGGAGCCGTTCTTGCTGCTTGCGTTCCGGTGGTGGTGATGAGGATGGCCCCTGCCGCCGCTCTGGTGTTGCGACGGAGCCGTCCTTGTTACTCGCGTCTCATTGGTGGTGATGAAGATGACCCCTGCCGCCGCTTCGGTGTTGCGACGGAGTTGTTTCTTGTTGCTTGCGTTTCGTTTCGGTCGTGACTCGTTTCTTGTTTCTTGTATTTCAGTCGTGGTGATAAGGATTGCTCCTGCCGCCGCTTCAGTGTTGCGACGGAGTCGTTTCTTGTTACTTGTGTTTCGGTGGTGGTGTCGAGGATAGCTCCTATCACTGCACTGTGTATGCTCGCCCCCTGGAGAAACTGGCTGTATGCGGTTTCCGTGCTTACCTAGGCGTGTCCATCCCCGCACATAGGAAAGCTGACGTCCGCCTGTTGTCCTCTTCCCATGCTCTGGCCATTGAGGTTCTTCGACGGTCCAAGCGCCGTCAGCCTACGGTGCCTCCAAACAAACGTTTGTGCCGTTTTGTCACGTTGGCATTGAGGATGAGGTCCATGCTGTATGGCTTTGTGGTGCATCTCAAGCTGTGCGCGACCTGCATACCATTTTTTCCGTGACATTTTCTCCCTTGCACCTGTCGATTTCCTACGCCGTTGGCGATTAGCCCTTTCAGCATGTCATGTTGCTTATTCTCTGATAATGAGCATGTCGTCGTCGTCTGTCATTTTGTTAAATGTGTTTACGATATCTTCAAGGTATTTGGGGAGGTTCCTGTACTTCGCTTGTGATGCCGGTCCCTGTATTATATACATGTCTGCTTCGAACCTTACAAAGATGCGTGGAACCCCACAAAGATGCTCTAACCCGCGAGACACACTCAACAGTGTGATTACAACGGCATGAGCCTTTGTGGCCACAGCGCATGGCACAGCCATGTCAGGGCTGCGGGCCCGGCCGTTCCTTATTGGAACCTGGCGCCGGTAACACTACCACTACCACTACCATCTGGGAGAACGCTCTCTGTGAACGTCTCTTTCCCTCTAGACGATGTATCGAGAAGCTTTACAGGCCGGGAGGTCAAGAAGGGTTCAGGTAGGGCTTCCTTAACATCTGAAGACCCGATTTCGTCTAGACGTAGCTGCCGGTCTCCAACCCTTTCACCTCATCGAAATTTTAGGCGCCGACGTCAAGTTAGACGACATCCTCATCGTCTTGATACTCGTACCCACCCTCCCAGACATGGCGATATGGTGACGCCAGTGTGGGGCTACGCGAGCTTGAAGAATTAAGTATAAGTGGCCCGGGCCATGGGATTGGGTTTCGGCTATTCGACTCGCCTCTTACTTAGTCAGGGAATATGCTTGCTATGAGAGAGCTTCTGCACTAGGGGAACAAAGTAGACCTTTCTTCATCTAACCGTGGAAACAAACACGGTGGATGACATCTAGGCTCTCCTCCAGAAGACCAACGTAGGCGCCCCGGATAATTGCGGCCGTACGCATGCTCGATTTGGGGGCGAATGTTCATACTAGAAGGCATGTGGTACCAGTGAAATCGACGCTGCTCCTTCCAGAGGAATTTCAGCGCTGCTACTACGGAACGGTGAGCTGATAGACGTAAAAGGCCAACAATTCGGATACGCCTTTAGAATACCCATGCGGATTGCTTTGCGCATGTTGCTCTTCTGGGGGTCGGCGCCGATTTCGAATTGTTGACAACACGGAGGGAGTACGCCTCTTCACCAAGTCTACCGTTTGTCTTCGTCGTTTACATATTGCTAGAGGCTCGGAGCCGTTACTCCACTACATTACGCGTGTCGGACTTACGGGGAGAAGAATACGACATTTCCTTACTGGATATATTGGAGACGGCTTAAGAGATGGGGAAATGTTCGTATTTGCCAGCCATCCTCTGTGAGGAAGTTCCATTCAACGTTTGGTAATGTTGACGAGGTTGTGAAGGCATTACTTGACAACGACACTGATGTAATGTCCAGGCCAAGGCGGGAGACTTGACCGCGCTGGATATGCTTTCAAAGCACGCGTCTGAGAGGCCGGTTGATGGCCCATGAAGCGGCCCAAGGTTCCCTCCCAAACTGCGTCATGATGGAATTTTGAGGCCCGTGCATGATTCACGACCACGATCGTGGTTTACATGCAACACGTGTAAGCATTCACTGACATTGGGTTTGGGCATTGTTCAACATATATGGTACAAATGGTCCGGCAGAGTAATAGATTTAGTTTCCGTCATTGCGGCACTAATACGAACGGGTCAATTTTTCTCTTTCAAGCGCATGAGTAGGGACGTACGCAGACTTGGATCTTATGTCCATGGCAGGAGCCCGATCTGGAATCGGCGCGGCATGCATAGCTGCGAAGAAACCGTAAGTGATTATTACTAGTCAACCAGCTTGAGATCTTACTTCTTGCCGTTAAGATGCAACCCGGTGAATTTGATGGGGGAAGGGCTACAAGAAAAGCTTCCCTGGGTGCACGGGTTGTCGGTAATGACCGTCAAAGCTGTATTGCATGAATCGTCGTATACCCTCCCTGAAAGTGGTCAGCAAATTTTCAGGAAGGCAGCCGAGCAATATGTCGCTCACAAGAACCAGGGGGTCCTCCTCCAAGGTCGGCAATGCCGAAGCTGCAGAACTAACGTTAGCGTAGGTCTCGAATTTGTGAAATCAGCGTACTTGAAGCCGGGACAGATGGCGTTGGCCATTCCAACTGTGGCGGCGAGGATAGCAAGGGTTTTCAGAGCGAATTGCATCTCGTTGAAGGAGCGATGGAGGCATTCTTCGAAAAAATCCGGGATTTTATATGGTACTTGAAACATTTATGACTCCAGGGAGGTGCATGGTCATTGCTATAGCGGGATAACATTCCGATAAGCCTCCTGATGGTCATGTGGTTCGAAGCCGAGTAAGACCTCCATAGTGGTCCTGGACCCATGCAACGGGCTCGAGGCGAGGGCAGTACGAGCCATGAAGTACGACCAATTTCATGAGGTCGGTATTGACCATTCATCACCAGGATGAAATACTAAAAATAGATTCTTTTGGATATACCAGACCAAGGCTCGACCTTAACCTATGAAGGGTATGTATATGATGTGCACGTTTGAAACGGTGTATGACTTACGACTGCTATGCCACACTCTAAACTAAACTCCGCACTGGTTTCACTGCAAAGAAAATGGACAGATCATTAGATAACAAAGGATTTCGACCGCATGATATTCCCATGTTCAGGTTTTGATCCCATCTACCGTTCAGACATGCGCTATCGAATTCCGTATATTGCCTCTCCCCAGGCTCGAGTCGATGGTCACGTACACACACAGATGATGGTGGCTCAGGTAGGAGATGACAAGGATGCCAACGAGGTCCGGTCAACAGTGTCCGTTGACATAAGTATAGACTATTCGAGATTCAGTGATATAGAGGTGTGCGTGCGTCTCTGTTCACCGAGGACCAGCTCAAGAACGAGGTGAAGCTCGAGCGGAACTGGGAAGAAAGAGAACGCCAAAAGAAATGTGAGTCTGCGAGTAAAGATCAGTCAACTATTCGAGAATTCTACTGGGAACGAGGCTATACAAAGGAAACCTTTTGATACCAGTCCACAGAGTATACATAGCCCAAGAGTCAGGGACGTGTCGTGAAACGAAACAGACAGCTACGACACGGAAAAAAGTTCCGAGCACAATTCACACGCACGGGCCAGTTTCGCGTTGAGAAACTGGTCCAGGTAGCGTTTATTGTGGTTTGTTGTGATCCAAGCGTTTTTCTTCTTGTACATTTCTTCATCGTTGCTGGCTTCGCCATATAAAATGGACCCGAAAGGAACTACAAGTCGGCAGGATGTCGCTTTGCTCTTCATTCAATACCCTGCAGCTTACTTGGGTCCTTGTCGAGTTGATGATTCGCTTAAACGGAATGACATTATATTACATTGGCGATAGCTGGTTCTCGGTACGTCCCTTGTATCCATCAGGCCTCCAGGCCTCATGAAATTTACAGGGCTCTGTTCAGGTCTGCATGTCTCATACAGGGCGGGCGGTACGCCACCTTCGCTGGATAAGCTGCTCTGCGTTCACCTGAACCCAGCCAGCAGATGATCATGGGTATCATGTTGCATTTATACGTGGATCTTGTACGTTTATTTCTCATGCGATTATAAATGCGCTCAGAGGGTCTATTTGATAGTGGAAGAAGGCGAACTCGGTCAGGTATTACTGTGATACGAGGTCTCTAGCAAGCATCACAACAGCAGTCGATTATCGTGATTTTGGCCGCAAGATATGCATTTTCAGCAACGTCTCTGCAAACAGGACTGATGTCCTTTACCTCATCAAGAAAATGAGTTAACGATCGATA
The DNA here is from genome assembly GCA_030435615.1 of Armillaria luteobubalina. Taxonomy (NCBI): domain Eukaryota; kingdom Fungi; phylum Basidiomycota; class Agaricomycetes; order Agaricales; family Physalacriaceae; genus Armillaria; species Armillaria luteobubalina. Next base: position 841,080 of record JAUEPU010000019.1, on the reverse strand, counting down.
TGATAGTGATTGCACGTTCATGGGACGCCTATACATCTCTAATCAAATGACTTATAATCGGACAGTCTCTCTTTCAAAGAAACCTTCATCACGCCGAATATCAATACTACCTTCGGTACATTGTCATGAAAATTATGGGAGTTGCAACCCGTCGATTGTGCCGTGGCACGGGACGAAGAAAAGATAATGCCTTTCAATAGAAGGAAGATGAGGTTGTCTGAGAACCGCGTCAAGCGTGAAGGTTTGAGCGAAAGAAGAGCCATGGGATTCATCTGTCGTTGGTGCCAGCAATAGTCCATCCGAGTTAGAGCATTTTGTGCTCCTACTTCCGAGACGTGGGTTCTCCAGGAGGCGTTCATATCGCCGCCATGGAGTATTTTGACGACACGAGCAGTATTTCCGTCGCGAATAAGGCCCTGGAAAATATGCTTTCGAGCATTATATTTCTTCGGCGCTCTCTGACTTTCGTCTCGGGCCGGTAAGGCCAGCGTGTATCACAAATTTTGATGATCTGGAGTTCGTTTGGTGATTCAAGGTCCCTGTTCCGTGGCTCACTCACGAGCGCGGAAAGACGTATGGATATTTTGAATGTTGATAGACGGGGAAATATGTGAGTCCTGTTTGCATTCCCGACACTGCCTCGCTAAACTAACGTGCTTACAGAAATCATTCTCCATTGCCACTACTACATGAGTCCCGTATACCCTGATACAGACTTCTGTGATCTGCTGATCATCATCTTGGGCTTCCCGAACATCGAGAAGTAGATGTGATGGTGATGCGGCACAGCATTGTTCTACCGTTACACACATACCTGAAACGAAATGGATTGCCAGCTACTTGCACTCAAACTACATCCTCACCCTCACAATACGTTATTCAACTTATCGCCGTTTCTCATTTGTCATTCACTCATTCATAGTGGATCGAGGCGACGAGGTGAGGCTTCGGTGAAAAAGTCGGTGTCAACGACTGACATTAGGTCCCCAGGGAGACATTAGCATTAGATGACGTTCGCGTTCTTCGCCGCCCTCATCGGCGTTGCTACTGCAATCTGTCCCGGGTTCAAGTGTGCTGTCCTTAGTGTCTGTCCTGTCCAGATATGTTGACTGCGCTCTCCTGTAGCTTTGGTATCGCTGATACCCATGGAGGATCTCCTGGGTCTTGTACGTCGAGCACTTCTCGTGGGTGCAGCTTGATTCTTACAACCTCACGCAGGGCGTGTTTATGATGTCTCATGTAAACCCATTTTGACGGTGTTTGCGGACAACCCATGCATCGCGGGAGCTTTTAGCTGTTCTCCCGCCCCTATAGCGTTTACTGCTCTCCATCTAAACGGTGCAACGTGCGTCCTGATGAGTACGGGATGTTCGTAATGAACTGATGCGCAGTGACAGTTACACTTGTGTTCCTGATGTCAATTCTGAGACGTGTGAAGAAGGGAGTAATAAGGGTATACAATTCTGTGTGAGTTTATTGTTGCCGTCTTGTGGATCTAGTTTTGATGTCGGGCCGTTGGCAGTGTCGCAGTGATGGAAACTAAACTAATGTAATAATAATACTCGATGTAATGCTTTAGTTCAACTATGAACCGTTTCTGGACTGTAAGCCTATATGCTCGCTGTTCAGTTATAATCACCACCTCAAATGTCAAACACAACTCCTAACGATGGATTTCCTCAGATGCCTTGAGGAAGGAAGGAAAGAGTTTTATTACCCGACGGTGCTCCTCAACAGAAGCGTGCCGGCGTCCGTACTACAGTCCCCCGGCTGTACATTCCAACTAGCTAATATGTAAATACTACTATACCTAGAAAGAAGTACGACTGCTACGGAACCGAACCACACCTACGCTCTGCTGCTCTGGTAAAGCCCCGTCCTGAGTACTCCCTCACGGCCTCAGCAGTAGGTTGGTGATGAAATTACAATGTTAAAGGGACAGAATCCCAAAGCGCAAGCATTGCATGGACGAAGCGGCCTACACTGGGCACGAGATCCTCTGTCCCTGCAAGACACAGGAGGAGGTGTACCGGGGACTGCACACTCCTCCTCCAGCTGGGGTACCGAGCCCAGAAGTATGCACTGGGCAGAAAGAATTTCTTGCACGATCGCGCGTTTATATTGCTGCGGTCCTCAAGCCCATCGGGAAGGCACGGTCAGGCGACCCGCTCGATTCAACGTATTCAATTTCGATGAGACAAGAAGAGAGGGGCCTAACGAGGTGAACGCCGAGAGAGGGACAGCGCAAAGAGAGAGCGTGGAGGCGAAGGGCCGCGCTGTCGATATCACGTGATATTCGTGCACGGACCGTCCAGCACAGTGGCGTGGTCAGACGGCTGGCGTGCAGCGGTGCAAGCGTTCCTTCCCTAAACAACGAGCACGAGACGGTCGAACCGTCAGAGATGCGCATGCCTGGACTGATCACTAGCACCGTCAGAGACAGCAATAACATGGGGTGGTCGCAGCGCAGCAGCTGGTGACCGGGCCCCCATCGTCCTAGCGTGACAGCTATAGGACGGAATAGAACAACAAGCAATGGTGTGGAGGGCTCGCAGTGCGGGAGCACAGTCGAATACCCATGTCGTAGCACGATGGCTATGCGACAATACACATATATCATCTTTTTCTTCCCCACCCAATGCATAGCATGGTGGGGCGGGGTGGTCGCAGCATGAAAGCCTCACGGCTCATCCCCCTTCGTCGCCGCACGGTGTGCTTATCGACGGAAGAAACACTTTTCAATTTTCCCTTTTTCCCTTTTCTTTCGTCGTTTCTCCTCCTCTTCACTCTTCCCAGTACTCGCCCACGACTACGCCGCATCAGTAGACCCCAACTAGCCGTGCAGGGCTTCCGACCGTCATACTATGGCCTCCCACCTCCTCGCAACGGAGACGACCCCTCTTCTGACAATTCGACGATCACGCCAACGATGAGAGCAACGAGAGTTCTGGAGTGACCGCAAAACTGTGAGATTGGGAGCGTCATGGCTCTCGCGCTTGGACCTGGCAGCGTGGCGAGCGTGTCGCATAGTCACGACGGAGTTAATCTGCTTGAGGAATACGGAGACTATTTTTCGATGATATTGAGAGCTGCTCAATACCTGTATCGATCATCTTTCGGATGACGCTCCGTTCCTGCTCCATAGTAAACCGGGCATAGGCGGAACATACTCAAAAGGACGAATCGGATCCTATGGTCCCCATAAGCCGGATAAAATGGTGTCTCAGCGCCACATCAAAGGGACGCACTTCATGGTATTTGCTCGAATTCAGCTTGTCGAGCGGTGATTCAAAGACGGCAAGGATGCGAGAAGCCTAGTGAGGTATTTCGGAGAAGGATGAGATGAAGGTGCTTCCAGACTGTTGTAACAAGTAGAGGATGAGAGTAGAAATGAGAATTAACTAGTCCCTCGAGCGAGAGACGTCCTACTTAAATACATCTTGTACTAGTTCTAGAATATACTACTGATTACTAAATATGTATTGTCCATGATCCGAATCAGCTGCCACTGATTCGTGCCGAACCTTCGAGTACATTCTTGTACTCGCTCGGGATTGCTATCCCAACACTCCCCCACAATTCCGAGTCCCTAGGATACCTGCAGATAAATATTCATGTAATGGTCTAGCTAGTCCTTTAGTGAATATATCTGCTAAGTTCTCTTCTGACGCGCAGTGCTGAACATTGACTTCGTTGGAAGCCATGCGCTCACGAACAAAATGATGTCGTATATCAATATGTTTTGATCGTGCATGGAATATAGGATTCTCTGCGAATTTGATCGCTGATTGATTGTCGACTAAAATGGTAGTTGCACCATTAGGTGACAATCCTAATTCGGTAAGGAGTGCTCGGAGCCAAATCACCTCCCGGGTTGTGTGTGCAAGGGCCATATATTCTGCTTCCATAGTGGATAAGGCTACAGTGGGCTGTTTCTTTGAACTCCAAGTAACAGCTCCCCCTGCATAGGTACAGACATAACCAGATGTTGATCTTCTATCTGTTCTGTCTTCTCCCCAGTCTGAATCTGAATAAGGTATCAGTTCATCTGTAGTCCCTCCATATGTAATTCCGAAGTCTAGAGTCCCTTTTAGGTAGCGGAAAACTCGTTTGAGAGCTGTGACATGCTCAGTAGCTGGATTTTGCACATATTTGCTTAATTCGGTAACAGCATGTGCAATATCAGGCCGAGATCCGTTGGCTGCGTACATTAGAGGTCCGACACCAGTATGGTAATATTGTCTGGTGGCTGTGTCGACGCCTCGTGGATCGCTTGCAGGGATTTTCTCTAGCCGTACATTCGGGTCCATAGGCATTTTGACCGGTTTACAGTCATTCATGCCCATTCGTTCGAGTACCTTGAGAATATAGGTCTTCTGGGATAGGGTAATAGTGCCCTTGTCCCGATTCCTGTCTATCTTCATGCCCAATATGTATTGAATCTCCCCCATGTCTGTGACATTTAGCTTCTTCTTAAGCTCTTCTTTCATGTTTGACATGGTTTCATCATCCGGGGCAAGCAGTGTCATGTCGTCTACATGCACAGCTATGATTATGGGGCCGGAGTCCATCTGTCTGATGTACACACATTGATCGCTGATCAATCTGGTGTATCCAAGTCCCAAAAAGGTAGCATTCAACTTTTCGTTCCAAACTCGGCCGGATTGCTTGAGTCCGTATAATGTCAATTTGAGGTGTGCCACTTTCCCGCTTCCATCTGAGTATTCAGGTGGCTGTGCCATGTAAATAGATTCATCGAGTTTACCATTTAAGTAAGCTCCAACGACATCCATTCCATGGATAATTAAATTTCTTTGAGCGGCAATTGCTATAAGTAGGCGGAATGTGTCCAGCCTAACGACGGGTGCATACATCTCGAAGAAATCAATTCCGGGCACCTGCGAAAATCCTTTCGCAACGAGTCTGGCCTTGTACCTGGTGATTTTCCCATCACCATCCCTTTTTAATCTGTAAGTCCACTTGCAGTCAACAAGGGACCTGTCTTTGGGTAATCTCTCCAACTGCCATGTGCCTAGAGAGGTCAATAGATTGTATTCTTCATCCATTGCCTTCTTCCAATGGTGCCAATCTGGTCTTGTTTTAGCTTCTTCAAGACTTAATGGCTCATTGCTAAGGTTATCTGCAGTCTCCCCCACACATGCATAGTCTATTGCAATATTTGCACCTTCTGAAGATGATTCTTCTGAAGTGCGCAGCTGTACCGGAGTTTTCGCAGCTCGTGCAGCTGGATTGTGAAGGGTCCGGTAACTCGGTGCAGTGACTGATGCAATCCGGGCTGATCGTTCTCGTGGCTCAATCACCTTCCCACGCCAAATGGGTAATTTCGTTTGAGTTGCCGGGTCATCAAGGGTCATTTCCCTTTTTGTTTCGGCAATTCCGGCATCTTTGGCAACATCCGAAATATCATTGTTTCCATCCGGAGTCTGCTTGACTCTGCTCCCTGACTCCCCCTCAAGCAACGGAGGGTGGGATACAATATAGTCATTATCTGTGGGCTCTGTAGTGCTGCTATCAGGGAATATAACATTTCTTGAGGTCTGAATCTGCCTGGATTGAGAGTTATAATATCTCCAGGCCCTAGATTCATCTGTTAGACCTGTGAAAATGAATTCTCTTGACTTCGGGTCAAGTTTTGACCTTTTGTTATCCTGCTGCAACACCCAGCACCTTACTCCGAATTCCTGGAGTGCCGAAATATCCGGTTTCGCACCCCAAAACACTTCTTCCGGGGTTAGATCATTTTTGATGGCTCTAGTTGGTGATCGGTTCTTTAGGTACGTGGCATATGCCACTGCCTCAGGCCATAGGAATTTCGGCAAGTGATGTTCTTCTAGCATGGCTCGCGCATGCTCCACGAGAGTCCGATTTACTCTCTCAGCAACTCCATTTTGGGATGGAGAGTATGCTGCAGTGAGTTCCAGTTGAATACCATTGTCCTGGAGGTATTCCTTTACCTCCTCATTGACATATTCCTTCCCATTGTCAATCCTCATAAACTTCAGGTCCTTCCCTTTATGGACTTTAATGTATTTTTGATACTGCTGGATCTTCTTTCGAATTTCCACACCTTGTTTTGACTTGAGAAAATACAATATTGTCCTCCGGGATTTTCCATCTGTGAAGCTTATGTAATACCTTTCTCCATGGATACCCTGAGTTCGGGCTGGTCCCCACAGATCCGAAAATGTTATTTCACCTATTTCGGTATAGTCCCTTTCAGCCTCATGCGGAAATGGCTCAGCATGATGCTTGGCCTTTATGCAGGCTTCGCAATCCTTGTGGGGGTCTGCTGACTCATCTACATCCATTCCTTTGACCATTTTCTTCTGAAATAGTCTCTTTACTGATCCCATGTTCAAGTGACCTAATGTTTTGTGCCACTTTTGCCACGATCGGGCCGGTTTCGTAGCATTGGCCTGGGTTATTTCTGGTGCAATGATGTCAAGGCTGTACAGCTTTGATATCTTATCTCCATGGCCAATTTTCTTGCCATGCAGTGAGATAATATCCATCCGGGATTCCTTGAATTTGAGTTCAAACCTGGCATCTGTGATGCGCCCTAGTGAAATAAGATTGAATGGTGCCTCAGGACAGTGAATACAATCTTTCAGTGTAACTGAAGTATTCTTGCCCCCTTCAACCATTTTAATCTTAACTGTTCCTTTCCCCAAGCTCTTGGATTTGCCCACACCAATGACTTCATGTCCTGGGGTCTCAATATAGTCAGAGAAGCATAGTTTATTCTTGACTATATGTCTGGTAGCACCAGAGTCCCCTATCCATGATGTTCCTGAGAGCGCAGCGAGTGCAACGTCTGCTACACAGAATGCATAATCTTCTTCATCCGAATCCGATTTGGCAACATGTGCCTGGGTCTGGCCCTTCCCTTTTCCCTTCCAAGACTTTCCGGAATTCTTCTTCCCGTTTGGGCAATTTGATCTGATGTGACCAATTTCTCCACATCCGTAACATGTAATTTTCGGGTTGAATTTCTTCTTGCCATGTGCTGCAAGTGCCATGGTGGAATCAGAAGTCTTTTCCCGCAATCGGATGTCTTCCTGGAGAATTCGGGAAATCAATTTGTAAGAATCTTTCAAGTCAGCAGTATCCACCGATGAAATGAATGAATTCCATGATTCCGGAAGTGATGTAAGCAGTGTGATAGAGAAGTCCTCCTCCTCAACTTTCTGCTTAAGGGATGCCAGCTCCTCCTGGTAGGACCTCATAGTCCTAATATGTTCCTCTATATTTCCTCCTTCTTCACACTGAGCTCTGAAGAATTTCCTTCTAACAAGGACAATTCCCATGGGTCCCCTGGACTCATACATGTCCCTCAGAGCTTTCCAGGCTTCTACCGAAGTCTTCGAACCAGCAATATACACCAGCGGGCCGTCCGAAACCCGCAACCTTATTGTCGAAAGAGCCTTCCTATCACTCTTCTTCCAATCTGCCACCAGTGCCGTGTCTGCCGGGGCCGGAATGCTTCCATCTGCATAATCAATTAGACCTAAATCGGTTAGAATATCGATCATCTTGATTTTCCATGTCGGGTAATTTTCTGGGCCCTTGAGGGGTTCAATTCTATACACGGATTGGCTATCCATCTGGTTCTACGTGTGTACGTAAAGTACAAAAGTGCGAAGTATGTAACGATGTGAGTAGTTCAGTTAGGGCCGGGGCCCATAACCTGTTGTAACAAGTAGAGGATGAGAGTAGAAATGAGAATTAACTAGTCCCTCGAGCGAGAGACGTCCTACTTAAATACATCTTGTACTAGTTCTAGAATATACTACTGATTACTAAATATGTATTGTCCATGATCCGAATCAGCTGCCACTGATTCGTGCCAAACCTTCGAGTACATTCTTGTACTCGCTCGGGATTGCTATCCCAACACAGACGACCGAAGAAGGGCATTGAGGTAGGTGATGATGCGTGTGTCCCCGTAAACGTCAATCCACGTCCAGAGCATGTGCAAGGTAGTGTCTACGCCCTGCGGGGATGTATCGGCGGCCTTTGTGGGCTACTGCACCTGAAGATCACTCCGCTCTGCGTGCGCTTCTCTCACCCTGCAGAATTCAGGTATGCCTGTATCTATCTCTGGACCAAGGATAACACGAACGACTAGCTCCAGGAACGCGCACTGCATTGTGGGGTATCGAAAATCGCAATGATTGTGAATCAGTGCAAGATTGCCGTCGGCTTCGACCTCGTAGGTGCATCTCTTCAAGGAGGTCCCGAATGGCAGGACCTTGGGCCAGGATTGCGGAACTAGGAGGAGGAAAACAAGTGTATCAAAGATGTCGTGTCTAGTTCTTGGCAGACTCGGGATAGTCCTCCGGGGTGGAGGCGAGTATTTTGAGGCAAGAGACGTAGAACAGGGCGCAGTGAGCAGGACAATACGAATTAGAGAGAGAAATGACGAAGAGCTCGGCATACTCAATCACATGTTTGCTGATCATTGCTGAAGTCGAGCAAGCCTGACCGGCGTGACAAATTTTAGAACTGGGATCCGTCAGATGATATGTTGAGATGGTTTAAGAGTTTTCAAGTGAGGACAATGGAACAAGTGGATGAGTAAGGACATAAAGTGTACGTCTCCAGACATGACATGAATATATCCTTGGAATGAGGACTTGTTCCGACGGACTACATGGGCGTCCTCGATCACTCTACCGTGGATATCACCTTCGATGGCTTTACATAGCCTCATCGATGAGATTGAGAAGTTTACTTTGAACATTCATCAAGTGTACAAATCTACAATGCGTCATGCTCCTCTGAAAGTATCACCAATAAAGGATACGGGAAAGTTGTGACTCTTCTGTTATGTACGCTCTTAAGAAACATATCAGGGATAAAATAAGGGGGAAACTCCAGACTGTGCCGCAGCAGTATTTTCGATAGAACGAGGCGCATTTCTAAATGCGCAAGCTGCTTTCCGATACAGCCGAAAGGTCCTAGTAAATCATCAATAAGGCGATCGTATGAACTTGCTAGCAGAACTATACCATGCGAGAAACTCATCATCGCTCCTTTGTTCAGGCGCGAACCTTCGCCGAGTCCATTTGGAAACCAGCACTGAGGCAAGAATGAAAACGGCTCAGGATAGAAATTATCTTCGGAAACCATTTGACCCCAGGCTGGTATACCAATAATCGTGTCTTGGGGAAAGTACTCCCCTTCGATGCTCGCCCCACCTTTTGGAACCACACGGTAGAACGAGCCCAGAGGTGCACCCAAACGCATTGACTCCATGACCACGGCATTGAGGTATGGGAGGTCCAGAAGTGTTCTCGAATTCAAGGTTCCATGGTCACGGAATGCTTGCTTCAGCTCCTCTTGTAGACGATGTTGGATATTCATGTGCATAGCTAAGTAGAAGAATGAGAATGTCAAGGCGGATGAGATTCCATTGGTCCCTGGCATACAATGACTCGGTAATATATCAAGCAAGGCGGAAAAGCTTACCTGCTTGAATTGCCAAGATGGTTTCTTTCCTTATGTCGTCCTCCGTGAGTTTATTGACACCGTTGGGTGTATCATTGAGCTTATCCCCAATCAATGTTAGTCGCTACCGCAGTGAAATAGACTTTACCAAATGCGTCATGAGGTCAGCCTGTTGAGAACCCAGTCGCCTACGGTGTTCAATACTGCAACAGACAACTTTGTCCATTTTACGAAATACTCGAGTTGTCGGAAGGTGCCAAAGGACATGAAACAGTGACGGCGACTCTCCTAATCTGTTTGAACGTTAGAAGAATTACAGAGAGCCTCCTATGACTGTGACGAACGCTTCAAACATCTGGGCTTCAAGAAGAGTGCCTTCTACAAGATGTTCATCATCACCGTTCATTAGGAGGTCCTGAAATGTCATGGGTTCAGTGATCGATGAACCTAGTTGTGACTTACCATATCGTATGTGTCACCGAAAATCAGTTCATTCTGTTATGAGAAATTGAGTAGATGCGCATGGACTATGCAAAAATGTGCTCACCGTCACGTCGTGGGACCACTGTTGAAGTGCCAATGACATGTCAACGCATCCATTCGACCTTGAGTTCTTTTGCCGGATCATGAGTGCTTTCAACAGATTCTCTGTGCGGCGCTCGAGCATTGGTTCATAGCCAGATAGTCTACATGAACGATAAAAATCAGCAAAATTCGCCACTCAGTAGAGCAGGAAATATCTATACGCTTGCTCTGTGAACGCTGGCGCCCAAAAGTGTCGTCTACGGGCATTGTGCATCTCCCTGTCCTGGATGAAGAACAGTCCATACCCTGGCCCGGAAAGGCTGTAAGCAGTACTTTTATTCCACGCCGAAGCTGTCGAATAAATTATTGCTATGGGTTGTGAACTGTAAATGGACACTGTATTAGGTCCTGAGTAGACAACTAAGTCAGATTCGTTGACGCGAAGTCCATGAAATTTACCTGTTCTGACAAATTTCCCATACTTTTGATGGAGAGCTCTCATCCTGCTGTATCTGTGTCCAGATGCCACCATAAGGACCATGTTCAGACTTGCGATGCGATGCAGAAGAGGCCCTGGGATCCGGTAAAGGGGATGAAAAGGAGAAATACGGTACGCCATAGTTAGAATGCCCATGGTTAACAAGTGAATTCCGGAGAAATATGCTGAAAATTGGACCGCGCGAAGAAAAGAAGTTCCAGAGATGATCCTGTAACTTTCTGCGACGAGGCACGTCCAAAATGACATGGCTAAAAGCGCAACATCTCCACGGACAGGCTTGTAATGAACATACACCGTTGTGAACTGCGAATATGAATACGATTAGCAATTATAACACACTCTGCCGATGGGGAATTATCCAACGCACCAAACCACAGAGAAAAGGAGTGTTCGCAGACCAAAGAACCAGCATAGTTGAGATGTGGTATACTGTCAGAGAAGCTCTTGATTTCTATATGCTGCAATCAAGGGAACTCGGATATAAGTTGGAGCATCATGAGCATCATTGAAGCCATGCATGCAGACAGTGCACAGCAAGCGGTCCGCCCATGATCAGTAGTTGCATTCAATGATAGAAATCTGTTTGGCGTGCAGTTTTGTGTTGATCAAGAGTTCGGCATGATCTGGGACCCCTGCCAGTGATACCGTTTCGTTTGTTACTCAGCACGTAAAGTATCGGCGGTAAATCTGAACAACTAGTCCCCGCCTACTGATGGAAACTTTTCTTCTGATGATGGTGCTACAGCTGCGGCCGATTACCCACGCAATCAAGTAGGACAGCATACGCAACCAAAGAAGCGAACCAGAGAAGGTCATTCTTTGCCTCTTCCGTTGAGTTTGACCCCTGGCACGGGTATCTGCCACCGAAGGCCATCAAATGAGACTATACAAATAATCTTGATCGGATTTCCGAGTCGGCATTGATCAGAACAAAAAGTTTCATGCACTAGTACCCTATTCGTTGGAAGGAAGTTAGTTCGACGGTTTAGGAGTCATAAGTCCATTGGTCTTCATGGCAAGTACCAATAACAAGAACCGGAATCGCCTATCGGAAACCCGAGAATCTGATTGGGGGATAAAAATGCACTTGGCGCGTATTATCCCACCGATCAGTAGTTAGGATGCCGGAACATTGAATGGGCCAACCTTTGGTGTCCATTTTTTACAAAATTTCCTATAACTATAGGGAAATCAAATTCTACATATCCTTCAGAAAAGCCTATAGGATAGGTATCATATTATGATCCCTCTTGCCAGCCCCAGGCCTACCAGCATGACCAGGGCAGAGTGTCATCACACCCTTCCCTTTGATGGCTGTTGCACTGCCACCCTCTCATCTGCTCACTGTCAGGGTTCCCCGCCCTCCCTCCTACTGTTGCGCACTTTTTTCCTTTTTGGGAAATTTGCTTCCTATGCCTCCAGAATACTTGTGGGCCTTATTCCCGCCCTCCCGCTCACTGTTTAGGTCCGAAATTAGAGATATAGGGTCTTCTAAAAATATATAATGGGTTAGTAAGCTGGCCCCGCCCCTCCCACGCCTCTAGATGCTGGATTCGGAATGGGGAGACTGGATGTAGTGTGGCAGTGCAGCCAATTGATGGGATCAGCCATCAATATTAATCCATTTTTGGAAATACTTCGGATTGGAATGGTTTCTGGGCACTGGATGGGCCACAGGATGGTACTAGGATATGCATAAATATAAATAACCTTGGATTTAGTCCTCTGGTGATATATAGGAGCCCCAGAGAAGGGGTAAAACAGGTAAAATAGTGAATAATAGCGAAAAATAATGGAAATTTTGCATTTGGGGGGTGCTGCATGCAGCGGATTGCTTTGAAACCTTCACAAATGTGTTCTGTAGTCCCATACATATCTAAAACAAAGCTTTGTTTTACTTGTGGGGCTCTAGAATTCATATAAATAGTGAAAAATAGCGAAAATTGGGGGGGGGGAATTGCATGTGGAGGGTGCTGCGTGCATCACATCGCTCTGAAACATTTACCAATGGATTCCGCGACCTTGAAAACCCCTAAACGGCCCCTGGCTATATTTGTGGGCACTCAGTATCGATCATCAAATGGATATTACAGTTTATAGGGTGCACATATCAAAACTCCCATTTCCAGGCGTCGGAAAACTTCGGAGTTACTTCCAGTAGATTTCTAGACCTTTAAAACCCCCGGAAAAGCCTAGGATGGCAATCCAGCGATGCGAAATTCCTGATAAAAAGGGTGAAACTGAAAATTTGCGAAATTTCATATAGCCTGCATTTCTGAGTGTTAGGGAAGGTAGTACTGGTACTAGATATACTAGATATACTGTAGAATATTGTTACAAAATGACAGGGGGATATGAATAGTACTGACAGAGATATAAGCAGATCTTTCCAAAAATGAGGAGAAGCACATTCCAGATCTCGATGTTCCGGTCATCCTATGGGCTGGGGACTATCAAATTCAGATTCCTTGGCCCAAAAAACACTAGAGAGACCTATCATCCCTGGAGCTTATTTTTACTAGTAGGCAATCCATATACAGCAGTATATCTTGGTGCATAAGTAAAGCACACTCTTTACCTCGGATTCTAGACACATGAACCCCATGGATGATAGGTGGCCCTACTGCTTTTTGGGTCAAGGAATCCGAATTTGATAGTCCCCAGCCCATAGGATGACCGGAACATCGAGATCTGGAATGTGCTTCTCCTCATTTTTGGAAAGATCTGCTTATATCTCTGTCAGTACTATTCATATCCCCCTGTCATTTTGTAACAATATTCTACAGTATATCTAGTATATCTAGTACCAGTACTACCTTCCCTAACACTCAGAAATGCAGGCTATATGAAATTTCGCAAATTTTCAGTTTCACCCTTTTTATCAGGAATTTCGCATCGCTGGATTGCCATCCTAGGCTTTTCCGGGGGTTTTAAAGGTCTAGAAATCTACTGGAAGTAACTCCGAAGTTTTCCGACGCCTGGAAATGGGAGTTTTGATATGTGCACCCTATAAACTGTAATATCCATTTGATGATCGATACTGAGTGCCCACAAATATAGCCAGGGGCCGTTTAGGGGTTTTCAAGGTCGCGGAATCCATTGGTAAATGTTTCAGAGCGATGTGATGCACGCAGCACCCTCCACATGCAATTCCCCCCCCCAATTTTCGCTATTTTTCACTATTTATATGAATTCTAGAGCCCCACAAGTAAAACAAAGCTTTGTTTTAGATATGTATGGGACTACAGAACACATTTGTGAAGGTTTCAAAGCAATCCGCTGCATGCAGCACCCCCCAAATGCAAAATTTCCATTATTTTTCGCTATTATTCACTATTTTACCTGTTTTACCCCTTCTCTGGGGCTCCTATATATCACCAGAGGACTAAATCCAAGGTTATTTATATTTATGCATATCCTAGTACCATCCTGTGGCCCATCCAGTGCCCAGAAACCATTCCAATCCGAAGTATTTCCAAAAATGGATTAATATTGATGGCTGATCCCATCAATTGGCTGCACTGCCACACTACATCCAGTCTCCCCATTCCGAATCCAGCATCTAGAGGCGTGGGAGGGGCGGGGCCAGCTTACTAACCCATTATATATTTTTAGAAGACCCTATATCTCTAATTTCGGACCTAAACAGTGAGCGGGAGGGCGGGAATAAGGCCCACAAGTATTCTGGAGGCATAGGAAGCAAATTTCCCAAAAAGGAAAAAAGTGCGCAACAGTAGGAGGGAGGGCGGGGAACCCTGACAGTGAGCAGATGAGAGGGTGGCAGTGCAACAGCCATCAAAGGGAAGGGTGTGATGACACTCTGCCCTGGTCATGCTGGTAGGCCTGGGGCTGGCAAGAGGGATCATAATATGATACCTATCCTATAGGCTTTTCTGAAGGATATGTAGAATTTGATTTCCCTATAGTTATAGGGAATTCTGTATAACTCGGTCCCGTATAGTTATAGGGACTTTTTGTAAAATATGGACAGTATAGCCTCAATGGGCTTCGTGTTAGCTCATCCGTTGAACCGAGCTGAACCACCGAGCAGAGCGCGTTCGACACGAGATCAGGATTTAGGAAAGCACAAGTATGATGGAAACTCACTCGAAAAGAACAGCAGAGCCTCAACTTGAACTTGCCAACCCCCCAGTCCTACCCTACCGCCTGCATCCTCACAATGGTGTTTATCTTTCGTAACCAGCCCTGGAAATCGCTCTACATTCTCTACTTCGGAATAACGACCCTTGTTCTACGACTTCCTGTATGGGTCGTGCTCTCGTTGTATAAGCCCACCAGGATGTGGAGCGTTCGTCAGACTATATATTTCAAGGCTATTCGGGAGTACATTAACACATTTTTTATCACCGGATTCCCTTCACTCCTTACCTCTCACTATGACTATACCTGCTCTCGAATAGAGGCATGTCCGCAACTCGTCGTTGGAGAGATCAAGGAAATAGCTAGAGTCAATGACGTCCAGTCCGAAAGCACCGCGGGGTTTTGGTACACCCATAAAAGTTTTGAGGGACCAATGGACAGGATGGCTGGAGATGACGAGATGATTATATATCATATCCATGGTTTGTTGGCTCTCACTATTGGCGAAGCATTTTTCTGACATGGGGCTTTTCACTGCAGGAGGGGCATTTGTGGTTAGTAGGCTTCTGATAATATGGGTAGGATAAGTCCACTGACCTGAAGAGCTTCGTAGATGTGCTCTGCTAGTCCTGCTGATAGTATGACCCCAGTCCTATGTGAAGGACTGCTCCGGAACTGCTCCAGCCTATCTCGAATTTTCAGCGTCGAGTATCGTATTTCCTCCGCATCTCCATTTCCATCCAAAAACCCTTTCCCAGCCGCTCTGTTAGATGCTCTGGCGGGCTATCACCACCTCGTTACAGTCATCGGCTTCAAGCCACAGAATATCATTATTAGCGGAGATTCTGCTGGCGGACAGATAGCTCTTAATTTGGGGCGGTACTTGTCGATGTACACATCGACAACCCTACCCCCTCCCGGAGGGCTGTTGCTCATCAGTCCCTCTACAGACTGGGGGCGTACGCATGACACGGGTTCTCCGGCGGAGTCGATCACAAAAAACGCCGATACCGATTTTGGCGCACTGTTCTATCAAGGTTATCCAACTCATGCCATCCTTGGAAAAATGCAAAGCTCGGAGGCTGAAAGAAGCGCTTGGATTTCTGCTGCATCACTGCGACTTCCAGAACCGATCGGGCTCTTTTCTGGTCTACCCAGAATATGTATCGTTTCTGGGGAGGCAGAAATACAGCTTGACTCGATTCGCACTCTTCGCGATCGCTTGATCTCTGATACAGAGCAGTCCAATGTGACATATATCGAGAGTTTTGGGTCGTCGCACTGTTTTGTGTGTTTCGAAGCATTTGAACCGGAGAGAACGGCGGCGCTGACTTTGATTGGGAAGTGGGTAGACGGGGATGAGAGATTGACGGAAACTTGAAACCATGATCATTTTGGGAAGAAGATAAATAGTATTGAATAAGTAAACCTTGTCTGTTTCAATTTTTTAGGAAAGTATACTCCTCTATCTACGCTGTAACCAGACGATGTGATGGCCAGTATCCCGATTGTGCTATAGTCGGAAAAGAGTAAGCAATGGAGAAACATACTTGTGCCACTTATCAGTGGATGTCACCACCCAGCTGAAAGACGCGTGCGACAACCACATCACGGGTACCGTCGGCGGGATGACTCCGGTTGATTTTCGACAATAAAGCAGGGTTATGCCGCTATCCAGGTAGTATGACTAGTGTCGGTCCACATATTTCGCATGATTTTGGACCTCGCGACGGCGCAACTGACTTTACCGGGCACCTTGCTCAAACCTTACTGCTTAACTTATGTAACCTGAAGGTGCAACAATCATCAACTTGGACAGGAAAGACATCCACAAGCTCACTAAGTGTAAACTCCTCGACTTGACCTGCCAAATTTTATTTAGTAGTACTTGCATAGAACTGGGCAAGACAGTTAAACTGGCCATGAGGACCACAGTTAAAAACCTGGCAATCCAGGGGCAGGTGGCAAACATCGAAGCAAACCTTTAAAAAGTGGTGGCACGCCAGGATATTCTGTGTCACGGACACCTCGGCTTCTGAGACAGGTTGCAGGACAGAACTCATGGTCAAAGGTGGTTGTGGGACCGCGGCACTAGTTGTGGAGGGAACCCAGGAAGTTGTGGCATGATTGTCCGAAATTTGTCAAAATCAACCGGAGTCATCCCGCCAACGGTATCACGGGGACATTACAATATGAGGTTGATGTTATTCAGAGTGAAAAGGCGAGCACGAGGGTGCAGCATGAAACTAGTTTGCGGAATATGTCACAGACAAGTGCAGCTGTTAGTTCTAGAGCCTAAGACTGTGGCACCGCACGCACCATTTGAGAATTCTGAGGTAGCCTTGTATATTCAGGTGCGTACGAAGGCGCCGTCTTCAGTGAATAATGTGACTTTAAGGCTCAACGCCAGTTTACCGAGCCCATAGACTACACATATTCCACACACGGTGTACGAGTTCAAAGGATACTACCCGTGCAAAAAGAAGGACTGAATGAGAACGGAATGTCAGTCCGAGTCCCGCGTTGCAAGAAGATGTGCGTCTACTTTTTTTTTGGCCTCGACCTGAATGAAGGACGGTTCTGTCCGGCATGAGATAAGTGTCAAGCCTTGCAAATTTTTTTTGGTAGGGACGATCATACACAGGCTCCATAGTTATGCTTGTTCGGTCTGACGAAAAAAAAAGAAATTGGACTTTGACGTCAAAGAAAAACCCGCCCAGCCTGGCTCGGCCCGGACGGTCGTTATGCCCCTATGGACGCACTGAAGACATTAGATAGGCAGTGGGGAGGACTGCAGGTGGAGGTGACCTACTGTACGGGCGATGTGATGTGTAGTGGGTATTAAGAGTTATCGACAGAGGACTCCAACATTGGTCTGACGACGAATTTTGGTTCGGTACCGAAGCAGTCGTACTTCCTACTGAGTACAGTAGTAGACACACACCAGCTAGTTGGATTGTACACCCGGCGGACTATAGTACGGACGCTGGCACGCCTCTGTTGAGGAGCACCGTCGCATAATAAAATTTCCTTCCTTCCTTCCTTCCTTCCGGATCATTTCTGGATTCACATAATTTGTGCCACCGTATCGTGCTCCGACCGATTAGGCAGTTACTTGGGACGTCTAGGGTATGTTTTTGTGCTACATATTCGTCCTAACTTGTGGCCGGTCTGATTCGCGTTTTCTGGGGGCCGGCAGGACAATAAATTTTGATCTTCGTGGAAAGTCGTCCAGAAGGTGCCGGTCTATCATATGGTTCAGTTTAAGCGTCGGTTGCGACTGCCGAGCTCCTCTTCTTCTTTAGAATGTCAGAATATGATAACCCTGTGGTTAATGAAACCCTGAGACTTCTATTTATCAACTGTACTACATTCTCTATACTAAATTGTCGCTTTCCTTGCTGACCGGTTCGTCGCTTATTTTGGCTTCTCGTTTCTGATTATTCCCTTCACGAAATAATTGCTCTGCGTATTCTGTATAGCAAGGTTCGCCGAGCGAGCTGAATGTCGTCATCTCAGTAAACAACGGTTGTGCATGCTTGGTATTATGGAAGGAGTTTATACGGTCTATCTCATCAATGTATTTATGTTAACTCAAGACTTAAAGCCTAGCCCTTTCAAAAATGTCATTTTCCTGTACCGGCTGCTGTCCACAGTACATTTTCAGCGTCTGGACATAGGAATCCCACATCTCGTCGGAGGTCATGGGCGCAGTAACGTAGTCATCGTTATCAAGCCATGCCAAAAGCTCTTCCAACCGCGGAAGGAGAGCGACAGCGGCCTGAGCCTCCATTTTCCCGTGGTCGGCCCGCGATAGGTACCCGTTCGCGATGTACCATGAAACATCGGATTTTATAACACTCGCGATGAACATCGCCATCACTTCGCCGTCTACGTTGCTCTGAGTAGCCGCTTCGAAAGCCATGCGATGGCCGATTGTTTCAATGAGTGTGGGTAGACGAGGGAGGACGATGGTCTGGATTGTGGCACTTCGGTGCCCAAGTGGGTTAGACACCAACGCACGGAGTTCTGAGATCAAGGCCGTCTCGTGTCGAGCAAGCAGGGACGAGGAGTCCTTTGACGGGGGAATAGAAACACGACCTAGAAGTATTTCCATCCCAAACCCTTGGAGGGGGAAAATTTAGAAGAGAGCCAGTGAGAAAACAGCGGTGTTACTTACGAATGGAAATAGCTAGCAAATCACCTTCAGCTATTGCAGCCCCGCGCAAATTTGCCTGGGTGAAGACAGTCATTGGCTGAGCAGCTGTCACATACAGGTTACTTACATGTAAAGACGATAGCTGATTGACTGAAAACAATCCTTGAGCTCCACATTGGTCTCCGAGAGTTAGCGTAATATCTTTGGCATGCTTCACAACCGTCGCTTTGAAGATCGCAGCAACACAGTGCCGAACAACGGGATTGGTCTCGGAGACAAAGAGCGCCCTAGCATAGTCGCAAAATTCATTAAAGACCAAGGATCTGGCGATCGCGGAAAGCACTGGAATGAACTGAGTGCTGAATGAAATGATGGGCCTTGGAGAACCAGTGGAAGGATCCATGATTCGTCTCCGAAGGCTGTATCTTGCCCCAATGCAGGATGCAACGCCCATTGCGGATACACCGAAAGCGCCCATGCACAGGGTTCCAGTAATAACTCGTGATATGTTCAAGAAAAATGCAGATCTGGGATCTTTAGCGGCCTCTGTGCTGCCAAGTAGTGCAGTGTTCGGAAGGCGAACATGATTGAAACTGGTCATCGCGTGGTCAACGGGATTAGACCCGCCACGTTGAGTCATGGCTCTAGAAACGCAATCAAAAAAGGAGATACAGGAGGTTCTTGAGGTCCGTACCTGCACTGGACACCTGAATACATATGTTCACCATCGTGTATAGGAACCACAAAAGGCTTGATCCCGCGATCAGCGCTGTCAACGATGAGTCGTGCAAATACGATGGCAACACATGGAATGCCACAGGGAACTGTCGGTGGCATAAATCTAGAGATACTATGAGAACGAGACTAAAATATGATTCAGGAAGGCTACTTACTTCGCTGCGTTACTAGAAGGGGTGTGAAGGATGAAATTACCGTTTGATTGCATGGTCGCTGTAGTCTCGAGGTGGAAAGCATCAAGGCCATGCCCAACTTCTGTCAAACAGTATTGCCCTCTACATTCCATGGTCAGAAATTTGTATGCAGAATTCGTGGCAAGATACACACGAGACTTCGAATGACAACAGTTGCTGTAGGATTGGCTTGAGATCTGACCTCTTTCTGTAGTGCATGGCTAGAGTACCTATACACAGGTTGAAGTGAATAGTAAGAAGGGTGCCAGTCGCGCCATCCATAACCAAAGCAGGATCGGTATGGAACTTCCAGTATTTCGGAGACAAGGTTAACACATCCTCTGCAGACAAATCTACCGAGCGGAGTATAAGCAGACTGCGAAATAATTATATCAAGTACAATACCGTAGGCAGAAGCGATGGCCTTCGCACGTTTGTATGAGAGTAAAATCCCGTCAGATGAGGTCAAAGACTCTGAGTTGTCCCGAAAGAGAGGGCTAGTTGCTAATGTGCGCGTCTTTGACCGTTCTGACATTGTGTATCCGAGGTTGGCGTGCATAGGCGGATATTGAAACTTCAGATTTGGTTCTATGGTTGACATTTCTTATACAGCTTCTGATTGAAACACTATGCCTTGCCCCATAGGTTCGAGGGAATCCCAACCGTCTGCAGCTTGAGCGAGCCGAACCATGAAGCGCTGTAGAATATGTCTTTCAAAGATGACGATAAAAAAGGATCACAATGATGACAGTTCCAATCTAATAATGATTCAGATGATCAATAGAAGGTAGTGCTGTTGCTCGTGCGTCTAGCGTGCCCACTGATTGTGTGCCGTGTAATGATGAGATGCGAACAACGCCCTGGATCAGGACCCCCGATACCCACCGGCCCGATGATTCCGCCGGGCATGGGCCGATCATCCACCGCCGAGTTCACGTTCCCCATGAGGTTGCGCTTCTCGATGTAAGAAGCATCACACGCACTCAACAACCTCCAGTCATGTCTCCCAGAAACACAGTGCTGATTACAGGGTACGATGATTCCAATGCAATGCTGGTCTAGCTCATACTTTGATTTAGGTGCAGTACAGGTATTGGAAACGCTCTTGCTCGAGAATTCCACCAGCAAGGTAGGCCATGGCCGGTTTGCCTCAGGCGCTCGGTGCACTGAAAATACTGATGTCAGGTCTGGCTGTGTTTGCTACGGCCCGTAATGAGACTGCACTCTCAGAGCTCTCAAACTCTGGGATAAAGACATTTGCTCTTGATGTTACGAACGAGGAGCAAATCATCCGTGTTCGCGACCAAGTAGCGGAAATCACCGGAGGAAAACTTGACATATTGGTCAATAACGCGTAAGCCTTCACCTGTCTACGTTTTCCTTCTATTCATCGTAGTCCAGTGGTCAAAGTATGTCCGTTCCTCGAGGCATATCTCTTCATCTCTATCTACATGGATTTCTCTAGCCTTCCTGTCGGCTGCAGCTGATCTCGATATAAAGCAAGTAAAAGATCTCTACGATGTCAATGTATTCGGCGCAATGCGTATGGTCAAAGCATTCGTGCCCCTTCTCATTGCTTCGGGTGACGCGTGTATTCTTCAAGTCGGTAGCGTTGCTGGTGTAACACCGTATCCCTTTGGTTCGACATACGGTTCCTCGAAGGCCGCTCTTCACGCATACGGGAACACGTTGCGTATTGAATTGTCTCCTTTCAAGTGCGTTTTTCTATGCTCTCAAATTAAGTGACTTATGCATAAATAATTCTTCCTCCTATTAGTATCAAGGTTGTCAATGTGAGCGTTGCATATGGCACTCAAAATATACCTCTTGTAACCAAAATTTCACCCATTTAGTTGTGTACCGGCAGTGTGAAAAGCGATATCATCGAGACCAAGCTGAATCCGCTTCCCAGCAGCTCGCTGTACAAGTCTATCGAATCTATAGTCCTCGGAAAGCGGAAGGAGGTTTCTCAAGGTCTTTATCCTTCCAACATTCTCAGTTAATTCTCTCACAAATCTTCTCAGGAGGTGCCGTGAGTGCTGAAGATTATGCCAAGAACGTCGTGCCAGAGGCTCTGAAAGCCAATCCTCGGGCATGGCTTTGGGAAGGAAGCAAGTCGTGGTTTGTGTGGACGGTGGACGCTTTCCTCCCTCGTACTGCCTTTGTGAGTGTTTGGAAATTTGCATTCTGTCTTTCCCATGAAATAATTCTTCTAGGATAACATGATGAAGAAATGGTACGGCATGGACCATGTCCACTCTGGGCATTAGAGTTAGATTCTTCGTACAAGTGTTTCCAATCGTTCCTCATTGCGATTCTATCTGAAACTGCTATCTTTCTTTCTCACCGTGTAAGAAATTGAAAGACAATCTGATAGCATGATATTCTCGTAACGATACACATGATGCTAAGCTTCCAAGGATTGATTATCATGAAATTGAGCGCTGAAAGAAAAAGTCCAATTCAGACTGCGTGACCATGAACGCTCGGTCTTTGAATCACTTATATCATCACTGTTCGACCACCCTTCTCAAGCTCCGAGTGATCATAAGTCATGATGCTATCTCCTTTCATCGCGGCTCTTGAGATCAAACGATGAGTTACCGGGGTTTGGTATTCTCAAGCGCAACAGTCACTTTTACGTCCATCCTCTTTCATCATTTCCGCTCAAGCTCCTATCGTGATCATAAACTCACCTCGGGTGCCCGTCAGAAAAGCGAAACCATAATGATGGTAGCTACTTTTAGCACGATTTAGATCCAATTGAGTTAAGTATTTTAGATCCTGTTGGGTCAAGTATATATATTCCTTACCGCAAACTCAGGGATGTAACCATTCCTCCCAGCCCCAGCGATGTCCTCTCCGCATCTACCAAATATGAATATTATCCTTGGGGTGCCCTACATTGGTAACCTCTTTGAGGCTACGTGTGTCTCCTTCGAGTACATGGCCGCGGAACTTTGTCTGATCGCGTGCCACCGTAGGTTATACGGCATAACCCTCATGCAGACGTTCCTATACTTTCGAAACCAACGCTCTGACCCATGGTACTTCAAAGCTCTCGTAAGTGACTTCTTGAATCGGTATCATATATTTGTTGACACGTTTCAACAGGTAATAGCAGTACTGTGCGTCAGATACTATTAGGTTACTTTCTGCGGGCGTACTGACGGAAAATACGCTGGCAGTGTTCTCGATACCACCAACCTGATCATGTCGGCAAACGCGTTGTATCACTACATGATTTCCAACTATATGAATCCGGCTTCTTTGCAGATACCAGTCTGGTATGTTTCTTCTTCAATTATATCGACTTATTTCTTAATTATTGTTCAGGAATTTATTTGTATGTGCCACATTTGACGCTAAAGAGATTTACCAATATTTCTGGCATTAGGGCCTGATCTATGTCACTGTAAGGGAGTTTTCCATCCACACTCACCTGCTAAAGTTTCTCCGAAGACCACTATCGGCTTGCTTGTGCGAGGGTGCGTACTATATTGTCTTGTCACCGTCTTTCACCCGTTGAAATCTCATGTCTTGAAGCTTTTTCACAATGAGAATCTACATCTGTACGCCTTTTTTCCTTTCAGCTATCTCTGCTCTTCGCCTAATTTTGGTTATGATCAGTAAGTAAGCGGAATAAAATCTTAACTGGCGTGTTTGTCGCCCTTATCCTTGAGGTATTCGGTAAGTATCGCAACTTCGGCTGAAATTTGAAAATGCTTACTTCCCACGTACTTATATGTAGCTGGTGGAATGGGTGAGTACCCTAATATGTTATCTTTTTGCGTTCACATAATTCCTACTTAAAATAGTGAATGCGACACTTGGGTTTGTAGCTTCCTTGAGCTGTTAGGCCGTTGATACTAACACTCGTTAACTAGCTTGGTGAACGGGGACACCTTCGAAGTTTTTATTCAAAAAGACGTAGGATTTCCCGTATCAGCAACATTGTTGAGCTAACTTTGTCACTCTAGTTGTGGATTATGTATCTTGCACTAGTATCTATTGCTACTGCGGATGTCTCAATCGCCGTTGCTCTGTGTTGCCTCCTGAGAGCCAATCGCACGGGGTTCAAGAGGTTCGCTTGATATCCGATTTGAATTTTCGCTACGTGCTCACAAAATAAGCAGGACTGATTCCATGGTTAGGACCCTGATGATATATTCCATCAATGCTGGTGCGCTGTCAGCGTAAGTGACTAACCTCTCTGACCATGGCATGACTATTGAACAGCTCGTTTCATAACAGTGTCACGGCGACTACTACCCTCATCACGGTAAATCTGTGCTACGACCATTGGCACTCTATCACAAGCTGACTCATAGATATATAGTTCGCATTGTTTCCAACTTCACTCATATACCTAGGAGTCTTCCTCTCCCTCGGAAAACGTGAACGTCCTTCTTGTTCCCAGTTCGCATCGGACTAACATTTCATCAAATCAGTGTATTCGAACTCCCTACTTGCATCCTTGAATGTCCGTGACAGCGTACGTGCAAAAGGGTCGTCCGACGTCTCAAATACTTTTGGATCCATTGCCGCCGGTAGCACAAGAACTTATCCGATTCCTTTGGAACGAATGCAGTTCACTTCGGGTCAGAAGAATACAGTTACTGATGAATCTGTAGTAGAAGAGGTATCTTTCTTCTATACCCTTGCCGCTACGATATCTAATGGCACTTCACTAGAACTCGGACCAAAGAGTTCTCGTCAGTATCTCTAAAGAGTCCAACACAATTTGATCCTTGCGTACATCCTTGAGAACAGAAAGCAGCTACTTAAAAACCCTTAGAACTTCTGTGATTGCAACGGTCTCGTCTATGGACGGGCTGTGTAGATTTGATGATGATGATGTTTTTACATTTAACTGAGCGGAATCATGCGATTACCGAGCAAGAAGCCTGCTTCCAAACATCTAGACGCAGTCCACAATATGTCAAAAGAAGGAATACGATAGCGGTGGAACGCCAAAAATGTCGAAACTCCCTGAGGAACGATGTACGTTCCGAATGTACGAACGACGGTATTGAGGAATAGGGGGATTCAAAACCGAGAACCTCAGTTATTCTGTCTTAACCTTTCTCTGCATCTACGTGATGACTTTGGCAAGCAGCAGCATAGCTGAGAAACCACTGCGAAATGGAAACGAAGGATTTGGCGTCGAGTGCTCTTTTTCTATCAAACGTATGGGTCGTATTTGCACTTAGCCATCGACTTGATACTGGTGGAGCTTAAGATGGATACATGGACCGGCTTATGCTCGGTGTTTTCGTCATCCACGGCACTGTGCACACTACCTCTGACCCTAATCCAACGTCATAGTAGCTCAAACATCATTCAGGCTTATTCTTTGCTTGTTTATGCCGTAGAGCTGCACGTATTTCAAGGCCAGCTGGCAGCACACGATTTCGAGATCTTTGTCCCCAGTGAGCAATTCCGAGTCCCATGAATATAGGATACTTCTCGGTCATTCTCGGGTAGGTATACACGACCTGAATGTATGCTGGAAGAAATCCGAGACAACACACGGAAGAGAACTTGAAATTTGTGAAGATTGCATCGAGGGTCATCAAACATCCAAAAGCACTGTTTGTGAAAAAAGTTCTTCTGCGAGCAGGGTGAATTTCGCGTTTGCGTGATGAGTTGGTGCGTTCGGTGCGTTTGCGTTGATATGTGTGCGTTTGCGTCATTGTGCACGCGTGGGAAACTTTAACGCACCTAACGCACGTGAGTAGTATGCGTAGATGTGTTTTATCTTGAACACGTTTTTTGTCCCAACGCGCGCATTGTATCCGACAACGAATTGTGTATCGTCCTGCTCACTGCGCCCTGTTCTACGTCTCTTGCTTCAAAATATACACCTCCACCCCGGAGACTATCCTTATTCTGCCTCGAACTAGACACGACATCTTTGATGCACTTGTTTGCTTCTTCCTAGTTCCGTGATCCTGATCCAAGGCTGGACCTCCTTGGAGACCTGCGCCTGCGCGGTCGAAGCCAACAGCGATCCCGCACTGATCCACAACCTTCGCGATTTTCGATGCCCCAGATTGCGGTGCACGTTCCTGGAGCTAGTCGTTCGTGCTATTCTTGGTCCGGAGATAGATACAGGCATACCTGAACTCTGCAGGGTGAGGAGAGAAGCGCACAGGGCAGAGCAAAGTGGTCATCAGGCGCTTGTTAGATGTAGTAGCAGTACGAGACGCACACGGACTACGTATTTGATATTTACTTTCCTTTTTCATTGACAATGCACAGCCTCACATCTCAGCTTTTTACCAACAGCTGAGATGTGAGTACCTCTACGTATATTCGTCCTGGCACATTACTTATCATATTATAGTAACAATACGTTGTTCTATACAGGTACCTAATACAGCTTTTTACCAACAGCTGAGATTAACGATACGTTGTTCTATACAGACAACGTTGCTCTCAATTTCCTCTCGAGCTTCACTTTCCGTTACCACGTCCGAGCGCCTACCTCGATAACTCCAAGAGGTTATGGGCCCCGCTACCATAATGTCAACAACTGCCATAAAGTTGGTTAGCACAACAAAGCTTGAAGACGATGGAACGAACTGGGTTGTATTTGAAGAGAAAATCACCAACAAGTTTCTTGACAAGGGTCTTGGCCGACACCTATGAGGAACCACCCGTGCACCCCCTCACCCAGTTGAGCACAAAGGAAAATTTTACCGGTCTACTGACACTGGATTTTCACACCCGCTCTCAGATGATGACCTGGAGAAGCTGGAGGACAAGCTTGAAGAGTATGAGCAGAAGGAGGCGAAGATGCGCTGCATCATTTATGAATCCATCTCTGACTCTACCTTCAATGAGATCAAGGGTGAAGCGACAGCTGCCCTTGTCTGGAAAAAGCTTGTCAATGTCATGACTGGCAAGGGTGATCTTGTACGCGAGCACCTCCTAACCCGGCTCAGCAACATGTCCTGCCCCGACGAAGGCAACATGTGGGAGCACCTTGGCCAGATGAGGATCCTCCGTGAACGTATTGAGGGCATGGGCTTGAAAATCGAAGATAATCAGTACACCTCGATGATCCAAAAATCGCTCCCACCTTCCTATGACCACATCCGCTGCACCCTCTCTGCTACCAGCAAATTCACAAAAATACCCCTCACATCGGATGTCCTTATTGTGGCACTGCAGGAGGAATGGGATGAGAAGTTACAGCAATTGCTGACTGTGGAGCTTCGAAAACGTACTCACCCGAATGTTGGAGATTCAAAAATTACACCAACATTGACCCGAAGCCCATCAAGGCTGTGAACGGTGAAGTCTTCCATGCAATCAGCAAAGGGGATCTTCAATTGCCATTACCTATGGGTAAAGACAAAAAACCCACCATTGCAAGTTTTCGAAATGCATACCATGCACTGAAAATGGCATACACCCTTATATCTCTATCGCAAGTCAGCCGTGCCGGATTTCCCATCCATATTGAACCCTCTGATCGAACCATGTACATCCGTACGCCACGACCCAATGCTAGGATCATAGCCAAGATCCCCGAAGCCAGAGGCTTATACATCATATCGACTCCAGGCACATGCCAGCCTGCCATGGGAGCAAAACCAGATGTCGCTATGGCGGCTAGTAAGCTCAAAGTGAACATCACAGAGCTACACAATATCTGCGCTCACCGAAGCCATGCCACTCTCCATCGCATGTATGTTGACGGCCATATTGAGGGAATCAAGCTTGACCTGGACTCGAAGCCAGAATTTTGTGAGACCTGTGTAAAGGCCAAGGCAAAATGCAAACCGTTCCCCAAACAAGGTCAATACGAGTATGTTGAAAATGCTGGCGACAAAGTTGTTGGAGACTTGATGGGTCCGATGTCCATTATATCACTAGGGGGGGCACGCTATGCCTGCACATACCGCAATCTACACACCCATGAATCAAAATCTGAGTATCTATCAAAGAAATCGGGTACCTTTGGATCATACAAGCACTACGAAATCTGGATCAAGGTCCAGCGTGGTGTTGAAGTCATAAAGATCTTGGGCACAGATCGAGGGGGAGAATTCCTAAGTGACGAGTTCACTCAGCACCTCAAGGCAAAGGGGACAGAGCAACACCTTACAGTACATGATTCCCCACAGTCAAATGGCATTGCCGAACGCTCCAACAGATATCTGATGGACATGACAAGAGCATTTCTAATCAGTTCGGGATTACCAAAATATCTATGGGCTGAAGCTCACTGACATGCTGAATGGGTCTACAACCACACCCCAATGAAAGCAATACCATCAGGGAAAACCCCATTTGAGATGGCAACCGGCAGAAAGCCCAACATCTCTGGCCTGCATCCATGGGGATGTCGCTGCTGGGTCCGAGTCAAGGCACCGGAAAAGCTTGGGGAGCATGCTATTGAGGCTCGCTTCGTTGGAATTGATACTGAAGCGAAAGGTTGGAGGATTTACTGGCCTGGAAAGCGAAGGGTCAGCATTGAACATGATGTTTACTTCAATAAAGAGGACCTAACTCCAGAACCCTTTGTTGTCAAGGGGGAGGATGAAGATATCGACTCTCCTCAGGTTCTGAAGCCATCTACAACCATCCAGCCCACTGAAAATCAACCAAATGAACCACAAAATCCCACAGAAACTCACCCAGAATGTCCAGAATCCCCACTCACAGACATAGAGTCTGATCCTGCTCCTCAGCCAAGCCGACCCAAGCGCTCTGCAGCCCCAAAACCAGGCCAACTCGCACTCCCAGACCTACGCAAACATCCCACCGCTGCTGGAATAGCAGTAACCATGCCTGAAGATGAGTCAGATGAGTCAGATGATGAGCTGTTGAGCTCCTCACCAGTAGACTATGCCATGATAGCAGACATCGAACCAGTGACCATGAAGGAGGCACTGAGTGGTCCTGATGAGGGAGAATGGCGCAAATCGATGCTTGCAGAAGTCAGGCAGTGTGAGAAGAAGAAAGTGTGGAAGGTGATGAAACGAGAAGACGTTCCCATGAATGCAAATATCGTGGACACGAGATTCGTGTACCGGGTCAAATGGAATGAAACTGGCGAGCCCAAAAAGGCAAAGTCGTGTTTCGTAGCTAAAGGATTTACTCAAGTCCAAGGTGTCAACTACTTCAACACATATGCCCCAGTTGTCTGCCTCCCTACTCTCTGCATCCTACTATCCATGGCTGCCTCTCATGATGCAATAATTGACCAAGCTGATATCAAAAATGCATACCTGCATGCCAATATCACCGAGGAGATCTATATCAAGTTCCCGAGTAGATATGAAGAGTTCTTCGAAATCCCGGAACATCTCAAGGGCCAGAATGTCTGTGCCAGACTGCTCAAGTGTCTATATGGCACAAAGCAAGCAGGACAAGGCTGGTACCAAACCCTGAAGTCAACAATGATCTCCCTCAGGTTCACAGTTAGCAATGCGGATGAGGCCGTCTTCTATCAGATCGAGTCTGTTGGGATTTTGCTGGAAAGTTCTAGAAAGGCAATCCGGCATCGTGCCGAGTGTTCATGAGTAAGCACGAAAGTAGGAGAAAGCTGTAGTAATTTCTAGATAACGGACTGAAGTAGTATAAATACAAGCTCTGTAGGAGCTGTAGAATATAAGTTTATTATTGTGGCTTTACCAGCCACTAGTCTAACCACTGCGAACGGACCGTTCTCAACAGGTTATGGGCCCTGGCCCTTGTAGACTACATTTGGTATCTTGATTTCTTGACGCACTCTCATTTAAAATTACACGCTCATTACATCATGGCTGCTACTATGGGAAATGTACTGACGTCCATACCGAAATTGACCAGAGACAATTATCATGCATGGAAATTTGCAATTTCTATGGTACTACGTCGTACAGGAGTATGGAACATCATGCTTGACAAGCTAGATGAAGTCAAGCCAGAGGAAGAAAGGATCAA
Organism: Armillaria luteobubalina; assembly: GCA_030435615.1. Taxonomy (NCBI): domain Eukaryota; kingdom Fungi; phylum Basidiomycota; class Agaricomycetes; order Agaricales; family Physalacriaceae; genus Armillaria; species Armillaria luteobubalina. The sequence goes on along the minus strand of JAUEPU010000019.1, from coordinate 811,472 downwards.
AAGATCACAGGCCAAGGATGCTGAGAGAGCAAACAAATTGGAAGAGGCACTCACAACAATTGGATTGACTGTAGATTCGAGCCAATACCAGTATATCCAGGAGTGTACCAATGGAGCAGAGGCATGGAAGGCACTAGCTGACATTTATGAAAAGAATTCGCACGCCAACCGAATTGCACTGAAACGGCAGTTCTACGGATTTAATCATGATGCCGAGGCACCGATCCGCACTTACATAAGCGGAATTACAAGCCTTGCCGGGAGGTTGAAAGCCATCGGAGTGATGCTCACAGACATTGATATTGTTGATGTTCTGATCTTCAATCTGGATGAGAGTTGGTCAAATATTGCAGCATCGCTATGCACTGCAGGGGATGATGGGAATTCATTATCAGTAGTGACAAATGCTTTGATTGATGAAGAAGGAAGGAGAGGTGGCCCGCCGAGTATTGACAGTACTACTGGGAATGCGGCAATGATGGCAAGAAGAAGTCGGGGGAGGACTCCGTGGTCCGAAGAAGGAAATAAGACAAAAGTTATGTGCTACAACTGCGGGAAACCAGGGCATATCAGCCGCGATTGCCAAATCGGTCGGACCCAGCGACGCAACGATCAAGAACGGGACAATAGCCGAAACGAGGAACACGCGAGCCAAATTTGCTACGAGCTCGACGATGACTGTGCCTATTGAGGCAATTGAAGGAAGAATTTGGTGTCGGATTTTCTCTTTGGAAGGTTGGTCTCTTAAGCTCTGAGGATATGTGTTATCTATCACGGTAGATCTGTGTGATCCGGCGGTCTGGATATGTGTTATCGGCCGGCTGTGAGTAGCTGTGTGCTCCTGTGATATGGGCTAGAATAGAGGGCTTCCGGGGGAGTTTCTGAATTTGGCATTTGGAGGTATATTTGGTATTTTTAGATTTTGCGGCATGATGTCGTCTTGCGGGGGAGTGTTGGGATTTTGCTGGAAAGTTCTAGAAAGGCAATCCGGCATCGTGCTGAGTGTTCATGAGTAAGCACGAAAGTAGGAGAAAGCTGTAGTAATTTCTAGATAACGGACTGAAGTAGTATAAATACAAGCTCTGTAGGAGCTGTAGAATATAAGTTTATTATTCTGGCTTTACCAGCCACTAGTCTAACCACTGCGAACGGACCGTTCTCAACAGAGTCAGTGACAAAATACACCATCATCGCAGTGGCCACAGATGACTTCACCATTATAGCAAACTCCCAAGAAGAGTTGAACCGATTTAAACAAGAAATCGGCTCTCATTTTGAGCTCGTTGATCTTGGGGCTATTCATTGGCTGCTGGGTATGCACATCACTTGAGACTGGGAAAATCACACCATCAGTATTGGACAACCTGCATACATTGATCAAATTGCGAAATGTTTTGGCGTTGAGGACATGGCCCCATTTGCGACCCCAATGGAAGCAAATCTCGATCTGAACCCAGACTCACCTTCCATGTCCAAGGAACCAGTCACACCACGCAAAAAGGTGCTCTATCGTGAACTCCTGGGCTCCCTCATGTACGTCGCAGTTGGTTCTCGCCCTGAAATCAGTTATTTGGTCTCAGCGCTCTCACAATTTGTTGAGGAACCGCATTCAACTCACCTAAAGGCCGGATTCCGAGTCCTTCGCTACCTCAAGGGTACACGTGACCAACGGCTCACAATCGGTGGCATCAAAATCAACCCTAAGGGCTATCACGATGCATCATATGCTAACCAGCCTGGGAGGAAATCTATGTCCGGATTCGTGCTGTTCATGGGTCAGGGCACCGTTATGTGGACCTCAAGGAAGCAACCAATCGTTACCATCTCCACAGGTGAATCAGAATATGTTGGATTGACCCCAGCGTCGAAAAATATGATCTGGCTGCACAAGCTCCTTTCCGAGCTCTCCACATTCGTCATGAACCCTTCCATCTATCCAAATGAACCCACCATCCTCTACTCCGACAGCCAAAATGCCCTATCTATAGCCAAGGATTCAGTATTTCATGAACGTACGAAGCACATTGGAGTCCGTTACCATTTCATCCGGCAAACCATTGAGCAAGGCCACATCAAGCTACAGTATTGTCCCACTGATGACATGATTGCTGATGTCCTAACAAAGCCGTTGGCCCGTCAAAAGTTCAAGAAGTTTACGGAAGCACTGGGCGTTGTGTAAACGAGCCGCATACGTCTCGAGGGGGAGTGTTAGATGTAGTAGCAGTACGAGACGCACACGGACTATGTATTTGATATTTACTTTCCTTTTTCGTTGACAATGCACAGCCTCACATCTCAGCTTTTTACCAACAGCTGAGACGTGAGTACCTCTACGTATATTCGTCCTGGCACATTACTTATCATATTATAGTAACAATACGTTGTTCTATACAGGTACCTAATACAGCTTTTTACCAACAGCTGAGATTAACGATACGTTGTTCTATACAGACAACGTTGCTCTCAATTTCCTCTCGAGCTTCACTTTCCGTTACCACGTCCGAGCGCCTACCTCGATAACTCCAAGAGCGCTTAGGGATAATGATGCAGATGGTGGTTTAGAGTTCTGTGGCAGCCGTACGAAGCAAGGCTCTCCCTCGTTCTCACCAAAGCCCTCTGGCACATCGTCTTCAACCTCTAACTCCCTTGCTTCGCGTTTGATCATCAAGGAGCACTTTCAAGACACAGGAAGGATGGTCCATCATAGATATCTCGAGGAGAAGACGTCACGCAGTACCATCCGCTTTGCCTATCCGAATCCCACAGGGTCGCAGCAGCGATGAAGAATCCCGATCCCTACGCCAGTACTGCAGCGGCTTTGGGATCGTTGCTGGCTATGGACAAATGCGAGTTGTACGGTTGTTCGCAGACATTTACCTTGGCGGGGAAGAGGTTTCAGTGCCGTGGGAGATTGAAATGTGCCATTCAGAATTCTTTTATATCGGCGGGTTCTGTGCCTGATTTCATTGGTAGTGAAAGGAAGAGAACTTTGGTAAATCTTCACGATTCTTCTACAGCGGTGAGTCTCACAAAGAAAAATTAGTTCGGTCTATCCATCGGCAAGCCAAGAGCCGTGCGCGTGCTGCCACGTCGCCCCCGAGGAAGTGATTGAACACGTCTTCAAAGGCATTTCACCACTGGGTTCTGTTCAACGATGGCATATACTCAGATTGTTAAGCGAGGAATAGAAAGGGGCGAGCGTTACTTGAAAATTGTGATGGCCGAACCGGCTTGCGTGCGTGCGCCGTGATCGTGTCCCAAGACGGCGACTGATTCCTCTCCATCTCTTCACTGCCTTAGGGCACATAACTGCCCCTCGTTTCGCAACAGTCCATCATATACGCCCTCAGAGGACGTAGAATGATCGTCCATGACATTCCCTAATGCCCTCCCTAGTCCTCCTGTCAATTCTCCTGAATAGCACGAATAAATCCATGTTTGAGAGTCCATGATATCGTTCTAGATCATACTAAAAAAGTCTGAAGGAGCAGCGCAAGTGTGTAGAGCAAGCGAGGTACGACGCGACGTCGTGGTAAGAGTGGATCCTAAGTTTGGACGTGCGCGCCCACAGTGCCAGATTCCGGCCATCATTATTTTCAAGTTCCGAGCATCCCCTCCGCCCCTTGACTAGTGACTCCTCGTCCGAGACTAGCCTGCATGCTCTTGGTGGCCATTCTTCACAAACCGCCGTGTCCTAGTTGCCCATGGGATATGGGGGTGCCGTAGTGTTAGCTTCGGGGTGATGCGGAAGTAATTCCCATCGATTCCAGTAACCTGCACACCCTCGATGAATCTAGAAACAGGCAATGATTCGCCTATATAATATATGTGGGGATGAGTTCGTCCGTGCCTACACGGTCACTTTTTGTCTCGAGATTGTCGTAAGTCTGTTTTTCGTTCAAGCATTTCTCAAACTTGTGCCATTTTTAGGGATTGATATACTATCATCGGTCGGAAAACCACGACCCAATCATACTGTTCATGCCATTAGTGCTGGGGCGGGAAACGTGACCTACACACTCTTGGCTGAGGCGGGGCACTTTGTGAGCATTGTTTTCCCTGAGCTGCTCTGGGGAAGGTTGACGAGAGATGTGTGGGTGGTTAAATTTTTAAAGATCGGACATGGATTCCTCGCACTGCGTTGTCGAGGGCAATGAAATAAAAGCCGGTCCTTAGATGTTCAAACGAACTGGCTCGCCTTTCATCATATCAACAATTATTCAGACGACCATATAACATAACTACGTTTGTGATGACGATGCGCTCCGACAACTGCTGTACGGCCGGCCTCCATCATTCCAACGGTATCCATGATATTGTTTCCTCCTTTCCTTGGCTACGAGGATTTGGCGTATAAATCCACTACTGACGTGTAGTTCCAGGCCGGCTGGTTCCCTGTTTCACAAGACGAGACATTATCAACAGCTAGACCACTCCATCACCAGTCTGTATATTTCCTCCTTCATCCTACCATCGAGAATGGCACACCCTTCCATCGAACTGCTTTCACCTTTATTCTCTAACCCCTTTCCCGAATCTTCTTCGTCACCGTTGACCACTTCAGGTTCGTCGGCTGTGATCTCTCCCGAGCCTTCGAGCGCCGAATCCATCCATCAACGGCGCGGGTTCAACTCTCGTTTGACGCTACACCTGCCGGAACGAAACGCCGCATCCCCGCATGCCGATCCTGTTCTTCCAAAGGGACATCTGCAACCTCATGTATCGAACCTTCCGAGGAGGACTAGTCGCAAGAGGGTTCAGACTTAACTCAGACTGTATCAAAGTGTCCGTGTGATCTAAAGTATTGTACTATACATATGGATGGTATAAACCCAGAACGTGTATATTCATTAGAAATTGCCCACAAGAAACCCCGAAGCTTAGACTAAGTATGCATGTATTAAACAAATTAAAAAGAGTGACTCCCGTCTTTATGAAGAAGCTGAATCGCGGGCTGATACAGCAGTAGCATCGGAACTTGTCTCCGAACGTGGTTTCTCGGTATCTCCGACTCTGGGCCGACGGTCCATATTCCGCGCTATCGACCATACAGCGTAAGAGCCATACCTATAACAAGCTGTGAGTATAGATACGAAAGGGCAAGCGGGAAGGAAAACATACACTTGCGTAGACATAAGGAGCGCGCAAATAAAAACTAGCATCACGCTGAGTGCGATATCACTGGGCGTGTGGAACTTGGCTAACTTCAAGCCCCACCAGGCCACCAGATACACTGCGAATCCAATTTTGCACATGCTTAGAGGTCACAACAACATATAATCAGCCAAAATAATGAGAAAAGAAAAGGAACATACAATGATTGTACTGCGGCGAACTGCAGCGTTCTTTGCACCAAGAGCTTAGGATACTGAAGTCTATACAGGAAGAGCCCAACGAAGATAGACTGCTCTGTCGTTGCCTGGAATAGCCATATGTATCCGGCAGTTGCAAGAGGGGGGTGTTGTGTGATTTGTAGCACGACTTGAACGAATATGATGGCAAACAGTGTCTATAAATTCCACATGAGTCCCAAAGGGATTGAAAAGGACTCGTGAGATAATTTACACAAAGGTGGTGGACGAGTAGAGGCCACCTCATGTTCGGACGGTACGTCAGCTCGAAGATGTCTAGATGCGCGCATGTTAGTCCTCTATGATGCCTTCATTGAGGGTAAGGAAGAAGGCGCACATAAACCGGAGATCATGTTGCCTACTACTCTCACCAAAGAGACATTGAAAACGGTATAGTTTGAAGTCGCCACTGCCCCTCCGACACCTTGGGTGATAAGTGCGGCCAAGGTCCAAAAAGCATTCATGACATCTAAATACCATCAAGACCAGCTGCGGGACAGTACAATGCGGGACTCACAAGTAACAGTATTCCGTTTATTCTCGAAGGACAGACCCCTGTATGTCGGGTAGAGCCTTGGCAATACTATCTCCACGCCTTTGGCGCAGGCATACAACAGAAGGAAATATAAAATTGTTGGAATAGAGTACTGCATAGAATTTTCTTGAGCGGGGACAATAATGAGTAGAGGTAACTCACAAATGCAAATGTAGTCGGGTAAATCTGCAGCATGTTGAATTTCATCAACTCTGTCACAGCATTCTCAGACAATCCCTTCGTATTATCGACCGTGAAAGAGGCGTTGGGTGCGACCAAGGTTGAGACAAAAGGATAGTCTTCGGTGACATTTTCGTACGATCTGGGGACTATAAAAATTACAACCATTGAAGCAGTGAACACGGAAGAAGATTGTACTGCACACATCTCCGCCAGACGGAGAGATATGGGGGCAATGGACTTCAGGGCGGAACTGGACGATGTTCTTGTGTATATATCTGTCCTAGCGTCAAACTGAGGGAGCACGAAGAGTTTGGAAAAGTCGTACCTGCACATTGTTGTATTCTGCCCCCCTTGCCAGGCGTCTCCAAATGGAACTTCATTTGTCAGAAACTGCCTACAGCTCTCATTTCTACAGCGAGACTCAATGGCATGCCAAAACAATGGACGGACGGAAAACCTACGAATCGTAAACCTGGTTGTTGCCTGTACAATACTCCATCGCCGTGTTGCAGATATCAACTATAGCTCGTTGTGCAGCTAATGCTTGATTATCGGCGTCGGTACCATTGTAGGATACTCCCAGCTCCTCAGCGATCGTAGGCGCCAGCTTCGGAAGGAGGAAGTCAAATGCCCACGGAAAGCGTCGAAGGGAGAGGTCGTAAGATTCGATTTTCAGGTCGTCGTCAAAGCGCATCCATATATCGGTCTGCAGAGGCAGAGTGTGGTCTATCGTCTTGTAATACGCTGCTAGAATGACGCTCGCAGAGACGATGGGACCTTGAATGGCGAGTGATTGGATAGACACCCCCGAAGGCACCCCGATTAGTTGAGTAGTGTTGAGCGAGGAGATATTGCTGAATACCCCATATAGGTATTCTGGAAGCAAATCGGTTTGCGAGACTAGTGATGGAGTGGCGTACGCACCTGTGTTCAACAAACTGCCGTGGAATGCTGTATTCACATTCAATAAATGCTTTTACGCGACGGAAAGCAAAGGATGAACCCACTCGTCATAACATCAACCCTCCCCACACAGTCGTCAGCAAGAGCAGGGCTGCTGCTCCCAGATATCAAGATATCATCAGAATTAATGAATCTAACCCACAAATCAACTCTACTGAGCAAAAATTAACTCCATTGAACAACTCACCCTTCCAAAAAGCCCTGGAACGCATCCAGATACGCCGAGGGCTGGTGTGCAAGAGCACAAGTGAGAAAAGCAAGAGTCGCGAGTAGACGCGACATTGACTAAACCTGAACCGAGGCGTAATCATAAATACTACTCCGTTCAGCCGCCCCTATTGTCCATCGGATGCGCCCAAGGTGATCCGCTAGGAGCCAGGGCCGCCAGCATGCTGGGAGCGATTCGATCTTCGAAGTTTCAACGTAGCGATCGCGGTCAGTGATCACAAAACGGGTATTCCAATGTATTTACTGCCTTGCATTCCGAGTCGCTGCGAAGGCCTGGTGTGAATACTTTTTGACAAGAGTAACAGTACTGTATCCTCACTCCTCGGTGATTCATGCCATGGGGATAAATCGCAGGGACACAATGCCATTTCATATCATGAAACTTCTGCCCTTGTTCCTCGCTCTGACTTACTTTGGTTTTTGGGCGTGCCCAGTCGTCAGGCGCCAACCTCCTCCGTATTACTCATTACGAAGTTGATGAGGGATAATGTGTTTAGAACGTGTCGATCGATTCGGGTGCATTTTCTCGCCTTAATCTAGGACGCCGATCATCACTCTTTCGTTGGTATATAAGAAAGGTACACACCATCTAATTCCGCGAAAGACAAAGTTGATAATAATACACCAAGTGAGAATACAATAAAAGATATCAAAGGAGCGACATATCCGAGTACAACAAATTGTCCGGTCACCATATGCTAGATCGCAAATTTGTCAGACCGATTGCCTGCCTGGGCGCTGACCCTCAGAAACATAGGGAGAAAACACCACGTTGTTCGTGGGAGATATGTCAAGACAAGCACCGGAGGACGAAGCATCGGAGTGTTCATAAACCTTCACATATTCGATCCAAACCGCTTGTTCTTTTCTCCTCCTGTCATCTCCTCCTGTGATAGACGTGAACTGCGGTCCCGTCGTACTAGTATCAACTTGACTCACCTAGCTCGATAGTCAAACCCAACCAAGATGGAACCTCTGATTCGGGATACCACTAGACGAAGTGTTCATGATGACCTGAACAGTAGTTGGAGGCAAACTTACTGCAAACTTCTTTATATCCTGGTCATCTGAATACCGGTACGAAATCTCCAAATATCCGTCTGACTTCATGCAAACAGGTCTGTGAAGACGGACTGCGCCCGCCGACCCATCAAGAACAAGTTGGCTTTTGAAAATCCTCGCGAAAAATGATTTTGAGTAGACAGTTGCGTGCCATACAGGATCATTGCCTGAAAGGCACGTCACGTCAGAGGCCGAAGGTCGGAGCAGGGGTAAAAAAAAAAAAAAGACAGACCGTTTATAAGTGGACGATTGTCCCTATCGAACTCATCTTTGAAGATGAGAGTATACTCTTCAGGTTTATTGACTACATCTTGGGCAATCGGGAGATCGTAACTCGAAATGAGGCTATCAAGGATGAGACCCGGGAATGAGTGTTCGTACGTAGCAAGATGCACTTACGAAAACGGAACCTGACTCCTCACTCCGTGCCGGCTGTGTGGAATGGTGTCTTCCGCCTGACCCGTCGAGTTTATAAAGGGATTTTCTGCTATTAGCCTGTTTTTATAATTGTGCTTGTAAAACGTCACTATAGGATAAACCACAAAGAGTGATATGATAGCTATCAGCAAACAGACGAGCGCCGCAACGTTGGCCACACCGCGCGGAGACAGGCGATCCACCTTTGTGTCGTTGAGTGTCTTGTCGTCATCGTCATCGACAATAAGATCGGGTGCTAAAGGGTCAAATGCATAGGCCACGAGACCCCGTGAGCGCACGCCATGTACTGCAGAAGGGTATTTCGAATCGGACGACAGGGATAGGACGGAGTCACCAGACGTGGATAAAAGAGAATTCCGATTGGGGTGGGGTTGGAATCTCTTTGGGGGCGCCTCATCTGCGACCCTGTAGAGAATCATAGAGCTTTTAAGCGACATGTTGGACGGGTTACATATAGCTCTTATATCCTCCGATGGCATCCTTCTCAACTCGGAGAGTATGGGCATAGAATGCCGAGCAGTGGAGTGGATGTTCGAGGGGTTCAGTGGCGACGAGATGAAGCTCCTCGCAGACACGGAGCGTGTAGGTGCATCGGAAGACAGAGATGATTCCTCCGAGTGCGGCAGGCTGGGCAACGCTGATATTTCGGTTATCCCTTCTACGGATCCACATGACTCCGTGGACCCGCCAGGACTAGAAAGTGGAGAGTACCTACGCCCGTTAAGCCCCACGTCAGAGGGAAAGAGTGGCTTGTCAGGACGCTCTATCATGGGCGATGGAAGAGGTGCTCCTTCTGTCCCAGGTGTCAAAGAGAACTTCGAAGAGCGGCGACGAGATTCGACCTTGACCTCGCTGGAATTAGAGATCATAGTGGACAGAGTTGCACGGCATTTTTTGTCTTGGGCGTGGGGTTATAAATGAGGTGAATGAGACATGGACGAGGCGATGCCAAGTCGAAAAGAGGAAACGATGCCTTAGACAACTGAGACTAACGCCCCATTCCTTGCAACCAATTAAAGTCTAATGGTCACATTGAGGCCTTGCTCGCTGTTGACCGTATAGGCAGTGCACCAGAATATCGTCTTGTTTTCAGATGCTCGGTTCTGATTACATTAAGTAGAAAATCGACGAAGAAATCCATGTTACGCACCCCCCTTGTCTCCTCAGAGCCTGCGGCAGCATTCCTCCGTGTCGGACACACCGATGACGAAGATTTTCCAGAATCCACCAAGCCACTAAGCGCTCCAACTGAGGTCCATTACGGAGGAATGAAACGAAACAGAAAACAGGTTAAGATTTGACACCAGGATCGGGCAGAGACAGAGAAAAGGGTACACTGGTGGTGGTGGACGTTGACAGAGTTTCGTAACGATCAATTTGGCGTCGTCGATCCCGACTTTCCCACGCCTTGGCGCGACGTTTTAGGCAAGTACGCCGGCCGTTGCCGGGTAAATTCGGCAAACCCACGGCACAGTATCGGCTCCGACAGTTTAACGTTTTCGACTTGGATCAAATGCGATGTTAGGACAGCTTTCAATTGAACTTTGGCCCGGCGAAATGTTTTCAGCGAGTTCTCCGACAAATTCTCAAATAGTACTCCACTAAAGGACTATGACGGATTGGATCGGCGTGACGGCAACTTGTATTTCAAAGGTGCAGCCGTTGAAGCCGAAGCCATATGATCGAAGCCACGATCACTACTAAGTACTACACCTAAATCTTTACTCCGACTTGTCAAGTCACACTGCAGCTCGGTTCTCTCACACAGTTTATGCAGAAACTAGAAGGCTTTGACGCAGCATCTCCATATCCTGGTCCTCTAGGCTGGTATATGCTTTGATCTATCCTTCCGCACCACCAAACTTCTCCCGTATCATCTGGAGCGTCGCGACCATTGTCTCTGGCCTATAGGCAAAAATAATCAGAGATCCGTATCCATCGGGATGAGGAAAAGCTGACCTCGAACTGCCCATTTTCATTGCTCCTTCAATATTGTTGCGGAACACCGGGTTTTTCTGAAATCGAGCGGTCAGCATCGGAATAGCTGGCTCGAGACCATGCGTCGTCAGAGCGTAATCGTTTACGATATCCTGATCGTCAACTCCAAGTATTTTCCATGTTCCATACGGTCAGTAACCCCAGACTGAGAAACTAGACTAAGTATGTGCTGACCATCAAAAGCACCGCACATACCAGCCCCGTTCGATCTTTTCCAACTACACGTTCACCGATCAGATGCACTACTAGCCGATTACCGCAGACATCTCGAACCTGTACAATGCACCAGAATAGGCTCCTCCTGTTTGTCGATTAAATGTCGCAAGATCGCATTAAAGGCCGGACCGGCAATGGTAAGTATCTCTTCATATACTTCTAAAAATGTCTGGACAGATTCAACAGACGAAGCCATAGACCAGCCGATGTTACGAACTTGAATTTCATCCTTGTTGAAGGCTTGTAGGCTTTCGGTCCGAGTCAGTGCATTGAACGGTCAAAACAAAATGCCGGAGGCTCACCGTAGAGAAAGACTCGCGGGATCAAAGGGTTCTTCTCGCTTATTGCCGCACGGACAGACTGACTCCCTCGATCTCAGGAGTGGCGGTATTGTAGGAAGATATCTCAGTATCAGAGCGAAGATCGAATATGCGACGGATTCCATGTGATATCAGCTGTTTTTTCCCATCCTCTGTTAAGTACGAAAGTCCCCCTGATCTGAACACAGTGCCAAGTTTAACCCTCGTTGAATACATCGTGGTTTTGTAACCCCCAATCATCCGGATGTTTATTACACCCTGGGCTTGAATAAAAGGCGGCAAAGACAAGGTGGATGCGTCCGAAGTTGCGAAGTTCATTAAGATGATTGAACCAATGGTTGTTAAGCTTTAAAGGGTGTGATGTCCGTTGACTCTATGGTGACTTGATGAACTGAGTCACTTGCTCGGTCCGAGAGGACCGGAGAGAGATTTGCTCATGTTACACAAAGTAAAGTATCAACATAAATTTTCGGCAAACACCGAACCCAGTTCACCGCCGGCCTTGACTATCCAGCAGTGTCCTTCCCCGTTAACCTGTGGATGCAATCTTTTTTTTTCACCAGCAGCATCTGCGCTTCTTGTGGGCTTCTTGTCTCAGACTGGTATATATCCTTAGACTAGCCTTTTATGCCCTCGGCTGGTTGGGATTCGATGAATTACCATGATCATCAGACAGGAATATTGCAATTGTACGTGGGAGTTGATATTACAGATATCTCATCTTGTTGTCCCTGCCATCTTCAAATAGGTTCGTCAAGATCGTTCCCCCTTAGTTCACTGATATGGTTTTCGCAGGTATCAAAGCGTATATTCGTGTCTGTACGTCCGGGACCTATCCTATTTGGTGACACTGTGTTGTATCCGGGCTTTGTAAACGTCAACCCCGCAGAAATATGTGACCCCCGGGGAAAGTCATGGTATGAATATATTCCACTACGCAATCAGAACTCTAACCGCTTGTGGCTCCGACGCCTAGTGATCTTGGTCCCGTGCTTCGTTCTGGGCATCTTAGCACTATTCGAGGGCATGCTAAGGCTATTCAACGCAGAATTTGGAGCGCCCGACGCTAAAAAAGGACAACTCTCGCGTCCTCGGTCTGCGCCAGTTGAAGAAGGCATGGTGACAGGATCTATCGAATTAATAATATGAAAAGTCCGGCTTCCTGTCTCTTTTTCTGGAGCAGATTGACCAGGGAACCCCTGGAAATGGCAGTTGGGTTCCGTTGGTCCGTGACACGGCTCCGACAGCTCTCTGATCGAGCATAATGAATGCTTTATCGCCGTCCGGGACTGAGATGTCACGACAATAGATAAGCGGAGGACAGGGACGGAGGGGAGGAGTGCCTTGGTGTATCTGATCTATAGGGACTGAGATGAAGAATGAGGAAATGAATATTTCACGATACCTGGCGGTGGACGCGTCGAACGGCGTTGGGTGTTTGTTTCGTGTTGTTTGACAGGGCGATCACTTCGCTGCCTTCTCTTTCTTTCTTGTTTCCTACAGATTCCCGTTACTGAACGTTGGCGGAGCGCTCACTGCCACCCATCAGTTCCCGCATGTATCAGATCTCGGATACCATCGGATACCGCCGAATCTGCATATAAAGTGCCTGCCTCCTCGTTGCGCTACCACCCCCGACTCTGACAACTAGCATGGGCCATTCTCACTCTCAACCCATTCCACGTTCGGTGCGCCGGAAACAGTCTACAACGTTCTCCCACTTCGCCTGCGCGACAGCCAGTTCCTCGACTCTCGCTTCCGTACCTTCCAGAGAAACATCAGAATTGCTCCTTGTAAACGAGAAATCTGGCTACCGCGAACACGAAGAAAGGCGACAGCCAACTGAGTCAGCCTATGCATATAGGCGTCTATCATATCTTTCCCCAACAGACATTGTACCCGAAGATGAGGCTGCCGCGGCGTACGATGACTTTCTAAGAGAATTTCCGGGTACGTCGACTTCTGCTGCTTCTGTTTCATATTCCCCATATATTAGCAGAATATCGGCTCACCTGGATACTCGACACCCTCCGCCGAACCGACTTCACGCGACTAAAGTCGACCGGCGAGACTTATGTCGATTATATGGGCGGTGCCATCTATCCAGAGAGCCTTATACGCGTCCATACCGACTTTCTGCATCGCAGTGTCCTCGGAAATACCCATTCTGTCAGCAATAGGTCCGTACCTGCCCTTGATTGTCTCTTACGTTGTCTAATATATTTTTCACAGCTCCAAACTATCCCTAAATTGTGCAGACGAGGCCAGGGCAGCGGTTCTTTCATTCTTTCGAGCGCCTTCCGAGTATACTGTCGTGTTTACATCGAATGCTACTGGTGCCCTGAAACTCGTGGGCGAGTCCTTCCCATTCTCCGGGGCCAGTACCTATGTTTTGTCGGCCGATTCCCACAATAGCGTGCATGGTATTCGGGAATTTGCAACTGCTCGCGGGTCTAAAATATGTTATATCCCTTGTCTGCCTCATGGCGGGATAGATCCGGCTCCAGCAAAGGTAGAACCTCTTGACTCATGCCCCACTTTAATATATCTTAAATCTGACGCTAAACCTCACAGAACATCCTCCTTCGTAATCGCTCTCGATACAAAGATCTTTCTCCAAGTTTATTCGCACTAACCGGACAATCAAACATCACGAACTCCAAATCCTCCCTTTCTCTTATTGAATACGCATCCTCATTAGGGTATTATACGATCCTTGACGCCGCTGCTCTGGCACCGACATCGGTGGTGTCCCTCGAGAATACACCGGTTGATGCGATGGCAGTGTCATTCTACAAAATGTTCGGCTTCCCAACAGGTGTTGGAGCGCTTGTCGTAAAAAAGTCGTTCCTGGCGCAGCTGAAACGTCCGTGGTTTGCTGGAGGAACCGTCGACGTTGTCCAGGTGCCTGGAACCGTTGTCACCAAATCGCCCAGCCCACATGAACAATTTGAGGTTCGTGTGGTATCCGTTGTCCACGTTTCATGACTCCTAATACCTCCGTCGCAGGATGGAACGATTAATTATCTAACATTGCCCGCGGTCACGGACGGCCTACGATTTCTTTCGGCTTACCTTCCTTTTCTTCCTTTACGACTCACCACGCTCCTACATTATGTTATTTTCTCACTCACACAATTGCGTCACGACACAACTGGGACACCCGTCATACGTATTCTCTCACGAACACCTTCAAAACGACTTCGCTCGGTAGGCGAGCAAGCCGACACTGGCTCGGTCATTTCTTTGATATTTTTATCTGTGAGTTTCATGCTAGTTACCAATACGTCCTCTGGACCAATATCCTTCATAGCCGTCAGGAGAAATGATTCCAAATTCTTTCGTGGAGCATGCTGCTTCTCAGCGTAAAATATCCCTTCGTACAGGATGTATGTGTAATCCCGGCGGGGCGGCCGCCATACTCAATGTCCAAGACGAAATGAAACAACTATACACTGGAATGACTCGCCATGATCTTGAAGGTCTCGTGGGGCGAGAGCTTGGCGTTGTACGAATAAGCTTTGGACTGGCGAGCAACTTCTACGACGCGTGGCGAGTCATCCGTTTCGCGACGCTGATGTCGAATGAACGGACACGAAAAGTCATGTGGGATCAATGGACGGAGACCTCGGGCGCGATGATTGGCCAGGCTATCTGATTGGCGGGCGGAATGTACTATGTCGATACAATGGAATGGATCGGGATTATAGTATGTGTATTTAATTGAAACTCTTCCTATCATCTCAAGGACATGTACACATTGCATCTTATTATTGTTTTCATAAATAGCATGTATGCCTAGTTTTCGATATTATTGTTTTTGCTGTACTTCGCCTTTTTTGTATTGAATAGTAGACGGCCATCATCAAGCGGATCAATGGCGCGTAATAAGAAGCTGCCTCGAGGTTACGAGCCTATATATGGGAACGTGCAAAAGCCGGGGTGGGCTTCTGAATCTCATCCAAGATACAAGGTTCTGTCGGTTCAGTTGACACTTCGAAGCCTACCTATACACTCACGCTGACACCTTGTGCGCTACCAGACGGTTCCCGGACTCGTAACTTCTTGGTTCTGACTGTTGAGCAAGTTCTCAATCATGATCATTCCCCTCACGGAACCGGTTCAGCAGCTACTAGTGACTTTCTGGATATGAAGTTCCACCTTGTTGTGGCACCGTTCGGTACGGGATTCATCTAAGCGATCAGGTACGAGGTGGGCATCAATGTGCTCGGTACCGAACCACCACTGTGACCGAGTAGGATAAGTATATGTATTGCGGAACTGCTAACCAACCCAAGAGTCCGTCTCCACGGTAATGTATACTGGACTACCCGTCCTGTGATGTGATTGGGACTTGAGGCTGGGGAATGCGGGAAGGATCCTGGATGAGGGTCGAGGCGGGAAAGTGGCCTGTGCAAGGGTCAAGCCTAGCCAAGACTGGTATGAAGAGCTGGAGAAACTTCCCCGAAGGCAACGATGCTATACTAACAACAGTACATTTGGGGACCCCGGGAGAGGCAAATTCCAGATCGAGAGTCACCTTGTTGATTATTGTGAGTTGTTGCTTTTTTATATGATTCGAGATCTTTTGCTGAGGGGAAAATATTGCCAAAGACCATCACCAATATCATTCTTGGACGCTATCCATCTCAGGCATAGTCCGAGTCCAAACTGCTATTGGATAAAGATCCGTATGCATTTATTCTTATCACTGGTACCCGAGCTCGTATAACTTGTTAGAAGCCCGGTGTCTTACTTGGCCACCGGCGGTCAGCGAATTGCGATGGATATTATTGGCAAGTACTACGAACTATCCTCAGGCAAAATCTCACCCAGCCGCATCTTCTCTTCCCAGACTGAATCTTTAATCCATCCTATCGTCTTGTCCTTTTTCAGAGCCAACACTTCCGTGATCCCGCGCGTGCTTTTCCCTTCCTTTCTCAGCACATCCACCTCACCGAATACAGTATCCAGCCATTTCCGAGCTATTACGACCTCCTCTTCTCCGTAAAACAATGGGAGGCGAAACGCCCAATACGCCCTGTCAACACCGTGCGTGATATAACCTGGGCAGTGCAAGATAGGATCGGACGGTACAATGAATTAATCACAGGAGTACATACCATCGGTCTTGCACTGTTCAGGCACCCAGAGAATCTGGTACCTCAACACAGGATACCCCGCATTCAACAAATCTCTTGCCAAAATCCTCACGGGCAAATAAACCTGCCAGTCACTGAAGACATCCCCATAAAACCTTTGCACGTCCTCCTTCTGGGGTAGGGGATACATGCCCAAGATATCCTTCACCATGCTCGTGTCATAATATCGCTCAAGGTTCTTGTGGACGTCATCCAAAGTCTTCACAGGATGCGCGATCGAATAGAGATACCACTCCTCTCTCGTTTCTCCAACAACGATGCATCTGACACCCTTCTCCTTTAGCGCAGCAGCAAATCCGGAACGCTGCCATTCCATCGTGTCTGGCGTAGAGAGCATCCAGTCGTTATCGACGCATCCGCGGAACGTGCCGAATTCGGGACCGACAGCGTCGGTTTCGATGACATGGCATATCTGCTCAGCGGAGACCTTGGATGGGTCGCGGAGCGTTCTTAGAATGTCGGGGTCTGTGGGATCGAGGTCTAGTGCACGGCACAATGCGTCAAATTGAGGCCGTAATTGCGCTGGAGTCTTGGGGGTGGCACTATATTCACGGTGTCAATCATTTGGAAGTACGCAGAAGACTCGGAGCTCATACATGATGGCATTAGATTGAACGATAGCGGAATGGAAGGGTGCGTTGACTCCTTTGGGGAGGTGGGAAGCATAGTGAAGTATTTGATGCACAGCATGTGCTCCCGCAGAAAGACCTGAAAGCTGAATGTCGTTTGGGTTACCTAAACATGCATTGAGCCTCAAAACACAAAGTGCATGAATGTAAGGCTACCTCCAAAAACCTCGATATTGTCTTTGACCCACTGAATTGCGAGCCATTGGTCTTTGAAGCCGTAATTCCCTTTCAGGTCCACACCTGGAGCTTCACACGTTAGGAACCCAAACGCAGAAAGCCGATACCCCATGTTGACCCAAACCTCCGAGCGTTCGGCAGAGATGAACTGGTTCTGGCTTTTCAAGCCATGCGGGGAGCCAAATTGCAGAAATCTGAGGACCGTGAGAGGAGGAAGAATTTTTAAAAAAGGGTCGTGCTAAGTACCCTCCGTGAATGAAAACTTTGACAGGGAATCCGCGTTTTGCCGGGAACGAAGGGGGTGCTGCGATGATCACGAAGAGACTTGATGTTTTGAATGAGAAATGGTCGAAAATAGTGTTGGAAATACGAACGGGTCCTCCGTGGGATTTCCCAAGCCTACTACATCTTCCTGGGGAGTATCTGTTGTAGTTTAGCATCAGCATCAAAGCCATCAGTGCTGCCTCATACCTCCTCGCTGCCCGTTGTTCGTAGGTTGGGCCGCAACTGTTCGATCAGATCAGTCTCGCCGAACCTGCAATGGACATGATACCTCACATTTCGACTCTGTCAGGTATTCCTTTCCTTCTTCATATTTCCATCCTTCGGGTAAAGGAACGGGATCGGCAAACCTTGTTGGCGGCAGGGCGAAGGGGACCTCTGTGCAGAGGAACGGACTTAGCAGGGACGTGGGATGGAACTGGACACAAGTTACCCAACCACACAGCAGCTCCATTACTTGCTCTTCCGCCAGTGACGCTTCCGAACTTGGTTGTGACTGTAACCCTCTCTGTGTTAGTAGCGAGTTCGTCGTGTAGATGTTTGTTGGGGATCGACGACATGGTGTAGAGATGTGAATAATGTATTGATCCTTACCTATCTCGAGGGAAGTATTGCAAATCTAAATATAGGCCGCGGCCGTTTCGAATTGCCGGTCACCTGAGAACATCGAAGCACTGGGGGTTCGGTAGATACAGGCCCGGGGCGCTTATCTTCGCACAGCTGAGAACATTTTGCTATTCTGAATAAAATAGACATCAATATCAGACGGCTAGATCTGGCTGGCCCTGTAGAACTTGTTAAGATGCCAGCAAGCCAAATGACAAATGAAACACGTACCCTAAATCCATCTTGTATCTCCTTCAATGGCCTCAACACTCCATCATAAAACTCTTCACGCAGACTATCTGTCGTCTTACCAGCCTTGGTGCCGTTTACCAAACAGGTCAAGACGGCGTTCGCATACTTGATGCTCATCTTATCCCCCAGCCGCTTCGCATATCCCACCATCCGCTCATGGTCCTTCTGGATGTCTTCTTCGCCTACAGAGGAGGATGGCCCAAAGATGCTCCGCAGCGTCTTGCGGTACCCTAGCTCAATGAGTACAGCCCCGAGACTGTACATATCATGCCGGATGTCAAACTTCTGTACCAGCGTATCCCTGCCTCCCTGCCTCTCAGGATGATGATATTTTCTCTTAATCGGATCCATCTCCGGACGGCGATCAGAGCCAGCATCCTGCGGTCGTGCTGCTTCGAACCCGACGAGGTACGCAGCTCCGACCTTGGCGTCCACTTTGAGTCCTCGCTGATCGTCAACGTCGATGAGGATATTGTCACTCCGTATGGCTTTGTGCACCCACCCTGCAGCGTGAATCTCGAATACGGCGGTGGCGAGCTCGAAGGCGATACGGAATCGGTCATCGAGGGATATGCGGCTCTGTTTGTCGATGATATAGGCAAGGGTGGGGATATGGGAGTGCATCGTGAAGGTGGGTGGGAGCTCGTAGACAAGGAAACATCGATCAAAGCTGTAGTCCTCTGCGAGACCGACGCATGAAAGGAGATGCATCGAGGTTATTTCTGGGGAGTGGAATACGGCAGCCATTCGAGCAAGAGAGATCTTCTGGGTGTCCTCCTTGCCATCGTGTTCTATATAGTGGGCTTCGACATAGGCCGGGCGGGCGTTGAACTTGGCGATGAATCGGGGGTCGGAGAAGGAGTCCGTTCCTTGAATGAAAATCGATGATAGCGGATAAACAAGGGATGTAATCTCTTCGTCCGATGAGTAAATTCGCTTGCTCAGCGCCCACGCCGTCGTCAGGGTTCGCTCGCCTGTGTCAAAGAGCCGCTTGTAGAGCTTATCGTCGTCTCTGAGTTTGGACACGACGTCCAGCGCGAATACGATACCCTTGACCTCCTCATCCCACGTCTTCAGTTCCACCAATAATCCCTCCACACGCCGCTTGCCCCAGCCCACCCAAGCAATTTTGGTCGACATCTTGGACGAAGGGGGCAGCATGGTCATTAACTCGCGCAACAGATCCGAAACTGTTTCGAGTGAGCGGTGAAGAACTTGCTTCCTTCGAAAAAGCATGGTCGACTCGGACAGCTTCAGAAACTGCTGGAATAGCTCTACCCGAACCTGCACACCGTCCAAGCGAGTCCGTGTTGCCTTGATGACGCTGTCTGCCTCCCGATATTCGACGCATTTGTCGATGACCAGGTTGACCAGGTTGATAATTTCGAGGGTGGTGGATAGGATATCCATTGTTCGAGGAAAGGTACTAGGTCGGCAGCAGTAGTAGTATTGATGTTAGCGCAAGCCATCAAGGCATGCTAAATATGAACCAAAAACAGTTCCGTGAGAAAGGGTTTCTTGCTGACACGGAGGCACAACATGACAATCGAGCAGTAGGACAAATTTGAAATGTCCGAAATGATTGCGAGGCGGCCCTGCAAGGTCGGACAATCGTGGGAATCGTTATCACAAATCACTGATACGTCGCACTACCAGAAAAGTTGTTGATTCTGCACGCCCGAAAGGTGCCGTCGCGAAATACCCACACTCATAGGAAGCTCTCAACATTGAAAATTATCTTCTGCATTTTAGTCAAACCAAGGCTTATTCTCAATCCATCTCTCCACGATTTTCTTCGCAAGCGCAGGCTGATCTTTGACCACCTACACAATTCTCGTCAGACTTCCCCATAGCAACTCAAGAAGAACAAAAGTACTCACGAAATGCCCCGCCTCAGCCAGGAGTACGTATGTCATGTTCCCCGCACCATCACCAATGGCGCGAACGATCGCTTCGCCGTCAGACCAAGGCAAATCTGGCGCTGCGAGGAATTCTTGTTGGAATGGCGTCCGTAGGAGTTTGAGCTATGTATATGTGAGTAAAAGAGGACGTAAAATGCTATCGAGAATCTTTACGAATGAGAGGACTCCTGGCCAGGGACAGTTGGCATCGCGGGCACCTATCCAGTCTATCATCGAGATTGAGGCATACGTAAGAAGTAAAATGTCGGTAGACGCACGTAGTACGCGGATACCACTTTGCAGAAGTGGTTCGTAGAGGAGATAATGCCTGTGCCATCTATGTCCTCTTCGTCAGGTACAAATCCCAACAGGAAACAGTGTCACTTGCTCACATATCCGCGTTCGCTTCAAAGTCACTGTGCACATCGTTGCTCAACGACGTATAGTTGACATAGTCCGGGACACCAAGTAATGATTTTGTGGTTGAATTGTTGAAGAGCTTAGTCGTCCAGCCGAATTCTGGGTGACATGACAACGGGTTATCAGGATCGGTGGGGAAGCACTGGGGGCAGAAAACATCAAATCAATCCGAGGCATATGATGACGAACGTACCACACGCCGGACGTCCTCGATCACTCTACCGTGGGCATCACCTTCTCCGATGGGTTCGCATAACTTCATCGATTCACGCTTATTTTCAAGGGTTGGGGACATTATCGACATTTCAATACTTTCGAGGCAAGATGGTAAGACAGCGTGCAGATCCGCGCAAGTAGTGGCGTTGTATACATCGGTCACAGTGCACATATAGTAGAGTTGCCACTTGTAGTGCGATGCAGGGTCCTATTACGTCCGTCAGTCATAGCCAACATGCGAACAGCATACGTCTGGTCAACATACAGAGAAAGGATTGCTAACAAGCAGAGCTTCTAGGTTGATATCGATGGTACCCGGCGCACGTCGCTGGTTCTGCTCGTGTATAACCGTAGCTATATGGGGAACGTATATACCACCGTATGACCCGCCAGAGACGTAGAACCGGTTCTTGGAGAGCTCGGGAAAGAGAGAGAAGAACTTTTGTAAGAAATCGTACACATCGTAGGCTGCATCGCGACTGTTATTGACTCTTGTTCCATAGGAATAACCCACACCGACTGGCTGAAGAAATGCTTAGAGCATAACGCTAATAAGTAATGTAACTTACATGGTCGAGCGCGACGAGGTTGTAGTGTTCGCTCCACTGGCTCTGCAAGGGATTGCGAATGAGTCCATCTTTAGTCATCGTGCAAGGCGATTGGCCGAAGACTGGGTTGATTAGTCCACTAGTCCCTGGTCCTCCCCCAACGGTCAGGCTGCGCTGTGTGAAAATTCTCTAAGCAGAGCCAACGAGAAGGAAGACGGACATGACAGGTGCATTCTCAGCATCATGCTCCGCAGGGAAATACCTGGATGATCTTGAGCACTTGAAAAGGAAGTCGAAGCGCAGAATCCGACCCACCAGAAGAACGACTTCTTGGGCTTTCCCTCCGTATCCCCCTTCAATCCAATGTGCCCTGAATAAGTGAACCCGCTCTCGCAGAGATCAGAAGTCGTGACATTGGCGAAGAATGACTCTGTAGTAGCCGTCTGTACCGGGTTTGAGAAACGAAAGATAGTCCAGGTGAGTACGCTGCACGAGACAATGACGATACACAGGGTTTTGAAGCTCCAGGATACCGACTTGCGGTCGTTCACAGACGTTGGTAACAATTCTCGCTTTTCCTTGACCGAAGGCATCGTAGTAAAAGGGAGAGCGTGGGCGCCATATGGTGGCTGATTATCAAGGGTTACGTCGGGCCGAACGAAGACACGATAAATATAAATCAAACAAAAGGTGTCGTGCATGCAACATCCTCAGCTAGATGCCCGCGAATCAACATTACCACCAGGATGATACAGACCCCATCATTAGAAAAAGTCCGTTTTCAACTAAAAAATGTACCAATATTAACATTGCAAAATCAGGTAAACTTTTTTTTCGTACTGAAGCAAAGGAAGCCTCGAAGATCAGAGTCAGACGCCCAAAAGCGCTGTTTGCGTGAAACGTCTTTCTGCACATGTACCGTCCATGTTCGGTTTACCAAGGAACAGAAACGAAGAGCAGTGTCGCCGGAAAGATATTGGATATGGGTATTTATTAACCAGCTCGCGAGGAAACTGATAAAATTCTTCGTGACAATTACAGGGGGAGGGGAGGGGGGTATACGAATCTGCTTTCGAAATGAAACGGAAGGAGAAAGTTTTTGGTGAGGATTTGGCATTACGTTCGGCACATGCACAGACGGTTCAATCTGACTTTGAAATTATCGTTGACAGGCGCACGGCTTTGGCGCGGCATCAACAGATTTGAAACCAAACGGACACATCTTAAAAATCAACACGAACTTGGCGCGAACATGGGCTCGAGTGAAAGCAGAATTCACAAAAAAAGGAAGAAATCCAAGACAAAACCACGTTCCCAAGTGGTATCGCGAAGTACTTTTGGTTCTGGCGCCATGCAAGCACAGTCAAAGGCCTCCCTCATGACTTTGGCACTATCAGGCGTGAAGGACCGCCCTCCTTGGGACAGATGGCAACCGCTACGGACAACACGACATGTCTCTTCTTGGAATGGATCCTGCGTACTTGATTCTCAGTGCGTCTATGCAACCCAGCTCTCGCGATCTTGTACTGGTCTCTAACTCCCCTGTATCATCTTTCTATGCTTCTACACTGATAGAAGTCAAAAGTCTATCGCCTGTCCTTCGATTTTATAAACGACGGGATTGAATCAGCTAGTCTGGAATCACCGAGCCGCGTAGTCTGCAGAGTCGCCCCCGTAATTTGGATGCTTTGCCCTTCCACTGTCATATCGAGGCTGATATTGCCATGGATCTATCTGGCCGAGCCGCTGCAATGCTATTCTCACAAACGTCGCCATGTCTAAGCTGATAGGCATCAGCATGCCCAACTGAGGTCCGATGCTGACGCCGCTGGTAGTCCATTCTGCGAGTGTCTGTTCATTCCCTTGTATGTGTGGGTACTTTCGTCTCATCACTATAAAGACCCGGCATTCAACTATATGGACCTTAGACTCGAGCTGGTTCTCTTCTGTCCTCAAAAACTCTCATCATGCAAACCCGTCTCCTGCTATCTAGTATCTTCCTCGCCCTCTGCACTGTGAATATCATGGCTACTCCGAATCGTCGGGGCACAAAATACTGTTCCAACGGCGAACCGATCGACGACAACGAGAATACATGGACATCGTCAGTGGTTCCTTCTCGATCTCCGAGTCTTTTTGATTTGAGCTTAGTGCATAATTAGTAAGGGCTGTGACCCGTCACGCAGTAGAGGCCTGGTTAGTGCCCACAACTGCAAAAAACGCTCGCAGGGTAGATATTATTTGTGCAAGCAGGGCGATACCTGGACGTGTGCCAAGGTGAAGAACATGATTGGCATGGAGAAGGGGGAGTGTTTCTTATAGTGGCAGATGACTCGTTAAGACGGATTGACACGACGAATCTATTTTATTCCATGGTATTCGTTGCATTCACAGATTTCCGCCCAGAACGTCGAAAAACGATACATATGTCTAGACCTCCATTAGTCCCTCGATAACCAAAATAAAAACTATTACAACCTTGTAAAATTCCTAGCTGAAGCCCGTGATCCGCAACCATATTCGCATCCTCTGTTACGTGCTTTGGAACGGCTGAGGTGAGGGGTAAACGGTACTGTTGCTGCCTGACTTTTTTTTTGAATTCAATTGGTATGCTATTTACCGTTATATCCTACACGTAAGCGTATGGTGGGATTATGCTATGTGGGTATGTCTCGCCTTCTCGTTCTTCGCGACTTTGCATGCAGCATGTTAACAAACGAGCTTCTCGGAGCTCACTGCGAACTACGTCGCGACCACCCTCCCGGTTACCTCGGCTATAGGGTGATAGAGTGGTGGTTCCTTCTTCTCTCCCTCGCTGTGCGCCCGGTGTTTCTGTCTTCTTGAATGCTGTATCATTCTCCGGTGATTTCTTCGACAATATCAACATCAGGGAAGGTTCTGAATGTTGGCTCAAAGCGGCGAGTGCTGTTGAAGTATTGAAGTGGGTAAGGGATGCTCTCTCGGCATGTAGCTAAGATGTGCTGCCCGCATTCAAGTTGTCATGCTTAATGCCATCGAATAGTCCAATACACCATTGCACGAGCCTTACAATAGACTGAATGCTTTGAGTCTTCGTTCTATTGAATTGATTCTTCACGCATGTGTCTTCCAAACCACGGCTCGCGCTTCGCTCGTCAGCTGTGACAGCTTGCTCTAACGAAGATCCTCTTCTGGGACTGCTCCTCGTATTAATTACCTTCGTTTCTTCTTGGTACATATCTCCTCGGACTCTGCAGACTACTTATATCTCGTAGATAGCGTTCGTCACTTCAGCTTCTGCTCTCACTTACTTAGAGAGTGTTAGTCCTACGCGATTTCTTACACTCAGACTCGACCTGGTCTCCTTCTGCCCTCAATCAATCTCCAAAAACTCTCATCATGCAAACACGCTTCCTTCTATCTATCTTCCTCGCTCTCTGCACCATGAACATCATGGCAGCTCCGAATCTTCAGGACGAGGACACAAAGTACTGTTCCAACGGCGCAAAGATCGCCAAGAACGACGACAGATGGGCATCGTCAGTAGTTCCTTCTCGATCCCTTCTTGGTCTGACTCCACTGTTGATTAGTGAGGGCTGTGACCCGTCATCCAGCAAAGGCCTACTGAGTGCCCATAACTGTAAAACAAAGGGTGGGAAATATTATTTGTGCAAGCAGGGCGACACCTGGACGTGCACCAAGGTGAAGAACATGATTGGCATGGAGAAGGGGGAGTGTTTCCTTTAGTGGCAGAGGACTCATTAAGACATGCCTACATGACGAATCTATGCTGTTCCATGGTATTCATTATATTCATGAGTTTCTCCCCAGTACCTCTCTTTGTACTCGTTCCAAAGAAGTTGAGAAATGATGCATGTGTCTAAACTTCCATTAGTTCCTCGATAATCAGAGAAAAAACCATTACAACCTTGTAAATTCCTGACCAAAGCCCATGGTCGACAACGATATACGCGAACTGACCTAAAAATGAGTTTTACCTTTTTGGTACAACAATAGTGCGGATGCGATCACGTGGATGCGGAGTCTGGTTCAGTTGTAATTTAAATTTGCTCCTTGCAGTCAACCATCAGCACAAACCATGGCTCCTTCGCATCAATCTCGACGTACAGCAACCAAGAGAACCTACAAGGATACTGAATCTGAGCCTGAAGATGGCCACAACAAAGATTACGCGAGCGAGGCCCTTGTCAAGAAGAAGCCTAGGGTCAAGAAAGTCAAGCAAGATGCGGGAAATACTATAAATGCTGCTCCGAAACATCGTCGACTACGTGGACTCCTTCAAAAGGTGTTAGAAACGCCCGTAGACATACTTTTTGAGGCGCGTCCGATGTCGACGTCGTGTTGTGCCACTGCTAAGCCACAAATTCTTGCTCTCTAGATTTTCTCCAAACTCGACCCACTGGACCTCCTCCGACTCTCTCGTACCACCAAGGACCTTCGCGCACTTTTGCTTCAGCGCTCTTCCACTTTTATTTGGAAGAGAGCGCGACAAAACGTCAAAGGGCTGCCACCCTTGCCAGAGGATCTGAGTGAACCTAAATATGCTCATTTGGCATTTGATAAATACTGCGACGTAAGCTACTTCATCTCCTGTACTTGTCCTGCAGTCTCACATCACCGGAAGATCTGTTTGCGCTACACACCATATGTCTAGTGGGAGCCGAGGACCAAATTTTGCCGAAAATGTCTTACGAGGTCTACGCTGTATGTCATTTCCTTCCGATTTCTATGTTCTTTGTTCTAAGTCTGATTCCTGGAGTTATACCCGGAGGGCACCCGATCCTATTGTACACTTTTGTCCCTCCTATGATTTCTCGTCTTCGTCAAGCCATAGTACGCACTTCCATTGCATTTACCTTGCGCTTTGACCAACAGGTTGCAGGGAACTATCACTACTATGTTCCAGCTATTACGGCTCTGCTCGAGGAATCCGAATCATTCTCCGACGAAATGCAGGATGCTTGGGTGTTGAGGAAACGAGATGCTTTCAAAGAACTGCAGATTGTATGTCCACGCACATGGTTATCCTAGCATTTATGTGACGAAATTTGCAGCATGCACGATTATGCGACGATTGGTCTGACAGCCGTGTAGAAGATCGCTTCAACGAGCTTAAGGATATCCGTGCCCAGAGACTAGAACAGTAACTCATTCTTTTCATCTATTGTTTCTCAACCTCACTTCAGGCATCTCAGAGTCGTTGAGCGTCTTACTACCTTAGGATGGGGCGAGGAACTGGAGAACCAACGGCTTATAGACGAACTAACATGGCATAAACTGGTGAGACCGTCACAGCCAAGACTTTTGACTGAGCGGGGTGCGTTTCTCGTCTGTGCCAGCCTGGGTGCTTCCTGACTGATGCCTACGGTTTCAGCCTGGTCCACCATGTCGGATGCTGTGATCTCCATAGTCAAACAGCATAGAAATTCTAGGCTTGCGTCGGTTCTTGAGACGAGGATGGATGACTTCCGTGCGGCCTACTACGCTGCTACACGCGACTTTCCCCTACTTCCTATATATCCAAAAGCCGTGGACGTGGCTGTGTTAGAGCCTTTCTCAAATTTATTATTCACCACACCCTTGGATCAGGATGTCACCGAGTCCGTGACGGCGACATTGGCAAAACTTCCCATAGTCGCGGGCAAATGGCGGGAGACGGAGAATTGCGCACTACAAGCCCTGATGCTGAAGGCGGGTTTGGAACCGAATCTCGATCTTGCTACGTCTTTTTTCAAATGCAACCTTTGCCGCGGCCTCTGCCAATATCCTTATGTCTTGGCTCACCGCTGTTTCTCATTATATCCTTACAACCTATTCGATCCCGATAACTGGAAGGGCAATGCGGTGTCTCGTTTGTGGGATTGCGACGAAGCACCTATCTGGTCAGCGAGCCAGTACGAGGTCGATGGAGAGGCGTTCAAAAGGGTGCAATCTATCGTTCAAGCATGTGGCCTAAACCCAGAGACTGCGACGTGTGAAGATATGGACTCATTGAACTGCCGTGTAACCTGTAGTAACAGTGAGACCGGTTCGCTCGTTATGCGGTGGCAAATTGCTGCGGTCAGTTATTTTGCTATTGATGCCTTAAATATGGCTGATTGTCCTTCAGCAGTGTCACGATCAACAACCAAATTCACAAGCATGGAAACTACTTGACGATGCCGGAGAGCTGGAACGCGTCAAAGACCTTGAGAAATTAGCAAAGATAACTGGGTACAGAGACAGCTCTTATGGCCAGAAATTTATATGCAGCCATTGCAAATTTCTGAGGAGGAAAGGTTACGATATGAAGCAGCATTTACTTGAAGCGTACGTACCGCTATGTTCTCCATATGTTGTCCTGACGCGATGTTCCTCCCCAGACATAGCGTAGATAGGATTTCTGCGGACGATTTTGATTGGCCTGTGGACCGGCCATCCACCAGCATCAAAGATAAAGGTGTATATCTCTACACCCGCGTCGAAACTGACACTACAGAGGAAGCCACGTCTCGCACTTACTTTATCCATTAGTATCACTGTATTCCAGAAACCTAACATTGAGCTCGATTGGGTTCCTACTTCTTCGATATGTATTAGATACGCGACTTGGTCCATGATGATTTGGCATCCCAAACTTTTTTCGCCTTTTATTTAGTACTTGTACACATTGTCTTCGGGGCGTAATTACCAGAGAATTCAAAAGATACAACGACCTTGAGCTTGCAGAGTAGATATTTAGCACCTACCGGCATGACATGGTGATGATGGTGGCAACGGACACTAATTTGCATGCTTAACCTGATCATATCGTACATTTTTTCCTGAACCGACTCCAGAAGATTGAGGTGGATGCTACTTGCTGAGAAAATTGCTCGTCACCTTCGTCGCTGTCCAGTCCCAAGTAATCACAAACGTCCTTCCAGTCTAGACCATAGTGTCTGGATGTCATCTCCATAATTATCAAGGTCGAAGACAGTAGTTTGGTCTAGCAGATCATGAAATATAACAAAGAGGCACCGTTGCAGAAAGGCCAGCGCTTCTTGAAAATGGAGAAATACTTGTCACAGAGGATTTTCTGAGTCTCTACTGCCGTTGGCTGGGTGGGCCTTGGATTTTTTGTGGCCAGGTCATTTTGGAGGGGAGTTTCGCTACGTTTTTTCAGAGGACATGCTGGGAACATATATCAGCATATTGTGGAACGAATGACGATATGCAATCTACACAATATTTTTTTCTTACGACCGAAAACTCTGCCGAAGGACCATCTCTTGCTCTACCATTTTTTGATATGTTGTGGATAACGAGAAGAGCCGGCAATCGTTTTGGAATTACTCTGTCTCTGTTCGTAAGGTGAGGCGCGTCCTCAAGTTGATTCCTTTCCTAGATTGGAACAAAACAATTTTGGTCCTTTTTTAGCAAATTCTGAAATCAGGGAAAAGTTGATGCCTATCCTTGTTCTTCTGCGTCCATGAGGCATGGCGCCTTCGACAAACGCTGTATCCATATATATGTGGTACTGGTCCTTGTCCTAGACCCTTGCGACGGCAAGCGCCATGGAAGGAATTGAATTCCCTGTACCGTTCTGGGGTGGACCAGTAATCGCCGCTTATTGTCTTCGGTTTGTATTGTTGTTTCCAGGGGATGGCTACTTGCTTTGGAAAGGCCGCTATTGTGCGCTTGTTCCTTTTGTGTCGTGTACTGATCTTCTTCATTGGAGGGCCACGATTTCCTATATATTACTCGTATGGCTGACAGACCGCCCAAATTACTACTGCTCTCGCTGTCGTTTTCAGCATGCAGCACGATTCACCTTCAAATGGCTGGTCATCCTCTGCTTGCGGTAATGCTCCAATCATTATAAACAACCCCCACAACTTTTGGTACAAAGTCGGCTGCGATTATGTCGACCATAACACGAATCGACGACGTCGACGCAGACATCGGAATAACGATCATGACCGGCACCCTCTAAACAACGATGGCAATCAGATTGCACCTGATTTCTCATGGTGTCACGGGCCAAGCCATCGTTCTACTGGGTGCTGTTCTTGTCCCATATATGAACGTCCTCATAATCCCACGGTGACACCTTCATCTGCGATGTTCACAGCAGCTGCCCTGCACAATTGGCAGGCACCTATTGTCCCTGGGGCGCCTATTAACTGGGGCCTGCGCTCATACGATCCTACGCCTCCAGTGGTTCCACACGAGTATCTCGATAATTCGGGTCGCTCTCCCCCGGTGATACCTGGCTGGACTCCTCCTGACCCGGTCGTTCCGGATTTACCTGTTCCTGTGAGCCCGCCTGCTTCTGTGAGCCCACCTGCTTCTGTGAGCCCACCTGCTCCTAGCACACCCCTGGTCATGCCTTTCATACCCCCTTCCCCCGTAATACCCACTCCTCCACCTCTCAGTGAAATCACACTGCACCACCAGCTTCGGCAACAACCCCACGCCTTTCGTGTGGCCTACCCTGGGTATATACATTTCCCTGTATTGCATTGGGACATTATTCATCCTCCCAATACCGCGCGCTTCGTAAACGATCCTACAGCATTTGGAGTAGTATCACCCGACTTCCACACATCCGCATTCATGCCCGATACTGTCCGCAATGTTCCTTGCACCTCGAGACACCCTATGCTTCAGTACTGGATGTCTCCCGGACGGTGGGGTCCTCTTGTTATCCGTGGCTTTGACACGATAACCGTACGGGAAGTCTTACAGCAGATATTCACGTATCTGCATACTCCATTGACTGAGGTGGAAGCCAATTGGATTTCCCGGACGCCTCCGAATCGGAATCGATTGGAACTGGCGAAGTTTCATAGGAATTTTGATGTCTTCGGATGGCAGCCGCTCAATGGGACTTTTTTGAGGTCGGATCTGTTGGGTGGTCATAGACGATTCTGTGGCCTGGAGATGGTGCTCGAACATGGCGAATGGAAACTTTGTGTAGACTTTACTGCTGGACCCGTCCCTCGACTATGGGATACTATATGACACCGTAACGATACCTTCTTTGCTCTCACGGCGCTTCTCTAAAACATTCTCACGCATTGCTATCTCTAATTTTATCTGCTGTGTTGCTATTAATGATCTAAGAGTACTGTGAAGATATTTTGCATCGTCTGTGAACCGTACAAGTCATATCCACAGTGCGCAAAGACGGACGTTCACTCTCGCTGAAATGGCGACATGTACCTCGTGGACCTCAATGGGCAGATTTCGCAGAGCCGAAACATGATTGGTAAATGGCAACTCAGGGTTACGTTCGTCCACTATAGGGCTGCCATATTCTGACAAGGACAGCTTGATAGCCTTTCGAGTGAACAATAACGGGGAAACAGCTTCTATTTCTCAAGAAAAAGAGCACTTGCTTGTACTACCAAATCCCTCAGGAATCGGGGATCAAAGCAGCCACGAGTACTAAGTAGAAGTACTGTAGCACTAAAACGTCCGTTAGATACCCCAAATAGCTGCCCAATCCGTCGGTGCACGATTCGGTGGCACAATGTAACGTGAATCCAAATATGACCCTGAGATCGAAGTCGAACGTCAGACCAGAAATTCTCCTCCGTGAACGACTCTTACCGCTATACACCACATCGCCTCTATAGTAGTTCACCTCCACCTCCAGCCCCGCCCCATGTCCATTCAGAATTCTCACCACATCCTGTGCCTGGGCGCCCATACGGGCAAAACGGCTGACGCCTTTAATGCGTACTGCTATGTTCCTTACGTTCACGCCGTTTGAATCTAGGACAGCGGCGAGATTGTTCCATAGCTTGGTGGTAGCCTCGAATCTGTCATCGCAAAAAAGCGTTGTGTGTAGGACGTCTATGGAGAGGGACGTCAACGCCAAAGGAGACGGCTGGGAGAGCGTCTGGATAAGCCAATTCAGGCATTTGGGCACCCCCGCCTGGCTGCAGATGTACAGCGACCGGAGCCGGGAGGCTGAGATCGATTTGAAGAGCGGGTCTAAAACAGAACGGAAGCGTGAGCGAGCGTACAAGAGAATGTTGGTCATCACTGACCATTCAAAGTGACGGGTAGCCGAAGGTGCTCCAGTGGGCCGCTGATATGCATTAATAACCGTGTCGTAGATTGCGTCACGGCAGTATTTGGGGTGATTTTATCTCGAAGACGACAAAAGAGAGATAGACTTTGGATGGCAGCCACGTCGACGGGTGACGAAGGCGACAAGAAACAGTCAAGGATGGTACAGTAGGAAGAAGGCGTGGTGTGGATTGTCAATGCGCGCAGCTGCGGTTTAGATCGCACGGTTTGGACTTGGGATACGGTAGTGGCGTTCTCAATGCACACGTCCCCGTCTAAGATAAGGACCCTCAATGCCGGGAGCGTCCCGAGAAAGATGAGAAAACTGGAGACAGAAGGAAACAAAACGTGAGATAACTCCAGATACGTCAGCTTCGGCGACTCTGAGATGGCAATAATAGGTAGCTCCTCCCAGCTCTGCAACTTGTGGAATTTTATCGTCAAGGAGAAGAGCTTGGGTAAGAGAATGTTTACAATGTCTCGTATGTCGCTCGAGTCTCGCGGCCATACTTCATCCTGGTATGCCCCGACATGCAACTCTCTCACGAACGGCCCGAGATGAGGGGACGACTTTAAAAGTGCTGCGAATGTGGCTAGTTTTCCAGGACGGGAAAAGTTTGCGCTGGGGACACCTTGATACTCGACGTGATAATAAAATTCATCCGTTGAGTATAGACCCCCGGGGAAGGTGCAGAGCCCTTCAGGCTCGATGCGGACGTGAGAGAATAGGTGGGACTGAGCGAGGGGAGACCAAGATCGGTTAACCAGAGAGCATGAGCGTAGGGTAGACATGTCGAGGTGACATTCACTGATAATTATATCAATGAGTTCAAGGGGTATGGGAATGCGCTTATCCATATTTCACGTCAGTTGAATTTCCAATGAACACGTTTCGAACGTGCAGTTACAATACTTCTCTACACACGGTTCAATGCACTTCAAATCGACGAACAGGAGAGATAAGGCTCACGGAGTTATTTCCCGATATAAACGGTATTTTTACAAATTAAGCGTTTGTTCAAAAAATGAGGAGGACAACAGCGAACTCGAGGCCGTCGAAAAGCCGTGCCAGTGGGCCCCGGTATGATCCAGCTTGGGCCTTGAAGTTGTCGCCAAACATGTATCTACAACCGCTTTTCATAATTGCATGCTTCCTTTGGAAATATTAGCTGGGAACAAATAGAAAACTGATGCCAAGTGAATTGAATGACTAATAGAAGGTATGTTGAAGGCCGCTCTAAACCGTCCCGAAAGAAAGGGCCCCTCAAGTTAGTAGTTACTACCGCGCGCATCTTTGACCTTTCTGACATGCGCTATTCGATGTTAGAGTGCGTAGGTAGAAATTCTGATTCGGCTGCAGGGTTGACATTCTTCATGACTGTTGGTTGAAAAACTATGACTTGCTTCATGGGTTTGTGGAAATCCCAACTCTCGAAAGCTTGTGCGAGCCGGGACATAACGCGGTGGAGAACGTTCTCTCAAAGATGATGATAAGAAAGGATCACAACGTTCCAATCTAGCAGTTCGGATAATGAACCTAGGGACCCCTGATACTCCTCGGTCCGCCGACTCCGCCGAGGCGGCTGGCCGATCATCCTCCCACCATCCGGCGCCCATGAAGCCCTGGAAGGTGAGGTATGTTGCGCTTCTGAGGGCTTCTCGGTGTAATAAGCGCCTTACACACTCAACAACCTCCTTCCATGCCTCCAAGAAATACGGTGTTGATCACAGGGTACGACGATTCAAACGTCATGCTGCTTTAGTTCATAACTTGGTTAACGTGCAGTACAGGTATTGGAAACGCTCTCGCTCGAGAATTCCACAAACAAGGAAAGCTCAGGACTTTCTCCTCTGGTATATTGTACACTGAAAAGGTTGGTGTCAGATCTGGTTGTGTTTGCTACGGCCCGTAATGAAACTGCACTCTCAGAGCTCTCAAACTCTGGGATAAAGACATTTGCTCTTGATGTTACGAACGAAAGCAGATCATCTGGGTTCGCGACCAAGTGGCGGAAATTACTGGAGGTAAACTTGACATATTAGTCAATAATGCGTAAGCCCTCAGCTACTTTTGTTCTCCTTTTATTCATCATAAGTCTAGCGGTCAAAGTATGTCCGTTTCTCAAAGTGTATCCCTCTATCTCTATCTACACGTGTCTCCCTAGCCTTCTTGTCGGCCGCAGCTGATCTCGATATGAAGCGAGTACAGGATCTCTACAACGTCAATGTATTCGGCGTAATGCGTATGGTCAAAGCATTCGTGCCCCTTCTCGTTGCTTCGGGTGACGCGTGCATTCTTCAAGTCGGTAGTGTTGCTGGTGTAACACCGTATCCCTTCGGTTCGACATACAGTTCCTCGAAGGCCGCTCTTCACACATACGGAAACACGTTGCGTATTGAATTGTCTCCTTTCAAGTGCGCTTTCTTGTGCACTCAAATTAAACTTATGCCTAAATCATTCTTTCTCCCATTAGTATCAAGGTTGTCAACGTGAGCGTTGCATATGACACTCAAAATATACCTTCGGTAACCGAACTTTTACTCCTTTAGTTATGTACCGGCAGCGTGAAAAGCGATATCATCGAGACTAAGCTGAATCCGCTGCCCGGCAGCTCGTTGTACAAGTCCATCGAATCTATCGTCCTCGGAAAGCGAAAGGAGGTATCTCAAGGTATCTGCCCTTCCAATATTCTCCGTCTATTCTCTCACGTACTGTGTCCCCTCAGGAGGCGCTATGAGCGCTGAGGACTATGCCAAGAATGTGGTACTGGAAGCTCTGAAAGCCAATCCTCGGGCATGGCTTTGGGAAGGAAGCAAGTCGCGGTTTGTATGGATGGTGGATACTTTCCTCCCTCGTACTGCCTTTGTGAGTGTCCGGAAAACTTCACTCCGTCTTTCCTCACGAAACAATCCTTGTAGGACAACATGATGAAGAGATGGTATGGCTTGGACCATATCCGCTCTGGGCTCCAGACTTAAGTTGTTCGTACGAGTGCTTTCAATTATTTACCGTTGTAATTATATCAAAAGAACGATACCATTCTATTGTACCAATTATCAGAAGAGGTTGAAACACGATCCGATAGGATGATATCCCGGTGCATGTCAAGATTAACAAGCTCGGCATCTCTATGTACTGGGAATGCCGCTTCGTCCGTGCGCTTCTACAGCTCTGGGTAATTTGTCGCATCCTTATGGTATCGCGAAGGTGGAGGGAAAGACCTATCGCGAAACACGAGCTTGACAGCCTCATAATGGCAGTCAGCAAGAAATTTTTGCACCGGTATCGTCGCATGAAAACCTTCGCAATGAACAACGATGCAAACGCCCATAGTAGCTATAGCCTGGACACGTGGAATCTATACATCTAACTCGCGCAGTACTACGAGAATTTCGCCTTGGAGCCCGGTGAGAACGGCTGAGGTCTGGAGAATGGACGGTATAGAGTTCGTTTGTGTCAGGAGGAAATGTTCTTCATGCTGAGGAGAAGGGATTGTAGGGAAAATCAGGTCTTGGTGGGTAGGGCGATGCTTCAAATATACCTTTCTCTTGTACATATTGATATAACGAATGTAGGGCCGGCAAGCGGCACAGCCCGCTACCTTCATCGGGAACAGAAATTTATTTATTCAACCGTAGTATTAAAAAATTAAATAAAGGTATGCGTTATGTGTTGTGTTTCCTGATTTCGTCGAATTCTTGGAGGCAATCTAAACGCCCTACCTGTGTTTGAGGAAAAAGAAGAGATAGCACGTCTGCGCACAGTGCTTGAAATATTTGGTTACTTTTTATCTTCAATCCGGTGTCGTTCGAGAATGAGAGAAATGCCATGGGCATCTGCGATGTTGAGTAATTCGTTTTGTTGCAGGTGTTCAAGTACATTATCAAAGAGAGTGTTTATATAAGTGCGGTTGCTTTTCCAAATAGTAGTATTGAAGGAGTCTGAGGCCATTGGCGAGGGCAATAACCCAAACACACCTTGAGCACTGCCGGACATACAACAAAGCTCCCGATAATAGACCACAGCATCAGAGCCAAGAAGAACATCATAGCCATCGAAATTAACGACGAGACAAGACAAAATAAAGGATCCAGTGCCTTGAATACCCATGCAACTAATGTCACGGCGCTGTCTCAAATGCATTCCAACCTTTGGCCACCCAGAAGATACCACTGAATATTCATGAGTTATCACAGCTGCGTGCACAGGGATAACTTCAACAATAACCGGCGAAAACGTGGAGGTCATCGCAATCGATACACAGCAGAGCTAAGACAGACACGACAAATTGAGGAGGGGAAAGTGGAAGAAATGCCTGCCGGGCCCTTATCAATTTCCGACTAGCCGAGACATACGTCATTCTTTTTGCCCAAAAAGGATTGTACCACCTCGTAAGGGATCCCCTCACCAACAACGAACGAAATGCTGCTTGGCATTCCTAAAGCTACAACATAACCCCCAAAAATGAGTAAACAAGGAAGAAATCGTCATTCAAACGTTCAGCAACAAGCAAACCCAAAATATGCGATGATGACCAATCAACGGACAGTTCCGAAACAGCGCACGCGGAATAGGAGGGACAGGACTCAATTAGATCCTGCAAATCTACACCAAAAAAATTTGGTGTCATTAGCGTTCGCCAGAGACTCACTACCAAGGTAGCGGGAATGGAGGGAGCCATATTGAAATGACATCTAGAGACCTCGACGCTACTATATCATGTCTCTGATAGTATATCGGTTAGTACACGCGCCTGTCATTTCTATGGTACTACTGGTGTATGTTATCGCGCGAAAGCTGGGTTCGACTCCCAGTCAGAGAGTGTTTTATTTTTACGTATCTCCAACGGGCCGCCAAACAGATTGAGCTCTAGCCTCTAGCCTCAGGCAACGAACAAGTCTTTCACTTTTAAAAGCTAATGCTACGGTGGCACGAATCAACAGGCTACAACTGATTTCAATTTTCGATGATCGTCGGTGGGCGAAAAGATCGCAGATGAAATCAGGTTGGGTAACTGGTCGGTCATAAGCAGAAAGGAGGCGGAATGCCGCAAGAAAGGAGAAACAAGTTGCCGTCAGAGTTCAGTAAGGATAAGAGAGCAGAATCATTGTCGAAGTTAATGAGCCGTCGTCATCATATGACTACCTGGGGTCTAGCCGTGTCCACTGTCCACCGTAAATAGGCAGGTAAACGCCTTCCATTCGAATTGTCGACTCATCCATCATCGTTGCGACTATGGCCATCGAAATCATTGACCTTAGCCACCCACTCGATCCGTCCAACATGTCCCTCTATCCTGGCGACCCACCCTATACCTGTTCTCCTCATGCGACCGTCCCAGAACACGGCTACAGCGTCCAAGCCCTCTCTCTGTGCACACACACAGGCACCCACGTCGATGCTCCTTCCCACTTCTTTACCCAAGCCGAGTCCATCGACCAGATCCCCCTCGCTTCCTTTATACGCCCCGCCATGGTCATCGATGTCAGCCAAAAAGTCGTCCGTCGAGGGCGAATCACTTGGGACGACCTCAGCCTGAGCCTCGGTGACAGATCGGAGGCAGCCATAGTGCTCATCCGTACGGACTGGTGTAAACATTGGGGCAAACCCGAGTATGTCAACCATCCTTTCCTCGATGCAGATGCTGCTAGGCAACTTGTCGTTCGTGGTGTATCAGCAATCGGAATTGACACTCTGAGTCCCGACGAGACAGAGGGGGCGGCGAACGATTTCGGGGTACATCAGGCGATTCTTGGTGCTGGGGGGCTCATCGTGGAGAACCTGAGGAACTTGGCAGCTATACCTGAAGGTGCATATGTGAATTTTGTCCCTCTGAATCTGAAAGGTGGAGATGGCTCGCCGGTGCGAGCATTCGCGTATGTATCGTAATCTTTTCGAATCAATCTCGTTTATACCTCGTCTCTTCGAACGACAGTGCCGATCACGTATCAATGTCCACACAGTCTTTGCTGTCACTGTCCAAGCAATCTTTTCCGCCATTCCGTTCGGCTTGCGGGGCCTAACGCTAGACCTGAATCTTTGGAGTCCGTCGCGTCGCCGGCTTGCTTCGGCAACAACTCGGATTGGGCTTATTCGAAGCTTTTGCTCTCCTCTCTGGAAAAGAAAACATTGAGACTAGTCAAGAGAAAGGAAATACTCGACGCACCTAGCAACCTTTTGCTAACATGAATCGACAGAGATCATCCTTGGAATTATCCGGTCCATTTGCACGCTGATATCCTCAATCAATCCTCAGTGTATGCGTCTGAAATGAGAGCTTTGCAGGACGGGGTTCCATGGCAGTAAGGTATAGGCGAGGGTGCTGCATTTGCTGCAAGGTGGGATGTTCATTAGAGGGCAAGTGGTGGTTAACTTGACTCGGCGAATTCCCACGACTGGCTACAGCAAACTATGACGCATAATCCAATCGTCTGGAAAATCTCTTCTGTACTAAGCACTATGTAAAAACGAACATAAAACATCTTCTCCTGGTTCATATATATTAAATATCGATTAAAAGTAGCTGGATTGAGTACAAAGGTAACATACCTCTCTACATGGAAAGAGCCTGCATCGCATACTGGAGCGGCCAATCCAATAACAGCACAGTAACGCATTCACCTTGACAATCAGCCTTCTTGACCCGGCGATGAACGGCATCAAGTACAAGCCAGGCACCCGCTAAATTACTGCAATCTGTAAAGTGTCACCCATTAAATATTACAGAAGCTAGTGTGTGCTCTAAGTAAGGCAGATGTACCTATGATAGTCTGCATCTATATTCAAAAAGTCGATAAATCATCATGATCTCGCCTCAATGATAGCTATGGCATCGGCAACGTTCTCCTGGAAAGCCTCTGCTCCCAAAAGGTCCACAATCCCCGCTATGACAAACATCTTTTGCGGCTCAGGTCGTAGATGCGTCACAAATAGTTCTACATTCCGGTTCTAGAATGACGTCGCATTTAGCCACAAAGATATGTATAAGCAGCATAGATGACCCACTAGATATTCTTCGAATAGTTCATGGAACATCTGTACGGCACTGCGGGTAGGACATCAGAAGAGTTGCCTCGCTGTTCTCGTGACGAACAAACTCACGAAGCATCGCAAGTTTCCACATCAGCCATGTGAAACACTAGTACTTGAGCCAATTGCCTCCTTGGCTCTTCCGATGGATGGCTCTTATCTACTCCATAAAGCTCCAACCTTCTCAGCCGTTCTAATACACCAACCGTCAGCTTTCGGTATTTTTCCAGTAAACAAGAAGAATGAGTACCTTTTAACTGCGCCTGTGTTCGCTGTGACCAGTCAATAATTAGTATTAGGATTCAACAGTACAAAATTGAACAGACCAAAATCAAGATTCTCCCGGATCCTGACGATCAACACCCCAGGAACGTCTTCTTTCGCGTCGGGATTCTCGCTGATGGGTTTCCACCTATCCGTGCGAGGCAGGCGACCCTGAATTGACGGACAAGTCTTATCAGCTTCAATTCTGGGATTGAGTATCATACTTACAAGAATCGTCATACGCGTCTTGGATGACCGGTGCACGACGAGGAGAAGGGAAATGACCAGGCTAACACCAACCCCCACCTCTACGTTCCACACTATCGATAGCACAAAGGTGAGCGTCATCAATGCCAGATCTACCCATGCTCGCATCCTTCATGCCATCAGTGCTGTTGTCAACACGAAAGCCAAAAGCACGTACTTGATATAATACCTAACATCGTGCGGGGTTTCTGCGAGTAGAGATATCACAACAAGGCAGATACTAGGTCATGAGTGTGCTAAGTCAACGTATCAGAACAATTCAACAGAGACCTACATTGATGCCAAAACACACTTGGGAAGGTAATAGAGGAAAGGAAGGAGGAAGAATGTCGCCAGTAGAATCACGCCGGAGCAAACGAGAGACGCCATTTGGGTCCGTCCGCCTACGTCACCGTTTATCTTCGACCTACAAACAGTCACCTCAGCCGACGAAACTGATGACATGCCGGGACCTATCTCGTACCTTGTAATCGAGCCGTACGCAGGAAGCGTACCAGGAATAAACGAACTGACAATGTTGCTAGCTCCCAGTGCCACCAACTCGCGGTTCGGGCTTATGCTGTACCCAAATCTAGCTCCATTTTGCTTCGCTGAAACGATGCTGTCCAAATAACCTATGACCGCGATCATACTAACAGCGCACCATCAGACTTGACATTTTCAACGTGAAACAAGGACCACTCACACTGCAGTCGACGTCGTGCGCCGGAGATATCGCACATTGGAAGGTCGTAAAGGGAACCTGAAAAATGAAGCTCCTGTATTTATAGGCACGGAGCCCAGGATATCCACGCCATCTTTATCCCAAGCAAACTCGGCCGACAGTACTGGATTATTGGACGAACATCGAACCATGACGAAATATTCGATAGAAAGCACGTACTCGTTGAAACAATAACGACCACCAAGACCTCAGGTATCCGGTATATCCACCAATACTTGACAAAGCTCTGCTTCGCTCTTCTCATGAGAATGAGCGTAAAGAGTGCACCAAAGCTGATAGCTGCTGTAGTGATATTTGTATGTCCTAGGAAGTGATCTAGTATGAAGATGAACTTGTCCCATGTTGTTCCTGCCCCTGGATGAAGGGCGTGTTCCAAGGCGGTCAGGCCCAGCATAGGTATCAGCTGCTCGCTGCAGAGACGCGGATTAGATGGCTACCGAGACGCGGAAATGTTTGTACTCACATGGTGATGACAACCGCAATGGCCGTAATAAACCCTCTCAGCAACGCCCGGCTCAGAACGACATCGATGAACCCCAGTCTGAAGAGCCCAAGAAGAAAAGTTATGAGGCCGGCCTAACCTCGACTGTCAGAAGCGTCCGTCAAGAACACATACATGCAAGTCCCACCTGCAGAGTGATAATCGTCGCAACGTGCAAACCCAGCCTATCGCCCTCCCCAGAATGCGGATCAGAT
The DNA here is from genome assembly GCA_030435615.1 of Armillaria luteobubalina. Lineage (NCBI taxonomy): Eukaryota > Fungi > Basidiomycota > Agaricomycetes > Agaricales > Physalacriaceae > Armillaria > Armillaria luteobubalina. Next base: position 770,963 of record JAUEPU010000019.1, on the reverse strand, counting down.
AGGTCATGCCGTATATCATCGACAGCCTGACCGAGCAGCAGACTCAGCGCAGCCTCAGGTGCTACATTCAGCTGCCTCGAAGTTCCGAGAAAGGCGTATACGATTCCAGGAAAAGAAGCCGCGAACTAGGAATAGGAATATGTAGTCAGCACCCCCTCTACCCGACCCCGAATAGCGTAAAGACGCACCAACCCCGTGGTCGGATTCAGCTTTGCGAGCGAAGACGCATAACTGACAGATTGGGGTATGAGCATGCTGGCCACGGTCATTCCGGCGAGAACGTCGCCGCCGAGCCTGTTGTAATCATGAGAAGGATGGCCAACCTGTGGAGGACGAAAGGGCGCACAGCGATAAGGAATAGCTCGGGATCCACGCGGTAGCTGGGATGTAATATTTTACTCGTTTCTTGAACTTGGTCCGATGGTCGACTCGAGCTGGAAACGCGAGTGAGTGCCAGTAGTGCTGGTGAGTCCTGCTGCTCACTTTGCTCTGATATGCTTCCATACTGCCTGCTGCTCTGGCTTTCGACGTCTATCAGCCCTTCCCCTTCGCTTTGAGGTGTGTCAATCCCGTGTAGTGAACTTATGGAGGCCGCTGACGATACAGTGCTGAATATTGGCGCTCCGTGTCCACGTCGTGAACTGGCCATGACGGTAGGTGGTACCCAGAGAAAAGCAGAGAACACTCGTGAGGTATCAGGTCAAGAAAGGAACAGCTGCTATAAATACTTTTCTGGAACAAGGAGCCAATAGGAAAACAGACAATATTGTTGCGGCTTTCAAACAGAATCCCGGGGCGCCGCCGAAAGAATAGCAACTGTATTTAGCAAAGAGTTGAGCCACGGCTGTATAAGACCAGCTGGACACTATACGTGTGTACATGTTTTTAGATCCCAAAAAATGACCCATTATTCCACCAACAAGAGATGTTAGACATACCACGCCTTATCGTGTATCAAGGCGTAGGGGGCTCCTGCAACCTGGCCTCTACCATAGATCCTTCCGCGTCGACAGGCCACAGACAATTCCTAAACACGTTCTCAGGATCGTACTTTTTCTTTATCTCCTTGAGCCGCGCGAAATTTTTGTCGCCATAACACGCAATCGTCCGTTCCGGCGCTTCATGCCTGCCGAGGAACTAGGAACAACATCAGTGACAATATACACGGTGTAATAGGATGATGAGACTGACACTGGGGAACGGACCGCCTCTATGGACAGGTTTAAGGGTACCCCCAATCCACTTGAGCAACGTCAGCATTCTAAGCGTCTAACAAGGGCCCGAAATCCACCCACCTCTTCGGCTGACTCCTCACACCTGTCGTCTATCACTCCCATATCCCATTGATGAAGCGCGGCAATCGTGAACGCCGCCTCTCTCTGTTCCTTTGGGAGGCACGAATCTTCGATATCAGTGATCCGGCCGCCCGTCAATTCAAAGAGCCAAGCTGTCGATCACTTTGTGAGCCCTAACAAACATAAATGACCATGTATTCTTACTGCAGCCATCAGGCGAGTCCGAAAAATTCAGAACAGTCTCATGGATGATATCATCCGGTAGTGAGGTGATCAAGGCTGACCGAATGAACCACTGTCGGCCAGCTGAAAAGTATATCAGTAATCCATGAGTGAGAGTGAATGAGAAATATAACCTTTTCCCCGAAGGACCTGCGCCACGCTGTCTTGCTGATGCAAAAAACTTTTTTCGTCCACCTCATTCAAGAGGCAGGTGTCTCCGGTCCAAGAGGATATCGCAGCTAGGTATTCTTGTCCTTTTTCTTTCGTGCCCACGTAGCACATCTGGATGACGACGAGGGATGCTTTCCCCTCCGGTCCAGCTGTGAGCAAGACATTGGCATACAACTCCCGCGGGGCGCCCTTGACACAATCACGGAAGTGTTTCAAGAGAGAGGCAGCCGTAGCTTTTTTGAAACGACTTCATACTGTTCTGAGAGAAGGTTTGAACGGAGTAACCAGAGGAACGTACTATATGAGATTTCCAGCGAACACCACGGGTACTGGATATGCTTTTGCTTTGTAACGAGTGGCGATTCCAAAGGCTGGTCCAGCGCCGCGTACTGCCCACCAAAGGTCTGCCGGCATCGTTAATAAAGACTATATGTAAGAAAACTTAAATGATACATACCAGGATGGGAATTCTCGTTCACGACGACTATCTTTCCATTCGCCAGAACCATCTCGACTTCGACTAGATTGTCGACGCTCAAACCATAGAGACGCCCGAGAAAGCCAAAACCTCCTAGAAGCATGATGGATGATCCCACAGGATGGGCAGCACTAGAAGAAGTCAGTAATGAGAACTAGGCAACGGTTTCAGAAACTGAGAAGTGATTGGCAACAGTCGCGGATTCGCGAAATGACCACGGCAGTAGAGACCCTCGCCTACAGATGCCCTGCCAGTTCGGGTTTCGGCCGAAAATACCAGAGCAAGCATGTCCGAGTCGTCGTTCAACTAGGATCCGATAACAACGGGTTCGTCTGTAGCAAATGCGGACGATGGGGCCTCAAAAAACCAACAAGCGCTTCCTGGACCAAGCGTTCGGGGAGCACCTTAGACCACCGCTTTCTGCAACAGCTGGTACAAGGCTTCAGCTCGGTAGCAGCAGGGCTAAGCAGTCTCTGAGCAAACCAAGCCGCAGTAGAATATACAGTTGCGCCATGTTCTCCCCAGATGCATCGGGCAGAAATCCCCAGAAGTGAAATAACGAAGTGTATAACTCACAAAGGAACGTGATAGGGTATCCCATCATTCTTCCCCGACAATGAGGTAGCCTCCAACGGATGTGCAGCGGTGTACATATCAATCTCCTTTTGGCGCATCCCTGCTCCAAACGTCACAAAAGCATGTGAATGCACAGGCTCGGGAGGTGACAGGATGTTTAGTTGTGCAGAGGGTAGATTCGAGCTTCCAGAAAACGGGGCAGCGGCAGGGGCCTCGGTCCATGTCGAGTAGGACGAAGAAATGTTTACGTCGGCAGGGAGGATGACTCGGCTCGGGTTCAGGTACCCAAAAGGGTCGGCGTCGGCGGGCGCCTGGGAGGTACCTGGTGCTGGTGGTGCAGAGCTGTTCGAAGAGGTCGGAAGGATGATAACAGGGGAAGCAGGTGGGGCTAAAGGTGGAGATACAGAGTCTCCGTCAATATTGGTCCTCCTTCTATTACTCGATGGGCCCTCTAGGAAATGGGCCACAGCCTCTGAGGCTAGATGGTACGAACGAAGGTTGGCATCTTCTTCCCGTCGCCGTTTACCGTTGGCTGGTTGCTTGCCTTTGTTATTCGTGGCGGACTTCATGTCCTTGAGGCTGGTGAACCCGCCTGGAAGGTCAGAATTTGGGACCTCGATGTCTATGTCCACGATCTTGCTGACATCAAGAACGATGTCTCCTCCTACAGCCCAGCCTGCAGTGCCATATCCGCCAGCTTTGATGGACGGTGACAAGGAGTGTTTTAAGCAGAAGAGCATGACGCTGTAAATATGTCAGCAGTGTGCACACAGAGTATGCGCAGAAGAGACGTACGTGCTAACGTCTTCTGCATCGACAGGGCAGACGACAGCCTTTGCAAGTGATTTTACATTCCCGTTGAACATTGTCGTGTACTCAATGAAGCTAGGTGGAACCTTAGTGATATCCACAGCACTACGACGGTGACATACTGGGGATTCCCTCGCATGAACACCTGTCCCTTCAGCGACGCATGGAGTTCCTCGAAGAGAGGCTTGGGCAGAGGCGACACGATGACGGGCTCTGCCTCCTTTGAATCCGAATTGAAGTCTGTCATGGTGCCGGACGACGAGTAGAGCCTCTGTTCTGAGCGTGACGGTAGGAATAGGGTGTTCTCATGTGCAGCACGGCTTAAATACAGCGGTAAGGACCCTGTTGATGGTCGGAAACGAAAATGAATTACTCGACCGTGACGCGAAGGAAGCGGCGTGCCAAACATGGAACGCGCACGCGCCACTCACAATGATGATCGCTGAACTTTCCCACGGCTACTTTGACAAAATTGCATTGTCAAGTGCTAGTAAAGTGGGTATCAAGTAGACGCCGTGTTATTTCTGGAACTCGGCTAGTACGTCTTTTCGGGCTGACACAAGGCGCCAACGGTTTTTTCGAAGGGAGCTGTATTGTATACATTACTTACGACAAACTCGAGGGTCGCGCCGTCTGGTGACGGTTTCTCCAGCATGGAGGCAGGATTGAATAGAGCTGTTAATTGCAACCGGCGTTACAGTAGCCATCTCCCTAACAAACTTTTCTTGGGTCCAACTTTGTTGATACAATGAAACACCACGCATCAGACGTTACCTAAAAATACCAGAGACTAGGATCGTTTAGTCAATGGAGTAATTCAAGATCATACGGAGGCCGAAGACAATCGTTCACCGCATAGAATCTGTGTCTGGGCTGGTACCTTTGTGAAAGGATAAGCAGACAGAAGCGCCCTGGAAGTTTTTGGATCATGCCATAATACCTATGCTTAGGTTACTGCAAGCATAGCACCCGGGCTATCCCTGTCGAAAGTAAAGTTGTCGGTAACAAAGTCTCCTTCGCCAGTTGCCCATGACCGTTCATATAGAAACTTGGGGGTAGGGAGGCATAGATAACACACAGAACGTGGAGTCAGGTGGAGTCAAAGCATCGCTGGTACCTTTGCCACAGAACCGGGACTCCAGGCTTGGCGCTGTGACATACTACTGTATCCCCATCAAGATTCAGTATGGATAGTAACGGATCACCAGACCAGTGCCGTTCAAAAGGCTCAAGACAGAAATGAGGCGGCGTGTACGACAGGCGGAAAGCGCGCCAGCGACTTGACGTTCGAACCGACACGACTGTCAAAATCAAGTCAAAATCAAATCGAATTCACAACGGTGCGGTTCGAAAACTATGCGTCATCGATTGATCAATCACGTCGGATCCAAACAAAGCGACCTTTGCCGGCTACCACCACGGGATGCCTCACGACCGCTCACCTAGACGGTACAATGACGACCAAGAACGTGGAAGGAGGGGACGAGAATCATCACCTCCACGGGTTCCTACTTACAGACGAAGCCGAAGTCGGAGTCCAGTGAACAAACGACGAAAATACTCAAGGTCGACTTCGCGTGATGGAAGGAGATCAGATTCTCGAGACAGGAGACGCTCAACTTCTCGTGACCGGCGGAAGAGGGAAGGAAGATCACGGAGGAACAGGTCGTCGTCGTCGTCCAGCGCATCTTCCGTCGACAAGAAGAAGAAGAAACGACGGAAGGACAGCAAGGAACGACGAGAACGAAAGGAACGGAAAAGGGAAAAGAAGGAGCGGAAGGTGGGTATATCCTCTTACTTTGCATTACCTTGCGCTTACGTTCACCTGAAGAAAAAGAAAGCTGGGGCCGTTCCTCAGTGGGGCAAATACGGAATCATATCTGAGATTGAGTACGGACTGTCAGCTCCCCGTCGTTCCATAATATGCTCACCAAAGCTCAGCATATTCTCCAAAGGCCCGGAGTTTCACACATGGCTCGTCGAAGAACGCAAAATAAATCCTGAAACAATCTCAAAGGATCAGAGCAAGAAGGAATTTGCTCGTTTCGTGGAAGATTTCAACACGGGTCAATTCCTGTTCATCGGCTCCGTTTTCACTGATCTGACTGTGCACCAGCAACGCTCCCCCATGAGAAATACTACAACATGGAAGCATACGAACGGCGCATGTCTGCCCTGCGCTCAGGAGAGTTCGTGCCTCCATCAGACGACACGTATGACCCCCAAGCCGACATGAAGGCGATCAGTGGCGCTCACAAGAAGAAGCTGGTGGAGCATGAGAGCTACATGAGCCGTGAACAGCTCATGGAGCTGAGAAAAGTACAGAATGAACGAATCGAGGTAAGTTGCATCTCTTGATGAATATACCACCTTGAATTGACCTTTCTTAGGCTGGAAAAATGAAGCTGCTGGGCATGGATATAAAGACAAACATGGGAGTACGGATGGATGGAACAGCTTTTGAATAATAGATTGTAATTTGTACCAATACGTCACCGTAGCCGGTTCCAGTGGAAGACGCAGTCATATGCATATGATTCTCTGCAAAAGTCAGCCTCGGCTCCTTCCCTCTCGACCACCATGAGCAAGAAAACTGACCTCCTTGTCCTTGGTGCGACCGGTAGGAAATTCCTAGCGTTTACTTTCATATCTAAAACGTCATCCGGCAACAGGTATAACCGGTCGTCAAACAATTCGCTACCTCATCAGTCACCCTCAACGCTCGTCCTTCACCTTTTCCATCGCCGGTCGCAGGAAGGATGCTCTCAACGCTATCGTCGCAGAATTTTCGCTGCCAGACACGGTCGATGTATTCCTAGTCGACGTTACGAAAGCGGATCAGGTCGAGGCGGCGGTAAAGACGACTAAAGTCGTCATCAATACTGTAGGTCCATTTTGGACGTACGGCACGCCGGTCGTTAGGTCCGTCGTCTTTTCTTTCTCTATTTCTTCTGTTGACGTCCAGCAGGGCCTGTGTGCAGAATGGCATCCACTACGTTGACCTCACCGGGGAGCATTTCTGGGTCAAGGACATCATTCAAGAGTATGCCTCTCTCTTATCTTTCCATTTTCCAAGGCTCAGTCCCGCAGATTCGACTATTTTGCCACCAAAACCGGCTCGATAATCGTGCCAACATGCGGGATGGACTGTATACCCAGCGACCTCTGCGCTTATCTCGGTTCCAAGACTGTTCAGAGCCCCGTCGACAGCTCGACCACGGCATGGCACTTTGACGGGGCGGCCTCTGGAGGGAGCCTCGCGACGCTGTTCACGATGATTGAAGACGTCCCGCGCCTGAAGCTTCGCTGGGCTATGTCCCATTATGCTCTGAGCCCCATCATCGGTATGCTCCCAGAGAAGCCGTTTGGACTCGTACGAAAACTGCGCATACCATACAGCGACGAGACACTGGTGGGCGGACGTTGGTTCATGTCCAATGTCGACAGAGCAATTGTGCAGCGGACGTGGGGGCTGCTTGAGTATGACGTGATGGAGGCGCGTTTGGAAGGAGACGCGGAACGGTTGGAGGCGGCTGAGAAGGTCCGGTACGGTCCTCGGTTCACGTATGGCGAGCTGAGTATCCGGCCTAACGTTTTCATGGCCGCCGTTGCGTCGTTGGGCCTGATCTTGAGCTTGGTGGGCTTGATGATAACCCCGGTATGTGCCAATGTCAACAATGAGTTCTTCGATACTCACTCCTACATAGATACGCATTATCGTCAAAAAGTTTTCTCGCAAGCCCGGGGAAGGTCCCAACGACTCGGAGGTGGAACTAGGCGGTATAGACTTGGTCAACATTACACAGTCTGGGTCGACGTACGCCAAGACGACATTTAAAGGGCACGGGGATCCTGGGTATCTTCTTTCTTGCAGTACGTTTGCCAGTCTTTCATGTAAGCAACGTTAACTCTGGAGCCTGCAGTCATGGTAGCAGAAGCAGCACTATGCCTTCTTCACCCCGAGACGATCCGGCCATTTGCACGACATGGTGGTGTCCTGACTCCAGCTTCAGTCATGGGAGATACATTGGTGGAACGCCTGAATGCAACAGGGCGCTTTGAAATCGAGAGTGTCGTCCTGAAGGGCGGCCAGGATAACAAGAAGACGATTTGAGTGTTGGAGTATTGGTTTTGATTATCTTTGAACGCATATACCGGGATATAAAATTGTTACAAGTGTTTCTCGAGCCAGGAATTGTCAAAGCACCACGACATCAGCATCGGTTCCGTCAGCGCCATCAGAGTCGCAGGAGATGCAGGCCGTAGAGGAGACAGGTGGCGAATCTTGTGCTTCTGAGTCAGTGTAACTGAAGATATTGGTACCTGGTATGCATTAAAGTGAAAAAGCTCAGCGAGTCGAACAAGAATTACCTTCAAGTTCTGAGATACTGCGGAGATGTCAATCATAGAGAAAACTATAGGAAATCCGACGTTTACCTGGTGAACTTTCCTTCTCCCTTTTCACGGTCTTGGCGGCGGAATTGGACGAAAAGTCAGAGTCAGACATGGTGGTCAGAAGGAACCTGTCCCGATTTCCGACTCGCGTCGCGTCTATCACGTGCGGCATATTAACGCGCTTTGTGACTTTGAGAATTCACTTCAAGTTTGAAAATCGATGGTTGTGGGGTCAGTCCTACACCTTTTTGGTCCAATCTTTTGTATTTAGGCAATCACATATTGCACGAGCTCATGAATAGATTCTGGCCAAAGGAAGATTCACCACTAATTGCCAGAAAACCTGCTGAAATATTTGAAGATTTTGATCATATATCCCAGTTGAATAGGATACCCTGGTCCTGTCTCTTACTGGCCTGTAAAACTACCGATATGTAAACACTTAGAAGGAAAAATTAGGGAAATCAGGTCTTGAGGCTGCAGCAATGTTTCAAAGGCGTGATAGTAGATAATTTAGATTTATTTGCGTCTACATTCGAATTTACAATTGTGCCGGCGCCCCGAGAATTGTCTTGACCATTCCACTCATGATTCCCGTCCCGTCCTCCGTCTTGAGCTCCTCATACCAGTCCAGCGTCTCCTGCGGGTCACCCAGCTGGTGTGTCACCCCAGACCGCTTCCTCGCACGTAGCACCAGCTCCGCCGTACGTTGTCCCCGCTGATCCTGGAAATCTCGGAGAACAGCGCGAAGAGTTTCTACATCTGGTTTTGTCGCCGATGCAGGGGATATCCGGTGTTCTCGAAACAGCTGTTGAAGGACAAACGCGTCTTCGAACGCCTGGCAACCTCCTTGCCCTAGATCTGGACAAGTAGCATGCGCGGCGTCGCCGATAAGAAGTGCACGCCCAGATTCAAGGTCGATGAGTGTGGGAAGCGTCTTGGTATCGTGTATTTCTACGCGTGCGACCTTGAAGGGATCTAGCTGTTCAATGAGTCTCTGGACAGCTGGATGCCAGTGACCGAAATGCTTGGTAAGGGTAGATCGGTATTCTTCCGGATTTTTAGGCGCAGAGGAAAGAGGAAGAGGGACGTCGAAGAAGAAGTAATAGTGTGTCGCCGACATAGGCATCAATGATACTCGTTTGCCCTCGCCGACAAATTGCGTCCAATTATCCTTTGATATTAGTCCCTGTAATCCCCCATGAATAAAGACAGAGGAAGAAAATAGTGAATCAAACCTCAAACTCCTTCATCTCAATCGGACCATTCCAGTTTACATATCCGACATAATCTCTCTGAATTTCTGTCTTAGTGACCTGGTCGCGCAGCTTGGAATGTGTCCCGTCCGCGATAACGACAAAGTCCGCTGTCTCTGTCGTTCCATCTTCAAATGATACAGTAAGCAACGTCCTCAGAAGTCGAGTAAGATACGGCACGCTTCTGGAGGTGGATGGGTGCTGGAGCATTGGCATCGAGGAGCATCTTCTGCAGCTCGGATCGTGCTATAGGGTATGCCCGTTGCTTTACCTGCGAACAATTCGGACCAAGCACTAACCGTCAGTGAAACCCTACGCACCTCCTCGTACAGGGGTAGCAAGCTGAAATCGCAATACACCTCGCCACTATCCCACTTCCGGTAGCTCATCATATCCATTCGGCCAGATACCCTCTCAACTTCCTTGAGGAGCCCAAGCTTGGCGAGGACCTTGATGCCGTTGCACCAGACGGAGATAGCTGCGCCAATGGGTCGGAGATCCGAGACTCGCTCATAAACAACAGTTTCGTGGCCATCCTGCTGCAAGGCAATAGACGCGGCCAGCCCACCCATGCCGGCTCCGATGATGCATACCTTCATATTGGGAGCAGGAGTTGGTAAGCAAAGGAGCGTGATTCACCTTTATCTATGTCTCTGGATCCGATAAGTATCCAAATCGGTCTAGAGCTTCGCGCACCCCGCGGCGTGCGAACATTGCAGATCAGGGTATAATGAAGAGTGCAGCTTAGAATGTGGGGAAAACTTTGAGAGGACCTCTACGGCCAGCCTGAGAGAGAAGGAGAGAGCGCGTTTAGGCGAAGATGGTGGTAAAGAGAACTGTATGCAGCGAGGAGGCTGATGGCGGTAGAAAAGCAAGAAGGGCAAGGTTTCGCTTGAAAATTATTTTCCGTTTTTACCTATTTTGTTCACTCAGAATCAATACAAAATCCGTGGTCAAACTATTTTTATGTGTCACTTCGATCTAAAATTATGGTGGTAGGGGTGGTACGGAGCGTACACATTTGCACTGAATGTATTGGAAATTCGCTCTTTCTACTCGACCATCAGTGTCCCACCCTTGCAGCAAAATCGGCGGCTTTTCTTCCTGTACCGCGCCCACCGTAGAGACCCATCTTCAAGGCTATTATTTTGGACCATACAATAATAAGTAAGGGGACTGGAGAAAGATGAAATACCAAAGTGATATCCATTGGTTCGCTTCAGAAAAAGGTTGCGATGTGAGTCAGGTATTTTCTTCCGTCTGATTGTGCTCCAATATGTTTTTCAGGGAAGTGAGCAGAACCATTTTACTCTCCCCTCCACGACGACATCAGGATTTACTTGAAGCCTCGCCCTGCCCACTCCCAGTTTAGTGACCACCCATCAATGATACTAGTCTGATTTCTCCTACGGGCCTTGCTGTTCATGGCAGACAATACCTCCAACTGGAATGTACAATGGCCATTCTCCTGCCCTGGCTGCTACTCTCACCAAGCTTCATCTGGATAGTCCACGGATCAAGGATGTGGCCACCATTGACGCTTCCAGCGTCGCTAGCTGGGAGGTGGTTAATGCAACAATGCGATAATGCCGGTTTACGATTCCTTCGCACTTTGCCGATACCAGTCGGTCAAGCTCATTCTCGGTGACAAGGCTCCACCTCAACCTACTCAGGCGTTCAGGAGCTCCGCGTACTCTCCAGAGCTTCGAAAACTATTGGGCGACGTCCTGTTCCCATTGTATTGCGATATCAAACTAGTCGGCCTTGATACAGACCTTCAACGCTTCTTTGGACGAACATCCTTCTAGTATTGTCTTAGTGAGTCTGCCCATGACCACGGTTTGCGCTAACTTGGCAGCCTTCGTACTAGGACCTTTGATAGAGTTGCGGAACTGTCGACGTTTGTATTAAAGTACGTAGAATCACCCTTTCCCAAAAATTATCATGATCTCGTATCAGAGTCATGTCAGGGAACCCGCTGGGATACATCCTCAGAAGCATCAGGAAATTCCTCTTCCTGACTGGGATGGATGGTTCGGTGGAAAGGCCTCAACGTCTGATGATCAATCCAGTCTGGGTTGCTCATCATTGTCATTACTTGGAAATGTAAGCTGTCACTCCGTTTCCCGTTTTTTTTTTCACAAATTTTGTGCAGAGAAAGGTCAAGGAAGACTGATGACGGTTAGGTTGATGTCCACTTACGTCTGGGTTCGGTATACAGTGCGTCCAGGTCTATCAGCTCATAGTTGGCACTGACATTGTTCTTAGTCGTGCCTACTGGAATAGTGAGTATCATTTCTACACCTGGGTGCCTGTATATGCGTCTCGAAAAATACGGGCTGCGTTCCTTGGGCCGTCGTTCGCAACGAGTCTTTTGTGGACGCAGTGCTTCCAGGGGGGCGAAAGGGCGTTGGCCTGCAAAGCTTCACGGTATTGGGTGATGTTGATCAAGCAGATCTGAATATGTGCCATCAATATATCTGTCTTGTACTGCATATAGCACTACACCTCCCGCAGCAATACTACTGTGTGTCAGAGCTATGTGTGTATCAAAAATTCCTCGTCGATGGTGCGCTGAAGCATAGTGCCGGACATACAACTCTAGTATCATTCATGAGGATAAGAATGACCGCTAGGCTTCTGTGGCGGAGAGGTGTGCGACTTTCCCTCACTGTCAGGGATGGAGGCTCCGAGTCGCTGCCGGAGGGCTCGTGTGTATGTCTACCTCCCGCATCGGTGAGTTTGCTTCAACCTTTGTTATCTTTTACGACATTCCAAGTTCAGGGATATCTTTGTAGTATTGATATGCGGCGTAATCTGGCGTGATGTTGCTCTTCTTGTCCCATGCGGGGCCAATGTAGACTGCCTCAGTGCCTCGACCAGGAACCACATCTCCCGCCGCTATATAAATGCTACATTCCAAGGCCATGGTGCGGCACTTCGCTCGTAAAGAGGATACCTTCCAGCGTCTGGAGAAGTGACAGGGTGATTGGGGTTAGTTTACATCCAGATGCTCCCGATACTAGGGTTCGGATGCAAGGTTTGCGCACTCTTCTTTCGGTCAATTGAATGTTCACCGTTAATCTGTTAGACGTCCTTGTACTACCCTGAGAAAGCGTACGTATCCCATCGCTTCTTTGAGCCTTTATGACAAGTATATCAGCGACGAAATCACAAGTTGCAAGCAATTACTTGGTACTCCACTGTAGCCCTTCTAGCGTCGCAGTCTTTAGATATCTCTTTGGTAGTCATCGCTATAAACAGGCTTCAGTTAGGACTCGGCTGTGCTTAATGTACCCACAGTGATTCTTCTTGCTGTTGTCCATGTACGAATATCAACGGCATCCCGACCTTGCTGTGCATTCAAAGTTCCGCGGGAGTATTCGCAGTGTCGTGTGACAGAAAAAAGATAGAAAAACTCGTCTCCTTCCCCCTCACAGTAATATAAACTTATTCTGGGGAAGATTGGAAATAATCCACAAACCCGTTTCTCGACGCCTGGCTCCTCGACCCGGAATATCATCGGGCCAGTCGAAATGAGCTCAATCCAAGTGTAATCTGCTGAAAGATCCGGATATCGATGAGCGCTGTGGCGGCCAGGCCAGTCCAGTCAATAAATTCGTTGTCATCGCACTGTACCTTGGCGGCATTTTCTGTTTCAGTCTGTTTCGGTCGCGTCAATTAGAGCCAAAGTTGGAAAAACGTGAACCTAGGCCGCCGGGGAATGCCGGAGCTTGACGCGTCTGTGGCAGCTCAACGGCCGAGTGGCGGATCAGCAAAGCCATATAAGTACTGGTTGAAATAACTGGCAGCGTTACTCACTCTCTTACGACCTTCACGATTCCCACCATGCTCGTCGCCTTCCCGTCCTCGAGTCCTGTGCCGTCCTCAGGTTCCTATATACCCACCATACCGGACGAGGACGAGGAGGACAACACGCGCCTTGATTTTTCTCACCGCCTTCGCTTCCCGACAACGGATGATTCACTGCACAAGGAAAACATACCACCTCCTCATCGCCACCGTCGCATCTCCCGTACCACTTCACTGGTGAGCTCGAAAAGGCCACCACCGCCGTTGATGCGCAAGGCGTCGTTTCATCACCCAGAGAAATACGTGAGTTCCCAAGTAAGCCTTATCAAAGCCTGCAAGAACTCATATGCGATTCAGCAACGCCTCCAAAAAGCTGCAGTAGCAGAACCCCAACTCGACTTTAAAATTCTACTCGTCAGCAGCATACGTCTCAAGGACCAGCCATTCTCCGACTCCAGTTTCCCCCGGCTATGCTCCAAGAAGCTTCCCCCGCTCTCCCTATCTACGCCCCCCCTCACCACCACCACAACTTCACAATCTTCTTCCCTAATGTCACCCCGCACGCCCCCTTCTTCTCCCAAACCCAAACCATGGCGCGGCAACTCAGCCCTACCGAAACGGCCACCCCTCCCACAGTGGGATCTTGTCTACCCAGATCTAGCGGTCAAGAAGACAGTGCTAGATGCGGAGATCCCGGAAATACTGGAGGCAGACTGAAGCAAGCAGTCTGCATTCATATGCATTAATGGACACTGTCGGAATGCCTGGCGCTTTTTTGCATTCTGATTCTCTCGCCCCCTTACGTATGCTGGTTGGTTGGATTCTTTGTTGTAACAGATCGTAACTTATATTGCAATCGGGTCCGGCGTGGGTACGCCACATGGGGCCCGTTTATTTATTTCGTACCAGCATTTTTTCTTTTTAGCATTTTACAGCAGCATTTTATTTCGTTTCCATCGAGCAAGCCCTTCCACTTTTTTCTTTGATTCGACCTCAATAGTGCGTTATACCAGTTAACTTTGTTGTCGTGACCCAAGGAACATCATTCACTCGGCTACTTGAACAGATCAGGCCTGATGTGGCGGACCACATTACCCCCCGTTCTGTCAGTAATAAGTATTCTGTGCTTCCTGCTTATCATGGATCCTCGTTCGTTCTCTTCATTCAAACCAGCGGCGCCTCACTTTATAGTTAATTCCCGAACTGAGGCTTCATTGAAGGGGGACCTCTGGGCTTGCGCTATCGTTCCTCTTGTCATACAACCAACCCACTTTGGCTCCATACTCCGTCTCTGGCTTCTTCAGATGGAAGTCCTTTGGTGCCAATCAGATATCGCTGTAGACTTTCCGAGCTCGGACCCTTACGAAGCCCTTCTCGTCATCTTCCTTTCGCTGTTATGGGCTCCCGACCCTATGCCTCGAGGCTTATCTCCTGAGAGAACTTCGCTTTCCTGGGCGCCTATTCCGGCTAAACAGCGTCTGGCGTTACCTCCCGCGCCGTAACATCGTCCAGAGTAAATCTCACCTCGCCTTTATCGATCGATAACTGGAAGAATTCTGCTTCAACGTAAGGATTTGGGTGATACAAGTTCGTGGTGTGCGTTCGTCGGACTCTTCTCGAACGTGTGTGGTCCATATCATTTCACATTCGAAGTCGAGTGACCAGGCTATTGTTAGGCGCTAACGAAACGTTTGCAGAGGTAGGATTCTATCATTTGGAAACTGAATAACGGTGATATTTGCAAAGTATATATATATTCCTTCTTATTCCTACAACAACAATCCCAAGAAAAAAGCTAACATCGACAGCAAACTAGAGCTTACAGAGCAATACAAACATCAAATGATACCTCCAACACGTCATCGCTCAGACCTTGAAAACTCTCGCCACTGTCTCAAACCTCACATCATCAAGTACCGCCCTCAAGACGCCTCCTCTTCGCGTGAGTGCCTCCCTACACAAGTCAACTCCCCATCCTGTCACGACAACGACCAAAGCAAGCTTTATACTACCGTCGCACCGACGTATAACAGCATCAAGCTGATCATCATCGGTGAATATAGATGCATATGACGGTGGTAGCCCCACTTCAGCCGCGATGGTGCGGATAATGCGTCTCGCACGAGAAACCAACTTATGATTCGACGCATTAAGATCGATCATCTGAACGCCAACGAATGCATGAGCACACGCACACGACGACGAAGAAGAAGAAAGAAAACATACCAAATTCCCGTATGTCTTTCCTAATTTTATTTGAACGCCTGTTGAAATCATATTGAGGGCCATCTTCGTAGCGGTGCCGGCCTTCATTCTCGTGCTGCCGGTGATGACCTCTGGACCTGTGACGGGATCAACGACTACCGTACAGTTCCTTTCCATTCGAACTGCACTTGGCCGGACGCAGACGAGGCCTATGATCAGCAAACCGAGCTCATGCGCGCGCTGCAGGGCACCCAAAACATACGGTGTACGCCCAGAGGACGTTATGCCGATCAGCGCGTCGTCGGAGGTTGGGAACAGGGCATCCAAGTCCGCTCGTCCCGCCTCGCGCGAGTCTTCGATCGCCTCCCGAGCTGTCCTGAGGGCACTGTCGCCTCCGGCTATGAGAGCAATATACTGCAGGTTGTCTGCAGTATATGTTGGGGGAAGTTCTGCCGCGTCGAGGACGCCTAGACTGTTTGTTGTAACGTCAAGCTAAGTCGATTCCCCTAGTCGAGAAATAAATAAATACGCACCATCCGCTCGACCCAGCACCCATGTACAGGAGCCTGCCGCCAGCTTCAATTCTCTCTACGATGGCGTCAATAGCCTCCGCGATGGCTGGAAGCACTTCCCCGACCGCTGGAGCAACAAGGGCATCCTGGTCATTAATGATCTTACAGAGCTCAGCCGTACTGAGCGTGTCGATATCCGTCGACGCCGGGTTCCTGATTTCGGTTGTCAGTGAGGATAGAGGGAGTGTCATCTCAATGTTGAGAGGTTTTGTGAGGCGGTTTGGCCGATTATTCGTAGAGAGGTGCTTAAACATGGCTGATGAATAGCGGTGGGGGTATTTCAAACGACGCGATTAATTACTATCGTTGGCCAGGGCGTGCGATATGGTTCAGTGGCAACCCCCTACCTCTCAACGGCCGACAATTCATCAGCATGACTTCGGTTGTATCGGTGCTATTGCAGTGCTGCAGTACGTTTCAGTTAGAGACAATAGGTGCGGACCAGTCGCTGGGATGAGGAAACGTTGACATGGTCTGTGTCGGAATCTGGACCGATCCTCGAGCTGCGAAAAGGGTTAAATAGCGCAAAGTCAATTTAATTCACATTACCTTACTGCTATCGAATCGTATCTGCACGTTGCACATGGAACGTTGGCTCTGGAAACGGAATCCGAAGGCTATACGTATTGGCTCTTCGGAACGTCCGCGGAATCGCGCATCGTGACCTCTTGGCTGCGAAAATTTGAACAAGTCGAGCGAGTTGATATGTGACCAAGACAATCTGTCAGCGTTATCGAAGGATGTCCTTTTCGGCGGCCTTGTGAGCGTGCAGTCAATATTGTGGATCCGTCTTTCCGAGATATCAGTGATCGACCAACGGAAGGCCGGTGAGTTGTGGACTTGAAATCAGGAGAGGGAACGACGACATGGTTGCTCTATCTGAGTCTGTGGGTTTTGTCAACCACGATGTCGATGTTGCAATCGCAAAGTTTCCTCTCTTGAGGGCAGGTAATCGGGCCGTTCCGCCGGCTCTGGCACGATCTACTGGACATCCAAACACCCACAGTCAGAACTTCTTGGTCGAGTCTTATGTTTCCTCGCTCTCCACTTGAAATTCTGAATGGACTCACAGTACTGTTACAGAAAGCATCGTCAGCATCGACGTGAACTGTCTCAGTACAGGATGAATCACTCCGGCTCCCGCGAGACAATGCGAGTCCCAACCATCTTCGGCTCTTTATCCCCTTACCACAAGCCATGTCTCCAAGAAAAACGGTGTTAATCACTGGGTAGGTCCATCTCAGTACCGCTGAAATCACTCTACTCACGGCCCTTTAGGTGCAGTACAGGAATCGGTAATGCTCTTGCTCGCGAATTCCATCGACAAGGCAAGCTCGACGGACTACTCTGAAGGGGTACATCCTTAAGCTCTGAGCCTTTAGGTCTTGTAGTCTTTGCGACCGCCCGCAATGAAGCCGTGCTTTCGGATTTGCAGAAAGCAGGGATGAACGCGTTTGCTCTTGACGTTACAAACGACAAGCAGATCACCCGCGTTCGAGACCAGGTAGCGGAGATGACTGGGGGTCAACTTGATATATTAGTCAATAATGCGTAAGCCCATGGACCTATCCCGTACTTTCTCCTATACTCATCTTTATACCTAGTGGCCAAAGTCCGTCCATTCCCCTCTACAATATCTATCTGACACTCTGAAATCTCAGGTACCCTGTCTGCCGCTATCGATCTGGATATGAAAACGGTTCAAGATATCTATAATGTCAATGTGTTCGGGGCAGTGAGGATGGTTAAAGCATTCGTGCCCCTTCTCATTGCATCCAGTGACGCATGTATCCTTCAAGTTGGTAGTATCGCAGCCTTGACGCCCTATCCTTTTGGCTCCACGTACAGTTCCTCAAAGGCAGCTCTTCATGCATACGGGAACGCACTTCGCGTTGAATTGTCTCCGTTCAAGTAGGTGTACCTCTTTACTATAATCGACATCAATTTCTGACGCTGCAGTAGCATAAAGGCTGTCAATGTAAGTCATTTATTTGTCATGCTCACTTCTGCACCTTCACGGAGTTGCAGCTCTGTTCGGGCAGCGTGAAGACCGACCTCGTCGAAAACATGCTAAACCCACTCCCTGATGACTCGCGCTACAAGTCCCTCGAGCCCATCATCCTGGCGAAGCGGAGAGCAGTGTCCCAAGGTGCCCTTTGTCTAGCCTTTTCTTATTCCTCGTTATCTTATTGTATTTAGATGCCATCACAGCTGAACAATATGCTAAGAACGTGGTAGGGGAGGCTTTGACAACATCTCCTAGGGCATGGGTTTGGTTTGGTACTAAAGCGTGGGTCGTATGGACTCTGGACACCTTTCTGCCTCGCACTGCTTTTGTGAGTGATGGAAGATCGTGCTTGTCTCTTATTAATAATCAATCTCCTCAGGATAATATGATGAAGGGATGGTACGGTCTGGAGTCATCCTCAGTAGCGCGAGGGTAATATTTCTAGCCAGTCTTCCAGGAACGGTGGTGATGATTTAATTTCTAAAATCTGTACATCGTCCCGGGTGAAAGAATGCGTTGATAATGTCTAACAAAAGAGCTTCGTCCTCTCCCTTATCTGCTGTTCAACGCAAGCAGTTTTTTCCAAATAAATAAGCTGCCAAGTCAACCGCATCTGCTCTTGTATAAAGGAGGGATATTTCGTTAGGAAGTCTCGGGCTGTTCTCTTAGATTTTCAGCACCTTTTCGTCTCGCTCACTTAGCTGCCATGTCCGATCTCCCATAACGGTCGTGGATGATTTGGACTTGATGTCGGAACGGTTGGGATGGCTCCGACATAGTTCTTAAATTCAGAGGTAGAACCGGTCCGTTTACAAGGATACTTTTGTATGTTGACGAGGATCATGGGGTTTCGCTAATGCAGGTAATTTTATATGATAGAGATAGTTACAGATGACTGTCAGACAAGCTGAACAAAGTCACCGAGAATGTACACATAGTATACGTGTGATTTCTACAACCGAGGAAATATCCTACACAAACGAGAAATGCCGATTATGGTTCTTATGATGCATTAAACGAACCCTTCAACACGCTGGAAACTGTCTCCCTCTCCATCGCGAAGTGTTCAAGACGAGCACCGATATAATGTGGCGATATTATGGCAGAAGGATTCTGCTGTTGTTTCTGCAATTCTTCCTGCACAATTTCAGCAGCTCCACTCGTACGCATAACTCTGACAACAGCCCAATGAAGATTGCATAGTATGGGGTCAGGCCCTCCACCAAGCTTTTCCCCGTCCGGACCGGTACTGAACAGAAGGCGCGCATTAGGCTCGACGGCGAACAGGTTTGTCCCAGGTTCCATATCGACTCTTGGAGCGAGGCGGAAGATAGTGCACCTATAGACAATGTCATTGACGACGATATTATAAAACTTGAGATTACGGATTGTATTCGAACCTCATTGTCCTCCGTAAGAGCCTCGATGCCAAACGCAAGTGTGTCAAAAATAACAGAGATAGTGGTGTCAAGGTTAATCACGTTTCCTAGGGAGTTAATCTTCTCTCGTACATGTTCGGCAACTGTCTTCCCTGAGAATATGTCTATCGTATTCAGCGTGTCTGTCTGGTAATCAACGATAATCAATGATAAATTGATAGTGAGATAACGAGATGCACTTTGTTATTGTGGCCAATCGAGTTGGAGATGATATGACACGGCGTAGGCGGAGCGCGAAGGAGAAACTCGCAAGTTCCAAACCCTTTAAACGGGTTGTCTGATAGGGGACACTTTCCACCGTCACGAAGATAAACCTATCGTCATAAGTCAAATCAACGACTGGCTGCAAAATACCTCGCCGGTTTACAAGTGATTTCAGCACTTCTTGACGGCGCCTTCCCCAAGGATCTGATAAATTGTATTCGGCCAAGAGTTTAGTCGCTACAGCCTGCGCATCATCCGGTATGGTTGCCGGGGTTTCGGTCTCAGAGCGAGTCCCTCCTGGGTTCATGACTTCACGACAAGTGGTTGAGAACCGGAAAGTTATACGCACAAGGCACGCATAGGTGTGTCGAGACTTCATCCGCCATCTGTGTGATACTCGAGAAATTGAGTGGGCCGTCCTCGTGAGTGGCGAAAAAAATATCTATCAAGTTTTCTGAAACAGCGTCTTCAGAGTCGCCGTTGTACAGTTGTAGAGCTGGACAATTTTATTCCAAATCTGAGAAAGGAAGTTGGAAGGTGTGCTGAGTCTCACGACCTTCAAGAAGAAATGCATGATATGATCAGGTTAAGTGTGCAAAATAGCGTCCGTCGTCACTATCACGCCGGTAAGCGTGTAAATCTCCACTTAACAAGCTCAACGCCATTGTATCTTTTGGATTTTCAGGTGGTTACGCTCCGAAGACAGCTTTGTGTACAAGCACTAAATAAAAGGTGAAAAAATGTATGGGATGCCAAACTATCATGGACCGAGTTGCGTACCCAATGCATATCGAAGAAGTAAGCACCTAATCGAGCTCGATGTTAGGTTTCTGGAATACAGTGATACTAACGGATAAAGTAAGTGCGAGACGTGGCTTCCTCTGTAGTGTCAGTTTCGACGCGGGTGTAGAGGTATACACCATTTCCTTTGATGCTGGAAGATGACCGCCGGTTCACAGGCCAATCAAAATCGTCCGCAGAAATCCTATCCACACTATGTCTGGGAAGGGACATGTTGCGTCAGGACAACATGTGGAGAACATCGCGGCACTTACGCTTCAAGTAAATGCTGCTCCATGTCGTGACCTTTGCTCCTCAAAAATTTGCAATGGCTGCATATAAATTTCACGCTATAAGGGCTGTCTCTGTACCCGGTTACCTTTTCTAATTTCTCGAGGTTTTTGACACGTTCTAGCTCTCTGGCATCATCAAGTAGTTTCCATGCCTGTGGGTTGACTGTCGGGTTTTTATCGTAACACTTTTGAAGGACAATCAGCCATATGTTACGCATCAATAGCAAAATAACCGACCGCAGCAATCTGCCACTGCATGACGAACGAACCGGCCTTACTGTTATTACATGTTACACGGCAGTTCAATGAGTCCATATCTTCACGCGTCGCAGTCTCTGGGTTCAAGCCGCATGCCTGAATGATATATTGCACCCTTTTGAACGCCTTTTCATCGATCATGTACTGGCTCGCTGACCAGATCGGTGCGCGCTCCCTTTCCAACAAACGAGTCAGCGCATAGTTCTTCCAGTTATCGGGATCGAATAAGTAGTTGTGACGACGCGGTGATGAGCAGCGGTGAGCCAAGACATAAGGGTATTGACAGAGACAGTGACAAAGGTTGCATTTGAAAAAAGATGTAGCAAGGTTGAGATTCGGTTCCAAACCCGCCTTCAGCATCAGGGCTTGTAGTGAAGAATTCCGGATCTCCCGCCACTTGTCCACGACTCCGGGAAGTTTTGCCAATGCCGCCGTCACAGACTCAGTGACATCCTGATCCAAGTGTGTAGCAAACAATAACTTTGAGAAAGGCTTTAATACAGCCACGTCCGCCGCTTTTGGATATATCGGAAGTAGGGGAACGTCGCGTGTAGCGTCGTAGTAGGCCGCATGGAACTTTTCCATCCTCCTCCCGACAACCGACGCAAGCCTAAAATTTTTATGCTGTTTGACTATGGAGATCAGAGTATCTGACATGGTGGACCAGGCTGGAACGGTAGATATCAGTCAGGATGCGCTCAGGCTGGCACAGATGAGAAGCGCACCCCGCTCAGTCAAAAGTCTCGGCTGTGACGGTCTCACTAGTTTATGCCATGCTAGTTCGTCTATAAGACGTTGGTCCTGCAGTTCCTCGCCCCATCCCAAGGCAGTAAGACGCTCAATGACTCTGAAATGCTGGAAGTGAGATTGAATTACAATCATAGAAGAAAAGAATGAGTTACTGTTCTAATCTCCGAGCGCGGAGGTCATCGAGCTCGTTGGAGCGATCTTCTACACGACTGTCAGACCAATCGTCGCATAATCGTGCATGCTGCAAATTTCGTTACATAAACGCCAGGATAACCACGTGCATGGACATACAATCTGCAGTGTCTTGAAGGCATCTCGTTTCCTCAACACCCAAGCATCTCGCATTTCGTCGGACAATGATTCGGATTCTTCGAGCAGAGCCGTAATAGCTGGAACATAGTAGTAATCATACCCTGCAACCGGTTGATCAAAGCGCAAGGTAAATGCAATAGAAGTGCTTACTATAGCTTGACCAAGACGAGAAGTCATAGGAGGGAACAAAGGATGCGATAGGTTCGGGTGCGCTCGAAGTATAACTCAAGGAATCAGACTTAGAATAAACAACACAGAAATCGGAAGGAAATGACATACAGCGTAGACTTCGTAAGACATTTTCGGCAAAATTTGGTCCTCGGCTCCCACTGAACATATGGTGTGTAACGCAAACAAATCTTCCGGTGATGTGAGACCGCAGGACAAGTACAGCAGATGAAGTAGCTTACGTCGCAGTATTTATCAAATGCCAAATGAGCATATTTAGGTTCACTCAGATCTTCTGGCAAGGGTGGCAGCCCCTCGATGTTTTGTCGCGCTCTCTTCCAAACGGAAGTAGAAGAGCGCCGAAGTAAAAGTGCGCGAAGATCCTTAGTGGTACGAGAGAGTCGGAGGAGGTCCAACGGGTCGAGTTTGGAGAAAATCTAGAGAATAATAATTTGTGGCTTAGCAGGGGCACAACACGATGTCGACATCGGACGCACCTCAAAAATTATGTCTAAGGGTGTTTCTGCCACCTTTTGAAGGAGTCCACGTAGTCGACCACGTTTCGGAGCAGCATTGGTAGCACTTCCCGCATCTTGCTTGACTTTCTTGACCCCAGGCTTCTTCTTGACAGGCGCCTCGCTTGTATAATCTTTGCTGTGGTCAACTTCAGATTCGGATTCAATATCATTGGAGGTTCGCTTGGTTGTTGCACGCTGAGACCGACGCGACGGAGCCATGGTTTGCGCTAGCGCTGATGGTTGACTGCAAGAAGTAAATTTAAATTACAATTGGGCGTGACTTCCACGTGATCGCTAAGTTGTACCAAAAAAGTTAAAAACACTTGTCTATCTCGGCGATTCTCAGCTTTGTCAAAGGTGCCTCAGTTACAGGCATATTAGTCTCTATCTGTCAACACGGATGCTGTCACGGTCTGGAGAATGAGCTTCTCGTGAACCTTTTCGAAGTTCTATCGCAGGCAAACAGAAGCCGGAAACTCGACTTGGTTTCAATCAAAGGATTAATGTCCGTTATGGCTATGCGATATAGAGTCGACGATAGTAACGTCCGCCTCCACGCCTTCGAGACGGACGCCGGCACTAGTAGATCTAATCTTTTTCATGACATAGGCAGAGGCCGAGGCACGTCGTTGTTACCAGATCTTCCAGAGGTCTATATGCTTATAGATTCAAGCCAGGCGCGAGTCACTCCTTCAACCTCGATTCATTGAGGTCTTGTTTCGATATCGGAGATTCTTGGGATTGTTAAGCAATGCTTACTGGTTCTTGTGTGTGGCTTTATCCGAATAAGTACTCGCCTTTGCATAATTTGACAATAATACCGGAATCATCCACCACTTCACACCAGCGAGATAGATATGTTGGGGCACCTCGCCATGCTACCAGAGGAAAAGGTATCCTGCATGAACGAGAAATTGCCAATATGACGGTTCCGATTACGAGACATTGAGCGGACTCTTCGACACAGTGGAAACTATCTCCTTCTCCATCGCGAAGTGGTCAATACGAGCATTGATATAAAGCGGCGATGATATAGCAGAAGGATTCTGCTGTTGTTCCTCCGATTCTTCCTGTAAAATTTCAGCAGCTCCCCTCGTACGCATTACTCTGACAACAGCCCAATGAAAGTTGCATAGCACGGGGTCAGGCCCTCTACCAAGCTTTTCCCTGTCCGGATCGGTACCGAACGGAGGGCGGGCATTAGGCTTGACGGCGAACAGGTTTGTCCCAGTTTCCACATCGACTTTTGGAGCGAGGCGGAAGATATAGTGCACTTATAGATGGCAGTATCATTGACGACGAGGTTATAAACTTGAGAGTACAGACTGAATTCGAACCTCATTGCCCTCCGTAAGCACAACATGTTTAGGATATGTTTTGAGGTCCAAAAAGTAGTCGACTCCCATAGTGCTAATTAACCTTCGCTTTCGTTTTCGCTATCAAACGCTAAGCTTTCCCTCGTCGTCAAGATGAATTCCAATCCTTCCGACCTGAGCCGATAAGTATTCAAAGCGGACAATATAATCACACCCGCCGCTTCTTTTTCGCTCAAATCGTCTTTGTTCGTCACCCAACATATATTGATATACTTCAAATGGTCAACCCCGAGCAAGCCCTTTGATCGTGACTCCGCCATGGCGACAAATTTTTGCGGTGTAAATTCCACTTCTACAACGAGGTGGAGACTGGATAGCCGGGGCGTAATGAAGTCTTCGTTTGGTCTGACTGTGAGTTCGTCTAATGTTTGGTCAGTGATTGCATTGGGACCAACATCGACGAGTCGCAAGGACTCTAGAGTAGGTGTAGTCCGAAGGATGGAGAGGAGGTCTTCTTCTGCGATGAGGCCGTGTTCCACTTCAAGAGTTGTTAGAGGGCTCCGGGACACATTGATGGCGTGCCGAATGGATCTAAACGTGTCTTCAGGGTCTGGCTTAAAACGCCCCACCGAGAACTTTGCTTTGAAGACGGAGAGGGAGGGCAACAAGAGCTTGCTAAACAACTGGGGGATAGCTTTGCGACATGGCCATGATGTCAGTGTGAAGTCTTGAAGCTTTGTGCACGCAACCGGCTCAGCTTCGAGTTCAGTAGAGTATGTTTCACAGACTAAATCGCAACTAGTCAAATTTGCCATCAATGCGAGGACTTCCAGGAATCTGGAAGGGTCAGGTCCCAGACCTTCCTCCTTGTCGTACGCACAAGAGATGCTGCAACAAGTGATCTGAGCCCATGGAAATGTAAATGATTCTGCTGGGTCTACAACGTCTATGAATGTGAGATCATGAAGCTTGGGTGCATTGCAGATCACTTGCAAATCGCTGTAGTTGCTGATTTCGAGAGCATTCGTGCAAAGAATAGAAAAAATTTCAAGGGATGGCAACGATAGTTTCAGCGAAGGGATGTTGGAGAACATCTCTGCATTCATGCAAAGGTGTAATTCGCGCAATCTTGCAGAAGCTGAAAAGAGTAGCATTTCAAGTGAAGAAGGGAGTTTCGTGTAATTTGGATAGTCGCTATCGCATATAGAGACGGAGAGGGAGGACTGCTGAGAACGGGCCAATTGGAAACCGAGACGCCGAATAAGACTATATTCCCCTTCTGCAAAACCTTCTTTTGTGATCATAATGTTGACGTGCGACCATAGCTCGGGGAAGGAGAGAGACACGGTCCTCCAACTCCGTGAGACGAGTTCAATGGTCCATAGTGAAAATCGAACAGGAGTAAAATCCCACCAAATGACATCTCGATCGGATTGCGAGACCTTGATGGGAAATTCGATTGTTTCGCGAAATATCTGGAACAGTAGCTCCGAGGGAACTCGTCGAACGGCGCTTAGAAGTCTCCTCTTCTCTTTTATTTCCATCAATGCTCGTTCACGTTCCCCGCGGAGAGCAGCAATCATCTCGTCAGCCTTTGAGATAATACTGGCCATGTCTTGACAAAAATCACCAAGAGCAGAGATGCGCAGATCTGTGATTGCGACGTGCTGCTCGTGTTGGGATATCATGCCTCGAATAGCTTTAGCTTCGTCTGGTGATGGCTGGTCATTCGAGCACATTAAACGCGTGAGATCCATATTCATGAAAGGATTATTCTCCGAGAAAGCGTTTGGAGGGGGAATATGATGATTCGGACACGAGCATCCTGTGCAGGGCATCCAATTCGAGGCAGACATTACTATGCCCAATTGCCACTAAGAGAACCGCTCAAATATTAGCTAAAGAAATATCTGCGACATAAATATCCTCACCAGAAGCTGAAGTGCAGGATATTTTTACTTAGGAACAAACAGGGACTCAGACGCTGAGGGCTGTAGAAGTGGTAGGAGCGCCAGTTAACCATAACCATCAAGTTGCGTTTGTTTGTCTTTTTTGCAGAAATACCGGTCCGAGATAGCCGGACTGTGTCTTACTCAGACAATCACCATGGCTGCCAAAACGCGTGCAACGAAGACGTCGACATCCCATTCCTCAAAGAAGCGTAAACGACCCCAAGACTCAGAGGCATCCGACGTAGAAGAAATTGAACCCCAACGAAAGTCCCCAAGAAAGAGAGCTCGAAAAGTCAACAACTCGGACGAGGAAGAATTCAACAGTGACGCGCTGGACGACGACGAAGATATTAAGCCGAAGAAAAAGAAAAAGAGCCCGAAGAAGACGCGAAAGGTTGCGAGTGAGGAAGACGAAGGGTCGGACTTGGAACTTGAAGAGGGACAGCAGGTCGTTGGTGTAGTCATTGACGCGCCAAAGACAGGGCAAGGTGTGTCGCTCTCCAGGGTACCGCTGTCCGCTGTTGACGCGTCTCTTTCAGTTCCCCCTGGTCAAGTTTCTCAGAATACCCTAGACTTTTTGGCACAGCTACAGAAGCCAGAGTGCAATGACCGGGAATGGTACGTCTGTCGCCTTATGGTTCTACTCCTAAATGCTAACAGTGGACATACCAGGTTCAAGCTACACGGTCCGTCGCCCGTTCTCGGTAATATTACTGAAACCTGACATTAACTAGAACGCGTGTTCCGTCAGGCAGAAAAAGAGTGGAAGGATTTCGTCGAAGCTTTCACGGACAAGCTCAGTGAAGTCGACGGGGAAATCCCCCCGTTGCCACCTAAAGACGTGATTCATCGGATATACCGCGATGTACGCGTTGTTTGACGCCTTATTCTCGTTGCGCTGGGCTGATCGTATCACTGCTAGATTCGGTTTAGTAATGATAAGACACCGTATAAGAAGAATCTATCGGCGAGCTTTTCTAGGAGTGGGAGAAAGGGCGTGTTCGCTGCATGTGCGTATACTTTGCTTTCCATAGTCTTGCTTGTCAGCTGATTGCTCTCCTAGATCACATGTAGGTCATCATTCCGCGAGGTTGACTTTTTCATTCTCATCTAAGCTTTAGATCAAGTAATTCTCTACTTCAGTCCGCTTGATCTCTCTAACTCCGCTTTTGACAGTCAAACCAGGCGATGAAAGCCTCTTTGCCGGTGGACTCTGGTGTCCAGGCAGAAATGAATTAGCAACCATAAGGTCTTCACTCGAACTAGTGACTGTCTTGACGACATTCTGATCTATCCCAGGACTAGTATCAAACGTAATTCTTCCCAGCTAAGAGACATAATATCCTCTCCAGAATTCGTCAAGTATTTTGGAGAGCCGACACCTGGAAAGAGGATCAATATCTTTGGGAGAGACGATGAATTGAAGGTTGCACCGAAAGGAGTCGACAAGGACCATCCGTACGGTTTCACGTTCTTTCAAATTTCGTGATACTAAAGTGGTGCATTCAGAGATATCGACCTGCTTAAATGCCGTTCCTTCGCGGTCATCCACCAGTAAGATCATTGGCTTGAAATCTCAAAAAGGGACATACTGATTGAAGGTGTGAAACGCAGCTTCACTGACGAAGAGGTACTTGATCTCGATTTCAAGCAGACACTCGCGGATGTTGCGGCAGTTGTCAGACCACTGGTTCATTGGTACGACTTTGTCTGTTCGCAGGCCTCTGACTTACTTCATTTTAGTTTGAATGAAATGATGTCTGTGGGTCATGACTCTGACGACGAGGCATAATGGTTGACGCGGATACATTGCCGGACGCGTCTTTGTTACTCCTTTTCTATTATCTTACAATGAATCGTGTATTTTGATTATTCATTGTTCTCGCGTTGTTCCCACAAAGATCAGTTATAATCGTAGAAGCCCTTCCCACTCTTTTTGCCATACCACCCGGCGTCCACCATTCGCTCGAGCAACACGCTGGGCCGGTACTTTGAGTCTCGAGTGCCAGTATACAGTGTTTCCTGGATTGCAAGACAAGTATCCAGCCCGATGCTGAGCAACCTATGATAAGAAAGAATAGAGATGGATATAATGAGATCGACGTACAAGTCAGCTATTCAGCGAGAACGTTAGAGAGTCAGAACAGCGTAAGATTGGGAACACATACCAAGCTGCAGTGGACCCATGGGATGATTCATGCCCAGCTTCATCGTCGTATCAATATCGTCTCGGGTGGCCGTTCCCTGAAAGGATCATCCCTTTAGGTATAGTGGCAGGAATGAGATAAGGCGTACTTGTTCCAGACACATGATGGCCTATACGCCAGCGTGAACTTGATACACATCAGAGGTATACACAAGACATACCTCGTTGATGAATGGCATCAAGAGAGCGTTGGAAACGAATCCGGGAACGTCCTTTGAAGTTGTCACTTCTACGCAGCATGAAACAAGGTTGTTCGGGGAAAGGACACCTGAGCCGCACCTTTTCCGCATGCGGTGGCGAATGAGCGTGCCCTGTCCAATGTGTCTGATGTGGTTTGTAAAGCTGAGATGAGCTCTACAAGTTTCTGCCGGACATCCCTCGTGAGCGGCGTATTTCAGAAACAAATAGGGCGTACCATGACAGGTACAGGGTTGAAGAAGTGGAGGCCTGTATGCACGTTAATGAAGGTTACGTTCCACGGCAACCGACGAACCAACAACACGTCCGGCAGTCTTCTTTCCCACTTCACTGGCGGCACTAACACCTTCGGGTATTGTTGAAGCCGCGATCTTGGTGATACTTATCGAACTAGTGTTGGATGCTAGGATGGCTTCAGGCGACAGTTCAGTTGCAAACTGTTGAAATATTTTCTGCTTCAGCGACAGGTTCTCCGAGACAGCCTGAGGCGACACTTCAGCATTACAGAAGTCAGACCGGGGATATAGGCACTCACCTCCACGACCATATCCACGTCTCTCATTGCATGGACCCCATCGACTCCCGTTATTCTGTCTCTTGCCTCCTTTGCTTCCTCACTGCTTATTCTCCCCTTCGACACGTCCTTCTCGAGCAACTTGTCTACAAAGGCGAGGCCCTTGACTACTTGATCTTGGGACCGGTCATGCAAAAGTACGGGAACCTTTGCTCGCAGTGCGGACACCAGGGCAATTCCGGTGCCCATCTGGCCTGCGCCTAAGACGCCTAGAGTTCGGATTCCATGGGCAATCATGGTAGTAACGGAAGGAAAGATATTTCACGTGCAAGTCTATATAGCCGGACGCGTTCGATGACATCATAATCTTCTCCCGCACTTGGTACGCCACCACCTCCAATGGCGCTCTTCACCTTGAACCATGACCAGCACCCTCCCACCCATCGTCCAGGCCGTCTCCGGCGCCGTAGGGAGCGCCTTCGCTAACGGCCTCACGTATCCTCTGGATCTGGCGACGACGCGACTGCAGCTGCACCGCAAGCGAACAAGTACCAGCGGACTGTACGACGGGATACGCATTCTGGTGCATATAATAAGGCGATATGGCTTGACTGCCCTGTACGATGGGATAATGACCGATACTGGCGCGTCTCTTGTATCCAAGTACGTTTCTCGTCTTCTCGAACTACTAACGGCGTGTCTGACTGCGAGCAGTTTTTGCTACTATTACGTCTACTCTTTTTTGCGAAATACTGTTCTCCGCTATCGCTATAACGATACCAAAACAAAGATATCCCTTCCGGTATTACAGGAACTTTTACTCGGCTTCATCGCAGGCGTTGCTTCTCGTGCGGTGTCGATGCCCTTGAGCCTCATTACCTTGCGCTTGCAGGCTGAGCCCGACGCCGACGATGACGAAGAAAGTCCCGGTGAAGAACCAGCTGTGGGTCTGTCGTCAGTCGTGAAGCTCATCTATAGCGAGCACGGGCTTTCTGGGTTTTGGCGAGGTACATGCATTCAATACTTAAGTCCACATTTTCTAACACACTGTATAGGTTTCCAGACCACGATTCTGTTATCGCTCAATCCCTCCATAACACTTGCCGTCTTTCAGATCTACAGAAGAGTTGTAGATAAACTTTCTCGCTCCCGCTCTTCTGTAATCAAGCCAAGTCCCAAGGAGGCTTTCATTGGCGGGGCCGTGTCTAGTTCTATTGGTCAGTATTTTACTCGTATGAACGATTGAGACCTAACATTTTGCAGCCGTGGCGATCCTCTATCCACTCATCCTCGCCAAAGTCATATTACAAGCCCAACGCAAAACAACTTCCACCTCCACCTTAGGTTCCATCTTTCTCGGCGCTTCAAAGAGCCCAGGGGGGTTGTATCAGGGTTTGGAGATGCAGGTTGTTAAAGGTTTCCTAGGCCAGGGTGTCTCATTCTTGATAAAAGAGAGGTATGCAGCGTCTAATCAGTGACTTCGACCCTCTAATTTGAGTTCCCAGAATCGAACAGTTTATCGTAGGGTCGTATCTGCGAAGCCGTCGAAAGCTTGGTAAATCAGACATAACATAATAATAAATGTCCGCCGCAGTATTCAGAAATGTGGTTAGGTTTTGAGCAGAGTTAAGATGCAAAAGTTTCTGCAATGGATATCTGCATTATTCACAGAACTATAGACAATCCGATATGGTGTAACGGCTAACATTGCCGCCTTTCACGCGGCAGCTCGGGGTTCGATTCCCCGTATCGGAACTGTGGCTGGCTGAGCAGGTTTTTTCAACTTCTTTATTTGGCGATCGATCCTCGCAGGGCCCAGGCAGCACTGCAGCAGGCTTGCGCGACGCAGTCAGGACCCCACGAGTGTCTATTAACTTCAATATCTCTCAGGACCCAGACTCTCAGTAGTTTTTCTGGGAGTGAATGGTCAGTTGTCGTGCCGAATACATGTAATGGCAAGACACTAGCAACATCTGTGTTGCCTACATGTGGCGCGAACTCCTTTCGTTTGCGGCTTCACCGTTGACCACCATGTTCCTTCGGCCCATTTCGATCCAATTGACTTGAAGGCGACCATTTTTTGACCTTTCCAAAAGGCGAGAGGCTATTGTCGCTATAGCCGTTTGAAATGCGCACACAGACTTTAACCGATTATACTGCTTCAAATTGTACAACCTTGCGCAGTAGAGACTCTTTCTGCGAGTGGGAGACTCATGGCTATTGCAGCAGCATGCTTGTGTGCCGGAAGACAGTGAGTTATTACACACCTTCATGAGTTTCGAAAACAATGTTTTTTCCCGAAAGCGTGCACAGTTTCAGCAGATGATTAAGACCCAACGGAAGTTATTTTCGATGGCAAAAAAGGCACACTGACGGACGGACATACACTCGGGCGACTGCTCATCGAATTCGAAACCATTCAGATCGAAATGTCTTGTCATGGCAGAGCATCATCGCGACAGCTGAACCGAACGTCGTCCCAAAAAAGAAGCACAAAACAGCATGTCGGTGTTGGAAACACGGTATGTACGTGCTCACCGGCACAATGCGCGTTTTTGACACAGTGCAGATATGCAACGGTCTAGCTGATCGGGGGCTCAGGCATAAGAACAACACCTCTGACGCTTGAAGCATGAATTCAAACACGTAACCGAAGGGTAACGAAACACTATCACTCAGTGGAGATACGAGAAGGTTACACAGACCAATTTTCCGAACGCGGCGAAGTCCTGGGCAGGCAGTACGTTTCCTGCAGATGCCTCTGGCAAAGGCGATGCGATACGCCTGGGCATAGGGCTGCAAGTTATCCACACCATTCACACCGTCTGATCACGTCCTGATTATCCCGCACCTCTGCGATACGGCGGAACAGCTACAACTCAACCTGAAAATTTGGCGACTGTCACGTGGGCGCGACGCAATACAAGGTGACCATAGTAACGGGGTGCATCAGGCTATAATGCACGCATAGCCTCGTCAGGCTAAATGGGGTCTCCTAAAAGGACCCAACAGGTCTACGAGAGGTACTGGTGGGCGGGTGGGAGTACCGGGCGCTCTCATCGATGTCGACTTCTGTCTGTCGCATCATGCTATCCCTGTGATGTGTGCCGAAAGATCCCAAGTAACTGCTTTCCCCGTGCCCCCGAAACCTGTCAAGCTGGTAGCGGCTTTTGCGTTCACAAGAATGGCCTCTCTTTATACTGACCTTGTAGTCTTGGGCTGGGTATGGCGTGGTTAAGAAAAATTCTCGGTGAACTGCTTGCGTTTGCTGTGCCAGTCAGAACAGGAATTGACGATATGGAGAGCGGCTTTACGCATGTGAAATTTTAACATATTCCAGTTGTCCGTTCATCCATTTTCCTTCCGACACTCGTTTTTCTGTGCCTATCCACCACAGTAGAGATCTTCCATTACTTAGGATCAGAGACCCGTCGGTCCCGGAAGGTGGATGCGAAGGCAGGTCTATGCTAGACGCAAACAACGGAATCCGCCTGTAGACGCTCTGACCATCCGAAGTCGTAATGTGCTTATCGGCAAAACCCTCTGGTACCCGCGACGCATTCATTGCTACCCGAATGATCCCAAGCGTTGATCGCAACTGCGCCGTTGCTTGATATTACGAAGTAAAATGGATGGACTCTTCTTTTGGTAAATCTGTCAATGCTAGGTTCAGCTTTGACCGAGATTCACAATGATTTTAGGTGGACGGAATCTTCTCGGGCAAGCGCTAGCGATCTATGTCTTTCGGTCGCAGACGCAAATCCTCCCCGGATACCGGGACTTTTGGAATGTCAAGCACCAAGCGAATTAGAATGGGATTAGCATACTGGCAGGTACTGGCCCTGAAACTAGAAAGTTACCCAGATCGGTACTATGGCAGTTTCTCGGATGAAGTCCGTCCATGATACACCCACTTTGGATGTGTCAATTCTTCGTACCTCGTTTGCTGGAAGCTGTATCTCCAGCTTTGATCAGTATGTTCCCAGAAGTTTTGCCTGGGGCAAAACTCGGCTACAGCGCTCTATGGACTGGGACAGGTTTCTCTACGCCTTGTTTCGCAGGGATGAGGCATCCGCCACTTATCCTTATGGACATGACGCAATGCTAGGACGAGCGGCGCTAACTGTGACCGACAGCCCTGGATAGTCCAGGCAAATGCCGAATTAAATGGGTTTCTGTGAGGAGAAAGGCTCTCGTTCCGGATCTTAATGGTAATTGTCTTTCCCAAATCGAGAGGCGTATAGGCATCCAGGCAAAGCGCTAGATCCAAACAAGGTTATGAACATTTAGCATCTTATCGTGAATGGACTCTACCATTGCGATTAAGCTATCCATTTTGCTGCTATGTCATCTGGCAACAACGGACTACATGATACTCTACATTTCAGCTTCGAAGAAACATCCGGTGAGCGTGTATGCAGTGTAAAGCCTGAAACGTCCACTGATGGCAAAGTCCGCAGTATTACGGCGATCAATCAGTCCGCCTGATCAGTGATGAGAATAGCGGCCCGAGGTGCGATTCGTATTTATTGCCAGTACCTTTGCAACGAACCTTGGTCTTGCATGCGCAACTGGAAATGGCGGTACACGGTCATTTTCCGAGCGATCGGTGCGTCTAACAGTACGATGTGCCTGGATTTCGGACGGTTACTCTCAATCCTGAACCTTACATCGTTTCGATTTCGCGTCTGGGCGAACGTTGATAGATAGGTCGAAGGTTAAAAACATTGATAGGTCTCGTGAATTCTATTTCCATCTTCACGGCCATCACCACGCCCCTGACTCTTCCCTCAGTCGTTGTCCATCACCATATTCTCCCTCCCCATCTTCTGGCCATGTCGCCTCTTAAAATTGAGGTACACCCAGCACAATGCATAATCATCGGAGCGAGCATGGAAGGTCTTCTCTGTGCTTATCGCTTGAGACAAGTGGGGCACAACGTTGTCGTGGTCGAGAAGAATTCGGAAGATATACCGGTGAGTGTTAACCTTTGGCTACGCATGATTGGGCCTTAGGTCTTACACATGATGCTAAAGGTCCTTCAGCGTGGTGTACGTGCTCCTCCGAATGCAGCACGTCTTCTGGTTCGTCTTCCTGGGGTCAAGTCTTTACTCCAAAGTAAGGGTACCACTGCTTCAGGGTGTGTGAATAACTCGTAGTATGTTATGGCCCTCCTCACTTATTCATATAGGTTGGAGTACATTGAAGGTGCATTTGTAAAGTGGCCTTCAACTCGTCATTCAACTAATGCATGACTAGGCAGCACGTCTCGGTCAATTGGACTTACTGAATTTTTCGACCAAGTCATGTCTGATCTAGGCTCTGACTTCCACACGATTCCTGTATGTAATAGTTTGTCGTCTTCCGGAATCGATCTAAGGAGATCCTCGGCAGCATGATGTTCTGTGCAGTCATTTACGGGACTTATGTCGTGAAGCTGGGATCAACATCAGATATGAAGTAGACATCGTTTCGTTCTCGACGTCGAAACTCGGCAGACCAATTGTCACTTCCAAGACCGGGGAGACAATAGAGGGAGACCTGGTATATTTCTTCCTTAATTATTCATTCCACCTTGGACCAAAATTCTCCTCCCTTCAGATTGTGGGGGCCGATGGTGACAGTGGGATTAGCCGCACCTTTCTTTCGGAGACATATTCCGACGTTGACAGCAGTAACAGCAGTGATAGCGACGAAGATTCCGAATCTTCTCTTCGACACACCGGAATTCGCCAGGTAACAGGGTACGTCATGTTACCATGCAAAGGTCCTGTGTCTTCTCATACTTTTGTAGTGCAACGTTCTGTATCCCGGTAGCATCTATGCGTGCAGATCCGAAACTGGAAGAATTGACGCGGTCGAATGCTGCAAGTCCCAATTTCTTATGCGATGTGAAGCTCAAAGTTAACATATCATTTTTCCGCGTAGATTAAACTTTGGATGATTTCTGATGGAATGGTATTGGGCGCGATGGTAATGGTGCTTCTTTACATCTACGGTATTCTAAGGCTCACTACTGCATAGCACGGTCCTGAGCTATATATTGTCGTAATCATGTCGCCCAGCAGATCCGAGTTCGATGGCGTGCAATCCCAAGGGGAGAATGCGGATGTTATGGATGCTTTTGCAGACGTACTCGGTCAGTGTGACTCATTGTAAGTCACGCAGCTGAAAAGGACGGCCCGAGTATGCTGATCCGACTTACTTCCAGGGTTTTCCGTCTCCTGCGATTGGCATCGCACTGTCATCGAGAACGACAAGTAGTTCCAAAAGTGGCTCCACATCTTGTTGATATCACTCGTAATGTTGTTCTCATCGGAGATGCGGGGATACCCGGACCGGTATGTTTTTCTTGTACCTTTTGAGTGTCCGCCCCAATCGAATATTTGTCCTCTAGTTCTATGGAATCTACTCCGAGTACGTGTTCTTCCTATATTTCATGTCCCTTTCTAAAGAAGTCCTTTCTCGACCAGTTGTTTGGCTGTGAGTCGTATGCTACCGCGGTATTTGAAGATAACTGATTTTTTTTTCGCGCTAATTTTTTTAAGATTGAGAGTGCCTTTACTCTCCCTCATCTGTTCTCGAAACTCTCGTCTGTGGAGCAGATTCCCCTTCTATTAGACGGCTATCAAAAAATACGAACCCCTCGCAATCTGGGCTCTTTATCCTCGGAGCTAGAGGCTGCGGCGCTCATGTCTTTACCACCTAGTGCCGAACGCGATCAACGCGATGAAGCGCTGGCCTTACCACTTGATCAAGAAGACGAAGCTTCCGCGAAAGTTTGGGCGGCGACGTTGATACAATTTAATTACGATGCGATAGAGGCTGTAGATGAATGGTGGATTCAGTGGGGGAAGTTTGTTATAGATGGCAAAGGTGCATAACCACTCACATATCGCGGTTGTTGTTTGTCCTTTTGTTTTAGGTTTCTTGGCTATTCTAAACCCTCAATACTTACTAGTATTGCTACTATTACCACATCGTGGACATTGACAAGCAAGTTGACCTCTTTCAAGGGACCAGACTTCACGCACAGCCTTACATCGGCAATCAGTCTGGTTCTGACCCCGGTACCAGTTCGGCATTAATATTAGTGAATCACACTCTGCAGCCCCCTGCTTCAAATCCTAGCCCTTCTGATGCCGCTGGCCACTAGAGCATGGTGCCATACCGGTACCAAATTAAATTGCCATTGTGATTCTCCTATCAAAATGTAAGAAGATAACATGTCTGAGTGGCCGAAGCCTTTCTAGTTTTACGGGTCAAGAATTTGCGACGTTCGTATCCGCTTACACGCTTCTCATGCCATGATTTGTAACTTGTTGGGTTTTGTGGGTTCATTCACCCACTTCAGTGGCAGAGCTGAGAACTTTTGATCTTAAAGGCCGGCATTTTGCTGATCATCATCGATGGGATTGAAATACATATGTGCGGGTGTTGTTTGTTCTTCTAATAGTAATATGACTTTCATCTCACAGGAACATGTTTTTTTCCCAGGAACAACCCCGGGCGAATCGAAACGCCATGCTAGGATGACAGAGTAAGACCCTTCCTTGATTGATCAAATGAGCCCGATAACACGGTTCAATCATGCGTCGTACGGTTACGCTTTGTTAGTTATACTTAACCTGTGGGACCTTAGGATAAGTATACCCACCCAACTCCAAAGAAGACGCACACCCGCGACGAACATGACCTGGCCAACCGATTGTAGCCCGCTTGTGTCCTTAATCTTCATCTATCTCGCCGCATACCTGAACCAACGGGCGGTAACTCCACCGAAGTTTCCTACTCCCCCACCCCTTGCATCGAAGGAGCCTCTGCCTGCAGAACGGAAAACATTGCTCGAAAGAACGATATACCGGAACGTCGCTGTCACTAATTTTATTGAGAAGGTAAACCCACCCATCCAAACTGCTAGCTATATTCACATGTCGCCAGGCCGTTGTATGGATAGCTGCAGGGACAGAAATCGTTACCCTCGTTCTAAGCAAGTGGTTTTCATCCTGGCGATTGTCCAGTATTGTTCTTGGATATCTCTTCCTGCCGGGGGGACATCCGGAGAGGGTTTGGCAATTCAATGCCTTGTCGTCGTTGCTATTTCTAGGCACTACCTTAATTATCCTCGGCGGAGCGATTCGACTGATGTGCTTTCGGACGATGGGGGAAATGTTTACATTCGAACACACAGTGAAGAAAGACCACAGACTGATGAAGACAGGTCCATATTCCATTGTCCGGTAAGTGTATTTACTCCACGTCCATAGTTTGCTGAGGTTTTTTGCTGCCAAGACACCCTAGCTACAGTGGGATGATCATGATTTTAGTCGGTACGGGACTCTGGCAAGCAGCCCCTGGGTCTTGGACCCGGGAGAGCGGATATCTACAGACCTGGCCAGGAGCTTTCTGGGCTGCTGCAGGACTTCTTTGGCTTGGTACTTTGTGTGAGTATAGTGTCAACTTCCATGTCGTGACTCAAGTTGACAATCATCAATTTTGAGGCGTAGCGTTTGTCCTTCGCTCGAGTGAAGAAGACGTGGTCTTATCCAAGCAATTTGGAGAAGAGTGGAATGAATGGGCGAAGAGCGTGCGCTACCAACTGGTACCTGGAGTATACTGAATGAACTTTGTAACATCAGAGTCAAAGCGGATCCTACGGTTGTTTGTACCCTATTTTTAACATTAGTATTTGAGCATTACTTATACTTACGTTGACTCATTTTTTTCTGCTTTCTTCGACAGATAGGTGATGTGGTGATTGGTGCTAAGCTCGAGATGACTTCCAGCGGAAGTGGTATGTCGATTTGTCTGGAAGCCATACGACTCAGAACCAAGATTCAACTACGCAAATTTGCCTGTACCAGGGGCACTCCGAGTCGGAATGGGAGCTTCAAGCTATGTCCGACGCCGACTCAAGAGCCCGAACTCCGTGGGAACTGGTCCCCACTAGCGTCCAAATCTGCCTCCGTGTACCACGGATCCTACTTGAATTTTAAGGTTCTTCAACGGCGGTTCACGTTGACATATTAACCACCGGATTTCCGGTTTCTTCCTTTCGGTGGTGGAGATCGAATTTTGATCGAATTCCTACGCATGTCTGGAACATAGGGCGATATCATAAAGTCCATGGTCCCACCAGGTCGCCTTCGTCGATGACACTGAGTCTTCTAACCTTTTACCTGAAGGGCGGAACTGCAACCATCTCTGAAAGTCGAGATGTCTACGCTGCACTTGCTCCCCCGGATCTAATTCCACTGTTGATTCTAAAAAGTTCAAGAAGCTCTGCCCCCGTGTCTCAGGATTATCGGCGAATTATCTCATTTCTTCGAAGTCGTCTTCTATTTTGCCAAGGACCGCATTTGTTGGGGTGCGTGGAATCGTGGCCTTCCTTCGGATCGACCCACTCACGAAACCGCACGGAGTCATCGAGCATCCGCATCAATATCAATTTCCTACAGCGCCTTGGTCAACGGGTCTGAAAAAAAGCCCTCTGCTCCAAGCGTTATTCCGTCCATACTTTCGTTTGACGTCCTCCTCGTACTTCTGCGAATATCTACTGAGGTGCCTAATGCTTACTATTAGGTCTCTTTTTCACATATCCCAGAAATTCAAAAGGTTTTGATGTTGCTCGGTCATAACTTAAGTAAGTTAAACTCTGTTAGATCACCGTGGCCGGTCACTACGCATCGGATGATAGTTCTTCATCAGGGCTATCATTCAGCTCTCTACTACCGCCACGCCAAGTTCCTCTCTACTCCAGAAGCAACGGCCGCCCTTCGGTCTCTTGATGGTCAAGTGATCAAGAGTCGGCACCGAGTTAGTGAAAGGCAACCCAGTCCTGCATAATTCTTCCTTAACGTACTTCCTCTACACAGGTTCTTCAGCACTGAACCCTGTATTCAAACTTTCTCTGCGCCCTGGCGGCATCGTGTATCCTGCTCTTCCATGCTCTCTACAAGTCTTGTACCTGGAAACTAGTAGCAAAGGCTCTGAGGCTATTGCTGAAATCGCCCACTTCGCTTGTTATGGCTCTATTGACCTCGTCATATTAGTATGATGGTTCTGACCAAAAAGATGCGGTAAGCAACGAGACACATTCTCCTGTTTGCAGACATGCAGTCCTTCTCATAGGTTCCGACGGTCCTCCCGAACGTCATGACTCATAAGCCTTTCTTCTAAATGCACAGCAAAAATGTACCATGGAGTGATAATCAACTCTATCTTGTCGTCAGAGCACGAAATCGTTCATGACATTATGCGTAGTACGGAACATACAGGCTAATCAAAGATATCAGTCGCATACCGCCCTTGGGTGACTTGCTGGAATCGTTTGACGGCCTCATCATGATCGATTCCCTGCTGAGTTTCCAAAATTTCAACCAGTTTGTTCTTGATTCCCCTGGCTACTTGTCCTGAACCACAGGTGAAGAGCTAAAAGACATCACAATCAGTCCTTTTACTGAACCAGAAATCGTAGTACTTGCCTTGGCTCCAGCTTCATAGGCTTCCAGAATCGCTTGGCGATCATGCCATAATCGACTATAGGGTATATTACTTGATACCAGCACGCGGATGCAAAAAGTAAGGGCTCACTCTTGAACATATCGACTGTCCTCCGATGAAGCAGCCACCCTTGAAAACGCGGGATGTACCTCCACGACACCCAACCTCTCCCACTCCTTCAAGTCATTCCCTCCATACAGATAGTCCACCTCTGGATTCCTGCAACCATAGAAAAGAAGAGCCTTCCCTACATCTCTGCCAGAAATCTTTTGCATAGCTCTCTCTTGCATGAACCCACGCATCGGCGCAATCCCAGAGCCCGCACAGAACATCACAATTGGAACCGTTGGGTCTGACGGTAGGCGAAACAAGGGGGAACACTTCCTGATCACCATTCGAACTCGTTCACCAGGAACGAGACCAGAGAGGTAGTTCGAAGCCACTCCGAGAAATGCTCTCTCCCCTCCGGAACGTGAAGGAGACTCAATCACACTCACGGTCAGCGTGACACGCTGCGGATTCCAGAGAGGAGATGAAGAGATGGAATACTGACGAACTCGCATAGACGGAAGCATCTGAAGAAATGCCCCAAGAGAGACCGACACCGATGGGTATTTCTCGAGGATATCGAGTACGCTGAGCCGTTTAGCTATGACCTCGTCGTCATAAGAGGCCTTGAGTGCTTGTAGGGATGAAATGGTAGTTTCGTCAGAGGAAGCCGACATGATACTTTCAATGTCCTTGTTTGTCGCGGGCTGGGAAAGCTCGACATAGCCACTCAGGATCTCAAATAACGCGACTGGCTTTCCGATAGGTAGCGAAGTAGGACTCGTCGACGATATAACAACCTGGTTCAGTCAAGCATGTTAGCAACGATCGAACACCGCTACCTGGTTTGCCACGTACATGCTGTTCGTTGGTGATACCGAAATGAGACAACACACGGTCGATATCGCGCTTCGGATTGTGGGGAAGACTAGGTGATAACATTAGTAGTACATCGAAAGGAGGAGTGGGCTTTGCTTACATTGCCAAATAATCGCCGGGGTTGTAGTTCATCCGTGGCGGGAGCTCAAACTCTAGATGCCTCTTCACCGGATGTCCAATGGGAGTGAGGATCTTGTTTTCAACCAGACGACCCAAGGCTGTATCAGGCTGGCGAAGGCTCTCGGCTCTCTCATCTCCAGCGTCGATGACCTTCACGTCAATGACCGAAACGCTTGCAATAATCTTCGTAGTAGAATACTCCTACCCCTTGGATCAGAGCATGCTCGTCGAGGTGAGGGATTGAGATCCGTTACCTTGGAGAAAGTTTTCCACAATTTCCCTTGATACTCGTCGAAGACTTGGAAGAAATTTCCCAGACTTGCATCGCCTTCGCCTCGTTCAAGCAGTCGCCTGCCACCGTGTTTCTCAATTAGTTCATCGCATAGTTTCGGTATTCTTTGATACGTCTGAACCCAGTCGGAGTTGCCGCATCCAAACACCGTGAAGCTAACACCCCGAAGCTCGTCTCCTTGGAGACTACTTAACCAGTCGACGAACCGAGTTGCATTGTCTGCGGGTTCACCTTGTACTAGTCAGTACTAACAGCATAGCAGACGAGAAGCCACTAACCTTCGAAAGATGCGGTAACGATGACGATAGGGCCATTCGTCGGTAATTGACCTGTAATCGAGTCTAGAGTTCCAATTTTGGCCGCGAAGCCTAGCAACATGGTTAGCATTCGTTGTTCGTCGGTTCCTTTGGCACCCACTATACGTCGCCGCCTCGCTAGCAATCCTTTGGGCAAAGGCTTCTGACGTCCCCGTATTGGAGCCATACAGGACATAAAGCGGTGCTTTACTATCTGCCGGAGTCGTGATGTGAGGATGAGGAATGACGTCTGGACCATCGTAGACTCTCTTGATTCCAATGGCAGACACAGAAGAGATATGGGGCCCATTCGTGCGTAGTTTTGCGTATATCTTGAGATCCTTTGGCTTGATGGTCAGAGCCTGGCTTATCTGAAGGTTGTACGAAGGGTCGGCCAACGATAGGTCGAACTTTTGGATGACAGATGTGAGTACTAATATAACCTCCTGCCATGCGAAAGGACGCCCGATACATCCTCTCAAACCGAAACCAAACTGATGAAGACAATCAGCGCGGAATCCAAGATGAAATGCGAAGGTGCTTACTGGTTGCCATGCGTTGGGCTGTTAACTCACAGTGTAAACTTGTACGAAAGCCACGAACACGAGCAAAGAACTCACCGGCAAAGCCTCGAATTTACCGTCCAACATTCTTTCTGGACGGAATTCTTCCGCCTAAAGAAAACGATATAGGTAATCCGAACAACGGGACCTAGATCGATGCACTCACATCTTCTCCCCACACCTTGGGGTCTCTGTGCATCACATATGTTTGGATAGTGAGAGAAGTGCCAGCCTTGACAAAATATTTTCCGCCCCCAAGAGTGGTGTCTTCAATTGGTGCGGCTGTCCGCGCAGACGCTGTTGGTCCTAAACGAAGAGACTCCCGCATCACAGCTATGTTGTTCAAGATCATTGGTGACTCCCTTTGAGCAAGATAGCTATTGCTCACCGATAAGATAAGGGAGTTTATCGAAGTCTCCGACTTCCAGTTGGCGTCCTTCCAAAACCTCATCAATCTCGGCTCGAAGCTTTCTCATTTTGTCCGGATTTTTAAGTAAGAAATAGATCGTGAAGGTCATCATTCCTGTCGGGACAAGATGAGACAGTGGTAACAGAGATGGGCTACCACACTTACCTGATGATGTTTCATGTCCTGTAAACGAGGTCAACTAAATTATACAGTTACGATGTATGAGGGAGCACCCGTACCTGCGATCAGGAAGGTCAGAAGCTAAGGAACCGGTCAGCACAAGCGGTACTGGATAGACGGACTACACACATTATAGCCAATGCTTTCTTCTGAAAGTCCCTGGCCGGTCTTGGGGTCCTTCGCATTCAGCATCAGGTCGAGTAAATCTTTCTTGTCGATAGGATTCTGCTTGCGGTCAGCAATGACTGAAACCAATTATAACAGAACAATAAGGCTAGGAACAACATGCGACATACTGGAGTTTGCCAGTGCGTGCATGATCTGCCGATCATTTTCATATTTAACCGTTGCGGAATGCATCAAAGCCTGAACAAGATGTGGTCGCTTGGAACGAACAAAGCTTTCTTTCAAGAAGTCGACCATAGACTTGACAAAAGGCGGTTGGGTTTCCTGTGTCCGTTTATATAAGCTTGTTATCCGTACTGTATTGAAGGCCTTACAGTGTAGAAAGAGTTCAGTCTGGGAAGGATATGAGCAAGTACATGCATGTAAAAGGAATAGTACGGTCACACCGATAAGACATAGTACAATATGCGATTGTATCCAGGGCAACCCGAGTAAAATCGGTGGCGGGATCGATGACTGCGTGAGGTCCGAAACTTTTGTTGAAAGTAAGAAACCGACGCAGGTTCATTCAAATAAAATGACCAACCGTTCCCACTGAACACATCAATACACAAACACATTAGTCGATGATACAGACAAGGCAGCATAAAAACTAACCTTCAGAAGTAACTGACCACAAATGTCTTTCATGTCGTCTAACATACCTCGCACAGACATAGTACCGAATGCAGGCATCAGGATACGGTCTTGAGAATATAATCAGCGTCAGTATGACGGCAAGAAGGCCCTCGACATACGAGCAACACCCCAATTTGACTCATCACTGAA
Organism: Armillaria luteobubalina; assembly: GCA_030435615.1. Taxonomy (NCBI): domain Eukaryota; kingdom Fungi; phylum Basidiomycota; class Agaricomycetes; order Agaricales; family Physalacriaceae; genus Armillaria; species Armillaria luteobubalina. The sequence continues at coordinate 728,010 of JAUEPU010000019.1, read as the reverse complement.
AGCCTGGAAATTGTTGTCAGTAACCAATGACTTGAACCGGGTGCAGAAACGTATTACGGTGAATAAACCATCGCCAACAAGGTTGCGGACTTCATATAATGCGGGCGAGGAACTCTTCTTAAACTTCTTGTCGTCTGATATCTCATTTGCTAGAGCATGCGAGTTGATACATGTCAACTTTCGTCCGCCTGAAGATGACAATGGTCAGCATATCTGTAACCCACACAGGTAGGTATCCCTACCCAAGAGATCGAGCTGGTAGATCTCGCCATAGGTTTTGGCAAGAAGAATAAAGGATTGGATCGGCACATCTCTATCCAAGTCGCGAGCATTTCCAAGGAAAGGGACCGTAGGTGGCTGGGGTATGGGTGTCGACATTGTAGGATGAGGATTCAACCATAGGATCTATGTCCTTTTATACAGAGACGCAGACCAATCAGATGGCCTATATTTACTGACGATGACGGTTGTTTATGAATTGAAGGACCCATAACGCAGTCAAGTGATAGATACCGACCGGAGTAGCGATTAATACTCTGATTGATCAACGCGTTTTCGCCGCAGAATTCCCAAGCTTTCCGTCAAGATGCCGTGTATGCGCGAAGTTGGATCCACACACTCCGCTGATTAGCTAGCGTTGCTGACTTTTCCCTCAAGAATGAGGTAACAATGGTTCATGTGGCGGTCACGGTGGTCTTCTCAACGAATCTATGCCGCTTATAATATTCGACTCACCATAGGAAGCCCGGAATTTGACGTGATAACGGCACTTGTGTCTAGATGGTTTTGAGGCATTGACTCATGACACGAAATGCTACAGTTCGCCAGGCGTCCATCTTGTATGTGTTACATTAGATCCAAAATGTCAAATTTGAGATAGTGTTTTGCCGTCCTCGCTGTACGGGAACCAATGCCTTCTTGAAAGTTATTCCAAGTGCGCATGTCCTGCTTCATGTCCGGGCGTTACTGTGAATCTTATATCAGCATCAGTTCTTCCGTTGACGTTAACGTTAACTAGTACCATGATAAGAGTCTTGTTCTCCGTTACACGAATCACTTATTGAATGCGGATCTAAAAGCTTCACCCGATGTGTGGGACCATTCAGAAAGAGTATGCTTTGAGATGTTAATCAGAGGCCATTTAAATTGAACAACCCAGACATACGCGACGATGGACTTCCTTCCAGTGTCTAGCCTAGTCATTTAACCTAGCTCCGTATTTCTTTCGGACCGTGTTTCCTTATACCCGCCTGAACAGCGTAAGGATCACTTCGTAGAAAAACGATATCATTGCGGTGAAGAGAAAGAAGCGTTGTTTATTTGTACCACAGATGCCACTGAATCAAATTTCCATTTCCGGTCGACCCCCGTCAGGACCCGAGTCGAGCAGATTGAACATCCACGCTGCATTAGAGTGCTGAAGAATCTAATCCAGATGGTCGTGCTTTAGAAATGTGAAGACAATAAATCAAGTTCTTCCCAAGCTGTTATGAGCTACTCTTTAAAACTATCTCCTTCATCCTCTACGTATTTCAACTCTTCCCTGAACGCCAAATCTACCGCTCGTTCCACCGAATTGTATTCCTCCACAACCTCGTTGCTGTAATCATCCGAGTCGCAGTTGTAGATACACTGGTAGTCGGCATAATAATACCCATGTCGGCGCCCACGAGTCAATTGCCTGTGGTCTCTCTTCCAGAGTGACTCTCTCACATGTTGAATGAGAAGTGCTGTTTCCAAGCCGACCTTCCCTGCCTCCTCCAGGGAAACCGCATCTTCGCGCTTTGCTAGATCCGAGTACCCCGAAGTGATCCAATGCGCGACCGAATGCTTTCGGCCAAGAAGGATTCGGGAAATCGGAGAAACGCTACCCAGACGCGGCGTCAGATGCTCAATGGCATTGCTCCGCATGTCTCCCATTCGCCATAGACTGGATAGCCTGAGAATGGAAATCCAGCTATCAATCGATAATTCAGGCGGCTTCACTGTATCTCTATAAATTATCAGTACGTTTCGTGTTGTATCAGATAGTAACTCACTTCGGGTACAGAACTTGGAGGAGCTGTTCAAAATCGAATTTACTAATGTTTTCCAACTTGATAGGCACATCATCACTGGAACCCTCGGGTTTGTTGCTACCTTGTGGTAGCGAGAGCATCGCATCGAAAATTTCCGATTTTCCCATTAGTTGGTATTTTGGTATGCGAAAGAGGATGTCTTCGACCTATAAACGCCATAAGGGGGCTATTTATTCTTATGCATATGAACCGACCTGAAGAACAATGGTATCCCAGTAATAGTCTAGACTGCGACTGGGCGACGAAGCCATTGGCGATATAATCGGTGGCTCTGCGAGGACCTCGTATGTGTTAGAACCAGGAGACATGGTGGAGGGGCGTGTCGAGAAGTGACACTTCTGGCTTAGATTGATGCTGTATCTTGCGTTCAATAAAACAAGACCACGACTCTACAACGAGGGTAGCAATGAGGCCTGCGTTATTTCTGCCGAGTACTACTTCAGAACCAGAATCGAGCCAATAGAATCATCGAAGTCTGTTTCTGTTTTCTTCGCGCCCTGAACTCTTCGCCTTGACTACCCTCGTCGTGTTCGTCGTTCATCAGATCTTCTTGAATCTGCGAAATTTCCGCATCAGAGTCGCTGGAGGATTTCCGTTTGTGGATACCCGAAGCTTCGGGTTTGGCGGGTGAGGGTGTGCTTGGCAACGATCCCGATGCTGCTGAATACAGCTTCTGTGGCATGGGTGTGAAAGGTGCACGCGCATTAAACGACCTAGCGTGGGACGAGTCTGCGGTTGTTCTTGCTGGTCCGCTTTGAGCGTCTGCTCAACAGCAAAGAGGCCAAAAGGGTCGTTGCCTATCCCGCGATTCGCTGGGGACGATGTTAGATGTAGTAGCAGTACGAGACGCACACGGACTACGTATTTGATATTTACTTTCCTTTTTCGTTGACAATGCACAGCCTCACATCTCAGCTTTTTACCAACAGCTGAGATGTGAGTACCTCTACGTATATTCGTCCTGGCACATTACTTATCATATTATAGTAACAATACGTTGTTCTATACAGGTACCTAATACAGCTTTTTACCAACAGCTGAGATTAATGATACATTGTTCTATACAGACAACATCGCTCTCAATTTCCTCTCGAGCTTCACTTTCCATTACCACGTCCGAGCACCTACCTCGATAACTCCAAGAGGTTATGGGCCCCGCTACCATAATGTCAACAACTGCCATAAAGTTGGTTAGCACAACAAAGCTTGAAGACAATGGAACGAACTGGGTTGCATTTGAAGAGAAAATCACCAACAAGTTTCTTGACAGGGGTCTTGGCCGACACCTACGAGGAACCACCCATGCACCCCCTCACCCAGTTGAGCACAAAGGAAAATTTTACCGGTCTACTGACACTGGATTTTCACACCCGCTCTCGGATGATGACCTGGAGAAGCTGGAGGACAAGCTTGAAGAGTATGAGCAGAAGGAGGCGAAGATGCACTGCATCATTTATGAATCCATCTCTGACTCTACCTTCAATGAGATCAAGGGTGAAGTGACAGCTGCCCTTGTCTGGAAAAAGCTTGTCAATGTCATGACTGGCAAGGGTGATCTTGTACACGAGCACCTCCTAACCCGGCTCAGCAACATGTCCTGCCCCGACGAAGGCAACATGTGGGAGCACCTTGGCCAGATGAGGATCCTCCATGAATGTATTGAGGGCATGGGCTTGAAAATCGAAGATAATCAGTACACCTCGATGATCCAAAAATCGCTCCCACCTTCCTATGACCACATCCGCTGCACCCTCTCTGCTACCAGCAAATTCACAAAAATACCCCTCACATTGGATGTCCTTATTGCGGCACTGCAGGAGGAATGGGATGAAGAGGTGGCATCAAAGGCAACAGCGGAAAATGTGGCAATGTTTGTGCAACGACAAAACAAAGGAAGAGGTCAAAGCAGTCAGGGTTCGAGGGGGAAAACAAAGAAAAAACCAGACAGGTCCCACCTTAAATGCACGAACCTGGCATGCAGCAAAACTGGCCACCTCATTGGGGATTGTTGGTGCGAAGGTGGTGGGAAAGCAGGTCAAGGTCCAGCTTCGAAAAAGAACAAGGCTAAGGGAAAGGGGAAAGCAAAGGAATCGGCATTGGCAGCCATTGATGAAAGCGACGATGAGCACGTCATCGCAGTCGTAGCTGATGACAATGATGACTCAAATGTGGCCTTAGTGTGCACATCGGACTACAAGACCGAGGGTAATGCTCACATAGCAATGGGAGAAGAAGTTACAGCAATTGCTGACTGTGGAGCTTCGAAAACATACTCACCCAAACATTGGAGATTCAAAAATTACACCAACATTGACCCGAAGCCCATCAAGGCTGCGAACGGTGAAGTCTTCCATGCAATTGGCAAAGGGGATCTTCAATTGCCATTACCTATGGGTAAAGACAAAAAACCCACCATTGCAAGTTTTCGAAATGCATACCATGCACCGAAAATGGCATACACCCTTATATCTCTATCGCAAGTCAGCTGCACCGGATTTCCCATCCATATTGAACCCTCTGATTGAACCATGTACATCCATACACCACGACCCAATGCTAGGATCATAGCCAAGATCCCCGAAGCCAGAGGCTTATACATCATATCGACTCCAGGCACATGCCAGCCTGCCATGGGAGCAAAACCAGATGTCGCTATGGTGGCTAGTAAGCTCAAAGTGAACATCACAGAGCTACACAATATCTGTGCTCACCGAAGCCATGCCACTCTCTGTCGCATGTATGTTGACGGCCATATTGAGGGAATCAAGCTTGACCTGGACCCGAAGCCAGAATTTTGCGAGACCCATGTAAAGGCCAAGGCAAAACACAAACCGTTCCCCAAACAAGGTCAATATGAGTATGTTGAAAATGCTGGCGACAAAGTTGTTGGAGACTTGATGGGTCCGATGTCCATTATATCACTAGGGGGGGCACGCTATGCCTGCACATACCGCGATCTACATACCCATGAATCAAAATCTGAGTATCTATCAAAGAAATCGGGTACCTTTGGATCATACAAGCGCTACAAAATCTGGATCAAGGTCCAGCGTGGTGTTGAAGTCATAAAGATCTTGGGCACGGATTGAGGGGGAGAATTCCTAAGCGACGAGTTCACTCAGCACCTCAAGGCAAAGGGGACAGAGCGACACCTTACAGTACATGATTCCCCACAGTCAAACGGCATTGCCAAATGCTCCAACGGATATCTGATGGACACGACAAGAGCATTTCTAATCAGTTCAGGATTACCAAAATATCTATGGGCTGAAGCTCACCGACATGCTGAATGGGTCTACAACCGCACCCCAACGAAAGCAATACCATCAGGGAAAACCCCATTTGAGATGGCAACCGGCAGAAAGCCCAACATCTCTGGCCTTCGTCCATGGGGATGTTGCTGCTGGGTCCGAGTCAAGGCACCAGAAAAGCTTGGGGAGCATGCTATTGAGGCTCGCTTCATTGGAATTGATACTGAAGCGAAAGGTTGGAGGATTTACTGGCCTGGAAAGTGAAGGGTCAGCATTGAACATGATGTTTACTTCAATAAAGAGGACCTAACTCCAGAACCCTTTGTTGTCGAGGGGGAGGATGAAGATATCAACTCTCCTCAGGTTCCAAAGCCATCTACAACCATCCAGCCCACTGAAAATCAACCAAACGAACCACAAAATCCCACAGAAACTCACCCAGAACATCCAGAATCCCCACTCACAGACATAGAGTCTGATCCTGCTCCTCAGCCAAGCCGACCCAAGCACTCTGCAGCCCCAAAACCAGGCCAACTCGCACTCCCAGACCTACGCAAACGTCCCACCGCTGCTGGAATAGCAGTAACCATGCCTGAAGATGAGTCAGATGAGTCAGATGACAAGCTGTTGAGCTCCTCACTGGTAGACTATGCCATGATAGCAGACATTGAACCAGTGACCATGAAGGAGGCACTGAGTGGTCCTGACGAGGGAGAATGGCGCAAATCGATGCTCGCAGAAGTCAGGCAGTGTGAGAAGAAGAAAGCATGGAAGGTGATGAAACGAGAAGACGTTCCTACGAATGCAAATATCGTGGACACGAGATTCGTGTACCGGGTCAAACGGAACGAAACTGGCGAGCCCAAAAAGGCAAAGTCACGTTTCATAGCTAAAGGATTTACTCAAGTCCAAGGTGTCGACTACTTTGACACATATGCCCCGGTTGTCCGCCTCCCTACTCTCCACATCCTACTATCCATGGCTGCCTCTCGTGATGCAATAATTGACCAAGCCAATATCAAAAATGCATACCTGCAAGCCAATATCACTGAGGAGATCTATATCAAGTTCCTGAGTAGATATGAAGAGTTCTTCGAAATCCCGGAACATCTCAAGGGCCAGAACATCTGTGCCAGACTGCTCAAGTGTTTATATGGCACAAAGCAAGCAGGACGAGGCTGGTACCAAACCCTGAAGTCAACAATGATCTCCCTCAGGTTCACAGTTAGCAATGCAGATGAGGCCGTCTTCTATCGGATCGAGTCAGCGACAAAATACACCATCATCACAGTGGCCACAGATGACTTCACCATTATAGCAAACTCCCAAGAAGAGTCGAACCGATTTAAACGAGAAATCGGCTCTCATTTTGAGCTCGTTGATCTTGGGGCTATTCATTGGCTGCTGGGTATGCACATCACTCGAGACTGGGAAAATCACACCATCAGTATTGGACAACCTGCATACATTGATCAAATTGCGAAACATTTTGGCATTGAGGACATGGCCCCATTTGTGACCCCAATGGAAGCAAATCTCGATCTGAACCCAGACTCACCTTCCATGTCCAAGGAACCAGTCACACCACGTGAAAAGGTGCTCTATCGTGAACTCCTGGGCTCCCTCATGTATGTCGCAGTTGGTTCTCACCCTGAAATCAGTTATTCGGTCTCAGCACTCTCACAATTTGTTGAGGAACCGCATTCAACTCACCTAAAGGCTGGATTCTGAGTCCTTCACTACCTCAAGGGTACATGCAACCAACGGCTCACAATCGATGGCATCGAAATCAACCCTAAGGGCTATCACGATGCATCATATGCTAACCAGCCTGGGAGGAAATCTATGTCTGGATTCGTGCTGTTCATGGGTCAGGGCACCATTATGTGGACCTCAAGGAAGCAACCAATTGTTACCGTCTCCACAGGTGAATCAGAATATGTCGGATTGACCCCAGCATTGAAAAATATGAACTGGCTGCACAAGCTCCTTTCCGAGCTCTCCACATTCATCATGAACCCTTCCATCTATCCAAATGAACCCACCATCCTCTACTCCGACAGCCAAAATGCCCTATCTATAGCCAAGGATTCAGTATTTCATGAACGTACAAAGCACATTGGAGTCCGTTACCATTTCATCCGGCAAACCATCGAGCAAGGCCACATCAAGCTACAGTATTGTCCCACTGATGACATGATTGCTGATGTCCTAACAAAGCTGTTGGCCCGTCAAAAGCTCAAGAAGTTTACGGAAGCACTGGGCATTGTGTAAACGAGCCGCATACGTCTCGAGGGGGAGTGTTAGATGTAGTAGCAGTACGAGACGCACATGGATTACGTATTTGATATTTACTTTCCTTTTTCGTTGACAATGCACAGCCTCACATCTCAGCTTTTTACCAACAGAGATGTGAGTACCTCTATGTATATTCGTCCTGGCACATTACTTATCATATTATAGTAACAATACGTTGTTCTATACAGGTACCTAATACAGCTTTTTACCAACAGCTGAGATTAACGATACGTTGTTCTATACAGACAACGTCGCTCTCAATTTCCTCTCGAGCTTCACTTTCCGTTACCACATCCGAGCGCCTACCTCGATAACTCCAAGAGACGATTTGAACGCAGCATCTTGCTCGGCATAGCACTTGGGAGGGAAATCTAGATGATTCCCCTGGTCCTGATCGTCATCATATCCAAGATGTTTATCCTGTGCAGTGGGTGAAAGCCATTGGAGGTAGCGACAGGTAAGGAGTCTGATTATGGCCCTGCTTCCAATCTCAGAGACAAAGAGCACACCGGAGAAGAGGGAGGTAGTGGGCTGAGAGCCCTGGCTTTCATTTCGCTCCGATGGGTGCCCTTTCTCTGTGTCTCAGAAGCCGTTTTTCCTTCAGGCCAAGCCCAATCCACCTTCCATTATGGAATGGTGCATATCGGCGAAGTGTAGCGGCATTAGAGCCGATATTATGTAGTGGTCGGTCCATGCGTAATTGAGAATCAGACTTGATGCCATCAGGAGCGTCGGTGGGTTGTTGCAATGGAACAGAGCGTGTTCTGAGGGAGGGCGACATGGTAGTATTTAAGTCAAGTATTGTTCCAGCTGTGACATGTGACATGGCGCGACGATCACGTGGCTCAAGATTCCTATGATTTTCGATTTCAAGCCTGATTTCGGGAGTCGGAGTCAACATGATCCGTTGTTCTCTCACCACCAGCAGAAACGATGGCATGATATACCGGAGTCCTTTATAATCGTACCCTTCTATAATTTAATCGATTGCTACGTCAACATGTCTCTCTCTTCATGGAATTTTTGCAGACCGGCGCAAAGGGCGCTCGGATGGGTACAACGACGGTGCATGAGCGTTCGGCCAGCAGAGTCGGATGACAAGATGAAGAGTGAGTCTCCCTATGATCTTAGTTCACCTCTGTACAGTATTCTCAGTACGATTTCAGATCATCCTAGGAAGAAAGTGACAATCCAGACCTTGCAAACACTCAAAAGCGCAAACATACCAATAACGATGCTCACAGCCTATGATTATCCCACCGCAGTCTCTGCTTCATCCAATACACTTATTGACATTACCCTCGTCGGCGACTCTCTAGCTCAGGTATGCCTGGGATACACCTCTACGACACAGCTTACCCTTGACGAAATGATTCACCATTCTCGAGCCGTTGCTCGCGGAACTACCCACCCATTACTAATTGCGGACATGCCATTCGGATCGTTCCACATTTCCGTAGACAAGGCCGTGGAGAATGCCTTCCGTCTGATCCGTGAAGCTCAAGTTGAGGCGGTCAAACTCGAAGGCGGCGAAGAGATTGTGCCCATTGTGCGGCAACTCACGCGTTTCGGCATCCCCGTTATGGCCCATGTAGGCCTTTGGCCTCAAAGGCATGTAGCCATGTCCGGATACAAGGTGCAAGGAAAGAGTGCCGCGAGTGCGAAGCGCGTGATTGACGATGCCTTGGCTCTGGAGGACGCCGGCGCGTTTGCCGTCTTAGTTGAAGCCGTCCCGAAGGAACTTGGAAAGCATTTGACGGAAAAACTCCAGATACCTACGATCGGTATTGGCGCAGGTCCGTGGACGAGCGGTCAGGTATGCACGTAGGCACATGCTTTCCTTCCTTCGCTGATGGTGGATTAGGTACTCGTATGGGACGACGTTATGGGTACCTGGAACGGCCACAAGGCGAAGTTTGTCCGTCGATTTACCGATCTGAAGACGCACAGGGATAAGGGTGTACAGGACTATGCTCAGGCCGTCCGAGAGCGCGCGTTCCCTTCAGAAGATACCGAGAGCTACACGATGGATCCTTCAGAGTTAGCCAAATTATCCGATTAATCATACGTTACTTCTTTGTCTGTTTTAGTATAGATCTAAAACACGTTGAACATTGGTGAATAACGATCGATAGCTAGAACCTGACACCGAAAGCACTTCGGGTTAGCGCCCTTACTTCTTTAGTCGACAGGTGAGCGGACACGACCAGGAACTGATCCTTTTAAGTATTAGTTAACGGGTGGACCAGAGGTAGGTGGCGGTAGATCTACGACTATATCTCTCTGCATACTATCAAGCAAGCCGGTAAATCCATGAAGAAAGGCTCGAGCTTTCTCTGGGTTATATTCATAGACCACGGTCATCATTTGAAAACATCGTCCATACAACAGGTATGGCGGACTGCTAAAGCAAACTACGTCAGCCACAGAGTTAGCGATAGAATGCTCCCATATCGAAGAAGCACATACAGGTGTGTATGAAGAAACCCCAGGCTTCCCCTGCTCTCGCATTCTAGTCCTGCTGGCCTGCGTCTCCGAACAGATCGTCTGAACGACGAAGAAACCAACACGTTGTCGGTCGAATTCGCTCATTGATAGTCTCGCAACAAGCAGAATAGTATTAAACACCGGCGGAACTTCAGCTGCCGAAACACGTTTGAAGGATAGGGCACCGTTGAGCGGGAAGCTTTCAAGAGGATTGAGGAGAAGTCAAGTGGCACATGAAGTGTTGGTTGGATATCCGCGGGGAACGTGGATGGCATTGAAGCCACTCTGCAACAAATCTTGCTATTGAAACGCGCATATAGTCATCCTCCCTGAGACCGAAAGACGCAGAAAACGCCAGAGGTGCGTTGCTAGAGAGAGGAAGGGTGACATCCAGCTTGGCCATGTCCTGCAGCAACCAGCAACTCCCCATTCTCCTGAGATACTTGAGGTCGGTAGAGGATGTCTCTTGAATGAGCAAGGTCGACCGAAGGGTGGGGAGCAGGGTAGATGTATGTCTCCAAGACCGCCATACGTGTCCTAGCACCTGAAGGCTTTTAGCGATTTCGGTGACATCGTAAGCTACGACCCTTGACGTTCTGAAACTTGAAGGTCTGCAAGAAATCATCTCAGAGCAGCTCTGGAGGCTTCCAAAGGATCTGTCGTCACATGCTAGAGAAAGAAATGAGAGCTGGATGTTCAGTGAAGTAGAGCACGTACCGTGTTTTCATTGGACATGGTGGTAGAGATTAGAGTTTATCTTGGTGCTTCCTTTCTCTCTTCCATGACCAACCCTCATTGACGTTCTTTTTGTTGCACTTTCACGTTGCCCAGCGGCCAAGACTCGTTTAGACAAGGCGTGAAGAAACTATATAGAGATGGAGTTCTACGAAAGAAAGAAAAATCGGTGCGCCTAGAATCATGCTATCACATCCCCCTCTGAGCTTTGCAGGAGGCCCGTGGACCGGAGGAGCTCCGCTAAGCGCCTACGATACTCCAAATATGCAACATTTGAATCGTCCAATATCGTTCACTTCGTTCCGTCGAGATGGCTCGGACGCGTTTTGGTCATGTTTGTGTATTCTCTGCCCAGCTCGTCGGATCGGCGGAGTCACGGCGCTTGTCTTGTTGCTCTATTTACTTGGATGGTCTCGCGCATTCCGTGTCTTGGATGTATCGGATCCGGATACAGGAGCCCAGGTGTACAGGCTATAAATGCTGCTATAACGTTCCCATGATCTTATACACCCAAATCGTTCTTCAGCCATGGGATACGAACAACTTGAAGAGCCACTAGTCGTACAGCCAATGTCGCATTCGTTCAAACGGAGTGAGAGCTATTATTGGGAAAATATTGTTGTACAGGTAAGCCCCCATCTTCGACTGCAGCATGAGACAGGTCCCATACTCGTTCATAGGTCGAGGACACTCTCTTTCGATTTCCAAAGCATTACTTGATGAAAAAATCAGAGGTCTTCAGATCGATGTTGTCTATGCCACAAGGAAAAAGTGAACCAGAGGGTCTCAGTGACGACCATCCCCATCAAGCTCTGGGGTATCAGTAAAATCGAGTTTGAACGCCTTCTACAGGTCATCCACCCAATGTGAGTAGCAAAGCTCTTTAGTTCGACTCCAAATATACCGACAGAAGGACTATAGAGACGCACAGCAACAACCACAATTATCCATGGATGCATGGCTTTCCGTTCTGAAACTATCCGGCCTATGGCGGTTGGCAGACACGCGAAACGTCGCGATTTCCGGCTTGACGACGCTTCTGTGGAAGATAGATCCAGTGGATCGAGTCATCCTCGGCAGAAAGTACTCGGTAGCGCCATGGCTTTCTTCCGGCTTTATGGATCTGGTGCATCGCGTAGAGATGGTGTCGGAAGAGGAAGCGGAAAAGATTGGCTTGGACACTGCCCTCCAGATTCAACGTGTCCGAGAAGCATTCCTCAGGACCGCCTACAAGGTTGAACAAACCAATAATCGCTATTACTATCAGGGTAACGCCACTGAGCCATGATTTGACCGAGAAAAAGTGAAGAGCGTGGTAGAGAAGACATTTAAGAAGGAATTGGAGGATGTTGAAGCTGATGGAGCTTTGTTCAGCGAGTAGCTGGTATGTGAGATAGGTAATAAGTACTGTCTTCGATCTGTGATCTGAAGGGAAATCCAATTCGTGTGTGTAAATACAGGATTACAAGCTCAATAACCCATTAAGCTGAAGCTCGGACTTGCCCTCAAACTATTTACGACTCACGAGTTCGATGTTTACGAAAAAAAGAAGTGGAAGCCAGGTACTGATTGTTCTCACCATATGCTTACCATTAAACCCACTTCCAACAAAGGTCTGCACCCAATAGAATGGGGGAGGCATTTCAAATAAAGTGAGTGTTGAATAGGAATAGGGTCATACGTGCTCTAGACGCGACTAAGTATTGTATTTCTAGCCTTCTAAGACATGAACTCACTGTGAAATGAGCAAACACGTAAGTAATCTTGATGAGAACCCCCTGACGGCTGACCTGGTCCATAGGAAACTCCGGATCTCACATCTCGCTATATAAACGGCCATGAATCCTACGGTTGAATCCGCACGCTACAATGTCGACTCCCATACTCCAGCCTCCGACGGTCCCTTTCCTTGGAAATATTCGTGATTTGGACAGAAATGTACCAATCCAGTCCTTTATTCTTCTTGCCAAGACATATGGCGAGATCTACCAGCTTGGTCTCTTAGGTAGGTATACCTGTCTAGTTTAAGAATGTACTAATCGCTTATAAGCGGACGAAAAATGATAAGTATAAATTCGCATGCCCTGGCAAATGAGGTATCAGATGATAAGAGGTTTGTGAAGAGCTTCACCCCCGCCATGCATGAAGTCCGTAAACTAATTGGCGATGGTTTATTCACTGTACTGTGTCTGTGCATCTGTTTAAGTTGTCGGTGGCTGACAACATCTTGCAGGCTTTGGGCGATGTGCCAGAGTGGGGTATCGCTCGTACGGAGGGATTATTATTGTCCTTTTTCTGTACGCTGATTATCTTCCCCAGATCGTATTTTGATGCCCGCATTCGGTACGATATCTGTGCGAGGCATGTTAGATGACATGAAGGATATCTGCGGCCAGTTACTTCTGAAGGTCAGTTCGTCCTGTTCTCTGTATTCCTCGTCGACTAAGGTTTCTATATGTCTAGTAGGAACGGTTGGTCATTTCTTTCCGGTGACTCTGCCTGTGTTGCTCACTTTTCGCAAAAGGTTTGGACCAAACGAAGTCATCGATCCTTCCACCGACTTTACTCGAGTTGCTCTAGACACGATTGCGTATTGTTCTATGTCTTATCGGTGCGATCTATAGCCTAATTCGTTCAAAATATTACTGATATACCAACAGGCTGAACTCTTTCTATACTGTAAGGCTTCTCAGTCATACTACGGTCAATCCGCTTACACCACATGGTGTAGGAAACCCAACCGTCTTTTGTCAAGTCTATGGTCGATTTTCTGAAGGAAAGCTTTCTTCGCGCCAGACGGCCTCATCTTGTCCAGGCTTTGAAGCATTCCGCGACGACCAAATATGAAAGCGACCAGCAGATCATGAGGGAACTGGCAAACTCCAGTGCGTCGCATGTTGTCCGATCCTTATCGTCCTGTTATAACTGGTTTCAGTCATTACTGATCGCAAGCAGAATCCTATCGACAAGAAGGATTTACTCGACCTCATGTTGAACGCAAAGGACCCCAAAACGGGCCAGGGACTTTCTGAAGAAAGTATCGGCCACAATGTGTGTGGATGGTCTATTCCAGTGCCAATTTTGCTGACCGAATCCTTAGCTTCTGACCTTCCTGATTGCCGGTATGTGTGTTCCATCATATATTGTGAGTATGTGATTTACATGACCCTCTCTACAGGACATGAAACCTCATCGGGTATTTGCTGCAGTCTAACATTCTAGTTTCCAGTCTCACTTTGTCCCAACAGGAATGCTGACCTTCACGATCTACTTCTTACTGAAAAATCCGGACAAGATGAGAAAGCTTCGAGCTGAGATGGACGAAATCTTGGGAGGACGTCCTCTAGAAGTCGGGGACTTTGATAAACTCCCTTATCTTATTGGTAAGCCATAAGTTATATACTTCGATAAGATTGACCAATGCTCTTGCAAAAAGCTGTCATGCGGGAGTCCCTTCGCCTAGGACCAACAGCGCCTTCGCGGACAGTAGCACCCATCGAAGACACCACTCTGGCAGGTGGAAAATATTTTATCAAGGCTGGTACTTCCATCGTCATCCACGCATATCTTATGCACAGAGATCCCAAAGTATGGGGAGAAGATGTACGTGAACAGGACGGTGTTTTGCTTTTGGGACTATCTTTAATCGCTGTTTAGGCGGAAGAATTCCGTCCGGAAAGAATGATGGACGGGAAGTTTGAAGCCTTGCCTGTGGGTCTTCGGCTCCTTGCTGTATATAAAAAAAGCTTACACTGCGAGTTAATAGCCTAACGCATGGCAACCGGTAAGCATCTTCGCATCTAATTTTTCATTTTTAGGCTTAGTGTTTTCATCAGTTTGGTTTCGGTTTGAGAGGATGTATCGGGCGTCCATTCGCATGGCAGGAAGTCATGTTAGTACTCACGTCTGTCATCCAAAAGTTCGACCTATCATTGGCAGACCCTTCGTACACGCTTCAAATAAGCCAAGCTCTGACCATCAAGCCCAAGGGTCTCAAGATACACGCAAAGCTACGCGAGAGTGGGCCCCATGTCTCTTCAGTATCTGCCGTCGGCATCAAGAGAGCATATGATGGTCCAGACGTCACTCCCCATCCTCACATCATAGAATCTGCGGATAGTAAATCGCCACTCTATGTCCTGTACGGTTCCAATACGGGGACGTCAGAAGCCTTTGCCCAAAGGATTACTAGCGAGGCTGCAACGTATGGTCAGTGCCAAACAAAGCGACTAATGATGAATGCTAACCTTGATTCCAGGCTTCGCGGCCAAAATAGGAACTTTAGACTCGATTACGGGTCAAATACCGACGAATGGCCCTATCGTCATCGTTACCGCATCTTTCGAAGGTCGGTAGCTTCTGGTCTGTTATGCTATCAGTATTAACTAGCACTAGGTGAACCCGCGGACAATGCAACTCGGTTCGTCGACTGGGTAAGTAATCTCCAAGGAGACGAGCTTCAAGGTGTCAGCTTCACTGTATTCGGATGCGGCAACTCCGACTGGGTTCAGACGTATCAAAAAATACCAAAGCTATGTGATGAACTCATTGAGAAGCATGGCGGCAGACGATTACTTGAACGAGGGGAGGGTGATGCAAGCCTGGGAAATTTCTTCCAAGTCTTCGACGAGTATCAAGGGAAATTGTGGAAGACTCTATCCAAGGTAAAATCAATCTCCTCTTCCACACGAGCTTGTTCTTATCAAAGGAACAGGAGTATTCTACCACCAAGAGTACCGTGGACATCGCGGTTATCGATGTGAAGGTTATTGACGCTGGAGATGAGAGAGCCGAGAGCCTTCGTCAGGCCGATACAGCTTTAGGCCATCTAGTTGAAAACAAAATCCTCACTCCGGCGGGGCATCCTGTGAAGAGACATCTAGAGTTTGAGCTCCCGCCTCGGATGAACTATAATGCAGGCGATTATCTGACGATGTAAGTTAGCCACCGTTTTCTCTCTTAACTCCTTCCGATATTATGCTCCAGCCTCCCCCACAATCCGACACGAGATATCAATCGTGTGTTGTCCCATTTTGGCATTGTGAAAAACCAGCATGTTCGTACCAAACCAGAGAGCTGTTAAATCATTTTGCTAACATGCTTGCCTTCCAGGTTATCATATCGTCGACGAGTCCTACTTCGCTACCTGTCGGAAAGCCAGTCGCGTTATTTGAGATCCTGAGCGGCTATGTCGAGCTTTCCCAACCCGCGACAAACAAGGACATTGAAAGTATCATGTCGGCTTCCTCTGACGAAACTACCATTTCATCATTACAAGCACTCAAGGCCTCTTATGACGACGAGGTTATAGCTAAACGGCTCAACGTACTCGATATCCTCGAGAAATACCCATCAGTATCGGTCTCCCTTGGAGCTTTTCTTCAGATGCTTCCGTCTATGCGCGTGCGTCAGTATTCCATCTCTTCATCTCCTCTCTGGAATCCGCAGCGTGTCACACTGACCGTGAGTGTGATTGAGTCTCCTTCACGTTCCGGAGGAGAGAGAGCATTTCTCGGAGTGGCTTCGAACTACCTCTCTGGTCTCGTACCTGGTGAGCGAGTTCGAATGGGGATCAGGAAGTGTTCCCCTTTGTTTCGCCTACCGTCAGACCCGACGGTTCCAATTGTGATGTTCTGTGCGGGCTCTGGAATTGCGCCGATGCGTGGGTTCATGCAAGAGAGAGCTATGCAAAAGATATCTGGCAGAGATGTGGGGAAGGCTTTCCTTTTCTATGGTTGCAGGAATCCAGAGGTGGACTATCTGTATGGAGAGAGTGATTTGCAGGAATGGCAGAAACTGGGTGTCGTGGAGGTACATCCTGCCTTTTCGAGGGTGGCCGAATTGTCGGAGGACAGCAGATATGTTCAAGAGTAAGCCCTTCTTATCTCTCCCGTTGCGCTTAAATTGACATCGATTTAGTCGGGTGTGGCATGATCGCGAGGTGATCAACGATGCCTATCACGCTGGAGCCAAGGTTAGTTGAACTTAGTTCTATCCTTTATGATACACCAAGAGGGCTACTACTGATGCCTTTCAACTAGTACTTCACCTGTGGTTCTGGACAAGTTGCGAAGGGGATCAAGAACAAGCTTGTTGAGATTTTACGAATTCAACACGGACTGGATCAGGAGCAGGCCGTAGAAAAATTCCAGCAAATCACGCAAGGAAGATATGCGACTGATATCTTTGATTAACTGATATGTCAACATGTACTTAGCGAAGACTTTTCTTCGAGGTTTGTAATGGCATTTCTCTTGAAACAATGTGATATGGGCCTAGGCCTGCATTTCACGATTGCTCACAGACATTTACCCGATTAAAAGCTGAGGTATATAACAGTCAATCGATAACGTCCCATGACCTTTTTATATACTTGAGTCGTTTGCGAACGTTCGGCCATGGCATACGAACGCCTTGAAGAGCCGCTCATTGTTCAGCCGATGTCCCAGTCGCCCATTCGCAGCGAGAACTATTACTGGGAAGATATTACTGTTCAGGTAAACCTCCGTTTTCGATGGCACGATATGAAGTCCCATGCGTTTCATTCATAGGTCGAGGGTACCCTCTTTCGATTTCCAAAGCACCACTTGATGGGAAGATCAGAGGTCTTCAGGTCGATGTTGGCTATGCCCCCAGGGAGTAATGGGCCTGAGGGTTCCAGTGACCATCGGTCCATCAAGCTCTTGGGAATCAGGAAAGTCGACTTTGACCGCCTCCTGCAGGTCCTCCACCCAATGTGGGCAACAAACCCCTTTCGTTTAACACCTAATATACTGACAGAAGGGTTGCAGAGACGCACAGAAACAACCCCATCTATCCACGGATGCATGGCTCTCTGTTCTGAGCCTATCCGACCTATGGCGGCTGGCAGACACGCGAAACCTCGCGATCTCCCACTTGACGACACTTCTATTGAAGGTAGATCCGGTAGATCGAATCATCCTTGGCAGAAAGTACTCGGTGGCGCAATGGTTTTCTTCGGGATACGTCGATCTAGTTCACCGCGTGGTGTCAGTGGAGGAGGCGGGAAAAATTGGCCTGGAAACCGCCCTTGGGATCCAACGTACGCGACACGTATTTGAGTTCCTCAGGGGCTTTGACAGGCTGGAACGTTCAAGTAATCGCCTAGACTACCACGATAAAGCCTTTCAGCAATCATTTGACGACAAATGAAGAATGATCTAGAGAAGATGTTCAAGTGGAGAAGAGGATACTGAAGGATGTTGAAGTCGATGGAGCGTCATTCAATGAGCAGCTTGTATTTCGAGATAGGTAATGACTATTGTCTTCAGTTTCATATTTTGAGGGGAATCTCATGATTATGGCTGGGCAAGCAACATATTTGTCGGTATTGCCCATACTCGAACCTATCTCAGGGTTTATTCGACGTCCGTACAGAGATATGTGGACTCCAGGTACGAATTATAAAAACGGCATCCTTATATCTTTACTTCTCAACTAACTCACACAAAGGTCAGGTATCCGAGAAACCATATCAAGCGCTCGCATGATGATAGGCATTCAATGACTCGTGACAGACGTTGTGCGAAGTGACGTGCCCCGCTTCTGCGGCCTAAGTAGGTATCTGGACAAGCTATGTCGGGCCATAGTACTATATGTTGGAAGTACCGTGTTTGTCATTTTCTAAATAGTAGGTCGAATTATTGGACTGTTCGCAAGCTAGCGCTTCCCCTTCTCCTTCCAGTGGAGGGCCTACGCTTCAATTTGGCACGACTACGAAGAACTTCTTCTATACGGTCACGGTATAGCATGGAATTTGCCATCGACGATTCTATTGGCTCGATTCTGGTTCTGAAGTAGTACTCGGCGGAAATAACGCAGGCCTCATTGTTACCTCGTTGCAGGGTCGTGGTGATACGGCTTGGGAGGAGAGGACTTGGAAAGAGCTGGTACAGATAAAGGAGGACATGTTCTGGGTACGCGTTGGTGGATTGAGATAGTATTTAAATACACTTCGACACTTTACTACAATTTGTTTGTCTATGCGATCTCTAAAGCCGCCTAGTTATTGAATATTGATCAACTACACTTTTCTTTCCGTAAAATCATGCTTCATATAGATACCCTCCATCCATGCCCGCGTTTGGTCTGATTGTATACAATTACATGATTTGTTCCTTCTTCACCCATGCTTCGTGCCGTCGGACCAGTTCTGAAATGATGTCCTCTTTGATGTCTTTGGATGGCATCAGGAAAACCCCATTTGCTACATACTTCCCACCCAAGTATACGTAGTGTATGTAGTTCTAGTAGCTGTGGTAGCAGGTGCGCAGTGGTATGTAGTAGTATATAGCATCCTGTATATGCCACTGGTAGCTATGTACAGACCAGTATACTTGAGTGATAACTACCAAATGCTATAGCATTGGTCAGTATCAGAGCTTTTCTCATGTCCGGTACAGTTGATTATAGTCTAGAAAGATAACTTTGGACTGACTAAGATTTGAAGTTATATCAAACAGTGAAGCAGGAATAAGGAAACGTAACAATGAATAAAGTTATTTGAAATATTGTCTATATTGTGAGATGCTTTCAGACAGTTACAATAGCAGTGCGGAGAGGGTAGGCTGACAACGAGCATTGGAATGTTGCCAAGTCCATTTTAAACTCCGACCCAAATCTATTTGCATCACGTGCAGTATAAACAAGATCACGCATTGGGTTCCGATCAAATCCAACCATCCTTTCTTCCTTTCCCTCATCTCTTCCCACTGTTCCTCCACTCTTCGTTGATCGTTCCATCCTCCCTTTGCTTACTGGTATATAACTAGCTAACTAGCTGTCTTATCTCTAATGGTCCTTGCTGCACTTCATGTGTCCTTAAATTCAAAGGACTGTTGGGCTGCTGGTGACCAGTGGTGAGTGCCTGTCTCGTAACACCATGCCTTCATACTGATTTGTCTCGCTCTGTTTGTAGGAGTTTCATATCATAGATGCCCCGGACCTGAATGTATGTAGTTTGCATTGTTTTAACACTCATTGCTCACTGTGCACTCAGGAGCTGGAATGAGCAGCAAGGCATGGGGTGTAATGATGTTGAAGACCTCTATGTGCGACAGTCATTGCTACTCTGCTTTTCCATATTTTGTTTGTCTCCCCTGAAAGTTCGGTGGTCAATTGTAAGTGGTATTATCTTTGTCAGTGATTTGGTGTACTCATCTTTTTATACAGAGATAAAATGCTGGGGTAAAAGCGAAGCAGATAGTGACCGGTGGCCTCGATGATGAAGAGGAAGAAACTTGGGGGTTATGGGCAGATCTTGAGGGAAGACCGGGAGAAATGGATGGTGAAGATAATGGCGATGCAGAGACTGATGGCGTGGGGACAGAATAATAATGTGTACTGTCTATCATTATTGGAATAAAACCTTTTTGCTAGCCCATGCCGAAAACTGCTGTACAATTTATAGGTTGAACGTATATCTATCAGTACTACAGAAAGGAATGGTTGTACTACTGTTGTGAAATCGAAGTACTATGGTAGCAATACATATGTCTCAGTCATAGCTACCTCAGCTACCTGCAGGTACATTCATTTAACAGCAGGCTACGTACTAGTACTTAAGGGGGGGGTGTGCTACCAAGGTACCCGAGCTACGTACCCGTTGTAGCTGCATGTATCACATTGACATTTTCCTGATGTGGGTCGCGGTCCAAATCGATACGGAGCCAATGTTCTACAAATTTAGAAGTGGCTTCGTTTGGCTTGCCAGTCAAAGCGTCGCCATCGGGCTGAGCACTGCGAGAGATGAAAACCACCTCGAATTTACGTCGATGAAGGTTGTTCCCGATGACCACTTGGTGGCCATATCGTTCTAATGCTCCGTGCGCTTTTGGTATCAGTAAAAGAGGATCCGTTTCGAGCTTTGAAAAGGTAGGTAAGAGGAGATCCGGTAGCATTGTCCCTTCATTACCTTGAATGAGACAATGAAACCGTCATGAGTCCATTCATCTACCATAGACTCGACGATCTTTGGTGCTTGAGCCATCTCAATGTGTAGACTTCCCTTGCCAGATTGAATTTTGTGCTCTGACTAGAAGATTTTAACGCAGGTTAAAGGACGCAAAAGGCATTACGCACCATCTTCTTCCTCGGAAGGAAGAAATCACTGACGGCGGCGGCCAAGTAATACATCGCTCTTCTACGCATGACGGAAAGCTCCTGCGAGACAGCACGAAGAAGCCAGAGATAATCATTGACGGTGACGAACGTTAAGGTGTGCAACGTCCCGGAAGCATGGACCAACTTGTACGCTGTCAAGACCTCGAGCAAATGTGCCCTTTTATCTGACGTTATACGGATCTGAGGCTCACTGCCGTCCGTCTGGTCTACTTCGAGGAAGTCGAGGAAAGGATTGGTGGAATGGGAATAATGCAGGCTGAAAGGCTGCAGACTGAACTGGCGGTGCATGAAAATGACGGCATATCCGGCTTTGAGGAAATACTCTGCAGATGTGGCGCCTCTCGTGCCTGTTTTTCTTGAGTAAAAGGTCCAGTAGAGCACTGCAGAGGTCCACGCACCGGCACTGAAATTATCCAAAAATCGAATACTGTTATACGTCGAATCGTAAGCATCTCACACTATCGCGCAATGGAACGCTCTTACACATTGACCTCTGGGGGAACAGTAGTCCCTCCACTCTATGCTTGCAGTGCTGAGCAAAGTCAAGAAAAAAGTTCGAATGACCTCACCGTAACCAAGACTACATTTCGATTCTGCTGAATTTGCTGGGCGACAAAGGCGCGAACGGCGCGAACTTCATGTTCGAGATTGGGCGGTGGACCCTGCGTAGCAAAATACGACTCCGCGGAGAAGGTCGTAGGTTCGCTGTGCATCGTCAGTGGGCGACTTCTGGGGGCTCGTGAGGTATCGCGATCCTGCAATAGACTGGTTATATGAATACCCGCTCTTGTATTCTTCTAGTACTTTCTTCACCTTCGTAAACCGTTACTCAGCACTGGCACGACTCGGGCTTAGCACTGGACATCGTGCCAGCTCGCACAGCCACAGCTTCAACAATATTCCACACTCCCTCAAGTTCAGCAATGTCCACAACTAACCAAAAATCCCATATCCGACAACCAGACAGCATCCATGAACTCAATGCTCCGACGGTGCCTCTTAGGCTACAAAGTTCGATGGTGGTGATGAAAACACTTGCAACACCTCGCGACATCATGAACTTGAATATCACTCCCAAAATAGAATGACTCCGATCACGGCAATCAACTCTTCATCAACTTGACGTGGAACAGCACTCCCTGAAGCTAAAGACTTTGTCCTTGGCTTCTGGGGCCAGGCAATCGGAGAAAGGCTATACAGATGCAGCGTCAAATGCTCAATGGCGTTACTCCGCATGTCTCCCATTCGCCATAGACTGGACAGCCTGAGAATGGAAATCCAGCTATTAGTGGATAATTCAGGCGGCTTCACTGTATCTCTATAAAATTTCCGTACGTTTCGTGTTGTATCAGATAGTAACTCACTTCGGGTACAGAACTTGGAGGAGCTGTTCAAAATCGAATTTACTAATGTTTTCCAACTTGATAGGCACATCATCACTGGAACCCTCGGGTTTGTTGCTACCTTGTGGTAGCGAGAGCATCGCATCGAAAATTTCCGATTTTCCCATTAGTTGGTATTTTGGTATGCGAAAGAGGATGTCTTCGACCTATAAACGCCATAAGGGGGCTATTTATTCTTATGCATATGAACCGACCTGAAGAACAATGGTATCCCAGTAATAGTCTAGACTGCGATTGGGCGACGAAGCCATTGGCGATATAATCGGTGGCTCTGCGAGGACCTCGTATGTGTTAGAACCAGGAGACATGGTGGAGGGGCGTGTCGAGAAGTGACACTTCTGGCTTAGATTGATGCTGTATCTTGCGTTCAATAAAACAAAGACCGATATACACCTCCTTGCTTTCATCTCCATCGTCGGGCTCTTCCTTCTCGTCATCAGATCCAGGAGACGCGACCGGCGACTCGAGCTTTCAGTGCTCGTCATCATAAGCGGGCGGTATGTTCCAATCTCTGAGGTCTACCCTCCCATTTACGTGCGAAGGCGTAGGTGAAGAGGGCGCGTCGCTGTCATTGCCTTCAGGGCTAGATATTTTCGCTTCTTCAACCCCTTCTGGAGCAGGAGGAGCATAACGGCTACCACTTCTGATTCAGGCTCAGGCCTCCTTAGAGGGTTCGGTCGTTGGAGAGTGGAAGGTCTCTCCTCAGCTACGGGGTGTTCGACCTCCATCTCTACGTTATCGCTCTCCTTCCCTGCCTCCGCCTTTGCAGCCTCATCCTTCTTTGTGTCAGCCTCTTCCCTCGGCCGTTGTCATACACTTTCTCCTCATCCTACTGTGTTTTCTCCTTTACTGCTTCTTCAAGTGTCGGTGGACCTGGCCTTGACCTGGGTAAATGGCGGGCCCCAGGTGCTGCAGCTCTTCTAGGGAGCGGAGGAGGCGCTGTAGGGGAAGCGGGTGTAGCAGGCTCAGATTCGGGTAGAGGCACACTACCGACTACGTCTCGCTAGAACTTGAAGTGTCAGATTATTCACCATGCTTCACAGAAGTTGCTTGTGGTGGCAGGCTCTAGCTATCAATCGTCATTCACCAATGTTCATCGTGTTTTAGATCTAATCTAAAACAAACAAAGAAGTAATGCATGATTAATCGGATAATTTGGCTAACTCTGAAGGATCCATCGTGTAGCTCTCGGTATCTTCTGAAGGGAACGCGCGCTCTCGGACGGCCTGAGCATAGTCCTGTACACCCTTATCCCTGTGCGTCTTCAGATCGGTAAATCGACGGACAAACTTCGCCTTGTGGCCGTTCCAGGTACCCATAACGTCGTCCCATACGAGTACCTAATCCACCATCAGCGAAGGAAGGAAAGCATGTGCCTACGTGCATACCTGACCGCTCGTCCACGGACCTGCGCCAATACCGATCGTAGGTATCTGGAGTTTTTCCGTCAAATGCTTTCCAAGTTCCTTCGGGACGGCTTCAACTAAGACGGCAAACGCGCCGGCGTCCTCCAGAGCCAAGGCATCGTCAATCACGCGCTTCGCACTCGCGGCACTCTTTCCTTGCACCTTGTATCCGGACATGGCTACATGCCTTTGAGGCCAAAGGCCTACATGGGCCATAACGGGGATGCCGAAACGCGTGAGTTGCCGCACAATGGGCACAATCTCTTCGCCGCCTTCGAGTTTGACCGCCTCAACTTGAGCTTCACGGATCAGACGGAAGGCATTCTCCACGGCCTTGTCTACGGAAATGTGGAACGATCCGAATGGCATGTCCGCAATTAGTAATGGGTGGGTAGTTCCGCGAGCAACGGCTCGAGAATGGTGAATCATTTCGTCAAGGGTAAGCTGTGTCGTGGAGGTGTATCCCAGGCATACCTGAGCTAGAGAGTCGCCGACGAGGGTAATGTCAATAAGTGTATTGGATGAAGCAGAGACTGCGGTGGGATAATCATAGGCTGTGAGCATCGTTATTGGTATGTTTGCGCTTTTGAGTGTTTGCAAGGTCTGGATTGTCACTTTCTTCCTAGGATGATCTGAAATCGTACTGAGAATACTGTACAGAGGTGAACTAAGATCATAGGGAGACTCACTCTTCATCTTGTCATCCGACTCTGCTGGCCGAACGCTCATGCACCGTCGTTGTACCCATCCGAGCGCCCTTTGCGCCGGTCTGCAAAAATTCCATGAAGAGAGAGACATGTTGACGTAGCAATCGATTAAATTATAGAAGGGTACGATTATAAAGGACTCCGGTATATCATGCCATCGTTTCTGCTGGTGGTGAGAGAACAACGGATCATATTGACTCCGACTCCCGAAACCCCTGAAATCGAAAATCTTAGGAATCTTTCGGCACGTGATCGACGCGCCTATGTCACAAGTCACATGAGTCACTGTTCGAACATTTCTTGACTTAATACCACCATGTCGCGCTCCCTCAGAACACGCTCTATTCCTTTACAACAACCTATCGACGATCCTGCTGGCTTAAAGTTGGATTCTAAGTCACGCAAGGACCAACCACTACAAAATATCGGTTCTAATGCGGTTCGTCCGAGACGCAGAGCACGGGCACCCATCGGAGCACTGGGAGAAAAGCTGAAAGCGAAGGCCAGAGCTCTAAGCCCGCTACCTCCCTCCTCTCCGACGCACTCCTCGTCTCCAACATTAGAAGCAGGGCCACAATCAGACTCCTTACCTGTCGCTACTTCTGATGACTTTCACGACTTCACTGCACAGGATAAACATTTTGGATATGATGACGATCAGGACAAGGGGACTCATCTAGATTTCTCTCCTCGATGCTATGCCGAGCAAGACGTTGTGTTCGAATCATCTCCGGTGAATCGCGGGACAGGCAGCGACCCTTTTGGCTTCTTTGCTGTTGAGCAGACGCTCAAAGCGAACCGGCAGGAACAACCGCAAACGCGTCCCACGCTGGGTCGTAATGCGCGTGCGCCTTTCACATCCATGCCACAGAAGCTGTATTCAGTAGCATCGGGATCATTGCCAAGCACACCCTCATCCGCCAAACCCGAAGCTTCGGGTATCCACAAACGGAAGTCCTCCAGCGACTCTGATGCGGAAATTTCACGAATTCAAGAAGACCTGATGAACGACGAACACGATGAGGGTAGTCAAGGCGAAGGGGTCAGGGCGCGACGAAAACAAAGACAGAATAAGCCGCGGGAAAGCATCGATGCTGATACATTAGCAAGAGAATGGAAGGCGTCGTTGCCGAAAAGACGTGTCCGTCGACAGACTCAGCATGGTCAGAAGGAGGACCCGGATAAAGAAGAGGGTGACAGGAAGACGAGGAGGCGACGAACCAAGCCAGAGACGAAGACGAAGACGAGACCAAAGAAGGAGGAGCATGAGGCAGTTAATGTTGATGTTAACGAGGTTGGTCGACGTTTGTTACTGGTTACCCTATATTTATATTTATTTGCAGAAGTTCGTCGAGGAACGCAAGACGCGTTTGGAATTTTTCAAGAAGCTGCAGGGCTATGAGATGCAAAAGGAAAACGTTTATATCATCTGATTCTTGGATACAGAGCGGTCGGTGCAACATTGGTCTACGTTTTCAGTGGTTGAATGAAGTAAACAGGTGTGCGGAGCATGCATAATACTTTTGATGATTAAGCTGGGTGTACGATCTCTAATGACTTGCATATGTATATCCACCGGTTCTCTATTATGGACCCTGTGACACCGACTGCGATCTCCGTCTATTGGCCTCTCGTGCTCTATGCTCCCTGAAAAACTCCGTCGTCTTTTTACTGTCAACATACTCCTTCACGTAGCACATCTGCGGGCCGTAGTCACCCATAATGAACTGCACGGTTGTCATATACTCGTTGTCGTACGGGACTCCGCAGACCGATTCTCCTACGGCTGTGGCCTGGCCGAAATTAATTAACAACGACACCCTAGGTACAGAAAATAACGTACATGGTACACGATCGTGTCGCCCGTCTCGATCACTTGGTGTAACGTCATCTATGAGCAGTCAAAACGAGAAGAAGACATACGGAACAAACCACGAGTGGCTCTTCTATGAGAGCGAGCACTGAGGGGTTTCACGCACCCTGAACGATGTAAACATCGGTTGTAACAGCAACATATATTCACCGTATTGCCTTCTGTTGAGCACGGGTCTACCGAGTGATTTTGGGAGGTAGCGATGCTCGAGAGTGGCGTGGAAGAATTTCATGATGTCCGGTGCTAGGTGGTTACGCGCGTCTATGTAGGCGAGCAGGGTACGGAGGTTTTGGGAGGGGTAGCGCGGCGGCGTGTACACCAAGCTAGATGGCTGAAACGTGTCCGCCATAACTGGTCGTCAGGTTGAAAAGAGTGAAAGAGGAAGATCGAAGGAAGAGAGGCTTTGCCAGTGGCTCTTCATATGTGTGCCGGGACTACTCCATTTGTCAAAGGTACAGGTTCTAGCCTGATATGATGGGTTGCAACGTCATGTTTTCCCTTTCCCTGCGAACATGACCGTGGACGATTCGAAGGAAGATCTGGAGTGTAGGCGAGTTTCTGATTTTTCTGACGGATCACCGTATGCCGAATGTCGGACTACGTGTGGGCTTCTTCGAGAAATAATTAAGGTGCGCAACCGGATTATGGACTATACTAAGAATAGTCTATCACTTGGGGTTCACCAGGGTGTCTCGTGCCTTCAATTCGTCGATCTCGGAATATGTTTTGGGTGAACAAAGGTAAGGCACCGCCGATCTGCGACCGAGCGACTGGCGCAACGTGTCCTTCAGATTCAGGAAGAAGCCACTTACAACGTTATCTTCGCCCAGCGACGCGGTATGGGAACTTTCCCTTGAATAGTCGTGCGAGTCTAACTTGATGCATGTTTCACAGACTGGACAGCTCTGCGAGTCCTACAAGTCCGGCTTTTTCCAAGTCTGGTCAAACCTGTATTCCAGAATCTGCTACTAATAGGTCCCTCTGCTGTGCGGACAGTCCTAGGCCTATGAAATCCGGCTTCTCATGAATTGCGATTCCAGAGGGGGTTCTTTTTCGCTATATAAACAAGGCTGCAATCATTCCTGAGAGCTGTGGGGCCGCTAGACCTATACGGGACATATATCCACTTAAGCCGCAAATTCCCAACAAAAGAGGATACACGCGTTGTACCCTAGGACGCAGGCAATAGGCGTCAAACAATTGACAAAACCCACTTACACCACGCCGACTGAATAGGACGGCTGCGTGTACTTATAGCACCCGGGACATTTAAGGGATTCGAGATCCACTATTGCAACCTGAACCTGGAGAATAGATTAAAGAACCCCACCATATGATGCTCGACCGTAAGCAGTCGCCGTTCGCAGGCGGCCGGATACAATTTCATTTTACTAGTGTTCTCTCCCAAGTCCTCTTGGGACCGATCGATAGCCAAGTTCAACCCCCTGGATATTCTCCGAAGAATAAACGGGAATGCAATACATTGAACCGTTCCTTTCCCTTGCTCACCAGCAAGTGAACTTAGAGGCGCCAACAAATGACATAACTGTCGCAGTGTGGTGGCTTCATGATAGTGTTCTACACCGGCTTTCAACTTGGTCCCACAATGGCGGGATTTCTCCGCAAGAATCCGTGATGCGCCTGAGCGCTTCCGAAGGGATGAGCTTTTAAGGGACAAGTCTGACCCTTCCTTCAGGCATCATTGTACAGCTTTTCGCTCGCTTAATATTGTATAAGTAGCGCGGCTTTCCCCAAAAAGCAATAGTCGCACTCTGTACTTCGCAATTTTTCACTGATCAGCATCAAAAGCTTACTGTCAACTAAAACAGTGTCGGAGGAAGCCGTTCAAGGGAGAACATCCAGAGCTAAAGATTGCACAAGCCTAATACTTGGTTACTGAAATACTCTTGGTACAGTCGCGGCCGTGATTACACTTGTATCGATACATTAGCTATCCCTGAGTAATAAAGCAAGAAAAGAGTGACAGAGTCTCTAGTTACACCTGTAACTAACTCGAGCGACCGTAATTATACTGGCAACGCTCGATGAGTCCATGAGTATAATAAACAAACAGGTATGTTGTATGTAGAGGTATGGTTATGTCCGTCGGAGGCTATAAAGTCCTGACCAAATGGGAAGTAGCGGTTTTTAAGGAGTGACGATGGATGGGTTTGTGGCGTAAAGTCATAACATCAATCATCAAGGGCTGAGTTGGCCTACAGGAATAGCATGACGCCAGCAATGATAGCCGCAACACCAAAGGCTACTCGAGGAGGAAGCGTCAGCGCTACACCACTGTTACCGCTGCCTGAGCTGGAACCGGAACCAGAGCTTGATGTTGATGTACTGCTATGGGATGAGCCAGTTGAGGTGGAGGTCGCGGTAACAGGGTTTTGAATGAGATCAGCTCCAAGAACACCGATGCTAAAGATGGGTGGGTTGATAAGGAAGTTATCAACGCGTGAACATATGGCCAACTTACGCGAAAGCGAGACTGCCACTATGGGAGGACATTTGAATCGGAATTACGGAAGCATCAATGACGCGGACATTGGCTGAGCATAGAATGAGTCAAAGTGAGGTATAACACAATGGGATGGAACTTACACGTTCCGTAGACCTTGAGACTGGTGTCGACCACGCCACCTTGGTCCTTTGGAAGCATGCTCATTGAGGCAATGGGATGGTAGTCCGTATGCACGTTTGCGTTCATCCAAGTGTTCCAAGCATCATCGGTGTTGACGTCAGTTCCAGGAGCAGACTCGGCCCCAATGTTGCCCGACAACGGGGCAGATGCGGCGATTGTACGAAGCAACTTGAAAGCCGAACGAAGGATATCACGGTCTATTAATTCTAATAGTGAGCGACACAAAAACGCCGTTCAAGTACGAAAATGACTCACCAGCCCAGTGCGCAAAGTAATTGGGATCGATAACAGGGGAATCGAACGCCGAGGTAGAGTTGATCGTGATCTGGCCTCGGCTCAAAGGATGTTGAAGGGCGGCTTGGATGATAACAGCACCCGCCGAGTTCAATGAGAACAAGAGCTCAATCTGAGGATCTTCGCTAGGGTAAAATGTCTCCGTAATAGTCTTGAAGGTGGCCTGATAACCAGAAACGATGGTGGAATCAGTGGTGGGAAGATAACCCGTGCTGTTGGTATAATCGTTCTTGACGTTCTGGATCCAAGTGTCTGCATCAGATCCCATAAGGACTGTTAAATTGACGTATGCGATGGCATTGTTGACCAGGGAAAGGTATTCCGTCGATTCCTAGAGTCCAGTATCAGGACTGAATGCTATCTCGCTAAGAATACACGTACTGAGAAAGAGGAGTTGCTTGCGTAAATACTGCCCAAAGTATCCGCAGTGGTGGAGAAAGTCAGACCGTTACCGACATGATCCTGGACGTTCTGGCCTACTCCCGGGAGATCGAGTTTCTGTTCGATGCCCACACTGGAGAGAACACTAGAAGGACCGACTCCAGAAAGGAGCATGATGTGGGGCGAGCCAACTACGCCAGCAGCCTAAAAACAGTGTAAGAAGACTGAAAGCGGAGAAGTGAAAGAGTAACGTACAAGAATGACTTCTTTGTTAGCATTGACGGTCTTCTCTGTTGAGCCTGAAGCTGATGCCCAGGAAACACCCGTGGCCTTGAGACCGTTACTGTCAGAACTACCCCATACGATCTTGGTGACTGTGGCACCGGGTAAGATGGCCAAGTTGGACCGTGGCGGGAGGGGGTCAATGTAAGCCGAACGCGAATATGACCGAGTCCAGTTGGTAGGATTGATAGACGAGGTGGAAACGAAGGCTCCCCAATTCTCACCGCCATGGGGATCCGTGCGTGTCTGAATACCGGCTGCGGCACAAGTTTCAGTCCAGTTACCGACCAAACCGATCTCACTATTGTAAAAGGTAAGATTTAAGGTCAGCGATGGTGGATTGTACGTACACAGCAGGATAGGATGAATGGAGGGGACCACTGGTTCCGTGATCAGAAGCATCGTACTGGATAGCACCAACAGATGCAGCATCATCAGTCGGCTTCGTCCAGGTTTCCATACCCTTCATGACCGAGTAGAAATTGTCCCAGCCCCACTTGGCGGAACCGGCTGAATCTTGTGACTGCAACAAACTGGCCCATGCATTCATCTCAATAGTGTTGGGGCGTGTGTAGTACATGCCGTTTGTCGCACCAGAACCACCGAGGATCTTGCCACGAGACCACTTGAGAATTCGATCACCGAGGTTGGTCTGCGCGGCGGTTGAAAACGACCAGTCGTATGCAGAACCGCCGAGGCCATTGTAATAAGTCAATCCGGGAGTATCTGGATTTTTTTAGAATGACAATCCTGAACACCACCAACAGTGGAGCCAGCTCACCTCGACGGACGGCAACATCGTCTCCTGACTGGCCAGCCTCAAGAACAAGAACAGAAACACTAGAATTGTCTGAAAGAATGGAAGCGGTGATGAGACCAGAAGAGCCTCCGCCGACGATGATATAGTCGTAGCTGTCAGCGAGACCGCTTTCGTCGATTATGGCGCGAGCGCGTAGAGGAGCATGGAGGTGGCAAGATGCCGAAGCTGCAAAGGATAATCCGAGAGCCAAGAGACTCACGGGCAACATTATGATATGAAGGGCAAAAGTTAAGGAAGGGAAGTTTGTGTCGGAACTTTCCAGTTGTCCGGCATTTGAGGGTTTCCAAAGCTCGGTTTGACGGTCAGGAATTTGCACTGGAACTGTCGGAGGCCGGCCCAGGCTGGACAGCCACTCAAGTGATGAATCCCTGAAAGATGACCCAGGCAGGCCCCTTCTCTGGCTTGGCACACCCCCAAACGCATGGCTTCCGCTATGTTACGCGAACAAATCTGTCCTTTTACGTTTCAGCTTTCCACAATTCGTTTGCAATGTGTACACCTACCCTCTAGCATTGTCCTTGCTTTCGAAAGTCGAAGCATGGGGAAAATAGACATGACGGTGTGGGGGGAAAGAGAGTTCGTATGCCACGTGAGCGTTGCCTGGATCGGCACGGCGGCCTGTCTAGATTCAAGTTCCTGCCTGTGCTCGCTCATGACCTTGACAACCAAAAATACTCGTGATTGTAGTCTTGCTGCGTTCAAGTCGTTGTTCCGTGAGGTTCCTTCACATAGGTATTTCATTGACGTTCTTTTCTGATCTGCGCTGCGACAGCCAATCCATCACAATTTCAAAGGAAAAGCAAATCTCATCAATCAGGGCCGATTGCACTTCAACGGCGGCCTTCTGTGCCCCGGATTACATGTATTGAAAGCTAGTAAACATTACACATTGAGAGAACAAGGTAGTATATCAATGTGAACTCTTACAGCACTCAGCACGGTCCACCGATGTCAGACAAGAAAAGGGGACTTCAGCCTCGACGGCTCCGGACAGGCCTTATACTAAGAATACTGTAGCGTGCTACTTCCTCCTCCTCGTACCCTGCACCTCTTGAGTCGCAACAGCCGTCCTTGCTACTCATGCACCGCATCGCTGCCCACCTACTAAGAACCGTTCCTCATCCCTACGTTCGAGAGCCAGAACCTAACTATAACTTCAAGCCAACGCACAGGAGAATTAAATGCGAGCATGTACCTGCCCTGTTCCAGCCCGCCGTCTGGACTGAAAGTGGCTGTCCTTGTCGTCATTATCAGGATAACGGCTCTACCATGTGTATGTGGATCCGCGTTCTCGTTGAAATGCATGTATTTTTGGTGAGAAATTCGAGGATCCTGATTTGAAGATTGCGGTAAGTCCACCGTACTGCTCATCCCTATTGTATGAGTCTCCCGCCGTCGCCGCATGAACGACACTCCCCGACACGGAATATGTAGGACCCCTTTTCTTGGTTCTGATTCTTATCAATTCGTATCACCGATCCCCTCGAGCTCAGGTCCCGCCTGGAAGTAAAATTTCTTCATCATTGAGACTGGTAACCACTGTGTTGGTGCAACAACCTGCAACCACACACCCTGCGATATCCGAATTAGAATGCACTCCTCAATATTAGATATGCTGTCCCTTTCTTAGCCCCGCTGCGTCCTCTCTAGTTGTTCAGGCGCACGCTCGACCCTCCTCCGTACGCAACGACGGTCGCAACACAGAATTTTTACAAGGGTCAGAGTCGGGGGCAGGAAAGGGCAAGGTGCCGCGACTATTGCGGCCGCTCATAGCTCGCATGTTATTAGCCCAATTCATGCATGGTACACAGAACAGCAGGAAAAAAACGGTACCGAAGAAGAGTGTTCCTTCTAAGCTCCAGTGAGCCAAGTTCTCCGTCTGTTATGTATAGTCCAAGCACTTTACGTTACGGTCGCCACAGAATAGGCGGTACACAGTAGAGTACTAGTGAGTTCCTGTTACGTAACGTTACGTATTGTACCTATTTATACCTGTGACGTCAATATACCGTACCGTACATCCGCCCGAGATGCCGTTCCTCGGCTTGATGAGGCTGTAAGTAAATACTAGCAACGTCAGGCGGGATATCACGTGCCATGCCCAATAAACTTTTCAACTACTCCCCGCCCCTTGCAACCATTTCCGACGCCTCCCCCTCATCCGCTATCATTCTTCTTTTATAGTGCTTGCCCCTTCAACCAATTTCATCGTAGATCCTCGTCTCCTCCCACTGTTTCTCTTCTTTTCTGGTTGTTGGCCTTTCACACCAAACCCAAAACCGACTTCAGCGGCACGCTCTACTCCTCTTCCACTCTTATTCTTCTTTTCAAGTGCTCGCCCACTGCCCTTGGCAAAAGCCAATCGCAATCTCTTTTTTTGAGTTTTGTATTTTACCTTTATCTAAAAGTCTCTGACATAGGAATGTCTAGACGTCTCCGACCATCATGCCACTTATAAGACGAGCCGTCCCCGACCTCTCGTCTATCCCCCTCCAGCATGTCTTTCACAACCCCCTCCAAGAGCTCTTCCCAGATTCCCAGCTCCCTCCTTGCAAAAGTCAAACTGCCGCATTGTCTTTCCCTCTCTGATGGAAATTACGACATGGCCAGTCTCAAAGCCCAGAACATCCAACTGTCATACTTCCATATGCACCAGGCGGTGGTTTCCTTCAACCCGGAAAACCAAAGCCTCATGTTATATGAGTAGTGAGTCTTCACAGTTGTTGCATTCACTTGACATTTATTGAAAACATTTAGTCCTGCCTATAGTGATGCTAACGGAGTCTCGAGGCCCGTTCTTGCTGAGGACTTGGCCCAAGTACAGGTAAGTGGTCCTTCTGACCCAAGCTACATTCCATTAATACTCATAGGCCTCGAACGCCAATGTCGTGTTTCCATCGTGCTGGTGCCTGGCAGCATTTACTGGGTAGTATTGCGAGACCATCATCTTCACGATGAGCCCCCTTGCCAACGCCGAATATGAGAACCTGGGCAAACTTGCTCTGCATTGCGCTGCGTCGCAGCCAAAGCTCAGGTTGTTCGGATGTGGATTTTTCAGTGAGTGACATCTACCTCCACTGGTGATGACCCCGAAGACAAATTTTTTTTTTCTAGTACCTATACAACAACTCATGAGCCAGGGGGCTCTCGGAAATCCCCTCCGTATCCCTGCTCCAGGCTGGATTAAGTCGGCCTCGTCATTATTACATGCACTAGATGAAAGCTTTGTTGGCAGCTCCAAGCACAAATTCGCGGTCGAACCAAACGGTCAGTATTGTGTTCATGTTCTACATTACCATCAATGCATACTGACTGCTATCGATACTCCGACAGGGTCTCCCAAAAAGAGTCGGGTCCTTGCACCTGACTCTGACACCGACTTCTCCCCACCCCCCCCATCCGTTCTCGGCTCGAAAAAAGCCGTTGGTGAGTCTTAGCTTCACTGTTTCATTTGCTACCACCCACTCAGTTCGTCTCAATAGCCCAAGACACGATGTTCAAGGTGGCTTTCCTCCAAAAAGGTATGTTATTTATCTTCTCATTTATCACCCATCCCAACTAAACCTCGCCTCCAGGCTCTTTACGCGGTACCAGTACCATTGAAGAGTTCTTCCAGGGTACGGCGACCTTCTCTGCCCCAAGCCTTTGTGCTCTTGAAGAGGCTTATACGTCGGGGAGGGGGATATCCCTGCAAGAGTTTCGGTATCTAACCGATTACTGCCTGGAGTGTGGTAAAGTCTTCAGGAAGCTTGCTCACGACAAGCATCTTTGCTTCGAGGTATCCCAGACCCAACCTCGCCGCATGCGCATCCCCAAAACGGAGAAGGGAAAGGAAAAAGTGAGGCCAAGCTCTGACATCTTTACGAGTACTCCACTTGACGATGTTATTGTAATTCGCTCCGATTCTGAATAATTTCATACTTGATTGTGCACTTATAGCAGTGTATCCAATTACAAGCTAAATTACAAAAATTTGACGTCAATGCCACCAGAGTTTCGTTTCTGTCAGTCAGTATTGTATCTGTCCATCCAGTATCGTTTATGTCCGTCACCCCCCCAGAGCTGTACCCACACTACGATGACATGACATTCAATCAATACATACCCTTCGCCCAGAAAATATACCACCTAAATACGATGATATTCAATCAATACATGTCCTTTGCCCAGAAAGCCATTATACCACCTAACAGTTTCATTTCTGTCCAGCCAGTATTATTTAGGTCCATCCGCACCTACCATTTCGTTTATGTCCATTCAGTGTCGTTTATGTCCATCAGCACCATAGAGGTGTACCCACAATACGATGACATTGAACCAATACATATTCTTCCCCCCAGAAAGCCATGATACCTTGGCTTTCTGTGGTTGACAATCAATCAACCACCTTTATTATATTAGTGTACAAAAATAATCATTATTATTACATTGCTTGTTGGATTTGGCAACGTCTACATGCGTGCTGAATGTAGCCGAGGCCAAGCATTCAGACCCGGTGTGATTGAGCAGTTCGCGACACCAAATATTCAACAGGCTGAAGGTTCTTTGGATATGTGCACGGAGTGAATGGCTAGAGAATATACAGTATGTACGTACGATACAGTTAGGAATATGATACAAATGAAAGATAGTGAATGAGGTTATGAATACTAGACATGACAATGGCAATGAGCGAAAGACTAGACTTCAAGTATCAAAAATGATGCCAGACAATCAAATGAACGCAATGAGTCGACTGGGGCACATTTTGAATCATGTGGACTGTTGGACCGTCGACATTGATTCCATACGTGTACAACGTCCCAAACACCTGACATCGAAACAGTGGAACACCTTTCTGACCCCTACTTTTGCGCCAGCAAGTCAAGGCCATAACTTAGCCAGAACACGAGGGGTTGTTGTTTCGGCTCTAACTTGGGTTTGCCCACTAAGAAGTACGGGCGCTGCTCCATCTACAACGTCTGCTGGATGCAAGATAACTTCACCATCCCACCCAGAGAAACCACGTCTACACATCAATCTAACGGCTGTAGATATCTGATCGGAAACAGACTCATTGGCTCTCAGATTGCGCGCTTGTACCTACAGACAACGTGAGGCGCCTACGAGGCACCAGATGTCCAGTCTTGCATCTCAAAATCCCTCCTCCTGTTGCAGGTGCATGGATTGGTCCCATATGATAGTAATGTACTCGATGTACAGCGTTGATGTGCTCGGTAACCGTCAAGCTATAACTAGAAACAAATATATACGAAGTGTAACTCGTATATACTAATCCCTAAGCAATCCTTGTGCTCACAATCACCAAAATATATGAGTTCGGGCGTTTCGAGATCGATAGAAGATCCCTGCAAACTGAATAGTTTAACTTATCAACGAATATTCAGCTTAATAGCCAAATACAGGTAGAATATCCAAGTCAATCGGACTTCAACCAAGCGGATATATGAGGTGTGGGTTGTACAATTGTGTGCTTAAAACAAATATATTCTTTCTGAAGCGAAACTTAGCCTCTGAGAATACTGAACAAACTTTAAAAAAACAAAACTCGAAAACTAGGTGGCTTTTGTCTTGCTATTCCAGCTCACTGACTGATATATGGCTCACTGGCCTTTATCTTTAGCTCACTGGCTGTAAATCGGCTACCGTGCCTTCGCTTCAAGTTTCTTTCTGAATATTCAGCAGTCTTCTGCGACTCACAAAGTTACTTTTATCAAATATATACGTTTTATTCGTTGGTGGACTTAGCGATACGCTAGTGGCCCGAGACTCGACTTAATACCTCTTAATTCAACCTTAGCTACTGCGCTATAGGGTCAAACTGTGGGGTGGCGAAGCCTCCCATATATTCGTAGGTACAATACTTATATACTACTACCAGTCCTTGCTACCTCGGATATTTAGTCATACAATATAAGGTAAACTACTACCGGTGAAATTTAGGTCGGACTATTCTATCGCCGTGCTAGGCAACATGGTCTATCTGTTCATTTCCGGAGTTCTAGCTTGATATCGCTAGTTACCCGTTTCGCAGCACATCGTCGGGATATTCGGTCGTATAGTCCACATAGCGACTCCGTGACGCCTAGTTTCAGGACTATTCACGATTAAGGGCAACTATTGACCCGCTTAGAATCGAATTATCTGATGCAACGCGATCGAAGCGAATATTCCTGCGAGATTGATCGACAGATAGAATATTCCCATCATTGATGCGGCCCTCACGGTTCTACAGGGTCATATCTCTGTCTAAACGATACCGATAGAGCCGGAGCTTCCATACTCGATATCAGTTCTGCTTGCTATCTCGACTAGTCACAGTTCTTTATATCATGTCAACTCCTGGTTTGGTGGCTAGCATTGTCGGTTGCACGGTTAGGGCATATATTCGCCTACTAGTGGTTTAGAGATTAGGCTGGTAGGGTAGACTCGTAACGATATCATCCCTAAGTCCCAATATCACTTAGTATAGTTCATCATGCAATGCTTTAGCTTTAACTAGCGATTCGGAGGCTCAATCCTAGCTCTATATTGCCCAAGTACAGTATAGATCGGATAAGTATATATCATACAAATTGCGAAATCTATGGGTGGATACGTTCCATGCGTATCATCTCCCCCACACTATAATAGTGACCATCCCTGGTCACTGCCATCGGTATATTCACTGAATGGCATAGCGCTTCCTGTCACTTGACCCATCTATACATCTCTCCTCGCCTACTGTGAAGCCGTGATGATGTCATTGCATAGCAGCCCTGCTGATCGGTACACGCGTGAAGTGACGTCACCTGTCATCTTCCCCTTTCGGGCTGCGATACTCGTGTTATACCTTCTTTAATCATAATAGTCTCATTTCTGTCTCTAACACTGCGTATATTCCAGTGTCATTCAATATTTAGAGTGAGCTTGTGCTTTCGGACGGCGTTAGCCGTTCCGTATTGAAGCTCAGCTCTAACTTTCCGTGCTGGAAGTTCCCGGTGGGAACATTCCTTTGAAAAACTTTCATAAGTCACGTTCCCTCTTAAACTCTGCCGCGAAGTGACTTTCTGTTTTCTTTACCCTTCTTTTCCCTTCCATCATCTCCTCGTCCAGCAGTTCTCTTATCTCTTTCGTTTTTACACGTCGTTCTTCAATATGTTCCCATTCGAGGAGCTCGACCCCCATCTACAAAGGCTCCTCCCTCTGTTCGACGACGAGGCCGCCGAAAATGCCAGGGAACGCGACGTGGTGTCTGCAATCACACAAGCCCATCCTATACTGGTAGGGTTCTTATTCCTTCTTTTCTTTCTTTCGTGTTAAACCTTCTATCAGCTCACATTCCGTCAACAACTATCCAAGACCCCAAATGACGCCCATGCTCCGTACGTCCGCAACCTTCTGAAGTCGGTGATGAGGCTAGCAAGCGCCCTCACTTCCGACTCTTATGTGGAGGAGTGGGGAGATTGGTCTCTGACCATGAAAGAGTCGAAGACCGTACGTTTCTGATCTTTCCTACTCAGCCATTCGCTAACTTTTATCATCGATTTCCTAGTCTATGCTTCTCAATCCCCAGTCACGACGTCCAGCTGTCCCTGCTGCGTCGTCACGCGTTCAAGAGCCACCTGCGCCGTTCGACGACTGCCGCCCCACTCGAGGCAAAGCTCCTAAGGCTCTTCCGCCCCCGGTTATGCCTGTTGGAAAACCTGGGCCTGGGCGCTTAAAACAGATCAAAACTGAGCGACAACGCGGTGGTTCTAGCCGTTCTTCATCCAAGCGTCCGCCTGTAGAGGCTTCGGACGTGGAGTCTGAGGTATTACTTTTCCTTTCTTTCCTCTTTCCTTAGCTCATCTGGCTTCGTTTTTCCCAGGTGCCTCCCGCCAAAAAGAGTCATGGAGGCAAGGTAGTGCCTAATAAAGCCAAGGCTGCTGCCAGCAAGCCGAAGCTCGGTAGGTGGTCTTTTGTCTCAACCTTTCTTGCTATGGCCGACCTTTGTTACCCAGTCGAGCCCGTGCCTTCCCGTGGCACCCGTTCTCAGACCAAGCCCCCGCCTTCTCCAGTGCGCGAGGCTGTTGGTGCGTCTTCCTTTTATTCTTTTTCTCTTCGTTTTCTTTTAAGCTCTTTTGTCACCACAGCTGATCCTACTGCCAATGACGACGATGACCAGGAAGATCAAGACGAATTACTCGAGGAACTGAATACTGTCACTTCTGGGCCTGGGATCGGCGGCATCCCCGTTATCAACTGTCGCTACCAGAAATCGTTTCCCCCTCCTTCAATGATTCCCGGAGAAGGTGGTACGTCTTTCACCTCGCTTTATCTAATCTTTCTTTGAGTAACTCCGATCTGTTTAGTCTACCTTTTTCCCACAGTGGAACCTGAGCCAATCAAGAAGGACGAAGTCCGCGAGCTCGTCAAGGATGAGGCTGTCGTGCGTCTTCTCTCTTTGTCCCTTGTTTGGTTATCTTTCTAAGCTTTTATCTTGTTTCTAGCCCGATTATCCATGCCTCCACTGTGCCTCTAGTGCCCGCAACGTTCCCTGCGTGTTCCGCGGGTGGGGTAACAATTGCGACGCATGTTACCACGGCAGTAAATCTGTCTGTTCTTTCAAGGCCGGTCCTCTCGACCATTTCCAAATTCGAACCCAATCCTACGCCTATGTCGAGGCGACTTCCACCAGTACGTAATTTCTTCTCATTAACTTGTCTTCTTTACTAAATTCATCTTTTTTCTTTTTCGAGATGTCCGCCGGCAGCTTGAGCAGGCCATCGAGCTTCGTCACCTATTCGAACTGTCCGCCAATACGACTGCTTCTATCGCTTCGAGATATCACTCGTCTCTTCGGCGCGTGCACAATCTTATGCTACGCATCGGCTGCACCGAATCTCCCAGCTCTTTGAAGTTGATCTTATCTGACACGGACCTTCCTCACCACTTGTACGTTGCATTGCAGAAGGCGCTCTCCGCTCGTTCTATCGAGATCCCCGACTTGGATGTTGTTAGTCCTGAGGACGACATCCTGATGGATCCCCTCAACAATGCTCTTGCTCTCGCCTCCTACGGCTCTGGGCCTTCTGCTGAGAATCAACCGTCGTCTCCTCAAGACCATGCTTCTCCTCAAGACGATGCTCAGGGCTCCCAACGCGAGCCTTCTCCCGCGGACACGTCTCGTATTTTGGAGGAGTTTGATAGGGCAGTGGCCGATTCGGCTTCGGAGGACCAGGACAGTGCTGACGGGGCCAAAGACAGGAAGAAGAGGCGAAAGCAGAAGAGGTCTAGCGTCGGGGAGTCTATCGAGATCGATTGAATCTCTACTCCCCTTTTTACCCCCTTTCGTCTCTCTCCTTCGTCTTTTGTTTGTCTTTAGCGGGTCTCGTTGTTTTATTTTCGTATCGTCTTTTCCTACGGTCTCTTTTCATGCCTATAGGGCAAAACCTTCTATATCTTAGCATAGCCATGTCAGTGCTCTTACGCACTAAAAATATATCTTTGCTTTCATTGTGTCTTCCAGTCTGCGCATTAAACGCTATCTTAGATTCTCAGCCCTGTTTTTATGAGTCCGACCACCTGCCACACTTATTTCCTCTAAGTCCCGAATATTCACTTAGGAAATTTCCGACATTTCGTCCTGAATATTCTTCGGTTCTCTCGTCTCTAAGTGTGCGTCGCTGCTATACCTGTGGCGCTACAACCGATCACTTTATTGCCTGCGTTTCAGGGCAGCGTGATTTTTCTAGGTTTCACTTCATATCCAGTTGAAGTCCATCTGTGGATACCCGTCTCAACTTAGACATTTGTCAGGTCTGATTTTAGCGAAGATTTTTCTCTGAGTCCGTTAGATTTTCGTTCAGGTTTTGGGTCGTCTCTAGGCCCTCCCCCACACTATAAAATCCAACGTCCCCGTTGGTATATTCTTCACCAACAAGCTTCATACACATTTCTACTCCACTATTCAACATCTTTCTTGCTCTCTCTTCTATTTTCAACATGTCTACCATCGTCGATACTGCCGCTATCGCTACTCGTGCCAACGATGCTCTCAAGATTGCCGACTCGCTTCCCAGCATGAATATTAGTGCTGAGGCGCAACTGGCCCACTGCAAGACGGTGGTCTCGACTGGAGTATCTATTCCTCTTTTCTTTAGTTAATTTTAACTAACTTCTTCTTTTAGCTCGAGCTCGTTCGTCTTCCCGGCGCCGTTCTTGGGAACTCGAATTTGGAGGACGTCATCTTTCGCATCAAACAGTGTTTCGAAAAGTTGTCTGCAGCTTTTCCTGGTACTCAGCCGTTCCCCGACTATCTCACCCTCAAGGCTTTTACTGGTCAGATTCATAACGAC
The DNA here is from genome assembly GCA_030435615.1 of Armillaria luteobubalina. NCBI lineage: Eukaryota > Fungi > Basidiomycota > Agaricomycetes > Agaricales > Physalacriaceae > Armillaria > Armillaria luteobubalina. The sequence goes on along the minus strand of JAUEPU010000019.1, from coordinate 686,886 downwards.
CGCAAGCGCCGCGCTCAGCTTTCTCATGCTGCAACTATTCCGGCTGCTAAAGGAAAAGCTAAGGCTCCCCCGGTAAATTCTTTCTTTCTTAGCTCGACTATTTCTTTATTTTCTGACTCTTCGTCATCTTATTTCAGTCTGGCAGGCGATCTCGACGCCTTACTAAGTCTCGCGCCTACATCGAGGACTCTTCGGAGGACGAGGCTAGCGTTGCGGCGATCCCTGACGAGGACGCCGTCATGGGTAATACCCATAGCTCTTCCGGTCCAGTGGAGGCTGACTCGGTATATTCTCTCCTTTTAGCATATATTCAACAGACTGCTGACGCTGTTTTCGCGCGTTTCCAGCATATGTCTGTTGACGACGACGTCGAGGTCATTGTCAATTCTGATCCTTCGTCCGGAAATGTTGTTACCAGCGCCCATACTCCTGCACCCAGATTTCACAAGAACAAAGTCAGAGTGAGTAGGGTCCCTTCTATATTCGTTCCCCCCCACTGACTATTCCTTTTTAGAAGTTCTCGGCTGAGAAGCGCCATGAGGTAACTATTCACTTACTGTGCTATGTTTATCAGCATAGGCTTATCTTTCCTTCTTACTAGCCTACCGAAGCTGATCTTGCTAAGGCGGCCGCTACTCAGTCTCGCAAACGTCCTCGTGCGAGCTATCACTACTCTTTCACGGACTCCCCTTACACTATCGCTGGTAAGTCCGGTTTTTATTCTGTCTATCTTTGTTTCTAACTGAATATTGATATGTAGCCGCCAATCTCGCCATTAATAACGAGGCTAGCCGTGCTGTCCTGGATGACGCGCATGCTACTGTCGCTTTCTGTTCTTCTGACGGTTCTTCCGAGACTGTCCTGCGTTCTTGCGAGGCTGATCTCAGGAATGAACTCGTTTCCACTGTACATCGCATCGGATATTTGCTGAAGCACCGGGAGTTCGTTTTGGAGCACCATAGCCAGGTAGTAAGGGAGTTAGAATCCCTCCTTCCAGTTGCTAGTACTAGTACTCCAACCGCTATTCTTTCCCCTAGCACCAAGCCGATTTCCGGATATAAATCTGCTTGAATATTCTTAACTTAGTACTTTTTGTCATATCTTTCATACTGTCTTTACTGTTAGCTTGTGCCTCCCCCACACTATACTAGTTAGTATAGGGTGTAGCCTGTCTTTACAACGAAATATATGTCCTTTACCCCACTCAGAACACTGATCTGAATTGAGATATACTGGACTATTTTGCCTTCAAGGCACTTTGGGTGACTATCACTTGAAAGTTGCACTTCTAAGTCTGCTTGCAGGTGGCAAATCATCATCATTCTCTTCTTCTGCTTCTATTGGGTCATCCCCTGACGAGTCTTCATCATCAGAGGCAGAATATTCGCCTTCTGAACCGATATCATCTTTATCAAACTCCATCCTTATTCTGTCTATTCCAAATGTTCTCTGCTTCTTTAACCAAATATTCGCGTCTCCCGACGGACCGTCCTGATCTTTAACTAGTCTGGATAAAGTCTGCGGACTGACGTCTATTAAATCGTGAATATTCTCCGGTAACTCGATCGATTCTCTAGCGTGGTAGGGAATAACTCGGAATTGCGCGACTCGTCCCATGATGGATCCGTCTAGTTCCGCTATAATATATGCACCTCCTCGCGTTCTTCTTATCACTATCATGGGCCCTAAATATCTTGGCTCCATTTTTCGATTTAGACTATCTTCCACTCTCGTGTTTCTTATCAAGACCAGGCGACCTGGTGTGAAGTTATAGTCACGTATCATCGCCTTGTGCTCTCTTGCATATCTTTTCAAGGTTTCTAACTTGTTTTGACTTATTCTCTCTCGCATCAGATCTATATGCTTCGAGTGTTTCGCTAACGCCAGGGCGCGCATTCCGATCAAGTCTTCCCTTGATAATATTCCACTCGGAGGTTTTACTAACCATGTGGCTTCCACAATATCGAGTGGGATAATTGGGTGCGCGCCTGTTACCATAAAATATGGTGAGCAACCCATTCCTCTTCGTATAGTTATCCTATCAGCCCACAATATATGCGGTAGGAAGTAGAACCATTTGCTAGTGTTCCCACTAGTCGCCTTATATAATGACTGGCGAATATCCCAGTGTGGTCTCTCTATCTTCCCATTCGCCTGTGAGTTATATGGGGATATTCTGATTCCTGTGATCCCGTACTTCATTTCTAACCAAGCTATTGCCGCTACCCATGGTCTGCCATTATCTGTGACTATTTCGTCAGGACAGCCCCATCAGCAAATTATATCTTCGAATAGCCATCTCGCAATCGACTTGGAATTTTCATGCTCTAGTGCATGAGCTTCTGGCCAAGACGATAGCGAATCTCTTAGATGCACAATATATCGACACTTGTTTGACGATATGGGCATCACCATCGTATCTCCGTGAACTTTCTGAAACAGGGAGGGCATCTGAGTCCTCGGAGGTGGTGTACGCAGCATAGTTTTCTGTCTGACCTGACACAAGTGACAGGTCTTCACAAACCAGCTAATATCTCTTTCCATCTCCGGCCACCAGAACCGTTGTTCTAGCAAGGACTTTGTCGCATAAAATCCCCTGTGCCCCAGTGAATCGTGGGATGCTTTCATCATATACATCAGTGTGTCTTGTCTACTACTAGCCTATACCTCGAATCAACACTTCGCCTGTATAGTCTGTCTTCCGAATCCAACCAAAAGCTCCGACTATATTGCTTGAAATTGAGATATTGCTTCTCATTCATGCCTTCTGGACGGAATCGCTGGTCTCGCAACCATTCCTTTACCTGGAATAGCCTGTCATCTTGCGCTATGGCTCCCGGGGTGCGGTGCGATTCCGTATATTCTTTCTGATTCTTGTAGCTATTTCGCCAGCTCAAAGGTGGAATTAATGGCGTTTCATTTAGAAACTGCTCTATATTCCTGTCTTGCAGTTCCTGGCTTAAGTATTCTTTTCTCAATGCTGATTCTTGGAGTATCGCTTCTTCTAGCTCGGAATCGAAGTCTTCGATTCTAGTGGCGATACTGTGCATGTAACCTCCCCTCGTATCTATATCATGCTTAAACTCTTCTAAATCTTTTGGGAGCGCGACATCCCCCTTTGCTTCGAACTTTAGAGGTTCAAAATCCTCAGCATCGATCTCTTCAGGTATAGAGTACTCCTCATCCCCTGGCTGTGAATCTCGCCTCGATAGTCTGTCTGCTGGAAATGTGCTTCCCTGCACATGTCGTAGCGCAAAATGGAACATCAATATTTCCTCTATCCAACGGTTAATAGTCGCGTTGGGTCCCATACCAGGGTTGCTTAGCATTCCCTTGATGTATAGTGCGTCCGTTTCTACGACTAACTTTCTTACACCAATCAGCCAGTACTGACAGGCCTTCAAAGCTCTCAGTAAGCCATATAGCTCTCTTTTTGGCTGTGAGAATCTCGCTTCTCTATCATTCAATGTTATAGATCCAAATCTAGCATAATATCGTTTGGTGGGGTCGTCTTCATCTACTTGATATATGTAGAATCTGACTGCTTTCCATGAAGTATCGACGCATAGTCCAATTTCCGCAGCACTATCGTACCTGAGAGGCCGAATAGCTGGACTATTCGCCACAGCCTTCTTCAGATTATCCATAGCGTTCTGTTGCGCGATATCCCATATAAATAGCGTTTTTCCTCTTGTCAACTTAACCAGAGGTTCGGCTATTTTTGCATAGTCTTTAATGAACTTCCTGCAGACACCGCATACTCCAAGGAACGATCGCACATCTGTTAGGTGCTGACATGGTCCCCAACGTTCTATAACTCCGATTCTATCTGTCTCTATTCGTCTGCCTTCGTAGGTACAGAGATGCCCTACTACTGTCATTTCATCAACACAAACATAAGTCTTAGGGCCAGAGAAGGTTCCGCCCGAATATTTCATTCTTTGCACTATTCTGTTCATATTCTGCATGTGCTCCCAAACAAATCGACGGATCCCTGAGTTTTCTGGAATAGTTTCGTAGCTGCTGTTCGGTAACTCGTATCGCGTCTGAGGCCCTCTTACCGGCACATCATCAATATACGGTCGAGTCACTTCCGGAATTTCATCCTGCAAGATATATGTTACATCTTCATGGAATATCGGCACAGAATTTGTCCATCCCATTGGGAGTTTCACTAATCTCATAGAACCAAAAGGCGTCTGAAACGTTGTATAGTCTCTCGAGCGAGTAGTGATATCACATTCGTCATACCCGACATATAGATCTAGACATCCTCCACATGCTCTTCCAGCAAAGTGTTCTGATAGCTCGTCTGTAGCTGGCGGTACCCCTGAATGCGCGATAGTTACTGCATTCAACGGTTCCAGGCTATGCACTAGTCTGAGACTTTTACCATCTTTCTTTACGACACAAAACCACCGAGACCTGTATGATGAGTTGGAGGGTTCGTAGACCCCTGCGTCGATCTTGGTCTTGATGATTTTGCATACTTCATCATATATTCCTGGTGGGATCGGGATATTCTTTAATACCCATGGTGTGTGAGGTATCACTGGAATATCTATCGGCGGAAAGAAGTCGGGACGGAATCGCCCCCTTTCCGTATCGTCCCATGCGAAAGCTTGTTCTTGTATAGTCATGAAATGATGGACAAGCTTTCTTTCTTCTGGCCAGAGGAAACCCTCTGGGTGATTCACATCTATCTTATCTTTTCTTTCTTGCGAATATCTTCTGGTAGGCATATATTCCGGTGGATGGGGACTTAGCAACGGCATCTCTTTGAGTGGGTTGCCCTGAATATTCCGTATAATCCGGAATTTATCTGGTAAGTCCCCCAACGTCGGTTTTATCTTCAATGCTACCGGTTTATATTTCTTGGATGCTAATATCGACACAGGTTTATGCCCCGGTTTGTCTGTCCATACGTCCAAGCGTTCTAAACCTGGAACTAGGTATTCTTTATGACAGGAATCTGGAGTTTCGACGGTTATCCCAGCCACTCGTGTATATAGCGTCGAGTTAGTCGGTGAATATCCATCTGGTATCTTACTTCCTTGGAAATACAATTCCAATAGTCCTGTTGCTATCTTATCCTCTCTTACTGGGGTACTCTCATGTTGAAGATTCGCCAATAGATAGGCATCTCTCAACTTCTCTGTGGTAAATGTACCATTCTCTGGCTGTATATATGCTTTTATCTCAAGGGTCCCATCGATATTCTGTTCGATTTGTAATGCCAACTCTCCTTGATCATTGATCAACTCATCGAATAGGGAAAATCCGACTCAGATTGGAACGCTTGCTTAGCAAGTCTCGGCGGCGATCCCCTTGCAAAAGTGGGAATCGTGCATCTATTTCTCGTGTTTGGGTCCGTAATAGTGATCACTTGACCCCCATCTCCCTGATTCTGTATCACGCTTTCTGTAAGAACGTCAAACGGACGCCCAAGCAACACTTTATATGCCGGTCTATCTATGATGTGGACTTGCAAATATACGGTCACTCCATTAAACAGAAACGGTACATTCTTTGCTAGACCAAGGGTCTTTTCTAGCTGTCCGTTCGCACTTTGCATGTGGATAGTAATATCCAGGTCCCAGGCTATTCCAAGGGCCTTGGCTATCTCGCCAGCCATGGAAACAATCTGGGATCCCCCATCTACTACTGACTCTTCTGCTCCAACACCGTTGATGATCGGATATACCGCTCGAAGACTTTCTGAGTCTTTGGCTACTATCACTGTCCTTGGTTTTTCCCCAGGCCCCAAAGAGTCTAGGTACTGCAAATATGGATCTTGCGCTATCAATGATCCAGCTGGTATAGTTCCAATCGTATATTGCGATATTACAAATGATGCTTGCGGCAGCTCGCTCATATCCAACGGTCCTTCAGGTTGCAACGGACTATCCCGCGCCAGTTCGACTTGGGAGAGGATATCTTCCAATCCGTAGCTACTCTGCTTCTGGTTGAACGGAGTCGTCCTCTTCTTAGCTAGCTGCTTCATCAATTCCTTTCGTAAAGGCTCTGACAAGTCCAATAGAACCTCTGCGTCTACTACTATCGACGAGCCCATCACTTTGGCCGCTACCTCTTGTACTCGACCTTCTTTATGTATTGGGGCCATGTTCCTATAGGCTGGCCCCTTCGATCCACCGACTATATCATTTTCTGACTCCCTATTACTGACTATTGGCTGCATATCCCGCGGTAAAGGCTCGAATCGCACTGGAGGTACCCCTTGGAATGGCAGCTCCCTCCGTGCCGGTCCCATAACTCATGGGGTATCATCAATAGTCACCTTCTTTTTCTCTTTGAACGGGTATTCATTGTCCCGTTTCGACTTAGCTTGCGGAATATTACATTCCTTCTCTACTACATCATCTTCATCATCGGTTTCTACAGTTGGCTTTCGCCAGCTCTTGTTCGTACTCGCACCCTTCCAATTAAAACGGCCCTCCGGCGGTCGTTGGGGAATAGTCGAAGGTGTCGACGGAATATTCCTCTTCGCCTTCATTGAGCCCCTGGAAAATCCTGCTGGGGTTGTTCTCCAGCGCCGGAGCGTGTCGTTACATACTGACTATTCGGGTCATTCTGCCTTTGCGACATCAGCGTAGCTTGCTCTAACAAGGCCGCCATCTGGTTTAGCAATGCCGATGCATCCAGAGGTGGCGATTGCACTGGCGCCTGCTGCACAGGAGGAATATACGGCTGCTGTTGAACCGGAGACATGTACTGCTGGTTCATCGGCGGCATATATTGCTGCTGTTGTATTTGCGGCATATATGGCTGGTTCATAGGAGGTATGTATTGCTGGGGAGCGCCTGGTGGAATATACCGTTGCTGCTGTGGTCGATTCGACCTATAGCGTTGGGTATTGTTATTCTGCCAAAAGCTCCTCTCCTCTTGCAATCGTTCTATCATTTCATCTCGAGAATCTCTCTCTCTATTTGTATATCTGGACATATTATAATCCCCGGGTAACGACACTGCGAACACAGGCGCGATCGTTCCTGGTTCTTCGAACATCATCTGCGTTGCGTCTCCATGACTGTGATAGTCTGTTACTCTCTCGAAAGGTGACTTTGTCGAGGGCATAAGTGGAATCGGGTGTCCGTCTCCCAATATTACCCTACCATCGGGTCCTCGCTTCACTAAACCCTCGATCAGATGCTTCTGAAGGTTATCGCATTCATCTCCTCGGTGTCCTAACTTCCAATCATACCAGCAGCACAGAGCATTCATTCTATGCTGACAATATGGCACGTCTTCCGTCGATTGCTGAATACTCTGTACTGGCCGGGGATTTAAATTGAGGGTGGACATGACCTCTTTCTGCCTTTCTTCTGCGAGCCTCTCGCTCGTTACCATTCTATCCATGATATTTGCCATCTGGTTCTTAACATCATCGATTTCAGCTTTAACTGTACCTCCGGAACCTTCTCCCGATTGCCAGAGTGACATTCCCGATAGTACTATATCTTCGGCTTCTTTTACTACGTCCTCTAACTTGTGACTATCTTCCCTTCGGAATATCGTCGCACCAGCCGTAGTCACCGGCGCCGTTCTCTTTTTCAGACTTAATCTTGCCAGGATATTCTCTCTAAACATCCTTCCTAGACACGACAAGAACTTCTCCACTAGTTCTCGATTCGTAACTATTACTGGTGGCTTATTGAGCTTCTTCGCCTCAGTCAAGAATCGTCACTTGAACTTGAGGTACGTCTCGCGCTCATCTGCCCCAATATTCGCAAACTCTCGAGTGATCCGCGTCAATCGACTTAGTGTGCCGATTTCCGCATCTCCAGCTTCTGGATAGTTCTCTAGGAGCGATTTCTTGAAGTCATCATAGGACTTCCCTTTCTCGTAGCTATCTAGATTCTTCCATTCTTCCTCTGTCCTAGCGTCCGTATAGCGAACTAACTTCTTCTTCTTTTCTTCATCGTCTGTCATGCCATAATCGTCAAATAGATCTTCCATTTGCCCAAGGAATCGTCTTAGACTTTCTGGCTCATCACTATCGAATTTCGGCGCATCTCGACCGGTAGGTCTTGGCATCGCCTTCGTATTCTGGGTGCTAGTCATGTTGGAATGTCTAGCGGTTTGAGAGGACTGTGAGTTCGTTTGTCCTGTAGGGAATATTCGACTATTAACTCGAATATTCGAGGAAGATTGATTTCTAGGCGGTGAAACCGACGCAGGTCGACGATTTTGTACGGTGGTTCTGTTAGCAGCTATTCGCAATCGTTCTCGTTCTCTGAGATCAACTGGAGGAATAGTCGGTCGCCTTGAGGCTCTAGACAGTTCCGGTGCGTAAATCGAAGGCTCGCTGGTCCCAGCAGCTTGTGAATTCCTTGTACTTCTTCCTGAGATTGGTTTCGACGATCCTGCTGGTACAGGGGTTCGTGAAGCCGACGGTTGGGCAGAGCCTGTCGCTTTGGCCTTTCCCTTCTGAACAGGTGGGTTTTTCGGTGGCAGGTTTGCTCAAATAAGCTAGGTCCAATAGAATAACTCTTCAACCCTTCTGTGACTTGTAAAGTCAAATATTCTTAACAAACTAATCAATTTGAAACCCCCTCGCGGTGGGCTCCAGATGATGTGCTCGGTAACCGTCAAGCTATAACTAGAAACAAATATATACGAAGTGTAACTCGTATATACTAATCCCTAAGCAATCCTTGTGCTCACAATCACCAAAATATATGAGTTCGGGCGTTTCGAGATCGATAGAAGATCCCTGCAAACTGAATAGTTTAACTTATCAACGAATATTCAGCTTAATAGCCAAATACAGGTAGAATATCCAAGTCAATCGGACTTCAACCAAGCGGATATATGAGGTGTGGGTTGTACAATTGTGTGCTTAAAACAAATATATTCTTTCTGAAGCGAAACTTAGCCTCTGAGAATACTGAACAAACTTTAAAAAAACAAAACTCGAAAACTAGGTGGCTTTTGTCTTGCTATTCCAGCTCACTGACTGATATATGGCTCACTGGCCTTTATCTTTAGCTCACTGGCTGTAAATCGGCTACCGTGCCTTCGCTTCAAGTTTCTTTCTGAATATTCAGCAGTCTTCTGCGACTCACAAAGTTACTTTTATCAAATATATACGTTTTATTCGTTGGTGGACTTAGCGATACGCTAGTGGCCCGAGACTCGACTTAATACCTCTTAATTCAACCTTAGCTACTGCGCTATAGGGTCAAACTGTGGGGTGGCGAAGCCTCCCATATATTCGTAGGTACAATACTTATATACTACTACCAGTCCTTGCTACCTCGGATATTTAGTCATACAATATAAGGTAAACTACTACCGGTGAAATTTAGGTCGGACTATTCTATCGCCGTGCTAGGCAACATGGTCTATCTGTTCATTTCCGGAGTTCTAGCTTGATATCGCTAGTTACCCGTTTCGCAGCACATCGTCGGGATATTCGGTCGTATAGTCCACATAGCGACTCCGTGACGCCTAGTTTCAGGACTATTCACGATTAAGGGCAACTATTGACCCGCTTAGAATCGAATTATCTGATGCAACGCGATCGAAGCGAATATTCCTGCGAGATTGATCGACAGATAGAATATTCCCATCATTGATGCGGCCCTCACGGTTCTACAGGGTCATATCTCTGTCTAAACGATACCGATAGAGCCGGAGCTTCCATACTCGATATCAGTTCTGCTTGCTATCTCGACTAGTCACAGTTCTTTATATCATGTCAACTCCTGGTTTGGTGGCTAGCATTGTCGGTTGCACGGTTAGGGCATATATTCGCCTACTAGTGGTTTAGAGATTAGGCTGGTAGGGTAGACTCGTAACGATATCATCCCTAAGTCCCAATATCACTTAGTATAGTTCATCATGCAATGCTTTAGCTTTAACTAGCGATTCGGAGGCTCAATCCTAGCTCTATATTGCCCAAGTACAGTATAGATCGGATAAGTATATATCATACAAATTGCGAAATCTATGGGTGGATACGTTCCATGCGTATCAGCGTATGAGAGTAGATATCAAGTGCTGGTTAGAAGGATTGTTGATGTTGTTTGAGTCCAATATGGAAGGCATACACATACGCCAACGAAGGTTATTTAAGAGAGGATCCATAGAGTTTGAATGCACACAAAGACAAACGAAAAGCTAACGAACGAACTTTGTGAGCGAGTAACACTATTTGAAGACACTTTCACATTTAGAAGCGTCGCCAATTCCCCTTGGTCTATCCCATTATGCAAGCGCCGTCAGCTGAATGCAGGAAAGAACTGACGTGGAATCATCAAATGGCAGATGTCCAGCATGCCATGTTATGGACCACGATGAATCTCAGCCCAACCCTACCTCTTATCTAGAGAGAGTCAGCTTCTCTGTGATAGAACGGGAGCTTGAAAGGCTTCCCAAGGTATTTTCTATGCGGTGGGGACCACCAATTTACTCATAACCATGTTTTCAGGACTCCTCGTTGTCGTCGTATGTGTCCATACAACTATCTATCTCCTGCGGAGATCAAGGAAATCACACCAACGACACAGACTCCAACCCGAGGACAGATTGTTACCCTTCCCGACTCATGTGTGTTACGATTTCTTGCACTTATTCATTTTCTTTCCTAATTATCAGAAGACCGAGTTATTCCCGACCCCACGTGACTATATATAAACCAGAACCAGATGACTTGGACCAAGTAGCTGATAACTACGGCTCGCGCTTCCAGCACGACAACTGTATTGTCTTCGTGTGTTGTAGCTATTATTAGTACTACAGTTTTCGTATATAAGTAGGTAGCTCTCGCTGTAATACCCCAGCTTCGAGCTAAAGTTTATCAATACCGAACTTCTCTCTTAACTCGCTCGACTAAGAACTTAGTCCGATTCCTTTCACTTATATCCGAACTCCACGAGACTCTTGGGTGACTGTCCGAACACGAGACAGCCTGAGTTTACTCTTGTTTGGATCACGTGAGGTTCGGGTCTAACAATTAGCTCGAAGCTTCCCTTCTTTCCTCGCGCACGACGCAAGCAAAGACCCATGCAAGTAACCAGAGACCTGACCCCCGCTGAGTTCCACATCGCCCTAGTGGCCATTTTGGTCCCATTTACTATCATCATCATAGGCATAGGACTAAAAGTCCTGATTCCAAACCTACGCCGCCAACGCTATGTCTACCCACAGACGTATGAGCTCGAAACCCTCGAGCAGGAGCAGCCCCTACCCCAGCCAGAGACCGAAGAGTACCTGGGCGACGGTGACAGGGAAGCTGAAAGACAGTGTGGGCGCACTCGCCCTTGGGGCCTCCTGCATTTCACTAACCACCCCTACCAAGCCCACACCCCTGCACCAGAGTACGACGAGGATGCCTCGGAACACACCGCCTCTGTCGCCCAGATCATCAGGGTCGACACAGAGAGCACCGAGGAGTTCCCCGCCTGTCCCTCCTCCGAAGAGCCCCATCCCCTCACCATGGCCCACATCCCCCGCAACCACGCCACCCTCGACCTTTCTGGGCTCTACCAGCGACGCTTCAGTCCACTCACTGACCCTTGGCCACAGCCACCAAGTTATACTCCCGGAAGAATGGAGCAACTTGAGCCCTGAGCAGAGGGAGAGAGTCCAAGCGACTGGTGGCATCGTACCCATCACGTTCCCCCACTCCGCCACACCACCATCCGAATCCCAGCCGGAGTCGTATACCCCCCGACCCTCCAAATTAGCCAGAACCGCATCCCCCTCGACCTCATCCCTAGGGAACCTACGTATACTGGAAGAGGAAGAGGACGACGAGACTCAGGAGATGGAGTTGACAGCGGAGCCGAGTGGCTCAGCCAGAGAACTGGACTGGCCGGAGGTCGACGACGACTACCCGGAAGTCAAGACGTTCCTAACTGACAGGGAGGTAGAAGAGGAATACGACGCCAGAGTTGATGAAAGATATACGCATATAGTCGAGGAGATCTCGTGGTTGGCAAGTACGTCGGGGATCCGATACATGAAAGCAGAGCAGGAAAAGGACGGGGAGGAGATGAAAAGGTTACGGGTACACGCCGCCCATGAGCAGGCCGTCTTCATGTTCAATAAAGATTTTCCCCTCTATGCAAAGTTGCTGATACCTAGCTACGACGAGCTATACCTGCCCCCTCCCAAACCAATGCCCGACTCCCCCCCAAAACTGAAACAGTCGCTCCAGCAACACGGCGGACCCCCAATTCCGGGGAAATCCTGACTATTCGCTGGAGCACCAGAAGAAACCGCGGAAGAACGAGAAGCCACGGCCCAGGCCCGCCGAAACATTTATAACGACATTCTAGCCAAGGAATCAAAGTTAGAAACCACCAGGGACGAGACAACCCAGAAATTAAACGACCTAGACACACTGCGGAAGAAGCATGGTCTTCCCCCTAACCCCAACAATGTGCCGCCAGATCTCGATAACTTCCCCATTCCTGGAGGACCACCACCGCCGGCGCCAGACCCAGACTCACCCGGAGGCAGAGGAGACCTATGGTCTTTACCCAGACCCCCACCAGACCGAATGCCGCCAGCCCCGAATCCAGGACATACCAGAGGACATGCCGATGCAGACGCCCCTTTCCTCGGGGTCAAACCCACAATGATGCGGATGCCCGAAATGTTCTATGGGAAACATGACGACATCCAGAGGTTCTTCCTCCAATGCGCCCTCTATTTCGAAGTCCACCGAGGCTACTATGAGGAGTCCCAGCAGATTACATTCGCCACCTCCCACTTCGGCGGCAAGGCTCTCACTTGGTGGGTACACCATGCGGAACAATACTTCAGCAAAACCAATGGAAGGTACCGCCTTCCCACATGGAGAGACTTTGTCGATGAAGTCCGAAAGGAGTTTGCCGATCCGGCGGTAGAGGAAGTACACAAACAGCGCATGTACGGACTGTGGATGCAAGACGGAGGCGCTAACCGATACTTCCAAGAGCTGGAACAACAGGCACAGCTCGCCGGCAGATGGGAAGATCAAGGGGAGAAGAGCCACATAGTCGCGGCCGTACGAGCCGGAGTACCAGATGAGTACACCATGGCTGTCGCATCCGGAGAAAATATTCCCCGAACCTACTCCCAGTGGAAGCGGCGAATCATACAGATCAATGATCAGCGAGCGGTGAAACGGGCCTTCGACAGAACCCACAAGGGCTATCGCCCCCAAGACCCCCGAAATTGACAGAATACCCCCCGCAACGATAACCACGCTCCACCTCGGTACGACAACAGAGCCCCGCTGCCCAGGAACCAGAATGCACCCCCACAACCACCCAAAGAACCGGGACCTTCCAGCACCAACACTGGAACGGGACCAGTCTACAGTGGCCAGGGACAGCCGATGGACATAGACCGAATCCGACGGGAGCGGCGATGCTTCAATTGCCATCAAAAGGGGCACTTCACCGCCGACTGCCGACAACCCAGAAGGCCAAGAGATGGAGGCGGGAGGTTCACCCCACGCAACAACAATCGCCGAGACAATCGAGCAGTGGAGCAGGAAGTGGAATCCGACGAGGAGAAGACGCCCTCGTCCTCAGGAGTCGAGGAGGTAAAAGATGGGGCCGACGAGTAAGCAATTCTACTCAGTCGGCCGGACTTTCTCATAGTGCTTTAAATACTGCTGGACGGACTCATAATACTTCTGTAGGACCTTTACATACGCATTCGAATATACCCTGCTCTATCGTCCCCAGCAAAGCACGCAAGGAATCGCAAAATTGGTACAGTATTCTAACTAACTTAATGGACCAGGAGGACGAAGAATACCTCGCCAAGATGGAACGAACCCCGACGGGAAGCGGGATGATACTTTCCCCTACGGCCGAGTCCCACTTGGGATCTTTGCCTGGGATCTCTCAGGATAAGTCGCACCGCGCACCGAAGGAGGTTCTCCCAGGACGGTCAAAGGTTTACAGATCCAGGAACGACAGCAAGCAGAAGCGTGCAGCTTCCCCAAAAAGAAGAATCCCTGACCGCAAACAGCTGCAGCAGAGGGAGCACAGAGTGGCAATAGCCCCAGGCGGCAAAACCAAAGGAGCGATCCCTCGGAGGAAACTAACTGCGACTCCTGTAGACATGCACCCGAATGCTGGGGACAACCTGACTAAGGGCGGACGGGACAGAGCGGAAAAGTCCCTCCCCGGATCAGAACAGTTCTCAACCGACGGGGCACAAGCGCCTCATCTGCCACACGAGACGGGTGGTAGGCACGCCCAAGACCTGATAAGTCCCCCTCCGCTTCATCCTAACTCATGCAAGGTTTCTCTAGAGGAAGTACTGGACGACGAAGATGACACGTCCTATCGAATGGCAGCTACAGCCAAAAATGTAGACGCATGCGGGCCATCCCCGACGCGAAAAAGTCCTCCTTTAGAGGCAAGACGCCCAACCCGCAGAGCCAAAAGAACGGCTACCAACGGCAGCAACATCCTGGTGGAAACACCCGTGAACCCTAGTGGTTCTAGAAGGACAAAGAAGATGGCTGAAGAAAAGTATGATGAGGATGACGACCCTGAATGGCAAGCATACCTTAAGGGTCATCGCTATCGAAAGGAAGGAGACCCCGACGCCACCGACATGAAGGCGTACAACAGATGGTGGACGCAGGTAAAGAAGGACCATGACTGGACAGAGTTGAAAACCATAGAGAAGGAGGAATCCGGATACATGATTCCATTCGAAACGGAATGGACGTGGCACGCAATTAGGCAAGCAACGGGCAGCTACGAAGCCCGCGCCATACTAGTGCACTGGACCCACAAAATGCGACAAGCAGAAGCAGATTGAGAAATGCTAATGCGCATCGTCACCCTCCCTCGCACCCAGGCACTCAAACAGTTAGAAGAACTCCGCAAACCAGTCCGATACATCAGAAGGAGCGCCCGGGCCGGAGCAAAAGACTTGACCACTGAAATTCATCTCGAAACCCTCACCAACCGCCAAACCCTAAAAACCACCGCCCTTATCGACAGTGGGTGCACTGGAAGCTCTATTGACCGAAAATACGTAGAGGAACATGATCTACCAACCAGAGCAACCAGTGCCCCAATCCCAGTCTACAATGCCGACGGCACGCGAAACAAGGCCGGTGAAGTCACCCACTTTGTAGAACTCCGAATGACCATCGGAGGACACTCAGAACGAATCGACCTGGCAGTCACGGACCTAGGCATGAGAAGAGTATTCTTAGGGCACGACTGGCTGATATGCCACAATCCCGTCATCAATTGGAAAACACAAAAAATCATATTTGGACGATGCCAATGCCAGAAGCAACCGTTCACCCTACCAGACGCAGACCCTGAGGACAGATGGGATGAGGAGCTAGAAGACGGAGACACTATATTAGCAGTAGATATGACAGAGGAAATAGAAATCAGGGCGATTCATCACGCCAATGATTTAGCCACGAAAGCAAGTGAAGGAAAACCAAAGAAGAGTTTCGAAGAAATGGTACCCCCCGACTACTGGGATTTCAAGGATTTGTTCTCAAAAGACAACTTCGACGAACTCCCCAACCGAAAACCCTGGGACCATGCAATTGAACTCGTCCCCAACGCCAGCAATACCCTCGACTGCAAAGTATACCCACTAAACCGAAACGAACAGGAAGAACTTGACAAATTCTTGGATGAGAACCTATCCACTGGAAGAATTCACCCTTCAAAGTCCCCTTTCGCATCCCCATTCTTCTTCGTAAAGAAAAGGACGGCGCTCTTCGCCCCGTCCAAGACTATTGAAAGCTCAACGAGATGACCATTAAAAATCGATACCCCCTGCCGCTCATTTCAGAGCTCATGGACAAACTCCGAGGAGCCAAATACTTCACCAAGCTAGACGTACGCTGGGGATATAACAATGTACGCATAAAAGAAGGTGATGAGTACAAGGCCGCCTTCCGCACCAACCGAAGACTGTTCGAACCAACAGTCATGTTCTTTGGACTCACAAAATCCCCCGCCACCTTCCAATGGATGATGAACGACATCTTCCATGACCTGATCGCCGAAGGAAAAGTAACCATATACCTCGATGACATCCTCATTTTTTCCAAAAATCTCCAAGAACATCGACAGATAGTTTGACGAGTACTTCGACGCCTACGAGAGCACAAGCTGTTCCTCAAGGCCGAGAAGTGCGAATTCGAAGTCCTAGAAACGGAATACTTAGGAGTAATCATCAGTGAAGGATCAGTCAGAATGGACCCAGTCAAAGTCAAAGGAATCACGGAGTGGCCAACCCCCACCAAGAAAAAGGAACTACAGAGTTTCCTGGGCTTTACGAATTTCTACCGAAAATTCATAAAGAACTACTCCAAGATCGTACGACCAATGACCCAACTCACCGGGAACGCCCCTTGGAACTGGGGTGCCGCCCAAAATCAAGCGTTCCAACAGTTGAAGAAGCAGATGGCAGAAGACATCATCCTAGCATTGCCAAAAGAAAACGGAAAGTTCAGAGTAGAAGCAGACTCCAGTGAAGGAGCCATCGGCGCAGTACTAAGCCAACAGCAGGACGGCAAATGGAGACCAGTAGCTTTCCTTTCCAAATCGTTGACGACAACAGAAAGGAACTACGAAATATATGACAAGGAACTCCTCGCCATAATGCTCGCTCTCGCCGAATGGAGGCATTACCTCATGGGAGCCGCAGTCGACTTCGAAGTATGGACCGACCATCAAAACCTTCAGTATTTCCGAAAACCCCAAAAGCTCAATCGCCGACAAGCCCGCTGGGTTACAGAACTCGCCGAATACCACTTTTCTCTACATCACAAACCTGGCACGGCAAACTGAAAAGCTGACCTCCTATCCCGACGGGATGATCATGACCAGGGAAAAGAAGACAACGATGAAATCGTAGTCCTCAAACCCGAACACTTCCGAGCAATGATCATGCCCATGACATCCAGCATTCACTCGAAAATCAAGCGTGCTACCGAGAGCACCGACAAATGGGACCGAGGAATCTCTGATTCCTTAAACCACGAATGAGGCATCACAATGGAGAAGGGACTCCTGATGCTCACGGGAAGAATCTACGTACCCCAAGACGAGAAACTCAGAGGGGAGATTATTGCCATGTCCCACGACCACCTCACTGCCGGACACCCAGGCATTGACAAGACCAATGAACTTGTTCAAAGAGAGTATTGGTGGCCAAAGATCAAGCAAACAGTTGAAAGATACGTAAAAGGATGCGAGACATGCCAGCGAGTCAAGTCCAATACTCAGGCACGAAAAGCACCCCTACATCCTAACACAGTTCCGTCCGAACCGTGGACCCATATCTCTGTCGACCTGATCACCGGTCTCAAAGAATCCGGCAGATACGACGCCATCTTAGTTATAGTAGATAGATTTTCAAAAGAAATCATCCCAGTAGCATGTAATGGAACTCTCACATCGGAGGGAACCGCCAAGATATTCTGCGACAAGGTCTTTACCGTCCACGGCATGCCAAGAACCGTAATCTCGGACAGAGGACCTCAATTCATTTCCAAGTTCATGACAGATCTCTACCGAATTCTTCAAATCACCCCCAATGCCTCCACTGCTTTCCATCCCCAAACCGATGGACAAACCGAAAGGGTTAACCAGGAAATTGAGAAATATCTAAGGATATTCACCAGATACCAACAGGATGACTGGCATGAATGGCTTGCTCTAGCAGCATTCGCCCATAACAATCGAAAACACTCTGCCACGGGCCAAAGCCCTTTCTTCACCGTTTACGGACTCAACCCCCGAGTAGTTCCTGAAACTGAACGCCGTAGCCCTTTCACCAATCCCGCCACTGGAAACTTTGCATCGCAAATGCAAAAAATCCACAAACTATGCGAACAAGCCCTTCAAGAGGCCGCCACCAAAATGAAAACCCAATACGACAAGCGAAAGGGTAAAGCGGTAGCATACAAAAAGGACGACTTAGTATGGCTTGACACTACAAACCTCCATCTCCCACGACCGAAGAAGAAACTCGATGACAAACGAGTAGGCCCCTTCCGCATCCTTGAGAAAGCAGGTGCCTCTGCCTATAAGCTCAAACTTCCCCCTCATTGGCGCATCCACCCACGCTTCAATGAAAAACTCATAACACCGTACACACCCCCAGCATTCCCAAACCAAGAACTACTGCCACCACCACCACCAGATCTCATCGAAGATGAAGAACAGTACAAAGTCGAAGAGGTCCTCGACACTCGAACCCGAAGGGTAAGAGGAAAGAAGGGTCAACCTTCTCGACTAGTAACCGATTACTTTGTAAAATGGACGGGCTGGACAAGGGAACACAATGACTGGGTCACCAAAGAAGATATGGAGAATGCCCAAGAAGCAATAGAGGATTACCAACAAAGTCAAGCAGAACATGGAAGAGCAGTAACGGCCGAGGTCATCGTAAACCCTAAAGCGATAAAACAAATCGTAGGACACGAATACAAGGAAATCGGAGACAGAGCATGGAATTACTTCTACACGGTCGAACGAAACGATGGGAAAAGAATTCAAGTACAGAACCCAGATGGAGAAGCATGGATAGAATATATTCAGGACTATTGGAGAGCGCTGAAGGAAGAACTAGAAGAGATGGAAGAGCCCTAATGGCAGTTGGGACGACTGCCTTAACGAGAGGGTAATGTTATGATTTCTCGCACTTATTCATTTTCTTTCCTAATTATCAGAAGACTGAGTTATCCCCGACCCCATGTGACTATATATAAACCAGAACCAGATGACTTGGACCAAGTAGCTGATAACTACGGCTCGCGCTTCCAGCACGACAACTGTATTGTCTTCGTGTGTTGTAGCTATTATTAGTACTACAGTTTTCGTATATAAGTAGGTAGCTCTCGCTGTAATACCCCAGCTTCGAGCTAAAGTTTATCAATACCGAACTTCTCTCTTAACTCGCTCGACTAAGAACTTAGTCCGATTCCTTTCACTTATATCCGAACTCCACGAGACTCTCGGGTGACTGTCCGAACACGAGACAGCCTGAGTTTACTCTTGTTTGGATCACGTGAGGTTCGGGTCTAACAATGTGAATGATGTATATGCTGACTTGTTGACGACTTCTGGGTGCCCTACGTATGCCCAGACAACCCACGGGTATCAGTAGTGCATACCAGGCTTTTTATCAAGGGTGGTGTGGCAGACAGGTTGAATCAGACGTTGGGGTAATGGACGATCTGTGTGGTATTCTCTACAAAATTAGTGGTGATCCTACATTTTGCGATGTGTACATTCATTCTGCTTTCCGAATCGACAGCCAACACTTTTTCAGGGTATCATTGTGGTGGCATCCTTCATGTCGCCTTCGTCAGCCCCCGCAAATCCACATCAGCATTTCTAGCTGCTCTGTCTATAGATCAGAAGCCCCAATCCTTGACCTCTATTCTCTACCATACTCGGGACCCAGCACACGGCTGTACACATCAGGGCAACGGCAGACGTTACTCACAAGCAAGTGAGATCGCAATATGTGCATCATGCCTCTTAGGGATAATGAAAATGACCACGCCTCATGGAAAAAACTTGCCCGACGATCAATCGATAAGGTCAGGGGGTCCCAAAGACAGAGAGGGTGAGGTCTTTGTGTTTGCTAATGGCAGTTTCGTTTGCTGGGGGCTTGGCGAGCAGGATGCTCGCACTTTTGCCTCGGAAGTACTCCGTCATGTGCCAGGCATCGAAATTTCACCGTTGAAGGAGGCAGAAACGGAGGAGTTGGAGTTTGTCACTGATCCGACTGAGTGAGTCTGCGTCGGTCGATAATATAGGATAACCACCAATCCCTTTCTAGGACAACCCGACTACAGGGCGACTTGATCATCCTGGGACAAACCTCCACTCCTCCTACGTCCTCCGACCTTCCGTCGATGGTTTTCCCCAGTGAAACCGTTCTTAGTCGCTATGCTTTTTCACAAGCTTTATCCCATTCGACTGCATCTTCAGCTTTGGAAGTGTCGCTAGACGAGTACCTCTCATTGATGGCCCTGCTTCCGCATTCTCTCGTGAAATGGTCAAGCAGTATGAATGAGGTTAGGATGCACACGAAACTTGGATAGTAGATAGTGCTCGGCAGTAGTCAGTGTAAAAACAGTTTGGATGTTGCTTCGAGTTGGCATTGGGTTGGCACGAATGGGGAGAGAGGCTGATGCCGAACGTCAAAGGGGCGTCGTTGCTTTAGGCTTGGGTTTTGCTCTCTCCGTCTGGTCCGAGTCGATGGAGTGCACTGAGGAAGTGCTACTGGCAAAGCGATGCGCTGCCAGTGATACAGTCATGTTTCGCCCCAGCTTGAATGCCTGCGAAAAGATGCTCCTTTCCATTATGTTCGACTGATGGAATAGACACTCCTCACTAACAAATCGCGCCATCCGAGTCTCCCTCCTACTTGTCTTTGACTGCCCTCGTCAAGTTGCCATGGGTGAACAGCAGACGGCGATGATGTCGACGAGCCATAACAAGTTGGGTGTACGCCCGGTGAGTGACCGTGAAGGGGAGGGAGTGGCCATCGTTATCACAAGGAGAGTCTTGCTGTAGCTGCCACTCAAAGGCTGAGAAACATAGAGGAGAAGCCCACATAAACGAAGGTAAAGGAGCGCCCACCTTCATCTCTTCCATCGACTCATATGGTGCCATGGCTAGATACCGCTGTGCCGGCGGCAAGTGCGGCAAGCCCGATCTAATTTCGATCAGTGTCGGGCGTGTTCAAGCCTCCAGCTCGACTTTGTCGTCTCGCAAACTGGTGAGTCCCTCTCTGCTCTAGTTTCGTGGACTAATCTCTTAGATGTCTATCCGGTATTATTATCTGCGTTCCGGACTGCAAAGAAGGGACTCTTTTTTCAGTGATCCTCAACAAACACATATTCGCTCAGCTTCCAAAGCTGATCCCTTCCTGGCCAACATACTTTTGGAGGCAGAGAGGAGATACGGGGTGAGACTGGCGCAGGAGGGTATCGATAAGCTTTCCATCTTGTGAGTTGTGCCTTATTTTTGTACTTTTGAGTACTTATTATTGTAGTTGTGGATGGCACCAGTTGCGGAAGAACCCCTGATACCACTACACCCTTCGGGGGTATAATGCAGCAGGATGGATGGCCTTCACGGTGGAGATGGAGGCGGCTAACCAGGGGAGGGAGGTTCCTTATGGACAGACTCAGTGGAACAATTGGTTAGTGCGCGCTGGAGGAAATCCGGCTAGGCTTTGAGTGAAGGATTTTTTTGAACTGGCGGATCATGTTGAGGTAAGTCTTTCTTGAATCTTCGTCTGTATATGACTGACGACCTTTTCAGGTGATTTAAATGGAAATTTTACTGTACAAATTTATGTTACTATACATCTAGGCTGGAATATCTTGGGAAGGGTCGACCGCTGGTGTGGAAACTGTAAGCTCATCAGCCCCAATCATTCAAGGGCAGGTTGATA
This sequence comes from Armillaria luteobubalina, assembly GCA_030435615.1. Taxonomy (NCBI): domain Eukaryota; kingdom Fungi; phylum Basidiomycota; class Agaricomycetes; order Agaricales; family Physalacriaceae; genus Armillaria; species Armillaria luteobubalina. The sequence goes on along the minus strand of JAUEPU010000019.1, from coordinate 665,448 downwards.
ACACTCAAAAACTGTCTCAAGCTATCGAGGCCGTCCATGCTGTCCTACCCAGCACTCGGTCCCGCCCTGAATCACCCTGCAGACAATCTGGTGACTCGTGGATACACTATCATTATCTAGGTGATGCACGAGTATTAATTATTTTGGTCAGCGAGGTGCTTACCATTTGTGAAAGGATATTTGGACCGAGATGACATATCGTCATTCTGGAGAGGGGGGGTATTTTGGGGAAATTATTGAGTTATGATTGCGATTACAATCTTGGGCTTGCCGAGCGGATTATGGGACGAGCATATTCTCTCTTCTCTTTATACTTATTCTCAATTTCTATGTATTCTCAACCTCTATGTAGCTTATTGCAGTTATTGGTACTATCTTGACACGGCAAGGAAGAGTTTCGGTTTTGATTTTGTCCGTAAGTTTCTGTTCTGTCCGCGTGCACACAGAGTTTTGTTGCTGTCTATCAGTTTTGCTCAAGTCTGCGTGTGCCTAGAGTTTCGATTTTGTCCGTCACTTTCGCTCCAGTCCACCTGCACCCAGAATTTTGTTGCTGTCCATCAGTTTCGGTTGTGTCAGCGTGCACCTAGATATCGTTTATGTCTCTCATCACCACCATTCGCGTTCTTAAAGTGTAATATTCAGACCATCTGGAACATGTAAAATACATGTAAAATAAGTGTAAAATTGTCTGCCTGATCTGCCTGCCTGTGGCATTTTCTAGAACTCTTTCACTACTGAAAGGGGAGAGTATCTGCCATCCCCCGATGCCACCAGCCATCCGTATGTATTTAAGGTGCCTGCCAGGTGAGAGTACGAGTCTTTACTCGCTCTCATCATGTCATCCCTGTTGCCTCAATACCTGTATGTACTCGGCTCGTTTCGACTGTCAGCTGTACTCATGTCATCTTTTATAGCACCTTGCTCGGTGTGCTGCCAATAATGGGTATGCATGAATATGCAGTGCAGCATGACTATACTGCCGAGCAGCGCAAGTGGATGGCCCACCAAGGGGCTCTGTTCGAAGGAGCAGTACAGGACAACCATGTCCTCATTTTCTTGGCGTGGTTGTTCGATGACTGGTTTGACCGATGGCGCGTTACAGACAATCAGTCTGACGCTGCCATGGCACAGCTCAAAGTCGTAAGTCCCTCTGTCATTTCGAATCACCATGACCGCTGACATCGCCGTCCCCAGGAACTCTCGACTTTATATATTATGGGCCTCAAAAACCAGTGGTTGGTACATGGGATGCGTCCTGAGGGATGGTCAGAGGAATTGGTCCTCGCCAAGTTGGATTACCTGGAGGATATGGTTGTGACCCTTTGGGAGCTCCAACGGGTGTTTGTAGTGGAGAGGGCAGATAGTACAGAGAATTAGCAGCAGCTTGCTGCTTTCAGTACCATTATGTTATGACAGAGCCTTCCCAATAGATGGTGTGCAAATGTGCTTGATATTACCAATCCGGCCCTTGTGGCATGACTTCCTGAATAACACGACTGCAACCCTTCACTTCATTTTTGGATCACGATGTCGAATGGCTAAAGTTTATTCAAACTGGAGACTCAGCCTCAATTTTTTTCCTTCAGTTTATTCGGGTTGAGGACTTCCTGATTAACCCTTCACTTTATTTTTGGAGCACGACATCAACGCCTAAGTTTATTTCAATCTTGAGCGTAAACCCAAATTTTAACTTTCTGTCTATTCAGGTTGGTTATTACACTCGGTTTGGCATAGATCCGTCAGTCAATTGTCGGGCCATGACAAGGAACCCTTCGGTTGCTATTTAGTAGTTGTAATTCTAACTCTAAGTTTAATCTTAATATCGGTCCTTGACCTTGAACGGGTCGCCACAAAATAGATAGTAGTTGCAACTCTAAGTTTAATTTTAATCGCGACAAGTGCAAGTTGAATCCCAGCAGGAAGTACGCAGAGTTTGGGAACGGTATTCTGGGTGGAAAAGAGTCATAGATTGCTAGAAATATATATCCATACTGCCTTGTACTTTGTAGGTAACATGGTGTACGACCTTCGTACTAGAAAGATCCTATCTCTCGAATTGCCCCCTCCTCCTTGACTTATAGTGCATCCCCAACCTGACAAACCCCCATCACAGTGTCCAATGTCCTGTCCAAGGTCGTCATCGAACAATGTGTTCACACCTCCTCCAGCGCCAGATGCAGCTGTCGAATTGATCAGATGCATCGATGACATGCAGGTGTCACTTGGATTCATCCAGCAGAGGGCCATATGCCACTTGTCAACCATCCAGGGTGCGATGATGAGTACCTGGCACTAGTATGTGGCTCTGTTATGTTGGTGTGGGGGCATGAACACGTTCCCTTTATTATAGTCCAGCGTGGCAACAGAAAAATGGATACCTCACGCCCGTTACTGTGGAGAACCTTCAGCAATACATGTGGGAGTGGGAAGTTGAAGGGCCCAACTGTTTCTGCCCTCTGATGGACCCTACTTCATTGCAGGTGCAGGCCATCCTCCGCCGAGATGATGGTGACGGGCAATGGTCCTTTATCTGTGCTAGCGAGTACTGCGAGTACCGTAGTACGTTTGCTTGATTTCCTTTGCACTGGCATGATATTGATTTGGTCATAGTCGATCTCACCAGAGTTTTTGGCCCAGGTCTTCCTCAAAGCGCTCTGCAAAATTATGTGATAGGTGAGTCGCAGAGCTGAGCTATCAGATCGAAATGTGTTTGACAGGCTGCGATGAAGGTGCACCACGGACTGAAAATCTTGACTACCGCAGTACGTTCGTAATGCACCCCAGGTGAACTATATGACTGATCATGGTACCAGCCTACAAGGAACGATGGGAGGAAAAACATGGAAGACACTGGCCTTTACTCCAGACAGGTCTCTCCAACATCGAAGAAAGTATCGAGCCCGACACAACGTCGGTCAGAGCACCAGGCACTGTTGTTCCAGAGTCTGACCAAGAGGAGGGCCCGAACAGCCCGCTGGTACCCAGTGAGTCTCGGTTGCAGCATGTCGTTGTGATGACGGCTAAACCTATATTCAAGGACTCGATCTGACCAAAAGAGTTCCTACGTCGCCTACGAGGAACAGAAGAATTGTAAACCCAGTAACAACTCGTTCAAAGCTGGGGTTGACAGCCAAGGAGAGGAGGCTTAGCCTGCAGGTGCAAGGTGCTGGAGGCAACAGTGTCCAGACTGAAGGAGGGGTCCTTGCCAGTAAGTGAGCCATGCAATTGATGCGCCCCGATTTTACTATGCACTTTCACATCCACAGAAGCACCCACAGGTTTCCATGAAACCACTCTCTTCTGGGAAACCATTCCTGTCCTGCAGCGGAGGGATCTCTGGATTCATCTCACTCAGACTGCTGTGGGAGTTACCTCGGAGGAATTGGCAGGGTTATTAGTAAAATGTGGTGGGTGTAGTAAGTACTATCGAGATGGACTTAACCATTATTGCGTGGAATAATTGTCTGTCTTGTTTATGGCGTATGATTTTGTTTATGTCCGTCAATATAGTTTCTGTCCACCTGCACCCAGAATTTCGATTGTGTCTGCCAGTTTCGCTCAAGTCCGCCTGCACCCAGAATTTTGGTTGTGTCCGAAAGTATCGTTTGTGTCTGTCCACTCATCCGATCTCTCAAGCTTTATCACACAGTATTTGGCAGGTTCAAACCGCAGATAATATAACATTTAAACTACATCCAATGGGATATCTATGGTATACAGCACTAATTTTTAATTTTGCCCTTTTTGGCTGCCTTTTTTTCTGCCACTTTTTCTGCCGCTTTTTCCGCCTCTAGCACCACCTGGGCTTCTGCCTCTAGCACCGCCTGCATTGCCGCCTCATCCTCTGCCTTCCGAGCTGCCTCCTGCTCCGACAAAATCTGCCTCAAGATGGGGGCAATGGAAATCTTCTCACCTGGATCAGAGAGCGCTCCATCTGTCTGCTCCAAATAACTCAAGAGATCTTTTTTGGTGGTCCAACCGAGAAAACCGGCCACCCTCAAGGCATATTCTATCACTTCGTGTGCCCAGGGGCATTTCTTGACCAAGGCGAATGCCTGATCCCTCGCTTTTTGGAGTGAATCTTTGAAGGGTTTCATAGGCTTGTCTGGAATTGGAATCCCATAAGCCCGCCCATGGTTAGGCAGGAACAAGCATGGGTCCATTATCATGAGCAAAAATGCCCCGAGGCTGTGTTTATATCGGACTGAGAGTCTCATCAGGTGGGATCAAGGGAGTATGTGGGGGAATGCTTATGCTTGTCAGGATTCATAGGGAGGGATAGCATTATCCGCACTAATCCCTCGTACACTCGTTCGGGAGCATGGTCTAGGTTTGTCGAATAGAGCCCTGAACGGCTGTCGTACCGTTGTGAGAGCTCCGCTTGATGCATCGTGTCTAGGGACCAAAAGGATGCTCCTCACGTGAAGCTGGCTTCCGGGGTATATACAGCATGTACGGCGCCAGGCGGTTGAAAGCTATGGATGTTGCATCAACACACAGCTTTGGCAATAGTGAGAGAAAGAACTTACTAGATATCTCCTGGCAGCAGAACTAGGGTGAAAGACACACATAACAGTTCATCCTGTTCTGTGGGCAATTCGAATTGGAGGGCCTGGTTGAAATATGTGTGCACCTCTTCGCTTTCAAGAGGTTTCTTGGGAAAAGTCACCGCCCATAGTTTGCTGCCTTGTTCGCCGATTATTAGAGTCATTTTGCCATCCGCGTCATGGTGCTTGTCAGTGTATGTTGTGGTGTGATGGAGCAGACCCCAGTTCATGTCACTCCACTGCTCTCGCGACAGTCTGTGAGGCCAATCATACTGCGACAAAGTGTTGTTCCATGCGTCGTATCCGTCATCCATGAGACTAGATCCATGTTAGCAGCACAAAGTCACAGACTAAACGTTCTAACTCACCCAAAAGGTGGAGGCGCTCCTCGATGTGTCATGGGGACATCAAGAATCTTTTCGCTTTGTCGGGGGTCGGAAAGGCCATCTATAAATTGCGAGTGTAGCATTTTCTTGAAAGGGAAGATGGGAGTATTTATCTGGCAGACAGTGTCTGAAACTTGGATCAGTGACTGTAAAAGATGCTTCCAAGGTGAGGGAATCGCGTACCATGGACTTCAACCACTCTAGCAGGCTGTACATTCCAGTTTGTAGCCATATATTCCGACGTTAACCGCTCGACTACTTCTGTGGGACAAAATCCTTCTAATTTGATGCCTTGATGGTGGACCAAATGGTCCATAATAATGTCATTGAGCTCGGTGTCCGGCGGGAAAGGTGCCTGCATGAAGACCATGTACTCATTGCTGTCTTCGAGGATGGGCGATTGGTGTGCATGCCTGCGAACCGCCTTGGCTTGCTACTCATGCGCATGAACTCCTGGGTTGCTGAAAAGACAATGGAAACTCACCGCCAGAAGTAGATTACCATCGTCTTGAGGCAAATGTGGAAGTACGACTCGTGCAGGCTCAGGCGAATTAACGCGATCCCAGGTAATGGTGGGAGCATCAGGGTGAACGCCCTGTGTGCCAACCCCAAAATCAGTTATACAATGAGACTGGGACTTAATAGTGGCGTCGACGTTTGTTTGAGTCCCATTTTCACAGAGGATGCGGGAGGGAGCGGGAGGAGGAAGTTCGGGGGCCAACAATACCAGATCGATGGGGGGAGAAGGGGGGACTGGTATCGGACTCATTAGGGTGCGGCGGGACGGAGCAGCAGGAGGTTGGGGACCCAACAATATTGGGTCAATGGGGGGAGATGGGGGGACTGGTACAGGGGACGGTCGTGATTGAGAACGTGCCTTTCTAGAAGGGCCAGGAGTGGCCATCCCTGATCTATGAAAATATGAGAATAGTGAGGGAGATACACCAGAAAGAACATGCACTTTAGAACCGCTCTTTGTAGTTGCTTCTGCTCGGTGCTCCGCAGGCGCTTTGCAAAATGCTCTTCGCTTTCGCCCTCACATCTTTGACTGGCCCCAATCTCCCTCTTAGTCCTCTTCCTGGGCACTGCGACTTGGGGGTACTTGGCATCGATTTCTTCCTGGGTTGCTCTAGAGTAGACATCAGAAAAGTAGGCGATAAATGAACAGCCAGAACGCGTACTCTGGATGCCTGTGCTTGTACGCATTAGCCTGTGCTCGGCGAGCCATGTGCAATCTATGTTTGGCTTCGCTGTCGTCACTCACGTATTCTTTCTCTTCTTGGGACGGTTGGGCTTCATCGTCGCGTTGCATCTGGTCGGTGGGCCGGAGTGACTTTGGCGACATTGGCAATAGGGGAGCACTGTGGGCGGGTGTTGAGGGCTACAGTTTCAAGGGAACACGTCAATCTTACCAGCGGTTGCTATTATGTTCAAATACTATACACTATTCTATTCGCATCGATGACAAGTCAAAGGTTATTTTATTGTTAAGTAAAGTACACTAAACTCAGTACACTAAAATAGAGTAATGATAGTTCGAAGTAAAGAGGGAAAAGCTTATGTGATAGCCGCTCACACGGCAGTCTTTCCCGAGATGAAAGTCCGCCGGGCACAACCGAATGGTCGGTTGTGCCCGGCAGACTTTCATCTCTGTGGTTATCAAACATGGACCAACATTATGTAAGCCTTTCCTTTCTCTTTGCCATACCACGAGCGTTGTGGTTAAGAGAGAAAGCAAAAAAGAAGGTAAGTTGCACATTCCATTCGTATCAGTACTTGTAGTAGTTATCCTGTAAATCACGAAATAAATTTGCAATCTTTGTATCACACTAAGCAAGAAATGAGGACTAATTAAAATTATAGTATCCAAATGCGTCCACGGAACAAACACATCAAGAGCCCCTGATGGTATGTTTTCCGTGATCCCCTTGTCTAAACGCGTGACTCACGTCTACTCCAGTCAGCGTTCGTAGATCTAGAGGCTGGTGTCAACCGTCAAGAAGTGCTGGAATCCAGTGACGAAGAAATCGTCGATTTTATCGAAGACGCCGAGAATGAGGACGATACAAGCGACGCACTCGATGCTCCCCCCCCAGGCCCTTCTGTGCTTACTCCTGTTCTTGGGCAACCCGAGGCAGAAGAACATTGGACAGAACTATTAGAGAGGGCGAAAATGCGTGGTACTAGAGGTCCGATGGTCGGAGAGAGACATGGCGATATCTCAATTCATGATGTCCCCCCCGAATTCTGGGTTCTGACCATCTTGGTGAGTACTCATTGTTCTGGCTTCTATTATTTTGCTCATTTGGTGCTGAAGGCTGGCTGGGAGGACGTCATCGTGTTTCATATCGGTCATTGCACATGGCCAGAACACAGGATCAAGGCGGCTTTCATGATGCCGCTCCTCAAGAAGCAAGTATGGCTGGAGGCCGAAATGTTGACTATGTTGAAGGAGTGGCTCAAAGACATACCTGGCGTCTGTATCTGTAATCAGCAACTGCTGCTTCACTCCGTTTCACCTCAGGACGGGATTGGGACACCACTAGTTACAAAGTCCTACCAACTGATAGTCATTGGGTCCTGGGTCCGAATTCAATGAGGAAGTTTTAAAGGTGACACAGGAGTGATCACCGAGGTGTATCCTTGGGGATGCAAGCTTCTCTTAGTGCCAAGGCTTGACCCCAGTGCCCGAAATGAGAAGAATAGCAAACGACGAAGACTCGACAAGCTCGGCCCAAAACTGTTTGACCGCGGAGCCATAGAGCTAGATGGCACAGAGAAGGTGAAAGTCCTCAAACAAACAGAGGAACGGTATCTCTGGCGCGGCTTGGTATACGAGCACGATCTCCTGGTTTGCCACTTCAACTTTTCTCAAGTTGAATTGGCTCGTGATATTCCAGACATCCTGGCGGGTCTTTTTTGCCAGTCACGCCATCCTCTAGTTCGCCGATACCGCAAAAACCTTCCCAGAATTTCTGAGTGGTGTCTTGTCGTAGGTGACCCAGTCATGGACACCAGCAATGGGCGAATAGGACTCATCAGTAGTGTTGGGGATGAGAGACTGGAAGTAGAATGTGAGGAAGGGTTGTTCCCTCTAGCATGGGCCCACTGCCAGAAAACCTTCGAAGTGGGACAATACGTGGAGATAACGGAGGGATTGGTTGACCGATGGGCTGGATGGATAGATGCTATCGAGGATGGGCTTGTTCATGTAGTGTCTGATCAGATCCGAATGAAGGACAAAGTAGAGGTACGTCTCCTGTACGATTGACTTTTCATGTACATCTGATTTACATCAACAGATGCGCGAGGTCCATCCAAACCTTTTGATGGTCACCACACCTCCCTCGTCTCAACTCCCTGCTCTGACAAAGGACCAAGAATCTATCCATCCCACCAAGAAGATTTCCTGGAAGGGAGCTCTGGTCACCATCATGCGACCCCATCATCGCTGGCGCGGCAGGACCGGTTATATAGAGGACGTCAACGTGTCGAAAAATAGTCATGGCAGACCAGGGCTGCATGTACTAGTCCGTTTGGCTGCTTACGATCCCAACGCGCCTTTCCCGGTCGCCTGGTTGGACTACCTCGACGTCGTCGATGAGGAGTCACATCTGCCTCTCAACAAGGCATGGCCACTGGCTGATAATGATGACAATTTATATCACAAATACATCCCTGTGACTCACGTTCTCGAGGAGAGAGGTCGACGTGTGCGTCCTGAACCAGAGCCGCAATCTGAACCTGGCAACCACACCCCCCTCCCCAACCCTTCCGAACGATGCTTATCACCTGCCTGGGATCCGTCCGCCCCTGAACCGGGCTCTTCCACGGCTGTGTCATCGCCGACGTACTGGTGCACTGATAGCTGACTGTATGGTTACAAGTTTCGGGCTACATATCATGGCCTCAACATCATTGCAGCAGTGCATGAAAAGATTCTTGGTGAAGGTCGAATGACATGCTTTAGAGATGATATGTCAGCACACGAAGAATTGGATCCAGCGGCGGTCCTCCCTATCCATCCCACTGCCCGACACTATGAGTTGTTCCTAGTAATTTCTGGGGAACATTGTGGCAAATGGGTGAGAGGCATCCAATTCAAGAAACGGACATCTCAAAATCGCTCGGACTTGGAATGGACCGTCGCGGTCGTTATACCTAGAGCACCGTACCTACAGGATGACCTTATGGATGAAAGGCTGGTGCTACACAGCTCCTGTATGACCCTTGCTGATGAATCGGTGCAGGAACGGAAGCTAAACGATAGTTTGAAAAGGCTGCTACGGAAACCTGCTCGGGAGCGTTAGTTTTGGAGTATGAATCGTGTCAGACTTCTTATGGGCTGTATTATAGATTCATTGTACATCTATGATACCATCGTTTTTTTTTAGAATACCATAGACAATACCAAATTCATAAATAGTCTAAAAATTGAAAATTACACTCATTTAATAACGCGAATTGTTGTGATGAGAGATAAACGAAACTCTGGGTGCACGCGGACAGAACAGAAATGGACGGACACAACCAAAATTCTGGGTGCAGGCAGACTTGAGCGAAACTGACGGACACAATCGAAATTCTGGGTGCAGGTGGACACCAATGAAACTCTGGGTGCTGACCCCAATCCTGACGATTTGTACGGACTATCAATGTCACTTGACCCATTAGGTACTAAGACATCTACGGCTACTCTAGAATCACTATTCTGACTCATCCTGATGACTGCCCACGCAATCGCTGTCTCATGTCCAAACTCTTCTATTTGTGTTTCTCGTAAGCCTTCTTGTGCTTCTCTGCCGACTCAATAGCATTGAGATCAGTAGGTTTGACAGACAGCCTATGTAGAGCACTCTGATACCATTCCCAAGACTTACATAGTCGTTCGTTCTGATCCCCGATGCTTTTGTCTGTAGAATTGAACTTCCGCGTACGATGTATCACTACAGCGAGCCCATGAGTACATATTCACTCTGATGTGGCGACTAAACTGACCTGTACGCTTGTATTTTCTAGCGACTGAGACCACAACAGTGGTAGGTCTGTAGCTGGCCTTGACCCCCACTTTCTGGGCGACCTAAGCAATGTTTGAGTCAATGTCAAACCAAAGTACCAATCCAGCTCACACGATGGATATGGAGGCGCATCTTGTCATAGTGGCAGGCGCGAGAGATACCTCCTACTAAGGAACATGGCATACCTTCCCTGTATATGTCAATATGTGACATCTCTACTGCATTTGTCATTGTATCTCCAGCTTGCCAAATACTCAGCAGAATGAAACTTTTTTTCCAGCACATCCCTTGTAAAGTGAATTTAGAATCCCTTTTGTTATTGAGCCAGGCTAAATGGCAGAATGAGTCCTGTATTCGAAGAACTGCAAGACCTAGTACTCACCTTGTCCCGAAGCTCCTCCCTCCCATTCAATGTAGGCTACAGCTCCGTCCCAGTCAGGATGCCACACGCAAAGGAGACTGTGCATCTTCTCTTTTACCCTATAATCTGGGACTGCACAGCTGGCTATTCCCTGAGTAATGTGTGCCTCACATATGCACAAGATTCAATGGAGGTGCTCATATACTCCTAAGCTGTATAGGGAGCGACCAGGCTCATGTAAATCCATCCGCTCCTTGCCCATCTCTCTGGCGATATCCTGTAAATGAAGACCTAACCCTACGTATAATGATAAGAACTGATTCAGATCCATGAACGATATTCTTTACCTTTGGCCTGTCTGCCATGTTGGTCAGCTGCCCAGTGCAGTATCCCTTGATGCTCTTCGAGAGAAGGAGAGTGCAGATGCCAGTACTGGATATCCTTACCCGTGTCCTGTCGCACTATGGACCTGATAGCACAAAACAAAATTTGATGAGCACATGTGCATTCTGAATTCAAGAACACTCGACATAGAACAATTACTTGGGGCGGTAAGCATAATAAAGTGAACCAACTATTGTAATAAAGCTCACCTTGGTTCGTCTCTCGGTCTACGCTGACCAACTCAAATTCGTTCCAGCCTGGGACACGCTTGAAAGATATGTCGCACTGGACCCACTTAGCCTCAAGAAAATCTTGACTACGCTCTGGCAGCATACATACGATGAGTCGGAAGCAATCATCATCGGATCCGCTAAGAGGTCCTTCCTCGTCATTGCTTTCGTCAACCTCATCCCACTCGTGTCTAAGTGAATGCCAGGACATTCGTTTGATAACTCAGATGTAGGGGGTAACTTCTTCCTCATCCTGAATCCTTTTCATGTGTGCGACACCTATGAATATCTCAGTCATCTGTTTTATAGAGTCGATGCGGTTTTGTACCATCCCAGCCAGTCCCATGGGGTAACGCTGCCTTTACTTCTGTATGGATGTATGAGGCTATATGGTCGAGATTGGCCAACGATGGATGAAGATGCACAACCGTAGGTTCTTCCACTGCAGGGCAGAGTTCCTTCACCCGGTTGGTGACTGCAGGGTGTCAACAGAAACGCTGAGGGGTCATGTCCGCCAGTTCATGCTCGAGACTACGTATCAAGGCTTTAATCTCCACCTTTATTTGAACAGGAGTGGTAGTTGGCAGAGGGATGGGGTGTGTGTGAGGACTGTGGCATATCAGGAGTATTTTCGGACACTCTTTCCAATATCCGTCCTCTGGTCGAATCACTGTGAAACGACTGGAGCAAGACAGCCGCACCATTTCGGTCATTAGCATGTCGCCCTTACTTGATGTTCGATGTCCGTTCTCTGATGAAAGCTGTGAAGTCTGTTCGAAGTTCATAAAAATGCCATTCGACTTATCACAATTAACCTTGACAGAGCTGATATTTTGAACGGTTGTGCAACTCATCAGTGGGCCATACCCTTGCTGGTGAGCCCCCAGCTCTATCTTACTGATGATGGGCTCGTCATTGACAATCAGCGCGCACAAATAGTCAAAGTTGTATCCTCTGCCGCGAGCGGGATACAAGACAAAGTGTTTGTGTGAGAAGCTCCCGTAGTGTTTGCAGCTGATGCAAAATTAATATTTTGGTTTAAATGACGACGTTATCATAGAGATTTACCAGATATAGGACTGTTCCTGCCTCTGTCTGATAATGATTCTTCCCTGGCATGTTTTCTTCATCTTCTGACCCTGTTTGGCTTTGGTAGGCATAAGCTGTATGTGATCTTTGATGGCTAGCTCCTGTTCGCTGTACTCCGTGGCCTCTTGAAGATTATACCCGCAACCATTGTCCGTAATAAATCTGAACCATGCTATGGTCTTGTTCAGTATCTCTTCTTCGGCACTGAAGTAAGCTCTGCCTGCATTTCTCTGATCCAGCTGAAGTTGAAGCGCTGCTCTCAAACCTTCAGTATGCGAGCTAATCTTTATATCATTGCCCACGAATGGACATATTCGAACGCCCTGGCCTGTAATATACTCAGTGATCAGATCTCCGTCACTTCTATACCACCAGTCTCACTTACAAGTGGTATAATCGACCAAACACGGCACGGGCCGTCCGTCTCAACCCAACATGACGTTGTACTTGTGTCCCTTGGATTGTCCTGAGGGTTTTCCTGCAGAGTATGCAATATTGTGAACAGGGTTGAATGGTTCATCGGTGGGAGTCATGTGGAGAAAATATCCAATAGAGGTATCGGAATTTAGCGTCATCTCGGGGTATTCAATAACTTCATCGCCCTTGTGGTGATATAAAATGGATATATGCATTCTCTGGTTGATTCGGACATCGTTTTCTATCTTGAACGGCCTGGTCCCGCCCAATAACAACTCAGGAGTGTCAGAACCAGTAGGTATTGTCAATACAGTCGCTTGAGCCAGATTGAGGAGCTCAGCAATCATCAGAGGAGGCATGGTTCAAGGGAGCAAGCATTCATGGGGTCCAATAGTGATATTGTTAGGTTTTCTAAGAAATATTACTTAGTGCACGTAACTATGCTACACTACGACAGTCATGAATCTAAAGGCGATGTCAGGCATCAGAATTAATTCCTTTTTTTTGCAATGGTAATGGCTAATACTTGGCTTCTCAAAGAAACAACAACCTTAAGCTTAATGAAGTTGCAGGAGACCAATAAAACAAACTTTTAACATTGTTGAGCTTATTCAAGTCACAGGAGACCAACAAAACAAGCTTTTAGGTTCGAAAGCAGACCACTTAATCAATCAGTACCCTGTCCGAGTAGAAGAAATGTGTGTGGGCCTGATTTCCGAGGGAGGAACCAAATTTGAAACGTATTGGGAATGATTTTTTTTCGTGCAGAGAGATAAACAATGATGAGCTATAACTACACTACAATACATAGATTATAGAACACTATTAGTGTATTTGGATGTATGAAGCGACATTAAACCATGGATGCACCAAAAAACATAAGTATTACCCATGTATTTGGACACTATGCTAGGGACACTCGTGGTGAGGGACAGATAGATAGCGGGGATGGTGGTGGTTGGTGAGAGGGAGTGGAACGTCGACAAAACGGAATGGGTGATCACAAAGCAGGCATGGCGATCAATCTGGAAATGTAATCTTGAAAGAGGTTATATTTTTTAAAGTTTCTTAGACATTATGATTGCCATGTCGTATCTACTCGGCACCCTATGATACACGTTTTTCGTTTATGTACCGAATACACCCGTCCTCCCGATATGGAAGGAGTGCGCCATGTACCCGACGCAGTCACAGGTCGTCACGCTTTGGGATATTCGGCAGGTTCGGCAGGACAGGTCTTGGCCGAGCAGATGCCGGCTGATGTAACACACGTTACCGTAAGGTACCGTCACGTCTATTCTTAGTACAGGCACTTACTAGTACTCTACTTACTACACCAGAATAGGGTCAACGAAATCAACAAAACAACGCCCCAAGCAAGATCTGTGACAGCATGGATCTGAGGTTCACGACGCACCATTAAACGTAAGCAATCCCACTAAAAGAACACTTGCATGGGTTGGGCATCAGAGAACAAGGTGCGCTCCCAACGGTTGCGGTGCTTCTTAGAAACCTAGTGATACAACATTTCCACGAATAATACAGTCATGTATGTTCAACATCCATAACCATTACAACCACGGCAGTCTCAACTGACACGCCGGGAGCCAAGCCTGGTCGCGCAATACCATCTGATGGGAGACGGCCACCAACGGCCACGGACCCGAAATCTCGTTGCTGAGAAAAGTCATTACACGAAATCATAGTAACAACGCTAGCACTTACGAGCATAAAACGAAACTTTGATCGACAGCCACCTTGGCGTCCTCCTCGTCTGACCGCGGATCGACGACCTGACCGTGTACAGCCAGTAGGATCTGGTCATTCCCGAGGTATAGGAGGTCGTAGTCGGCATTCAGTGTAGCACGCCGCGGAAAAAACTGGTGCTTCCCGAAAGAACTGAGTGCTTCAACGATGTCAGCAGGCCCTGCTCTAAGTGTCGTGTCTGGGTAGCTCAATAAGGCTTGCAAGATAAAGAAAAAAGGTGTTGACATTTACTTGATGACGTTTCGCATCCAGAAAACAAATGGGCTTCAGACATTGACAGAGGCTTATCGTGTACGATAGAGTATGAGAATAGGGCGTTCTCGGTATACGCTTCGCGGAGAAGCGAGCGATCGTGATCGAACGTTAAGACATATCTGAAGATATTTTAACAACCGACAGAAAAGCCGAGTTGGACAGATGGCTTACTGTTTCAAGTATTGTAAGGCATGAGATTCCATGGTCGCTCGGGGATCTACGTCTGAAAATGTCTCCGCTGTAGGCATTTGTATCGCAGGCTGAGTAGAGTCGTCATCATCAATAATAATAACTTCTGGCTCGTCATTCCCGGTATCTGAAGATGTGATTGAGATTATGTCGATATTGTCGTTCGGGGAAGGCGTGGGGTCAGGACCAGGTAAGATGATGGGTTCACTGGAGATGATACCATTGAAATTCCGTTTCGAGGCCTTTGACTTCTTACGCCGCTTCTTGGGGGTAGGAGGAGGGTATGGCGACGACGAAGACGACTGTTCCGGTTGTAGAGTGTCAGACCACACCGGCACTGGACTCGACCTGGATCTCGTCAATAATGAATCATCAAAGACGGGCAGATCTTACCAGTCAATTACCATCCCATCATCTCTGTCAACGAAATGTTAGCATGTGGACAGAGAGGATAGTAGCATATACATACCTGAAGAAGCTCCTCAGAATGTTTAGGCCACGAGACTTCAGAAATTTGCTCTCTAGCTTGTACCAATGTTTCCGATTAGTAGACCAGTTAGGATGTGATTTCTGGCAATCTGGCGGGAGCGGATGGTACCGTTTCGACCCAGTTGTCGTTGGCGTTGCCAACGGGGTCACATTGGTGTCGGCCTCTTCAGTCTTTAAAGGCGCGTCGGGTGGATGGGAACATGGGGTTGACACTGCTACAACCGCAGTTTCTTCATGAGTGAGCTTCTGCCGCTTGTTCTCCGGTTCGATTGTGATATTAGGTACGCGAATTTCAACTGCTTCAAAATTATTTCGGGTATTCGAAGGTGGGTCATTAATTGTCGAAGAAGAATATGAAGCTGGAGGTGCCTGCACGCGGAATGGATTCCGAGGAGCTACGGGGTGCAGTGAAGCGTTGGAATACGCCCTTAGAGGGGATCCTCCGGCAATGGACTGGCGACGAGAAAAACTTGCTCTATTGCCACCTCCTCTGAGTCCTGCACCACGGATAAATGGCCTGCCTCCGCGACTGGTTGTAGAAATTACAGGAGGAGCTGCTTGTTTCCGTTTATTGATACACTCGTTTGGCTGGTAATCTTCGGCGTGAATGGTCGTTTCTTGCACTCGACTAGATTTCCCTTTTCCAAAATTGGAGGCGCTAGCAGTAGGGTAGTGATTCCGTTGTGCATAACCGTACATGAAGAGAGGGGGCAAGCAGCGGAGAGTTCAAATAAACATACATGCACCGCTTTTTCTTTTCGGCTGTATCGGCCCGGCAGGAGTTCAACCTTGATAAACGAAGTCACGGTTATTCAGTTGTTGTTCAGTGCCAAGTAGAAAAGTTGTCATTGCATGCGACTCCGACATTGCTACGAGATAACCGGTAACTTTACAGCTGCTCATCTGCTTACTAAGATTTAGCGGAGAATCTATCCAAACACGTCAGGTAATCGAGTTATCCCAGTCAAATTTTAAGTTTGATATTCATTTTCTGTACCTCAATAGACAACTGATCATTGACATTGTGAAGTATTGTAGCCCTAGAAGGGATTCAAGTGGTTACTTTACTCTCCACAACCGAAGATCCTACGCGGCTCTTAAATTTCAATACAATGCCCTGAAGCTAAAGCACTTCCAGTACTGGCAATAAATATCAGTCACTGTCACTGTCATCTGGATCATCCGTGTATGCAGGTCGGGCAGCTGGTTGAGGAGCAGGACATGCCAGCTTTACTTGATCATACTCTGCCTCCTCCCTTCGGATTTCCTTGATTTCTTCTCCAAACACCTCAAGAACGAGGGTCTTCGTATCACGCCGATTATATCCCGTGTATGCGCGAGAGACATTCTGAGAACGCCATATGCCGAGAACACCGGGTACCCCAATTTGCGCCCCTTCATCCAACGACAACACTTGTCCAAGGTCGACAAGATCGCAATATCCCGTTATCACCCAGTCGGCTACCTTATAGTCTCCCCAAACTATCTTTTCGGTGCGGGATAACTTGTCATCGCCACTGTTCAGTTGTCGTAGGGCTATCTTTCTGATTTCGAGAAGTCTCCACATGTTCGAGAGCTTCAACACGGCTATCCACGCCTCCTTTTTCGAAAGAGGAGGCTCCCTGAGCAGCACGTTGCATCGGCATTTAAGGAAACAAAAGAAACAGATATGCACCTACGGAAGAAGCATCGCACCCAATAAAGATCTGAATTCCTGGGCTTTTACGCCTTGCAGAACGAGGGGATGTTCGTCACTTGAACCATCAACGGTGATATCATCGCTTTGGGGAAGAGAAAACATAGTTTTGAAGACTTCAGAAAAGTTTTCGAAATGATATCTCGGCACGTTGAATAACGTATTTTCTACCTAGGTACATAGTTAGATCGATTACTAGTGTTTATCGGGCACAAAAGGGCTCACAAGGAATACGACATTGTCCCAGTAAAAGACCTCGTCATGTATCGGTGTACTTTTCATTTCGCTCATAGTGACCGTTAAATTTCAGAGACGTTCGGTCCGAAGTGGCCGATCGTAAGATGTCATACTATCGGTATTTTGCCAGATGGCATTACGCTGAGTACGATGTGACTTATAGTAGCATCAGCTACTACCACAACACAGACTGGCCGTCTTATTCTGGCTAAAAGTAAGATGGCCCACATCTCACAAGTACTAATGTCAAGCACTCTCCATGAACAAAATTTCCATAGCGAACTAGCACTGCCGCAAAGAACTCGAACTTTATTCTGTGCTTTGAGTTTGCCGCCCCCTCTTAAGTTTCAACACCGCGATCATATTTGCATTGCCTCTATCGTGTATTATTATTAATATACATCCCACAATGAGAGTTCTGGTTTATCGATCAATACCACTACAAGAAATCATGGAATGATGTAGGAGATGGAGGACGGGTTGGCACCAACTCTGCCGGACCATATTCAGCCTGCTCCCTTCGTACTTCTCTGATTTCTTCTTCAAAAACTTCTGGAACCGCACCCGACCGATAATACGAGGTACATCCACCAACGACTCTCTGAGAACCCCATATGCCTAGAGTAGCTTGCATCCCGATTCGCACCCCTTCTTCCAATGAAACCACATCTCCACGGTTAATAAGACCAACGTATCCCTTTGTGATCCAGGCAGCCACTTTATAACATCTGCCCCAGACGATGTTGTCGACGAATGATATGTCATTTCTGTTGCTCAACTCTCGGATGGCCAGATTCCGGATGTTGACTAGTCTCCACATGTTGGATAACTTCAATACATCCAGCCACGCCTCAGTCGCCAACAGAGGCAGTTCCCTGAACGAACTGTAAGATCAGAATTATGTCAAAAAGATCAGATATGCATTTACGGGTGAAGCATAACATTCAGTAAGGATCTAAATCCCTGAGCTTTCACGCCTTGTAAGACGAGGGGATACTCGTCACTTGATCCGTCAACATTGACGCCGTCTCCGTGTGGCAGGGTGAACATGGTTTTGAAAAATTCAGAAAAGCTTTCGAAATGATATCTCGGAACTTCGAACGTGTTTTCAACCTGGGGTGTGGTCAGATCATCTGGCGCCTATCATGATGAGAGGGCTCATCACTCACCAGAAACACTACATTTTTCCAATAGAAAACCTCATCATGAATCGATGTTTTCTGGTTCAAGGATGTCATTTCGTTCACGGTAACCGATGAAGAGAATTTGAAGAGGAACTGGATTCAACCTCGTGAGGGTGATACGAACTCACAAAGCTATGCCTTACGTCCATACGTAAATATCATGAACCTTACGTCGTGATGGATTCTTTAGACGCCCGCGAAGGTTGCTTCCATAAGACGGAGAAGGCGCCTATGTAGTCACCAGGTCGAACTCGAGGCTTTTCTAGTCATACCAGCGATCTGATAACAAGAAGTGTATTCACCCTGTTCACGTTCTAGAAGTGCCGATGAAAAGTTGAGTTCGTGTTACGGCACGGGGCAGGTGATAGACAGAAGATCTGGGGTATTTAAGTAAGACGCACAGCAGGTAGAAAGACAACTACAAAATGTCAATCTCTATATCATCACCCGAACCGAATTCCGACTCAGACCGCGAATATGCAGTATACGCTGTTGCTCCCTCTAGGTCGCCCCCGGGGAGGCTGTTTCATATACCTTCCCCCCCAGATCATTATTGGGAACACGTTGTCTTTCAGGTAGGCTTCACTTCTGTTCGGCGTTGAGCTAGATTATCGACTATCGTTGAGCGTCTCGAAAGGTTGAGAACGCGTTTTTCAAAGTCCCTACTCACCACTTCGTAACGCAATCTGAAGTCTTCGCCGACATGTTATCGCTCCCGCAGGGGCCGATGGCGGCAACGGCTGAAGGGCAGAGCAAAGAAAATCCGATCGTACTACCCGTTACTGAGCAGGACTTCCGAAGGCTACTCCGCGCCTTGTATCCATTGTACGTCGCTCGGTTTCATATCTTGATCTCAATGTTGACGCTAGCATGACCGTTATTCAGAGAGGCACCAGATTTCCCTACTTTCAACAAGGAAGAATTGGTCTCATTGTTGAAACTGTCGAAGCTATGGGCTATGAAGCGCGTTCGCAAGTATGGCGTCGAGAATATCACAAAGATATTGGACTCGATCGATGCCGTTGAGCGTGTCACTTTGGCAAGAGAGTATTCGGTTGAAGAATGGTTACGTTCCGGGTACATGACGTTGGCGACACGCTATCCAGTCGTGAGCATCGACAATGCCAGGTTGATAGGATGGGAGACAGCACTGTTACTGGAGCATGTCAGAGAGGAGGCGCATGCCGCTCATCGTCCTGACACGTTTCAAAGCATCCGAGTTCAGGGGAGTAGGGGGGCCCTGTCGGAATATCAAGGAGTTCAGGGGATTAGGGGGTCTCTATCGGAATATCAGGTCCAGTCCGGGGTAGAGAACAAGTTCAGTGCAGAGTTCCGGGGTATCAGAATGGCGGAAGCAGCCTACGCAGTGTAGCCTTCTCATCGTTTTGACTACGTAGCCGGTCCAGTCCGAAGATATATATACTTGACAATCTAGTAAGAAATGGCATTTGTTCACATTAGCTGATCCAAGAAAGAGACGCAAAACTTACAACTGGCACCTAAGTAGAGAAAAGGCGACACCAAAGGATCGAACTCAGGGACTCAAGGGGATTCCATCGGAGCAAACCGGGACATGACGTAGGGGGGTAGGGGGGGGGGGGGAGGGGGGGAGGGGGTGGAGCCTTAAACACGTAACTGACATACCAAAATTTTGAAGTATATATTGGTAGAAATAGAAATTTTTGACTGTAATTAGCAATATCTTGATTAGAACTATTGCTTTCCGCACCATTTTTAGCCAGAATTGGGCCAGGAACAACCAAATTGAGGAATTGCCCTGATAATGTAACACAGGCTTTGCGGACCATTTTGATGGTGAAGGGAAACCAACCGGTAAACACACTGTGTGCATTCCCACATAACTTATTCAATTTATTCTACTATAAATCAATTTCTCAATATGTCTAGCATGCAATTCTGTCTCATGTGTTGACACGACATATTACTTTTGCTAGTGAGATGAATCAAAGATAAATTGGTCCAATCACCTTAATAGCTGTGAACATTCCAACAACAAAGTCCTCAAAAAACCTGCTCCAAGTTTTTCAAGGCTCAAACTTAACTGTCATGCTCAAACCCCCCACCATCAGACCATGGCGTCAAATATCCGTTCCAAGGTTGTTCTTTTGTCCGACACTGTGGGAATATATATCTTGAAATGGTTGACAGGGACAATAAATTGTGGGAATAATATACTATAAAAGGAAGGAGGGGGAGGGGGGGGGGGGGTCCAGCCTTCCTTAAACACGGTAATGTACATCATGTCTGTTGACGCAATTGTGCAACCCCCTTGCAGGGACTCTGCGGTTACATAACAAACGGCACATTTTAGTAGAGGCGCTTCTCCTTGTATCTCCAACTATGCAGCGCCTTCAGCACTTCTCTGTGGCAGGTGTGTACTCTGGGCTGACTCTGAACTGGATGTTGACGTCCATGGTCAGAAGAGTCATGTTATTAAAAATGAAATGAAAAAGAGGTGTGCAATGCTACACAGCAGCATTGGTCTGCTTGGCTGCCTCTGAACTAGACGTTGATGTCTATGGTCAGAGGAGTCTTAAAAGAAATAAAAATTGAGCCCTCAGTTTCGAACTGCAGCGCACATCTCCAGGGCTGGCTCTGACCTAGATGTTGACATCTATGGCGAGAGGAGTCAAAGGAGTGGATAACGTATACGTCGTCGAGCGGCGATTGTGATATGCCTGGATGACTCTGACCTAGACGTTGATGTCTATGGTCAGGGAAGTCAAATAGTCTGGAGGGTGCGAGCAGTTGGCGCTGCACTGGAGTCTGTGATGCTGCTACCAGGACATCCCGCTCTTGCCTTGGGTGTGGTGCAGTTCAGTACACATTGAGTGTGAGGAAGGGGCATGAAGAGAATGCATCCTGCATCTGTCCAGCAATGGGTAGTTCTGAGGCTTACACGCCGCTGTCACTGTTCCTTGGGCTGGTCCCTGTCAAGGGGTCCATGCATATAGTGACATGTGACATGTACCTGATGGACTGTCAGTATTTCCGCTCGCCTCCTTTCCCGGCTGGAAGAGGATCATGTGATCCCTGATGCACCTCTTCCTTCTCACAGGAACTGACAGTCTTGTGGTTAGCCTTGGCCACCACGTACATGAGATGTTTTCACTGTGGGACTCTGTCCCCTTATTGTTTGATCACCAACCTACCGCCGAGGCCATGAGGGAGTACTCATGAGGGGGCTTGACCATAGCGGCAGAGCATAGGTATGGTTCGGTACCATAGCAGTTGTACTTCTCACTGGGTACATAGTTAGATATATGTAGCTAGTTGGAATGTACTGGCGGGGAACTGTGGTATGGACACCAGCATGCTTCCGATGTTGAGGAGCACCATCGGTTAATAAAACAAACAAACAAACAAACTTCCTGCTTACAGTGGATTCATGGCATTGGCTCAAAAGGCTGTCAGTAAATTTAATTCAGTGCCCGTATGTTAAGGAAAACAACACAGTGCTCACCCAAAGTGGGCATATTTCAACTGCACTGTTGCTTGAGAGGGCCGATTTGGCAACCGATCTGTAATTCTTCTTGAATTTGCGAGAAGTTGGCGTAGCTTGGTCCACATACTTACAGATAAGTGATCATTCCTCAGCAGCCGATTCTTCATCATTTAATGATTCAAGGTTGAGAATTCCACTGGTATCGAGACCATCCCTACCAGATTATCATTGCCAATGCCTTAGGCATTCCCAGAGGAATTACTGTGTCCTAGCTGAAAGGCTTAGTATAAGGCATTTCATCCGAGTAGAAAGGGATAGGCGCTGTCTGTGGAGGGCATAAGGAGGGGAGAGGGAGAGGAAGAAGATGGTGGTAGTGAGAGTTCAAGAGGCATTACGGAGTCTAAGGCTATGGGGATTCTGCAATCATTTTGGAGGTGTCTAGACTCCGGAAGAATCATTGCTCAAAACCGTGCCGATGTTGTGTCATTCAAATCTACCTGCCTCTCAAGCCATGAAGACTACATGTATTGTAATCTGTAGGCATGCTGATAAGCCTAAACTTCCATGGCAACGGCAACACCAAACTCAATGAGTATTGGTAATAAACGAAGCCTTCAGTAATTAAGGTGATGTGTGTGTGAGTTGTTCGAGGCACCTCCGTGCACTCCAATCAATTCCTCTAGATGCAGGTGTACACTGCGACATGAAAGTCTAGCAAGTAGTACCCTAGTCGAGTACTGTGATGTAGGCTATATGCCGGTATTGTCTCAAATAAACGAGGGACGACAGAAACTGGTATGACATGAATACCAAGTATCTGTGGAAACGAAGAGAATAATGCTAGACGATGTCTCTAGACAATGATCCTCTGGGGAAAATCTATAAATGAAAGGTGTTGAATATTTGAGAGTAGAAACTGAAGGCGGTTTTCGTGGTCAAGAATATGAGAGGGAAAATGAAGTTCTATGTCGAGGGTGGGTTACTGATCCTATGCGAATTGCTGTTACTGAAAGTCGAAGCCGAAAACTGAGTCTACACAGAGACTGTCCTATCCTATGTCAATGTCAAACCTATAAGTCCACATGGGGACTATCCTATCCTATCCTATGACAAAACTAAATGAGAACTGGTCGAAACGATCCTATGCTGATGATTCTGATCCTACAAGTCTACTCGGAGACTTCCCAAATGGGCAGCAATATAATTGTCAAAAACAAAACTGAATTAAACTCCGATGTGGTGAAAGTGAAGACAATGCGGCCTATGAAAGAAAACGAGACTCGATGTGGTACACGAGAAGCATAAGAGAGCTCAAAAGGCTGGTACCAAAGCTGCGACGAGCTAATGGCGAGTAACCAGTATGAAACCGACTGGCAGTTGAGTATTTGAAGCCGGTGGTGGTATGTGGTCAAGTGGTGAATGATAGAGAGGTGAACGAAGCTGTTAGATGGTATAAACCAGTCCTAGGCTTATAGTAGCACGTATAGGGTGCAAAACAATTGATTTGTGGTGTGTATACAGTTGTGAAGCAAGATAATACAAGTTATAACCATTGGTGTACCAGCTATTAGTTTCTAGAACATGTGGTGTCTCTAGGGTACTTGTTCTCCTCTCTACAATATTCTATTGAGTTTTTATACTACAAGGTCTGGATATTATTAGCTCTACTTATTAAGGCTGTAAGACTGCGGCTTGGCAACTATCTGACAGTTTATGAGTAATAATGAGGCTTTCAATAACAGCTAGTCTCTTGTGTTGCCAAAACAAGATAGTACTTGAGGGTCACTGGTTATTACTGCGAGTGTTATATGGTGCTGTTTGACTGCGGACCGAGAAGGTAGGGTGGATGAGCTGAGGTATACCAATGGGTCAAGGTTTATAATCTTCGGTGTTTGGTTATTGTATTCGAAAACGAAGGAATTATCAGACGTAATCCACGATTGTTGAGGGGATGTATATGTCGATGCATATGACATCACATAATTAAACAATCAATCTGGCAGGCCAAGCCATGATGTGTAATTGATGTGATACTGGTGTGGCAACTTCTTCGGTTTCTCAGCGCCTACTGCTGAATGGAGTTGTACGATCAATTATCATGCCTTGAAGTGATGGTATGCACAAATTAAAGTGCTTCGCCAAGTGGGAAGGATATCGAGAGTCTTAGGGTGCCATTGCTGTTGCATAAAGTATATGCCCTTGAGTAGTATAGTAAGCTTGTCTTGATAGGTCATTTATGTGATGCCTTCAGTTATTATAGCCAAAATCGTGAAATTCTGAGCATACAGAGCCTAGAGGCTCATCAACGCATAATTTCTCTGAATAGTCATGACTCATGGGCTGTACAGACCCTCATTGATATACTCAGCGATAGCTTTTGCCAGATTTTAACATATGCATCATCAAGTTTATTCTATCCCATTTCTTCCCCTCACAGACCCGCTGATTGGCTGGTATCCCCGGCATAAATGTGACAAAAGAAGACGACACTGACTGACATCTTGTCTTTGGATCTGACCACTAGAGGTAAACAACGCCCTGGTTTGCCTTGAAGGGATATTCAAAGGTGCGCCAACTTTATAAGATTCTGCAGTCTGAGATCTAATATTCTACATAGTTCACGACACACATATCTACAAAACTGCTCAAACACCATCTTATATGCTGGCCAACCTTCCCCTCCCCTACTTCATCTGGGGCTCAGAGACAATATTGCAGCCTTCCAAACCGATGTCTCCCTGACCAGGATGGTCTACACCTGAAAAAAGAAAGAATGCTGAGACGAGACAAGAGGTGGTCTTTCATCTACTTCTCCGGTGTTTGTAGGGGTGATTGTGTATGAGTCTTGACAGTCTGAAATGCAATCCTACTTCATGACCACTTATCCAACTCAAAAGAAGAACAGGGCCCTTGGATTAGGACCACCACCATCAAAAGGGGTGGATCCAGCATCTGGCCTCTCCACGGCCCAAGGGACTAGTACTCAGGCTTGCCTGAGGAAACTAACAGATGCCTCCTCACTGTAACAAGCAGGAGAAAGCCTATGGGCAAGGCAATCACAATGATAACCTTTGTTCACCACCAATAGGGAACATGCATGGAATGACACCACAAGGGCACAGCCCAGGTACTTAACGAGTACATATTTACAATAAAAATACATATTCTAATGAGTCTCAAAGACCATGGAAACACAAGCCAAAGGGACGGCAAGTTGCAAGCCTGTTAGGCTGTGAATCCTGACAAACCTGACATTGACATATGGGAAAAGTCGGACACCCATGCCTCCCACTTCCACCACCATGGCGAACCAAGTTGTACACTCTGCTAAGCCATACCAAAAGCCACCTGGGAAAAAGCATAGTGACACTGACCATAAGGCAGAGGATAAGGAAAAGGCAAGAAGTGAGCCCTCCCACAAACATTGGACCTCCAACATACTAAAAATGACAGACATACAACAGAAGCACGACAATAAGGCAGCAAATCTGAGGAGAATGATGCCAAGTAACCCTCCCGAACAGGAGAACGAGGATCAGCGGCCATGGGATAGCATGGAAGACACACCACGCAGCATACGCCCCACTAAAGCCACTAGGAAAGGTGACAACTTCTTCCACCAAGAAGATGTACATCAGAATGTCAATGAGCAATCAGCTGGTGGTGACCAGGACCCATTCCAGGCAGAAATTGCTGCTCCCCACCGCTCACATACCTCATCCCAGGGAAGTGAATGGCTGCACCAGATCCAAACGAACGCCAGCGACAGTGAGGGTTCGCAACACCAGCCCTCCCCATCACCGGTCTATGTCCCTGCAGCCCACCTCAAACAACTGATGGGCAAACTCCAGGCAGACCTCAAAAAGGACTTCAACAACAAAATCACTGAACTCGAGAAGCAGAAGCAGAAGGACCAAGAGCTCTTCCGAGAGAAGGAAAGGGCACTCAACAAGCGACTCGAAGCGACAAAAAGTGAGCTCCAAGGGGAACGGGATTGCCAAGAACATGCATCTGGGTTCTCCAGCCCCCAGGAGTACGAGGAACTCCTCAGGCTGTGTGCAGAAAGTAGCAGAAGGAGATCTGAGCTGTCTCTAGACCAAGGAAGGAAGGCAGTCAACCCTGAGCAACATGAGGAAGGGCCACAAGACAACGAGGAAGAGATGGATGAAGACGTCGGCCTCATTGTCCCAGAAGGCTCAACCCCCCTCCCATCCACACCAATTGATCTTGCAACATGCCCACCTTTCCACCATACAAAAGATATTGTCTTTGAAGGGGTAGACGTGATGAAGGTTGAACAATACCTCGCTCAGGAAGAAACCCTCTTCCTCGTTTGCTTCCTTGGATGCAATGCACTACTATGTGACCAGAACACTGGCCCCAACATTCTCATGAGCCTCCGATGGGAACGCTATGATGTTGATATGTCCAACATGACAATCGCAGCAGCAGCCCCGCAACTTGTCGAGAGAAGAGGCTGTGTGCAGCCCCCAAGCCCAGGCCAACCCCTGCACACCCTTATCCTATCCGATGTCCCACCTAAACTGGAGAGATTGATACAGAGCAAGCACATCTTCATCTATAGCCCAGACATGGCCTTCCTTGCTCTCTCCGCCCAGGATATCTTTGCCCCTCATGAAACTTTCATGGGGATGATGCATGCCAGCAACTCAAGCAATGCAATCTGCCACAATGACCCCACCAATGCCAGCCTCCACAGAGAGATGATGGTGACCGTGCTTAGCTACAGCCAGCCCATACGTGATGCAGTCGTCCATCTATTCCACTGCCAACAAAGTGAAGTCAACACATGCACCATGGAGAACATCGATACCCTCATATTCAGACCTACCCAAGCCTCAGTCAAGGCGAAGAATGTTCCCCCAACCATTGGCTATGCGGTATACATGACACCCCCACGAAATGCTGCTGCAACTGCCATCGCTGCCTGGGTCGATGCTGTGAAGAACATCCAGGTAGAACATCCGAAGATGGTACTTTCATATCACATGCATCGCGACTTCAAATGTCGTATCTGCAAGGACATATCACATAACGATCCAGACTGCCCATGGCCAAAGACCGATGGCTACCTCGGACTGAAAGCAGACACAATCTTTGGCAAGAACGATAAAAGTCGAACAACAACAAAGGCCAAGGGATTCCGACAGGGTGTGGTCAGGGGACGCAAGCGAGGTTAGCTGGGAGTCAGGCACCTGCTGCGGTTACCTCAAATAAAATACCAACCTGTACTTCCTATTAACAATCCCAACTCATTTTTTTCAGTTCGAACAGAGCCCGACCCCCCCCCCCCAGCACATATGGATGAATTTACTGGCATCAAGAGCCGGTGTCCTTGGCAAACAGGAAACCTATATGTTCTAGTAAGTATCAACATGCTAGCCCGGAAACACCAAATTGGTAAGTGAAGAATCAAGTCGGCAATCCCAGTAAGCCCTCACTCTTAGAGTGAGGACAACTTCACACCCCCCTCCTGTCTACAATACTAACATTATGCACACTAACTTCAATGGTCCACTAGGTATAGGTTCGAGCTCTTCCCCTATAGGAGGCACAGTGGACTCCCCAGTCGGTCGACATGCTGAGGATAGTAGGAGATTGAATGGAGACTGCACATCACCGCTACAAGCGGCGTCACAAGCAACTACAGCTGCGACCATGGGCAACACCAGCCTATCGGGGACTAACATATTAGACCCAAGAGGAACCACACAGTTGGACCTCCAGGTATCAACAATGAACCTGACACCATCGAACCCCACAATGCCAAGTGCTATGGCACAAAATACATCCCAACCATCCAATGACCCACAAGATAGGCCCTCCAGTCAAAGGGAAGGAAACGTCCCACCTCCCAGAGTCATCTTCAGATGAGAGGAAAATCCTAACTCGCATGGTACTGTGGATGTGAACTCTAATAATGAGAATACACGACCTCAGGTACAACGTGTCGCAGGCGTGAGGAGATTAAGAACTGTACGTCACTCCAACAAGCACACCAAGCCATATATACGTGTCGCAGCCCTAAATATTAAGGGAAACGGTGGGGTCAATATCAATGACCCAAGAAACAAATGGGTTCACATAAACCAAGAAATGTGGGACTGCTGAATAGCAGTGCTGATAGTAGGGGAAGCACACCTCAATGATGAACGGAAAGAGAGCATAACCAATGTATTTGGGAAACTGCTACATATAGAACATAGCCAGACACCAGATAACGCTAATGCTAAGGGGGTAGCAATTGTCCTCAATAAGCGACAAACCAACCATCAAAATTTAAAACAGTGGGAGGTTGTCCCTGGGCAAGCCCTTCAAATCCAAATTGAATGGCATCAAGGCAAACCACTAACTATTCTGGGAATCTATGCATCAAATGAAAGTGGGGCAGCTAACACTAACTTCTGGAGGAAAATAAGCGATTTCTATGACAGAAACCCTCAAGTCCCACATCCAGACATCATGGGAGGAGACATGAACATAGTTGAAGACTCTATTGACCGACTCCCAGCAAAAGAGGATGCTGAAGAAGCAGTTCTAGCACTGGATGAACTGAAAACAAAGCTAAGGCTGTATGATGGCTGGAGACAAACATACCCGAGTGAGAGAAACTACACATACCAGCACACAAACTTGAAGCTAGCAAGACTAGACAGGATATATGTAACCCAGAATCTGCTTGAATCATCCAGGGAATGGAAAATAGAAGACCCTGCAATAAAAACAGATCACCGAATTGTGTCAGTGCAAATCACCTGTGAGGATGCACCAGAAACTGGTCGTGGAAGATGGACAATCCCACAAGTAGTCCTGATGGACAAGAAGTTCATGAATTATGCTATCTCAGAGCTACAGAAAACGGTAGAAGAAATGCTAGAGATCAACAGAAGACCACAATTAAGAACTGAGGAACATAATGCTCAGACACTCTTTGAAATGTACAAAACACAAGTAAGAGAAGAAGCACGCAAACGTCAGAAAGCCATAGTGCCCAAGATAGACAGGGAAATTAAGAGACTTGAATCTGAGCAAGGAAACATTGCCAATGACAACAACCGAGATGACAATGAAAAGATGAGGGAATCTGGTATCATATCAGAATGGATTCAGGAACTCAACCAAAAGCATCATAAGAAGAAAAGGAAAAACATCCGTATATTGCACAGACTTGAGAGTGAGACCATGTCGAAGACTTGGACAGCAAATGGAAAAGAACACAAGCCAAGAGACCAAATACGTGCCCTCCAAACAAACCGGACAGCATCCAATGGGGACATGGTGTATGAAAAGGACTCAAAGGAAATGGCTGGAATAATGAGGAAATTCTATAAAGAACTCCAAAAAGATGGCCAGAACATGAGCCAAGCAGACAGAATACTGAAAGAACAAGCCATGACTGATACTCTTGAAAGAATAACTAAAAGAACTACTGAAGTCTCCAATGAAGAACTACGAGATATGATACAAAATCAGGAACTTGAAAATGTCATCAGAACAGCTGAGACAAGAAAAGCTGCAGGTATCAACGGGCTAACGTATGAATTCTGGAAAGCCTTACTGAACCATGCTAAATGGAATCCCCCAGGGAACAGTGAACACTGTCCAGATGTTTTGGATCTACTGCGCATAACCTACAATGATATACTCACACATGGAACATCAAGTATGACAGAATTCACTAAAGGCTGGCTGTGCCCATTATACAAGAAAAACGGACGCACAGACCCAGCCAACTACAGACCGATAACCCTCCTAAACTCAGACTACAAGATCTTCACAAAGATTCTAACACTACGGCTAGCAAAGGTGGCCCCAGACCTAATCCACTCAAGCCAAGCTGGCTTTGTGCCCGGGAGAAGTATCTATGACCAAGTTAAATTAGCCCGAATCATGACAGACTATGCGGAAGCCACTGAAACGAATGGAGCAATCATAGCTCTGGACCAGGAAAAGGCATATGACCATATCAACCATGACTACCTGTGGAAAACGCTACACAAATTCAATCTGGACCCAAAATTTATCACAGTAGTCAAATCCCTGTATAAGAATGCTGAGACACAAGTGATGGTAAATGGATTCCTGAGTGTGCCATTTCGGGTAACGAGAGGTGTGTGGCAGGGAGATCCGCTCTCATGCCTCCTCTTTGACCTCGCAATTGAACCCCTGGCAGAAGCTTTGCGACAATCTGACCTAAAAGGCTTAGACATACCAGGTCGACCAGATATAGACAGACTTAAAGCAATGTTGTTCGCTGACAACACCACAGTCTACCTAGACGAGGAAGACGATTTTGAGACCCTTCAACAAACCCTTACAGAATGGTGTAGAGCATCCGGAGCAAAATTCAACATAAAAAAGACAGAGATCATACCATTGGGATCACCAGAATACAGAGCCAAAGTAATACAGTCGAGAAAGCTCCAACCAGATGAAGAGAACTGCACGCCCATACCAAACGGAATCCACATAGTGAGGGAAGGAGAAACTGCAAGGATTCTAGGTGGCTTTGTAGGAAATAACACAGAAAATGCGGCACCATGGACCCCAATCCTGGAGGATATCAACCAGAGACTAGAGTTATGGGAGAAAAGCCACCCCACTCTCGAAGGCAGGAGACTGATACTTCAAATGGTCATAGGTGGAACCACCCAGTACCTCACTAAAGTCCAAGGGATGCCTAAGAGTATTGAACGAAAACTCGAAAAACGGGTCCGAGATTTCCTGTGGAAGGACAAGAAAGCACCCATAAGCTACAACAAAATGAAAGCACCAAAGAATGAAGGAGGAAAGGATGTACTCGACATAATATCCAGAAATGAAGCCATCACGGTGACCTGGATCAAGTCGCTACTAAATTATGGAAATGACCGGGCCCTGTGGACATATTTTGCGGACTCGATAATTGCACAACACGCACCGAAGTGCGAACCCGACACAGAGGAATTCACGAGAATGAGTATGTTCCTGCAGTTGTGGAATGCCAGAGCGCAAAAACTACCACAAGAACTGAGAGAGATTATCACTGTGAGCAAGAAGTACAATGTACGTCTAGAAGGACTAGCCTTCCGCAGGGACACTATGCGTCAAATGCCATTATGGCTTCACTCAGAAGCAAATACGAAACGACGACTGCATTTCAACCAAAAGGAGAGCTGTTGCCTCTGAGAGATACACGGAGCAAGGTTGGTAGGCGATGCCGAGGTCCTAGCCAAGTGCCAAGGACTACCGAAACATAAGAAACATAAAAAATGCAAATGCCGACGGTGTGAGATAGCACAAAGCCAAGGCTGCCGCAACCCGCACAAATGCTATCAGAGAGCGGAAACATTACTAAACTCTCTACCCCAAAAATGGAACCCACTACATGCGCAACCAGAAGACACAGAGCTTTCACCTGAAACAGGAGATGAGAATGGTGGACGACAAGATAACAGACAAGAACACACCTTCAACAAGAACCTAACCGATCAAGGATCCATAGCAGATGCCTTCCGAATATTCACTGAGGGTAAAGTATGCAACGAGCTTCCCCCACCTAAAATAGAGTGGGAGACCTCAGACTACGGCGACCCAATAGACTTGCCGCAAACCGTATACACAGACGGAGGCTGTACAAATAATGGGGACGAGAACGCCGTGGCCAGTGCAGGGGTATGGTTTGGCCCAAACGATGCTCGCAACGAATCTATAAGGATCCCAAAGAGCCTAGGAAAGCTAACAAATCAACTCGGAGAAATAACAGGAGCGTACATAGCAACAAAGAAGGCGGACGAGACACAGCCTCTGGAGATCATAAGTGACTCAAAGACAATGATCGCAGCAACAACCACTCACCTAACAAAGAATGAAAACAACGGGTGGATAGGTGTAGCCGATGCCGATGCCCACTGAGCACTAGTAGCAAGCATGAGGGAGCGACAAAGCCAAACCACACTACAATGGGTTAAGGGCCACTCAGGGAATGAAGGAAACAAAGAGGCAGATAAACTTGCCACAGAAGGCTTAGCCAAAGAACACCCAGACAATGTGGAATTTATCATTGAACCCACGTACACAGTTACAGGCGCCAAGCTTAGCACAATAACACAAGCAACCGCATATAAAGCCATCAGAATATCCAAAGCAAGAAACCGAAACAAGACTTACCGGAAACAAATGCAGCGGCGGAGAACAAGGATAAACCTGGAAAGAACAGGCTCAGCAATTGAAGACCTAACCGGGAGACAACCACCTGAAAGGCTAATATGGACAGGCCTGCGACACAAAGACTTCTCTAAATCAGTGAAACAATTCCTCTGGATGACAATGCACGACGCGTACAAGGTTGGAACCTGGTGGGAGAATAAACCCGGATATGAGCAGCGAGGCAGGTGCGCCATATGCAACCAAACAGAGTCTATGGAGCACATACTCTTCGAGTGCGAAGCACCAGGACAAAGCCAGGTATGGAGACTAGCACGAAAACTCTGGAGAAGGAAGAAATCGAGCTTCCCGGACCTAAGCTTTGCAGACCTACTGGCTACCCCCTTCCTAAGACTCCAGGACGAAAACAAGAAGGACCTGAGAGAAGACACGAGATTAGCGCGAATAGTAATAACGGAGGCAGCGCACCTAATTTGGCGCCTCAGAAACGAGAGAGTAATCCAGAGAGAAGGCAACCAAATGGCAACCGACCGGGAAATCGAGAATAAGCTGCTCTATGTCTTGAACGACAGATTGCAGATAGACCTAGCGACCCTCAAAAAGAAGAAGGCCAGGAAACGAGGGATCTCCAAGGAGACCGTACTGAAGACATGGGGCGGAATGATCAAGGACGAGAGAGATCTCCCTGAAGACTGGACAGGAACGGCTGGGGTTTTAGTGGGTATGGCATCTTAGATCGTTGAAGGTAGAGAGTGGAAGGCGGTAGATATTTATTGGGTCTATGTGGGAGAGTTGCAGGAAGGAAGAGAGGAAGACGATGCGATCACTGATGCAGAGTCCCACACGGAGTGCGTAAGGCATTTCCTCGGGGTTATCACTTGATGCGGGTTCTAGTTCCCCCGCATACTTCACGCGGACTGAAGGGGGCGACAATGTCGAGATTACTCTACCTAGTTGCTAAGTAGAGTACTCCTGAAGTCAATACAACGCGTCCACCAAAAAAAAACAAAAGAAGAACAGGGTCCCTTGATCGAAGGCTCCTCGTTCTCATTGGATTGTTTTCGCACGGATAACGGTTTGTATAATAATCCAGCTACGGTCGCCCACTCCCGTCGTATTTACTCGGAATAAAATATGGACAAGGGCTGTTTTGAACTTAACAGAAATAGATTCCCCTTATTTTCATCGAAATTAACAGTTCTCTATAGATTCTGATCTGTGATCGATGTTCGCTTGCTTAAGTCCTGAATCTCCCTGTACTATTGACTACTGTTAATAGAGATCGATGTTATCCAACGGGTGGTCAACATCTTCTGCATCTTCCCATGTGAAGAATGGTATTATGGCTAGCGCTTGATGGAACCACACCTTGAACCTCAACAGCTCGCACATACCGGGGATATCTCCAACAGGATGTCCAAGTGGGACTCTGCCAAGCGTAAGTAAAGCTGATAATTGCTGTTGTGTGTCCTAATTCAAGCTATGCCAGTAAAAATCAAAATTGCTATATACAAATGGATGCACCGTAAAGCGATCCGCAAAGCACTGAGAGATGTGAGTAATTGTACCAAAAATTGAATGGAAGGCAATATATAATGGTCTTCAAGGCAAAGCGCAAGTTGGATGATGATAGTGGTCGCACTGGTCAACTTGAACTTTCAGAAGTTACGATCTCCTCTCAGACAGAAATCGGGCAAACGGAAGTATCCATAAAGATTCCAGCGCAACGGGCGTACACCGGCAGAAAGCCCGCAATATCATCCTCCCTCGCCGATATTCCCTGCTGTTGCCTAGGCATTCAGGGCCTCTTAAATCTACTCAACAGCACACTTGGAACGTCATACGTATTGGACACCAAATCCCTCTCCTCCGATCTCAAAGACTGTTATTGCAAAGAACTACGACTTTGGAACTGCATATGGCCGTCTGTGCGAAACATGGTACAGGAACATTTCTGACATTCAAAAGGAGCGACAGGAATGCGAAGCGGGAGACGTAAAGATGCGAAAAGATGCGCTCGATGGTGGACGGATAGTCCAGCCGAGTTTGATTCCTCGACGAACATGGGATCTGTACAGTAATCGTGTAGTCCCATGGTGGTGCTGCGGGGTGGGCTACCCACATCCTATATCACATGCTTGGGTGGATGAGGAGGACCGCGTCGACGTGTGGACGCCTATCAATGGATATGAATGGCCCATGCCCATCCCAAAAGGTGCCAATCTCAACCTCATTCGGATCGAGATGCTGAACCTGGGAGTGGAATACACATGGTTGGATGTTCTCTGCTTGAGACAGAGAGGAGGGCTGAGGGAGGATCTGCGAGTTGAAGAGTGGAAACTTGATGTGCCCACCATCGGTCACATATGACCTTGCACACGTGGTGTGCTATTTGAGCGGGCTGGGCCTGCCTTTGAGTTTGAAGGAGGGCGACTTGGAGAGTGACCGGTGTTGGTTCAGGCGTGCGTGGACAGTGCAGGAGGTTAGCTGGGCAATGCCGATTGCCG
Source organism: Armillaria luteobubalina (assembly GCA_030435615.1). Classification (NCBI taxonomy): domain Eukaryota; kingdom Fungi; phylum Basidiomycota; class Agaricomycetes; order Agaricales; family Physalacriaceae; genus Armillaria; species Armillaria luteobubalina. Next base: position 631,059 of record JAUEPU010000019.1, on the reverse strand, counting down.
GGGATACACTAAATGGAACGCTGCATGCCAAGCCAATAGACAAGAAGGGAAACTACGAGGACAAGATGTTAACGATATTTCACAAGCAGCTCAAGTCTACAAGGTCAATATACGGTCTATATGGCGCGCTATCTGCGATGCAGGGTCGGATATCAACCTACCCAGTAGACAGAGTTGTCGGGCTAACATATTCTCTGGGCACGGACTCAATACCAGCATACTACGAGAGCCAATCTCTGGAGGATGCATGGACAACACTTGTAGATGTGATGTGGACGTAGATGCGGGGCGAACTGTTCTTCACGTATCCTGGACCTGGACCTGGATGCAAGAAATGGAGACCGTTGTGGGGGCAGGTCATGGAGAAGCCTCTGCCCAAATATATTGGTAGTAGGCTTGCGATTCCACATGTTGAGAGGAATGATGAGGACTGGTTCGAAGGGCGTTGCATTGAAAGGGGGTATGTGCGCGGATTGGCTGTGGGAGGTGAAGAAGGGTTCAAGCGACGCGGAGAGTTGGTTGTCGAAGACACAGACGGGATAACACATGCCTTCCGCATTGCTGCCAGCCACCAGCACCCGATACCCGAGGACACATACACATTGCTCGGCAGCCATCCGTACAGTGATCTGCAATATTGGATTGTCGGGCGACGACTGCCCAACGAGATGTTCGAAAAAGTGTCCGTGTTTCAAATAGCTGACCCCGATGAAAGAAAGCAACTGGGCGAACTAGGTTTAGCGACCAAGTCTCGGAGTATTCTTGCTTGATTGTGAACACCCATATTCCGATTGTTTTTTGTGCCCAATTGCAATTTATTTAATCACAACACCAGGTTATAACGGTAGTGAGAACATCTTGAATTCATCACTGGAGGGTATTGCATCGGTTAGAGGTGTCGTAGGATGGAAATGATACGGCGTAGAGGGTGCGTCGAAGCACAAAGACTTGTTAGTAAGAGAAAGATAGATTGTCCGCATATTTCAAATCTAGCCAAGACGCAATGTCCACGTTTCCTCGCCCAAGTAGCCCGGGTCCATCCGGGAGATGTCCAATATGCCTTCTTCGCGCGTCCGACTTGCCTCCTACCATTTTTTCTTTTTTTCCCCCTGTACACACCGCCAGTGCTAGCAAGGCTTCCGACATGGCGACACATTTGGTATGGATATCGCTACGAGGAGTGAGGTATCAACACCGACATCATCTGTGTGGCAGAGCGAATTCTTTTGACAGACTTCAATAGAAAAGCATTCGGAATGATATTACGGAACACTGCGTTCTCGACCTGGCATCGTGGTCAGATCATCTGGAGCGCTAATCAGATAAGATGACTCACCAGGAACACTACATTTTGCCAGTAGAAAATTACCTCGAAATGAATGAGCGTACTTTGCTTTGAGGCTTTCGTTGCGCTCATGGAGGCAGCAGAAGGTTTTGGAGAAGAATTGGAGGCAGCCTCGCAACGGTGAATCATACCCACATAAATACATTGAACCTTTCATCATGATCGATTCTTTTAGCCGCCCACGAAGGTTGCTCTCAGAAGCCGGGAAAGGGGCCTATGTGGTCACTAGGACGAACTCGAGGCGTTTCTAACCATATCAGCGATGTGAGAAGAAATAAATCCACCCCATTCATATTCTGATGTGCCGATGAATTGAGTTCGTGTTACGGCGAGAGGCAGGTGGTAGGCAGGGAAGATCTGGGTTATATAAGTAAGACACAGCAGGGGGAGAAAAAGAGATGTGCCTACAATGTCGCTTGCTCTTGCCGCTCCCGGTCATTTCGACTATTTCGAAGCTCCTGCGGACTCACCATCACCATCAGCTTCCGAGGAACCACCACTGACAGACTTCGAGAAATCACAACCGCCAAACCGACGGCCACTGTCACTTCCCCAGACAGACCATTACTGGGAATATGTAATCTTTCAGGTGAGCTTCATTCTCCATCGAGCCAAATAGTCGTTGAGTGTCTCTCAAAGGTTGAGGATGCGTTCTTCAAAGTTCCTACGCATCACTTCGTAACGCATTCCGAGGTCTTTGCCGACATGCTATCGCTCCCGCAGGGGCAGGCGGCGGAAGGGCAAAGCAGAGAAAACCCAATCACACTGCCCGTTTCTAAGCGCGACTTCCGGACACTGCTCTGCATCTTGTACCCATTGTACGTCGTTCGGTTTGATACCCTGGTCCCGATATCCTGATATTATGGCCACTCCACAGAGTAGTGCCTAAATCGCCCTCGTTCAACAAGGAAGAATTAATCTCTCTCTTGAAGCTGTCGAAGCTATGGGGCATGAAACAGATCCGTGAATATGCCATCGAGAAGATCGGAGAGATATTGCAGTTGATCAATGCCACCGAGCGTATCACTCTGGGAAGAGAGTATTCAGTTGAAGGGTGGTTGCGTTCTGGGTATATAGCATTGGCGGCGCGCCATCAGGTCGTGAGTGTAGAGGACGCGAGGGTGATAGGATGGGAGTCGGCACTGCTATTGGGACATGTCCGAGAGGAGACGTATGCTTTATTCGCTAGGACTCGGATGGGTAGGGTGACGTTTTCAGAAGATGATGTCAAGGCTGGTGTCGAAAGCAAGTTCCGGGTGGAGTTCCAGGATGTCAGAAAGTCAGAAGCGGCATACAGAGCGTAGTAACATATGGGGCCTTGGAGCCTTCGCCGTCTCTACTACGTAGTCAGTTTAGTCTGAAGATGGATAAAATCTAGTAAGAAATTCAAGGGTCGTTTGTCTACATTGACACCTTGTCCAAGAAAAGCACGATCGAGAGAAAAAAGGTGACACCAAGGGATAGTACCTGGGAGTCTCCGGTCACATAACGGCTGTATAATCTAGTAGCGCTTCTCATGGTGTACATTCATGACATCAAAGGACTGTCCGTAAGATCAACGGGGCGCACGTATACTCAGGAAAATGGCACAGTGCTCACTCAAAGTGCGCTTGTTTCAACTGCACTGTTCCTTGAGGGAGCCGATTTGGCGACCTATCTCTAAACTCTGGACTTACAACAGAACGTACCATGGTTGATATACTTCACTCCCCAGCAACCAATTCCAATGCCTTCCTTATCGCTTAATGATTCAAAAGGATCCCGCCGGCATCGAGACCACCGTCAATGCTGTAGCCAATCTCAGGGGAATTGTTGTGTCCTATCCGAATGGCCTAGTATAAGGAATTTCGTTCAAGTAGAGAAAGCTAAGTGCTGTCTGTGGGAAGCGTAAGGAGAGGAAAGGGAGCGGGAGATGGTAGTAGTAAGAAGGCAAGAGACGTCACGGAGTGTACGGGAACTCGGTGGTGATGATGCGATCATTTTGTCGAAAGTCTGTAGAGCTCCGTAAAGACTCAGTCAACATCGTGCATCCTATATTTACAGACGTATGTCGCTATCACCGACATTGTTGGCGTCGAGCCCCTGGTTGAGTTTCTGGACATGGGTATGCCCGGTCTCTCGGATGTCATCCGATTGTGTACTTGTTGTGGTTTTGTGCCATATTACATTGGTTTGTGCTCTATTTGCTCCAAAATTTCTTACGCGGTAGTGACCCAACACTGCGAGGATCCCACGTTCACATTTGTTCACTCTTGTGCGTCTGCTATACTCCAAGCTTTTCGTTAAGAAGACAGGACACAGAAAGGGATAAATACTTCACATCCTTCGTCCTAGGGAATGAGGTATTCGGAGATGGACCAGAACAATGTCTGCTTCTGTAAACGGTCCGGATCGCCAAACTTGAAGTCATCATCACTACTCGCAGAAATATCATCATGGTCCGTTGTTCAAAATCACCTACCTCTCATTAAGGCGCAAAGACTATCGTGGGTACGCGTAATTTTGGATAGACATACCCTACGATACAGACCCTCCTAGCCGTTGCCGGATTCGATACCTGAGCTCAGAGATTTGCGGGCTGGCGTTCTTTCTACCAAAAAGGTGACTGATAAAGAATGAAACTACGGAAAGAAGCTTGAAGTCGGTCCGTTCTTTGAACTGGGTATGAAGCCCAAGCAGTTACCGATATCTTCACCGTATCATCGAAAGTATAGGCATCGCTCATACAAGCAAACATGATCCAATTACGGCTTTGTTTACAGTCTTTAATGAAACCAGCTAGGCAAACCCTTGCACGATCCCGTCATATGCCGGCTTTGTGACCAAGTTCGCGTCCCACGGCAATGCGGCTCCCTATTGAAGAAGGTAAGAATCCAAGATAAACGATAGCTCCTATGACTTGCCTGTCCTGGGAAGGTGGAAGGAATCCATGAATACTTATCAGTGTAATCCCAAACTGTCACGCCAATGCATTTCTCCACTGCCGCACACGTTGAGATGACAGTCTCATAGTCAGCCTTTTGTTGAGCAAGAAGTGCGTCAGTTTCTGGAAGCGTCATGCGGATATCCAGCTCAGTAATGGCGATCTCTACACCAAGGGCCGTGAATTGCTCGAAATTTTCTTTGAGAGTGCTGGGGACCTCTCCGACGATTAGATGAGATTGAATGCCGATACCGTCAATAGGAATGCCTTCAGCCTGGAGTGACTTGACGAGGTTGACCATGGCGGTGGATTTAGCTCCCGTACCTTCGATGTTGTAGTCGTTGATCTGTTATCATATTAGTTGAATAACGATGAAGGTCAGTTGAACGCACATAAAGTTTGGCCTTTGGGTCCGCGGCACGCGCAGCCTTCAGTGCAACTCCGACAAAAGATTCGCCCATTGTGTTGAAGAAAACGTCTGAGCGCCAAGTCCCATCGTCATTAAACGGCTCGTTGATAACATCCCACGAATCTAAAATATATCACCAATACAAATCGAGACTAGCAAAAAGCAAAGTAGGCAACTTACACCTAAATAACGCTTATTATCAATCATCGAAAGCACAGAGAAAAAGTAACCTACACTTTTCCAGCATAATGACCTACCAATGTACCACAATGGGTCGCAACGATTTCCGTAAGTGTCGCATTGTCGAACCCGCCCGAAGACACCCAACTTGGGAGTTGGTTGTACCATACACAGTTGTGTCCACGGAGAAGCTGACCGTTGGTTGCTGCAAGGTTTGCAATAACATCACCCTGCGTGAAGGTAAAATCTCCCCGAGAAGGTTCAGTCGCGTCCTGTAAACGACGTGAAAAAAGAAGAAACAACAAGAGGTTTAGAACGTGCCCATTTCATACTGTTTCCAGGGGTAATTTGTCCGAACATTTTATTATCACTGAGAATCGCGACGTAGGGCTCGTCGGTAAGTTCTGGATTGTCCGTCGCAGAACCGAAGTAGAGCTTCCCAGCCGAAAGAGCAGCAGAATGGAGGGGGGTCGTCGAAGAGGCAGTCGCCGCAGAAGCGCTAGCAGACACGGTGGCGGAAACTATTCAGCCCGTCAGGTGAGCCTTATGAAGTATTCAGAGTGCATCTTACCCTGGCGGGGGTACGCCTTCGGCCTGGCTTGGACGGATGCCACAAAGACTAAAGTTGTCAAAAAAACAAGTTGGTTCCACATTGGTTGCTAGGTGTTTTCGGGGGCAAGTTTGGATGTTCATCAGTCGAGGTTATATATAATAAAGCTCGGGAAGCGCGGGTCAAGTGGGGAAGCAATGTGACTGCCAATGTCGGATGTATGTCGCTAGAACTTAGAAGAGCATAAGAGACTATCAGATGGGGTCAAAATCGCCCTGGAATAGTAAGAGTTTCATGAATTCCACACGTTTTAAATCTCCCTGGAAAATTCGACAGAGAGTTGCTAGGCATGGAGATCAGAACGTGACTGTACGGAAGCCGCGAGAGATAGCAACATCGACTTTACTCGACTCATAACGAGTATCGAGGCACAGAGACGGAGATGGCGAGCATAAACTTCGGCAAGGTAGCGGAGCGCGAACGAGAGGATCATAACTCGTGCAGACGGTTTATCATCGGTATATGCAACCGACCACAAGAACCGCTGTGGTACAGATACATGTTCAAGATGGATGTTGAACGTTGATGCTGCGGTTCAAGGTCAGGCGCTAGAAATTCTTAAATAAGGTCGCCTACATCTGAGACTGATCACAAACCAAAACATAAATAGACCGTCTTCATCACTATCTTTATTGAGAGAACAGTTTGTCACGAGCTCTAGATCCAGCGGTCTTTCAGACGGAAAGTGACTGTATATACGCATGCATTGGAACAGTCAAGCACCACCGTAGCTGGCGATCATGCGTTCCGTACATAAAAATACAGTAGGGCGCCGTGGAGACGAGGATACATCATGTACCTGCAAGTTAATTGACGACATTATAAGTATCGCATAATTCTTACTCACATGAACCTTGTAGTGTCCTGAAATATCATCCGAAGATTCTCCTCCAACAACCACATGAAACACGGTCCTCAGTCGACAAGCGGTGGAGACTTGTAATTCTGAGCATCAAATCAGAAAATGTCCTTCGAGAGCTGGATATTATTGGCAACAACGGCGGTGAGGCCTCGGAAGTTTACGTGGAATACTATACTGGTGAAAGCACTTCAGAAATCATTCGAACCGGGGGAAAATGGAAAGCTAGAATAGAAGGAGGAACTAAGCAACAGAAGCAATTGGCTTCAAATGGCCGAGCGGCCCGGCTTACCGAATCAACGATATGAATCCTTCATGACTCGGGTCAATCTATTCCAGAGCCATGTCGAAGGCGAGGTGGATTGCGTCAATTTTGGTATACTGAAAGAGAAGTTGTATGCCCGAATTCACGAGGATTCCTTGGTCCCATTTATCCATGGCTTTGTTTTATCCGTCGCAAGGGTATGATTCGAGGTTCTGTGCTACGATCCGGGTCTGTTAAGCCTATTAGATGTCATTTATCTGCAGGCCATTATGAACATAAGATTCATAGCGCATTCTTCGATGTCCTGAGTTACCATGTCCATAATATGGAACGAATTATTGTTTGTAGTTCTATGACTCTATTTGCGTACCGATGTTTTCTAGGGTCTACCAGACACGGAGAGTTCGTGAGGTGGGAAGGAGTGACAGGGCTGGTCCTCTTGTCATCCTTCTTTCTTCACAAGAACTGGTGGCCGCTAGAACGATCTGTTTTTCTAGAGTGCTTTGAGCGAAGCATCGACTGCCTGTCCATGATTCAGCATGTGGAGTTGCTGGTTATTTCTTCTGGTCCGCTTCGGTTACGCATGAAGCCCGTCATCTTCGCTGCTAGGCGTCGCTTCGACCGACTCCATGACCTTGTGCCGGATAATCGTACTGGCGCTCCACCAACAAGAATAGACGCATTTATTGCTGGGCCAACGTCTGGAAATCCTGGATCCATAAATATTGCAGTAATCTTCGGAATGTCTACGCGAACCGATTGTCTTTTTGAGCGCTCGTAACTTCCTATTGACACCGCCTGCGCTCAGGCGTTCTTTGCAGTGGAGGAGCTATGATAGTTCTCGGCAGGCAGTCCGGGGAAAGAAAAGCCATTCACGTCGGTGGAGCCGACATTGCTAAGGTCCCAAAATTTTGAGGTAGACGAGACTGAACACGATCCGCCAAGCAAGAAGAAGTTGCACGTCCGAATTCCAAGGTCAGGTGGTCTCGAAGCCTTCGGAGAGGAGAGTTCGAATGGTTTCTCCCGATGACAGAGACGTTTATGTCTTCTTCTCTGCGTTTTGCGATCCGGATGTCCTACAGAAACCAATGAAAAGAAAAAGAAGGTTTCCGAGACAACATCGAGACTCACGCGCTGGCTTTCTCGTTTTTCTTTTTTTTTTAAAAAAAAAAAAGAGGGCGGGAAAGATCTGGTTAGTCTAAATTTGCGGTATGAGTTTCTCGTCATGAGCACCATGCCATGAGGGACAAAAATTAGGCCTGCCGTATTTGTATACCTTTGACTGCGACATAGGAAATTTCAACCTGGGTTCGAACGTAGTTAATCGAACGCGATGACCATTATCGTTGATACGTTGATCGATGACACTGAGGTCGCTATACGGAAGTGTCGAATGAAAAATGTTTGAGATATTTATTGATATATAAAAACATCGTACATGTGTTTTCGAAGCCAATTCTACAAGCTATGCATCACATGAACAACAAAGCATAGGTCGGGGATGCCGTACCTTCAGTTAACAACCATCTGCCTTCTGGTCAAGAATCTCAGCGAGAGCGCATGGGTCTGAACTTCATCAACGCAATGTTGTGTTCCGCTGATAGGCCGGGAGGTTCTTACCCCAGACTTCCTAAAAGGCTTGGCTTGCTCGCATCGTTATAGAATTGATCATTGACATCACCATTATCTTCAGAACATGTCTCTCCGATGCTAGTCATGGGACTCGCGGCACCTTAATTATCGGACAAGACGTCTCGCTAAATTGATAAAGTACGATTTTCTAGCTGTGCTTCAGGTAGCGCCATCACCACGGAAACCAACCGGAAGCCCTTCTATTCGGCGGTGTGGAAACCACCCCCGTGGCAATACCGAGGCTCATACTGTCGTGGGCTGCGAACAAAGGTAAAAACTCAATTAGCGCTCCATTCTGTTCATATTACTAGTCAACGCACATCATATGACCCTCCCGCGCTTCTTGAAGCGATGAGAGTGTACAAAATTCATGACTGGACAACAGAATTTGCGAAGTTCGAAGGTAATGACCCGAGCAGCGACTCGGAGACCACCGCCAGTGGCACCTATCAGAGGTTTATACTCCGACAGGCTGGATAATGATATTCCTTCACATTCTCGCCATGAGGGAGGGGACAAGAGGTGCTTTGGCGCGAAGAAACAGTGACGCGAGGCAAAAGCATGATGGGGGAAAGGAAAGAGGTTGTTCCGGCGATTGCCGAAAATCACTCTTGGCTTCCAACCGTCGTTGGACGTTCTCCTCCTAATGGCCCTCTGCAATATGCGACTTCGGCGGAACGTACGTCCTGTAAACAAACATTCTACGTACTAATCGAACCATGTAGACGATTCTTGGACTCAACTGCGATCATCCAAGTGTGTTACCACCTGTCACTGCGAGTCGGGTCAGCACCGCCCGACAGTCCAGGTATTTCGGAACAACGAAAGGATAGTACATTCCTTGGCTCGTCCTCTTTCTGAAGCTTGCGTTGTTCACACCGCCTGGGTTCGAACTCAATTGTGGTCATCTCTATTGTACTAAAGAGCACCCCAAAGAGATCTTGTCAGCTCATCTTGATCCTGATTGAGATCTATGTACCTTCAGCTGCCGCGGCTTGCTTGTCTGGATATCTTCCATTCTACACTGGTTCCCGCCGGGAAGATTAGATCACCGCGTCGCGATACCCCCATACGTATGCCTCTGGACCACTAACAATGATACAGGAGCAGGAACGAGCCTGCACCGGTACGTTTTGAGGCTGTCACCAACGTCGAGATCGACATACACCTGGCACCCATTAAAACATGTATCTGAGGTCTGTCCTTGTTCATCGGGTTACGGCAGCCCAAGTGGTCCGTGTACCCAGACAAAGTCCTGCCTGATTCTTGGGCGATTAAGCGCGCCGCTGACCAGATGCCTGCGATTCCCCGTAGTCGGTCTCCAGAGTGAGCCAGAACACGATAATTTGCGCAACCGGAGACCACCGCACCTTTCTTTCGATAAGAATAGGCCCTAGAAGTTTCCTTGTCCAGAGCACATCCAATGCTGGGAAGAACTGCGAAGGAGCTAGCTATAATAACCCGCTGATAGCTTCCGACCGTTCGGATTCAGCGTGTCTATTTTCACACAGGATTTCCGACCTTATGGCTGGACTCGTAGATGATCAGAAAACCGATTTCACGGCCTGGGAGAAACTCTCATATTGCAACTCCTAGACGACCACACCGAAGTCAAGCGTATCGAGATAATTGAATCCTGCGCAACCAGAAGGCTTGTCGAACCATTGCGGCCCCACCACCTCACCTTCCATTCCATTATATCTTGTTTAGTATGCACGAAGGTCACTACCCCCATGTGGTGCAGATCAACGCGGGAGCAGGATCATGCCAACTGATTAACGAAGATCCTATGCTCTGAAATTGCAACTGCTACTGCTCCGGCGGGTCCAATACCCCACACCACCGAGTACGCGATGCATGCGCTTGGATTAGCACCCGTTCTTCGAGTTCGTCCTTCCCAACTCGTCGCCCTCCAAGTCAACAAATATTACTACCCACCCAACCAACGTCCCCTTCGAGACTCGTTGTACCGCTACAAATGCTTTCGTTATTTGTACTGCGGATGAGTTACCTTCGGGGGTATCCTGAGACTGGCCAACATTCGCCCGCTTCGAGACTCTTTTCTCGGTCGGCATTGACCGGTGAGATTTTTTGGCCTCACTCGACGCGCAAAGGTACGCGCGCAAATCGTAAAACCAATGGAGTTAGCACTACTAGATGCCGGTCAATGTTTGCTTTCTAGTGGCGGATTTATCATGGGTGCCGAAGGACCATAGGGTTGCTCGTCTCCCGCCGTACAATTCATAAGTACGTCCGGAATCCGGTTGAGCTTGTGGCGTTTGATAACGAGTTAATGATGCTGAGCAAACAGGTACATTGCCTTTTATTCTTGCTCTATGTACCTTCCTCTATTCCACGGAACTTACTCCTCTCTGGGTTGTCTCACGCTCGTCACCCTCTTTTTTACGAGACAGGGTACGAGATAAATATTCACTAATAGACCCGTTGATATTGACCAAGCTTCGGCTCGTAGCGGCTCTCCGTGGATTAACGATATGCACTTTGACACACACCCATTGGACTGTGAAAAAGTACTGACAACCACGCGCATTAATTTTAGAGCTGTGTACGTCCTTGTATCTAGCTGCGGAGGATATTACGCCATACTACTCCCGATACTGATTCACTAACGGAGCGGACGCGATCATATACGGCTATCCCGACGAGACATATTTATAGAACCGCTTATTTTTGAGGTCGGAGGGCGCTAATCCCGGGCGCGATTATCCGGTGATCAAGGCGGGTATTGGGCGGCAATCCATTCTTGGCCTTCTCCCACCGGATTCGTTTTCGCAACAGGTTGCGGGGGCATCGATGTCAGGACGAAGCCTATCCGCTCAACAAGGGCCGTGGTCTCTATGACAAAGCGTATTATTTCTGGTACCGATAAGCGGTCTTCTTCTTCGCACGTAATTCTTATCTCGGACTGGCAGAAAATGGCGAGCGAGAAGCTGGATGTTCTTTGCCGTTGTCAAGGTAGAGCCGACGCGAAGATGATGAAGGCGGAGTTTACGAGCTGCCTGCCACTGGCAAAGGCTCCGGGACACTAGTATAACCAGCGGCCAAACAGGACGAACATGGGCAATACGTCGGTTATTTATCCAGGTCAAAGGGTTGTGGATAGGCGACGCCGTGCGACCAGAACGTTCCGTAATATTAATGTTATTTTTCGAGTTTGAAGGAGAAGAAGCGTCCAAATCGCCGAATCAGATAGCTCAAGATGTCTCGACGGTCAAGGCCCCGAGTTTATCCGGCCGCGGCCCGGGCTTCCCATGACGTGGGCACTCCAACCGGTGCTCACGAGTTGAAATATATTTGTCAAATCGCCTGCTGCGGCCATTGACCGCCACCTCACCGTATCCTTTACCAGAACTCTTCGGTCAGCTTGTGGGCAACACATATTCATCTTACGGGACTCTAAGGATAGGTCTCGCGTGTAATTTGCAGGGTAGGTCTCGGATCTCCTTAATGTTACCGGCACACTGATCGGCGCATGGTAGATTTCGATCTCTCTTTTTTTTCCTGAAATAAATTGCGACAGTAATAAATATAACGAGCAGGCGGCAGCATTGGTGAGTCTGCGATCTTGTCCCCCTTCCCTTTATTCCCTTTCTCCATGTCCAATGCGGCCGGCACTAATGAATCTCGGACGCCCGTTAGTATCATGGCCAACAAGGACAGGTCCGTGAAGGACAACAGAAGTGGTTCGGCAGGTCCCTCAGGCCAGAAGACTCCTAGGAAGGTGCAGTGGGTCGACCACAACAATGGAGAGGCCCATGCTCTCGATGAGCATGGCTTGGACGTGAGTCGCGTCGAGCAGTGTCTTTTTCTTGACTGATAACATCAACAAATAGCCCGACGCCTTCGAGCATCTTACCCACGCCCTCGAGCGACACCGTTCCGAGTCGCGTGCTGAGGACCGACCCCCGCCCGTTCCCCGTATCCACTATTTTCCGCCCCGGCCCCAGAATCTTCCCCCCGTGGACACCGGCATGACACCTTATCAGCGTGAAGTTCCTCATCCCAGAACTTTGTCCACCACTCCGACGCCATCTGATACTTCCCCGACCACTGTAAAGCCCAACTACCACGATGTTCCGGGAACTTTCATCGACAAGCACGAGAGTTCCGGTCTTCCTGGACCTGTAGACAACGACTATCGCGAGGCAGTTAACATCGTTCGCGCGCACACACGCCCACGGGGTCGTGGTCGTAATCTCTTCCTCAATCTCAAGTCCCGAAAGAGGAGCAAGAGCAGAGATCAGAGCACCGAACGTAAAGAGCCCGATGCAGAACGTGATGCTGCTCCAAAGAATCCCCGTTTGACTGGTGCAGGCGGAGGCGTTCTTTCCGCTCTTTTGACCCTCTATAATCAACCAGAAGGTGTCTTATCTGGAGCAGCGACGCCTATATCGGAGCTTCCGGGGAGACCATGGTCACCCGAGGCAGCAAGGCAAGCCAGCGAGTCTTCCATCTCTCTGGCTTCAAGGCCGTCCTCCCCGAAAGAGAAGGAATTCCTCTTGAAACGTGCAGCATCGGTATCTTCCATGTCCTCATTTTCCTTTGGAAAGCCGAAGCCACGTACTGGTGGAGGCGTCTTGGGCTCGCTGATTGCCAGTACCGGCAATATCACTGGCCCCGCAGCTCCTACGTCAAGCCAGATCCAACCGAATGTCAAACGTCCGGGATATCATCTTTCTAGGTCTGTTCTGCTTCTTTAGAGTTATCAATCATTTTTAAGTAAAGAATTTTTAGATACTCCCTGGAGAGCAAGCTCCCTACTGTAAAGCAACATCATGACAAAACCGACCCACAGCGACGCAGTATCGAGATGCTTCCCTTTCGGCCGAAGTCAGAGAATCTCGAGCACATCCCTTCCTTCACACCTTCTTTTGCAAACAGTCCTTCGAACGAGACACTCACTACACTTACTGAAATCCATCATCATGACAAGACTCACGAGAAGATGCCCTCCGCCTCGTCTTTGAAGAACAAGTGGTCTGGAATACTTAAAGACTTCCCGAGTCCAGTGAAGAGCCTTGGACGTACTCCTGCCCAGACGCCTATGACGACCCCAACTACCGAGGGGGAGGACGACTATTTTACAGCTGGAGACCGCGACAGCAAGGAGAGGCGCCGCAGGAAGCGCAAGGCCCGCGAAATCTACATCACTCGTCACGTCGCTGAGATCATCCAGCGCCAGGACTTCATCCTCAAGCTTGCACGAGCCATGATGATGTTCGCCGCTCCGACTCATCGCCTCCAGGGTCAAATTCAAGCCACCGGACGAGTACTCGATCTGGAGGTGTCGTGCATGTACCTCCCGGACGTAATGCTTATCAGTTTCGATGACTCGACTACCGGTACAAGTTCGATCAAGTTCATCAAGCAGGGCAGCGGGTTAGACTTAGGCAAACTCCGGGACGCATATGAGTTGTACTGGAAGGTCGGTACTTTTTCTAGGCTATGCTTTCCTCCGTTTTTACGTTGTCTTTCTAGGTCATACACGATGACCTTGCCGTCAGCGACGCCTCCGGCCAGCTTACGAACCTTATGCGCAAGAAGCAGATTTATCCGTGGTGGCAGCTCATGATCTTTGGAGGGATCTGCTCCTCTTCAATCTCTATCGTCAGTTTTGGAGGGAGCTTCATCGATGCTGTCGCCGTATTTCCACTTGGCATGCTTCTAGTTGGGATCCAGCTCCTGAGTGTTCGGAACGAGCTGTACTCCAACGTTTTCGAGTCAGTATTACAGCCCTTATCTCCCTTATCACAGATGATTAATGGCTGCGACAGGATCACAGTATCGATGCTTTTCAGTTTCATTGCTGCGGGTATGGCAGCCTCAGGGAAGCTCTGCTATTCGGCGATCGCCTCCGGCGCCGTAGTACTCATCCTTCCCGTGAGTGTTAAATTTTTGACATCCTTATCTCCCCCCTTACAAAGATTAAACATGGGTTTTAGGGTTTCATCGTTTTGTGCGGCTCGCTAGAGCTTATGTCGCGCAATCTTGTCTCCGGAGCCGTCCGGATGTTTTACGCGGTTATTTACTCTTTGTTCCTTGGGTTTGGGCTGTCGATAGGAGCGGAGGCCTACGAGAAGATCACAACTCACTCTGTCGTCGGTGTCACTGACTACAAGTGCACGTTAAGCCACGATCCTGAGGGCGCGTGGTGGCAGCGTACGCCGAGTGGATGGTGGTACTTCTTGATTGTGCCGATGTTTGCTTCGGGTTTGTGTTTGAGGAATTATATGCCGTGGAATCGGAGGGAATTGGTATGTGTTTGCTTTCTGGATGGCTCTGCGCCGCTGACATTGATTGACATCTGTGTAGTACCTCGGCGTTGCCATTGCATCCGTAGGATGGGTGACCAACCATTTTACAGCTACCAAGTTCGTCAATCAGAGCGATATCAGCGCAGCGGTTGGGTGAGTAATTTTTTCTGAAAGTAACGGACTAATGTGTGCTTACGCCTTCTGATACAAGTGCTTTTGCCGTCGGATTCGTAGCCAACCTGTACGGGCGCTTTTTCTCGGGTAACGCTTTCGTGATTATGGTTCGTGCTTGTGTCCGTCCATGGCCGCTATTATTAACCTATCTACGTCTAGATCGCTGGGATTCTTTTCCAAGTCCCGTCTGGTTTCGGAAACGGCGGTCTTTTGACCTTCGTGTCAGAACAAGCGTCGGGATCCTCCACCTCCTACATATCCGGTTTCCAGACTGCACTCCAGCTTATTTCGGTGGCGATTGGGTTGACAGTCGGACTTGGCCTGGCGCTGTTCGTCGTGCATCCCATCCAGAGTCGCCGAAGAGGCGGTGCAGTCTTCAGTCTTTGATTTCTTGCTTTGTTGTACTCGCTGCTCTCTGGATCCTCTGTGACTAACATCTGTACCTATTTTATTCAACCGACACTAACATCTTGGACATATATAACACATCACAAACTTAGACGTACACTTTACTGACACTCAATCGTATCTTAGAAAATCTTTGTATTCATATTTAGGGTTCCTTCTTTGTACTACAATGTATAACCACCATATCTATAGAAAGTATCATTATCATCGGACACTATATAGTGCATAGACTACTTAGAAGCGACCATGTAACAGTTGATCAAAAAAATTTCCGTGTCCTCATCGGCCCATCGTTGTAATCTCCATCCTAAACGTTCTCTCCGTAAAAACGGAGTCGGACACGACAAGAACGAATCAGACCAAGACCGTTGTCCTGCTAGTAATAACAATAATGCAACCGTGATGAGACCGGCGCTTCAAACACCGATAGCGCATGTGGGTCTTTTACAATGATTCCAGGCCTAAGTGCCCTAAATTTCCAGGGGAAAGATGAACAGAGTAAGTACGCTTTTTTAAGACGCGTACGGTGACAGTCGGATCAAAAGTCCTCAGAGTTGGAATGGATCCAAACGACATATTGTTTCTTTTTACATTCTGATGTATCAACTGCCTACCTGTGGCGGTAATACCAGTGCATATGGCTTTTTTTGAACGATTTTACTACAATCACATTTGCCAGAATCCGAGTGCGTGGCAATGGACTCGGAGGTTTGCGTTTGCATCAGACAGGGCAGACTCAGAAAGATTTTAAGGTTTTGCCATGTCCGGGAAACCGTGGGGGCGATCGTAAATATGATGTTGATTCTGTCGCTGCGCACGATCATAGCTTCGCCGAAGGAAAGGACTTACGACACCCTGCAAAACTTGTTGAAGCAGAACATTGATCTTCACTTTCGGTCCCCAGGTCCCGCCCGGACCGACCACTGGCAGCTTTACCGCACGCTTGGTATACATCTTCTCGAGGCTCTCTCTTTGTCTTTCTTTCTAGGTTATGCTATCAACTCATTGTCCGAGTACATAAGTGCATGGATCAGGATCGATCGGGTACCACTTTCATCTGACACGTGTTCCATAGGTGCAAATAACGTACTTAGTCCACACGTACCCCTTGAATTAATAAACGGTTAAGTCAGCTGGAAGGGGAACGTCCCGGGTAACCTCGCACAGTGACAGTTCCCCCTTCCTAAACAAGTATAAGGTATCGTGCAAGGACATCTTGGTTTTACTGCAGTTCGCAATACAAAAAATCCCGAGGATGTAGCTCCGATCTGCTCGCTGCTAGGCCGGTGGTTGAATACCTGCTACCGTATCAAATCGTCCTTTTTACGAAATTGGAAAGAATGTCACAGAAGATGATCGACGCATGTGCGCAAAGTTCTCATGTTATCTCGATTGTAACATCCCTGCCATCTTGAACAGGATATTTATTGTTCCTTGCGAGAACAGCTGTTTTTCAATTGAATCTGAAGTTGCAAGCAGGCTGAGTAACTGACTAAGAGAGACTTTGTTTCTGAATCACAAATCTAAAAGGCATTTCGAAGTTGTTTGAAAACGTGCGTGGGAATCCCGGAGCATTGAGTAATGCGTCGCTCCTGATTACTAGCTTGCACGCTAGCGAATGATGAACATGTCAATAATCAAGAAGTGGTTCCTGCGAAGTTGATATTGATGTGGAAATTAAATCCGGTCCGTGGCCACCGATTCCGCCTGACGTCCCCGACAAGGCTATTTCTTTTGAAGAGTAATGAACAAGGTTCTTCCGCCAGCATTTCCCGCGCTAGACCCTTGACAAGGCTATTTTCAGCAAATTCCACGACCAGCTGTATTCGACTTCGTTCGGCGAACTCTGATATAGTTTCTTGTTTCTAGCTTCCCTTCTTCTAACAATTACTCATTATTCACTGTGAAGATACATAACCACCGGTCAGAAACAAACTCAGCCACATCAGGATTTTATACTCCTAATGTTGGACACTCCCTGGCAACTAATGAGAACGGCGGTAGAATGGAACGTCCTTACAGTAAGAGGAACTAATCTAGAAATACGGATAAGCGTTCATGAACACCGGTGTTCCAGAGGAGTTTGAATCAGTGAAAGTAATCAAGGGGGGAGACGATGAGTGATTGTTTCGGATGTGTGTCCACTGATTGTACCATCAGTATGTAAAGATGCGAACTGATATAGAGCGCTTACAGATACCGTCCCCTAGCAAGCGGTTCACACGATACTATGAAGAGATAAGACAGTAAAAACAAGTAAACGAATCCCAACGGACGAAGTTGAGATGCAATAAAAACACGAGTTGCGCGGTACTTAGATAAAAAGGCGTACACGTATGCAAATAAAATGAAGAAAACGCTGTTCAAAAGCGAATCATCACAAGAAATACGAATGGCGAGCAGGAAGGCGCGACGAGTGAACTACGCTATTGGTCCGGGCTTACAGCAGACCAGAGTTAAGCCCGAAAAGCTTTCGGCCTCAAGAACTCAAGTCTAAGGGCGTTGCCGTTGTGGCGAAGGCGATGCGGTAGAACTACCACCTGCGCGCGGTCCAAAGCTTCGAGCGATGCCCACAATTTCGTAAGACGGGCAGGGGTAATGTATTGAGTGCAAGATTTTCAGGCCTCTTCTGGGCGTTGCCGGGTCACCCACTTTACGCGTGAAAGACGGCGAACACGACGAGAGTAACTATGCCACCTCGGGTACCTGCGCGTAGTCTGAAGACTTTCAGCCTGGAATGCCCATACTTTCGTAAGATCGGCGAGCTCTCCAGGGGTGCGTAGAACATTGGGTCCTTACGAATGCGCAGGAATTGCAGGTCATATCCGCCACCGCGATGCGGAAACAACAGGTTTCCCATCCGCACGGTCGGGATACCAGAACGCGCTGTTAGCGAGGGAAATTGAATAGTGGACGTTTCTCTGGGATCCCTGGCGCCAGGTCGGTCGTAATGACAGAGCCCAGTCTAGAAAAGGGTGGTGAGAGAGAGTCAAACGACACGTCCTCTATCACTGGCAACCGGACAAAACAGAATGAGGAGGCACTGAATGTATCCGTGTTCCTAAGTGAATTGCGGAAGGCAGTAGTTTTCCAGAGTTAAAGCCTGCGTAACTCAGAGGGATGTTCACATAACCAAGGACCAACCGTAGTCAGATGTTCTTAGCTTCGCCTAAGCACAAAGACCGTACAGAATCCGCTGAATCCCGCCGACATATTGGAAGGGAAATGTTCGGCAACATTGTGTTTATGTGGTCTTAACCATGTTTCTTGAAACCTTTCGAGTCGTTTGAGAGTTTCCGTTTGTACAGTATTGTACGTATATCCGGCACGCGAGCGCATGGTCGGCCTGCCGTGTATGTCGTTTCGAGTTGAGTTATCAATCGCCGGGGGATATCAAACTTTGGCCGGAGAGATGAATTGTCAGATATGCGCGCAACTAATGATACACTTGCTCTTGGGTTTCTCCCCTACGATGATGCCGACGTCCCCGCAATCCGTCCGAAGACAACAGCCTCGAGCAGTGACGAGCCTCCCAGCCTGTTCTGTCCGTGGACACCGCCAATAGCCTCACCAGCTGCAAACAGTCCCGGTACAGGCGATCCGTCTGCATGTAGAACTCGCGCCTTCTCGTCAACCTGTATTCCACCCATTGTCTACAGCCAGTAAGTACACACACAGGATAAACTCTGGAACAAGACTCACGTAGTGCACAACAGGTGTCATCAGTGCAACCAATATTGGTGCCTCCGGGTCAAACGTCGGGTTATGGAAGAACGTCTTTCCAAACGGATCCGTTTCCTCATTTCTGGCATACCTACCATGAGCCTCGAATGTGTTCTTCAAACTATTCACCGGAACGCCCATCTCCCCCGCCAACGCTGCCGCACCCTCAAACCTCTTCATCAGCCCCTTCGCCACATAAAAATCACAATGCGCCTTCAACTCCGTCGCAGCGTCCGAATTCAAGACCAGCCGGATCGGGCCTCGGCCCGCCTCGATGAGGTCCTGCATCTTCGTAGTCACCGCATCGCGTCGGTCTATCTCATTCACGAAGCGCACGCCAGTGCTGTCGATGAGAATCCCGCCGACACCGCGCAGAGCCTCGGCGGCTAGGAACTTGGTCTTGGCGTCGGGGCTGGCAGGATCGATGAACCCTGTCGGGTGGACCTGGATTTGGTCCATGTCGCACAGCTTGGCAGGCGAGGAGAGGGATGTCGCCATGCGGTGGCCGTCGCCAGTGGCATGGTCGCCGTTCGTCGTTGGTAGTGTCAAGAGATCAGAACGGTACTGCGTGAGGTATCCTGAAGACGAAAAGTCTGCTGCGTACCCCCTGGAAGACAGTCAGCAGCTGATAAGCTTGATGAACGAATGAGCGCACCCTGTAGCAATGATAACTGGTCCCTCAGCCTCAATCTTGACCCCCTCCGACTCGTACTCAACGCCGTAAACTTTCCCTGATTCCTCCAACAGGCGCAGTACTTTTGCAGACTTGATGATAGAAGCATTAGGTTCCTGCTCGAGCTTCTTGACGAGCGCCGAGGTGATCGCCCAGCCTGGCGCGCCGCCTTTTCCTCGATGCGTTCGCGGAATAGAATGCCCGCCTAATCGGGCTACAAGCGAAAGGTCAACACCGAACTTGGTAGATAGCCAGGCTAGTGCTGGCGCCGAGTTAGATGTCAGGGCTTTGATGAGATTTGGACGTGCGAGGTGACCAGCAGATGCAGTGGTGTCCTTGATACTGGGATCCCAGGTCAACGTCAATGGCGATGGCGACGATAGGGTACCTACAAGTCCTCGACTGTATCCTTGATATCATGCTTGACTTGTGCCTCAGTCCCGGCGCCGTTGATTCCAGAACTCGCCTTGACAGAATTCCCACCGAGTCTTCCGACTTCCCTTCAGCTTCTTCGTCTTCACCAAAGCACAAACAACTCACGATGGCTTCTTGTCGAGCAGCAGCACGGTGGCCCCGTTCTCCAGCAAGGTATGGGCAGCGCTCAGGCCAGCGAGGCCGCCTCCGATGACGATGGTGCGTGGTTGAGCAGACATAAAATGCCTAACGAATACAGCGGTGAGAGTAATTGTTATAAAGAGCAAAAGCAAGTGCTTTCGGGTGGGAATCATGGACTGATGGACGCGGGTTCATGCTTGCAAAGAATAAGGTCAAGTGGACTGTCTAGATATGTCCAGTTCGTCAGTCTAGACCGGCCCGCATTTTCCAGACCATATCAATGTCAATTAGAATGATTTTCCGTCCATTTCATGCCCCAAAAGGAGACAAAGTATAGAAAAAGATAGATTTCTGACTACGGGGTCCTTGGAGGCAATATTGCAAGTGCTGGGGACGTGTTTGACTGAAGGATTAAATTTTTACAAGTAGATTTTAGCAAGTTCCAATATTCCTCTTTTTGGTGGTCAAGTCTTACTTTCGTACATACAACATGTATTCACTCTCTTACTTTCCTCGGAAGTGCGATGCTCATAAAGACATGCTGGTTCAAAGCTAGTATCAGTAAACAAGGGTTTAGTCAAGGCATTGCGAAAATCATTAGAGTTGCTTAGTCCTGGTTAGCCGTAATATTAGCTAGGTATAGTTCTAGTCCATTGAGCGTTCACTGGTATAATGAAGTCTAGCAATCACATCATCTCCAGGACGGTCAGCGCAGCTCCCAGTAGCGCTAGACTGCTGGACCAAGACACAACAACACCACCACTTTTCGCCGGAGACGAGGTATTCGTAGAATTCGTCACCCCCGCGGCGTCTGCGCGCTACGTAAAAAACGGTATTAACAGTCAAGAAAATACTCACATTGGTCGAACGTAGGAAACGTGTAGTTGGTCTCGACGTATGGTTGAGTGTTATTCATAGCAACGGCGATAGGGACCAAGTACTATAGATAGCCAATCGTTAGCTGATGAAAAGTTTGATAAAGTTGCACTAGCCTGAAACGCGGCTTTCAGCTGCGGATACCACTTCATTGCCGTCGACATGGTATAGTTGTTCAGTTCATGGGTCAGCATTATAGTTCCTTGCTAAATATAATTTCTCAGTACCATTATAAAGAAACCCGTAACTTGGACGTACTGTACTGAAGGTTCCACTAGTCATATTGTTGATCAGTGCTTGATAATTCGCGTCTACGGTCTCAGTGGTGATATTCCCCGTTCCTGCCTTCCAGTCGTTTGAGTCATACTTCCATATGACCGTCTGGAGGCCAAGGGCATTCGCGATCGCTCTTATCCTGTCATCGACATCACCGAAAGGGGGCTATGATGTTTGGTCAAGAGACTGATATTGACAGATTGATAGATTCCTACCCTCCAGCACTTCGGAGTCACGCCAGTGACGAGTTTTATCGCTTGCATCTTGGTCGTATTAGGAGGCAATCACGTCTGGGAGCATAAACAACTCACGGCTGGTCATCATAAGTTATTAGCTGTCGCGGCACGAAATGAAGGATCGGCTTACTATAGTAGAGTTCTGCGAAGGCGTCCGCACTGGAAAATGATGTCACTGAAACGTTGTTACCTCAATGCCAGACGGAGAACGATCAAACAAGAGGATACGTACTGTATCGATGAGACCAGGTGTCTGTGAAATGTTTAGCACTTAACATAGAAGTACTCAAGCACTCACGAACGCAAATCTCATGCCCGTCAGCAACTGCTCTTTGCGCTTCCAGCGGCCAGTCCATAACGTTGCTTCCAATATAAAACATCGCTGTAACACCGTTAATTTCCGCGAACGAAAAAAGGAACCATCGGGACTAACTAGCTTTCTGATTTTGACTAGTCAAATAATCGTAGAACGCGTTATGAGAGCAATTCGGTCCATCATCGAACCCGAATCCCAGAGTCCCAGGCTATTAAAAAACGCATCAGAGATAAAACCTTTAACAGAAACCACAACACGCACTTCGGGAACCGAAGCAATGTCAGCAGGTAGCCCAGCCAGTTTAGGCTGTACACATTGATGATAGCTCCACCAACAATCTGGGTCAGATGCGGAATACGTGACGTTTGTGAAATTCCCCGTGCTAGTTCCCTATTATTGTCAGGTGTAAGACAAAAAATGCCAAGGACGAAAACAGGGCAGTACTCACCTTGGGCAATATAGTTGTCGGAATACTACCCATAATGGACTGCCACTTGGCTTGTGCGGTGGAATCATTCGCTAGGATGGACGCAGGCTGCCATACCGTAGGGAAGGTGCTGATTTTTGTGGCTGAGGGCGCGTAGTAGTACGCCGTGCACTCTGCTGATGGATCTAAAAAAATTCAACAAACATGAGGTAATCAACCGACTAACAATACTCGTCCACGAACCGGAGATGGAGGCCTCCCCCGCCTCGTTGGTACGGTCAGCGGCCTGTGAATCCGGTACGAGGGCGGTGAGCAGGAAAAAGGCGCAAACGGAAAGGGATCCGGGTAACATGGCCTGGGTATGCACGCTGGGGGGGAAAAGAACGACGATTGGAGGCAATACGAGTTAAGTACCGGTCTAAAAATAGACAGGCTAAAGATAGACATCTCATGTTTAGCGTTGTTTCTAGGGACACCGAAAAACATATTCTAGTGTGTCAGAGAGAAGCACAGACCCTGAGCTGCTCCACGCAACTTCCATCCTCCTAGCTGCGCACTGGAGTAGCAGAAACTGCCTGTTAGACATGAACGTAGTCCGGTGTCCCCGGTGTCAGGAGGAATGTTGGTCACATCAGGCCATCACATCGAGGAGGCTTGCCGGTTGTCTGCTGGTAAATGCACACAAAGTCATGAGACTTTAAAATAGATCCATGAAGGGGAAAGGCAAGCCTCCGACTCTCTTATCTGGACTATATAAGCCACCGTGTCGCCACCGTCACGTACTTAATGAAGGGAGAAACATTAGCTTAGGGAAGGTGAGGCCGAAATCTGAAAGCACATGTCCATATACTGCTCGCCGTGATACCGTAACACCGGAACTGGACGGGTACCCTACTTCGCGATGGATCAGCAAAAGTTGCGATGCCGGGTCTAGAAGGCACATGAAGTGCCTCCAGGCAGGAGAGTTGTCCGCGATGTTGAAGGATTCTGATTAGTGAGCTCACGTCTTAGACAATGTACAGCGACGTACGACATTTGAATTTACTGTGTAAGCTCTCGAGACCGCAGCGTCATCTAGACACTCCAAATAATGATGTAGAACAACATCGGTGTCATAATCTGATTCATCAACGGCGTCAGTAGAGAACTCGAAGTCCTTTCTTTCCCACAGCGGTCCCGAATGAAACACCACGACCATTGAGCACCACTGATGCTAGATGGATTACGTCTTTCCCGGCGCTGGTTGCGCTGCAGAAAGTATGTAGCATTCAGTGATGCCAACTTGACCGCCTGGGAGTCAAAGACCTTTAAGCATTTATCTTTCTCCGGGGGAATGAAGAGAACTCGAACTGAAGAAAAGCAGTTAGCATGATCGGGGGGGATCGAATTCCAGAAGTTCAAGTTCCCGATCATTTCCGAAGAAGGGATGGATTTCAATGACCGTCCAACCCGCCGTACCTGGCGGCTTCACGGCAGCGTCGATGCCGTGGTGCCGTTCATGCTTCATTCCCTGTCGGCGCATTCTGTCCGACACGAAGAAGCAGAGGATATTTCTTGTTCATCCAGGCCTAATGCCAACCTCATGCTGAGGGAAAGTGGTTGGAATGCAGAGCACATACACTTTCTGTTGTGCAAGAATGAAGCTGCTCGGCTCGCATTTTGCCATACTTTCCCACATCTAACCAAAGGTGCATTTCATTCTTCTTTAAACGAGCAGCTACTCAATACTGTGGAGTCGACGTCGATAAAATGGATACTTACAGCACTCTTCCAGCCCACCGCTTTTCGTTCAGTCAAAAGGAGGCGGGACCCCGGCAACTGCCTTGAAGGCAACACAGCCCTCTTTCGGCCTGATCCGTCCGAGTCTTTCCCCGCCACTTGCTGGACTAACTATCATTTAAGGAGACGTCGCGTTTTGTTTCGCTTTTCATCAACTTCACGCTTGCACCGTTTCTCAAAGGGAGTGTAAATTGTGCTGATAGCGCGTCCAATCATATCTTTGGCACGAACTCGTCCCGAAACCGGTACATGGCAAAATCTACTAAGTATGTTTTCGCCCAGTGAGTACTGCATTCTGTCTTCCTTCAAAAAACCTCACACGAGAAAGCTTTATGGTGGGAAATACCTACGTTAGCCAATTCATGCTCTCTCATGTTGCCCGGTCGTGAATGACGATTGAGGCGCGCTACTAGCCGTACACTGTCGAAGACTGGTTGGAGGATATCGTATTGGCCAGCCATAATGGCCTGTGAGCATACAAGCTCTCTCTTCTGCCTCATCCGATTGATATTCTCTTTCGCAGAGATGGGTTTGTATTGAACGTTGGACGCGAACCATGGCAAAAGGATCGCTCCGCCGACTGTTTTCAGGCGCTCTCGCAAACGAATCTTCCCTTCAAACTGTTCTTTAGCTTTGATATGAGGTACTTTCTACTCCCTCTATTGTTGACCTAAGCCCCTGAATTAGAGCAGCTCGATACCAGGACACTCCGCCGAAGACGTCCATCTGCTTCGCGAGTACATGGAGGCCTTTGGAAATCATCCTGGCATGTTTCGATACCAGGGCGGCGTCGCTATATCAACGTTCATGGGAGAACACTTACGATTCGGCCAGAATTCTTTGGACACGGCCTGGGGATACGTCAAGAGGACCCTCGAGGAGATCGTTCCCGTAAGTCCTCAAGACCCTATGTCCCGTGCTCGCCCTCATATGCAGACAGACCCACTTTATCCCGTCCTTCTTTATTGACCCAGCAACATATCCGACGATAACGTGTTTGAACGGCGCGTTTAATGTGGGTCTCTCTCTTCTTCTTCACTTTCCTATCAGGGCTGATTCTGTTCAGTGGAACGGAGGCTGGCCTCTCCATTTGACATCCAAATCCCTGAGACGCGAGATCGAGTGCCCAGAGCTCAAGTCCGACCGGCACCATCTTCGTCATCTGGCTGGCCGGACTGTCATGGCGGCTGTTTCTCCTTGGTTCTTCACAGTATGTCTCAATCAATTCAACTAGGGAAACATTATCTAGAAACCTCGTAGCATTACGGGCCTGATTCCTGGAACAAGAATGTGAGTTCCTTACCACGAATAATTGAAAGAAAAAGCTAATGAAAGGCAAATAGTGGATATACAGAGGAGACGACTGGCTGTTCGTACGCCGCTGGGAAGAGCTAATATCAATACGCGAGCACATCGACATCGTCCAGGTGATATCATGGAACGGTCCGTCCTTTTACCTAAAAACTCGTCTTTGAATCCTCCTAGATGTTATAGACTATGGCGAATCGCACTACATCGGGCCCATCAAAGGCGCCCAGCCAAACTCTCAAGCATGGGTTGACGGATTTCCACATACGGCATGGTTGAAGCTCAATGCGTACTACTCGCGGGCGTTCAAGGGGGGGAGATATCCTCCCGTTGAACAAGATCAAATATTTCTGTGGGCGCGCCCTCATCCCAAAGACGCGACGGCGTCTAACGATACCGTGGGACGGCCCACACATTGGCAGGTGGTAAGTAGCTGGTGTGGCTCTCCGACTCCACATCTTGATGGTCGCTGTCCTAGACGGACGATACTTTATGGGTCGTCGTGTTCGCCACGGCATCTGCAAAGGTAAAGCTCTACGCTGGGGATGATCATAAGAAATCTTTTCACGTCGAAGCTGGGGTGACAAAACTGTGTCGATCTTTAAAGGGAAGCAGAGGCGTCAAGGTAACAATGGAACGCAAAGGCGCTATTGTTACGCATTGCGCCCCACACGAATTCCGGTTCGAGACAGAGCCAGAAGTATATAACTTCAATGCATTCACCGCCGCGTCGTGTTAAATGATACTCGTGACAATATACGGAAGTTCATTGACTCGCTAGGGAACGTTCTCTCGACGTCAGCAAGGAGGAACATGTGATCCCCGATACACCTCCTTCTGTGTCTCGTGGGCAGCATAGAACGCTTCGTATGCAAGATGTTTGCGCCGTGACTTGGGAGTCTACTCTTTTATTCTTCAATTACCAACCTACTGCCGAGGCTGTGAGGGAGTACTCACGGTGAGGGGGCTTGACCATAGCGGCAGAGCGTAGGTATAGTTCGGTACCGTAGCAGTGGTACTTCTCATAGGTACAGATTTAGATACAGGTAACTAGTTTGAATGTACCGGGGGGGGACTGTAGTACGGACACCGGCACGCTTCCGATTTTGAAGAGCACCGTCAGTTGATAAAACTTCCTTCCTTCCTCAAGCGTACTGTAATACCCATCGATAATCCCATATCTTACAAAACAAACATAGATGGGCTTGATATAGTACCCGAATAGATTACCTCCCACCGTTGATCATCTCTATCCCTGTCAATTCATCCTCGCTTGAATCTTTGCCTAGATCTTCTTTTCCTCTACTTACAGCCTTCGCGCCGTTGATAGGCTCATCTCCACATCCGCAATCGTACTCCTCATCAAGATGCGCACAATCAAATTGAGGTTTGTGTAAATGCTTGTTGACCTCGTTATGAAGGGAGCAAAGCCTGTAAAGATGCGCATATTGATGAGATCATGAGACCATGGTTTCCAGAACATACCAAAGTGCCGCAGATCGACGAGATGAGGTCTAGAAAGGAATTCAGCGACGTTGGTGTGGAAGTGGGGAAGAGAGGCCTACCTGGGGAGGAAATTCCTTGAGCAACTTTTGGAATCCTGTCGCACACTCTCCGCATGGATATAGTCGTGACAAGAGATGGAAATATGAATTCAGCGCTTCTCGTTCGTCGGCATTAGGGTTCTGCACAAGAAATCAAGCCATTGTCACTACAAAACTCATGAGAAAGAACCTCTGGATATCGCAGAGTCATCGTGTGCCTGTACTCCCACAAAAGTCTAGGCGTGTGCCACCAAGGTCGCAGAACGTCGACTCACAATAGCTTCCACGTTGCCCTTCCCAGCGCAGCCCTACAAGTTATTAGATAGATTGCAATAGAGCAAGCACAAAACACACTTTGCAGTCGCATTCCCCAGCTTTGGCATGATAACCGGTCCCTCGGTTGCATCCCATTCACCTTTTTTGAACGAACCGGTACGCAGAGCCACACCTCCTTCGCCTAGAAAGTCGCCTGTCCATGGGTCGATATATGCTCGAGTTGGGGGGTGAAGGAATGCAACCATAGATATGACGACCTGTAAAATTTCAGGTTAATATAGAGGGCATTGAGTCCGAGATTGGAGGGAGCTGACCAGCGCTAGAATGACGGCAAAAAATGATTTTGCGAACCGGGATAGCAGCCTAGTCATTGTTAGAGCTATCAATGTAGTGGGCTGCTAGCGCCAGTGGTGATGGTAAGAAGATACTTGGCATCTGTTTCGAAGTCGAAGTAATCATCAGAGGCGGCGAATACCACGTGGAAGTGGCTGTGTAGGCAGGCCCAGGACTTGTCTTTTCTTTTTTTGATTCAGCACTTGATTAACCGCTACAAGTACACTCTCTACTAAGACGCGGTGGAGGTATCGTCAGGACTTTCCATCGACCGATGACCACGTTAGAGTCACTATACGTGAATTTCTCAAAGCTTCGTGACTGAGACTAGCGACTTTATTGACCATCACTCACAGATATATCCCCGAAAATACAATGGGGATGTTATAATACTAGCGCGATCCCTTACCATCTGGCAGCTTGTTAGCCTGAGAGACCGAATACCTTATGTTTGTAAGGACCAGTCTTTGCTGAGCTAAAAGCCAGACGGCCCTGCCGAACACTGTGGAACAAACTATCTTATCCATCCCAGAGCATGTTCTGCACGTGCCACTCGTCCAGGCGTTCGCCAGGTGTTTTCTCACGCAATAGTATTACCTCGACTCCATCATCGACGTCTAACCTTAGTCATGGACAATAAAACAAGTTCAAAGGAATATAACCGAAATCCAAAATTTTATTGGGAACCTGTAACTTTTCTGGTAAGAACAGTTCGCAAGCCAAGCGGCGGGCTGATCATTTCTATTACCCAGGTAGAAGACCAGTTCTTCAAAGTTACCCGCCACATGCTTGACAAAGCGTCGAAAACATTTTTGACAATGGTATTACCTCAGGGGGATGCCGCTGCGGTGGCTGGAGTTGATGACGAACACCGGGTAGTTATCAAAGGCGTAAGAAGTGCAGACTTTGAAAACCTCTTAAACTCGATTGTACACGCAGAACAGAAGTGAGCTCCTCATCAAACTCTGTATTCATCTGCAATCAATGACCGTTTTTACTCAGAGAAGTTCCAAAATTCAGCAAAGATGAATGGCTTTCGGTTTTAAAGCTCGCAACGATGTGGGGGATGGTAGACATCCGACGCATGGCAATCAACGATATCAATCAGTCCAAGAGCCTCAGCGACGTGGACCAGGTTATCCTCGGAAGAGAGCATGCCGTTGTGGACTGGGTGATATCAGGATATCGAGCTCTGACGAAACGAAAAACTGTTGTCTCCATGCATAACGCCTCGAGGCTTACCCTGTCCACTTGTCTCAAAGTGTGGCAGGCTCAAATATCCATCTTGAATGCATCTGTGTCACAAGGTTTTGGGTCAGATAAGCCGGAACACGATACTTTGAATGACATGTTTGCTTCTGAGCTGGATGAGGTTTATCACATGGGTCTAGCTTTTGGAGACGGTGTCCGTCCCTCGAAGCCGAGGTTTCCTGCTAGTCCGATGCCTCGGCCAAGTCCTGGCACCGTCATTCCTTTCGGTAGTTTTTCCTTCGTGCCTAGCTCTAGGGTGTGACGTTACTAGGCAGAATCGACGTGTAATGTTCTAATCTGGATGCTCGCATTCAGAAATTTACACCTTGCTCTGTTGTTATATTCTCGTGTTCTTGTACTTACGTTGTGTCTGAATTGCTATGCATAACTGTACTATACCACATGGACTCACCTTACATTCAGATTCAGGAGAATCATGGCGAGTATTGTCAGGATGGTCTGTGCACACTGAGATGCTGGTCTCGAGTCGCTGGGGTTTTGGTGGGTGTTGGACCGTAGTGTGGAGTAAGTTAGGGGATGGCTCATGAGAAAGAGTTGGACGGTGTCCAGAGTCGCACATTCCTCATTTCCCCAGGGTGAAGAAATACTAACATGAGGCTCAGGCTCTAAGCCAGTGCATACTAATGGTGTAGAGCGTCTACGAGCCTTCGCCGAGGAACGCACACCACGAAAAAGAAAATCTTCTTGGAGATTCGTGTATTACGAGGTTAAGTACTATTTCCTATCTTCTTACCGTTCCTTCTCAAATTTATCCACTGCATTTTGTTCATATTCGATCGTACGCCGTCGATCGCGTATTTAAGCATTATCGTAGCTCTTCCGCACCTCAATCGTTTCTGCTGATTTTATGTTGACTAAGGTGTGTGTATCTTCATTACCCTTATCTCGTATACAATGTACAGTATTATTCTTGAATACGAGTCGTTTCTGCTCTTCAAGCTACTGTACCAACTAAGATTCTCACCGTGAATATTCTTTCTCATCAAATCTCGCCTCGACCCCAACTCAACACTGCAGTCGGCAGGAACATCTCGGAGTCTCATCATTTCATTGATGGGGAGCGGGCCTTGCCTATTTACCGCCCTATATGTATTGGAATCAAGAGCTTCACGTAGCCGAGTGTATGTTGGCTGGGAATGGATTTTTCTGGAAATTGTACTTTCGCGGGAGGTAGACTGGTGGCCGGTAGAGCCTATTTCATACGATAAATATTATCGAGAATGTTCTACTATACTAGTTAGGTAGTACATATTCATCAGTCTAAAGATCACCTGGCATTATGCCGTGAAGTTGGAACCTTTTATTCTCGTATCTCTGTGATGTCACCACTGCAGCTACGCATTCACATCTGAACCGTGGATGACATCACAATCTCCAACAATTCAAGCCTGAGCACTACTATTGGCAACCTAGCGAGTTTGTGCGGGCAAAGTTCAAGTCCCGCTGGTCCTTAAGTACATTTAATTATGATTGACGTTCACGTATCTTCCTTCCAAGCATCTCCTGCTTATTTGCAGTGTTCCACTGAGAACTACTTGATTTTCACACTGTGCTGGTCTTTCAGCGATGGACGTGACAACACCTTCAAGTGCCCGCATACGAAAATCCAAATTCTATTGGGAGCCGGTGACCTTCCTGGTGAGGCTGGGCCTGCCCTGAACTTGGACGAATCAAGGCTGACAAGTACTTGATAGGTAGAGAACCAGCTCTTCAAAGTTCCCAGGCATCTATTCGTAGATTCCTCTACAGTATTCTCGACCAGGTTCAGCCTTTCTCAAGGGAATGCTGATGCGGTGGACGGATCCGATGATGTACACCCACTGATTCTGCAGGATGTGCAGAGTGCGGATTTCGAGCATCTTTTGGCGTCGTTAGTGGCCTGGGACCAGAAGTGAGTAACAAATTGGGGTCACTATCATGTTCGAGGACAAATGTAATTTCCGTGCTACTCTAGGATGCCAGTGCCTCCAGCCCTAGGGCGAGATGGATGGTTTTCTGTCTTGAAACTGGCTTCAATGTGGAGGATGTACGCCATCCGACGCTTGGCCATCGATGAGCTCACCAAGCTGAACATGTCGGATGTCGACCGCGTTGTGTACGGAAAAGAATATGCCGTCGTGGATTGGGTGATGTCGGGGTATCGGGATCTGACCAACCGCAAAACCGTGATTACCGCGGAAGACATCTCGAAGCTCACAGTTCCGACTTGCCTTAATATTTGGCAGGTTCAGTTATCCATCTCAGAGACGAATGACGGAGGGAGCGCCAGAACATATTTCCAGCTTTTGGAGAATATGTTTTCTTCTGAGCTGGGCGACGTTTTTCGAAGGAGCCGAGCATTTGGAGACGAGATTCAATGGGAGAAGAAACATATATATTGGGAACTTTCACCCTTCGTCCCCAACTGAGATTGCACCGATCGTACAGCTTAAACGCCAACTTTAACCGCCGGCGTCATTGGATGACAGTGGATCTATAGTTATAGGTATTGCGTTCCAGTCCTGTCCGCTTTTCAGACGTGACTGGGTATCAGATGGAACTGGGTTGAGTCTATAGCATAGTAGGCTTTCCAGTGCACACAAACAGTTCCTTCTAAGTTTTCAATTAGACCAAGTTTGACTCAGACATTCTCTCGCAAGACTCACCACAAAAAAATGTTTCTCGAACAGATAATATCAGTAAGACGAAGTCGGAATCTGGGCTTAACGCTGCAGTAGAAGATTTGAGTGCAGGTCGACGAACTGATCAAAGTGGAAAGGTGACGTCGCAGCAGAGTTGACAGGTATTTGTCCCTCGCCCCTGTTTCCTTGCAACCGAATCATCGCCCTTCAAGCTGATCATCCACGTGTGGCGCTGTAGACATGGACGTTGAAGAACCTCCAAAGGCGTATACTCAAAATAAACACTTTTATTGGGAACCTATAACCATCCTGGTGAGATTTTTATACATACAGTTCAGAGCAAGCGCGAGGCTGATCCGTTGTTTACTCAGGTAGAAGATCAGCTCTTCAAAGTCACTCGCCGTATGTTTGAAGAATCATCGGAAGTTTTTTCAACAATGTTCAGCTTGCCTCAGGGAGGCTCGTCTTCTGTGGACGGATCCGATGATGAGCATCCGCTAGTTCTGCAAGGTATCAAGAGTGCCGATTTTGAGAATCTTTTGAAGGCGATAGTAGACGCAGGACGGCAGTGAGTGCTGTATTCAGATAATAATACATTATTTGCCACTGATATCCATGTTTTTGTCAGGGAAGTGCCTAAGAGTGAAGCTGAATGGCTTTCAGCCCTGAAGCTGGCGACAATGTGGGGGATGTCGAACATTCGACGCACGGCGATCAAGGAAGTTACCCAACTTAAAAGTATGTCGGACGTGGACCAAGTCATCCTCGGAAAGGATTATGCCGTCGTGGATTGGGTGATGTCAGGATATCAGACTCTGACGAAACGAAAAACCATTGTCTCTATTGAGGATGCCACGAGACTTACCCTGCCCACTTGTCTTAAAGTGTGGCAGGCTCAAGTTTCCACGAACCCGGGGTTCCGTTTTGGAGAGACTTCGCAAGAACACCAGACTTTGAACGAAATCTTTTCATCCGAGCTAGACGAGATTTATCAACGAGGCCTGGCTCTAGGAGATGGGGCTCGCTCACTTCGTCCAAGGTTTTTTGCACCACCATAGGCTGCGCCTCCGCCTTTTTCCAGCCCCTTTGGCAGCCCCTTTGTCGCAAGCTCATGATAGGACCGGGACAACAAGAGGGACTGGGAGAGGTCTGGTTGCTTTATCAAGGTTTCAGTATTTATTTTCGTTGATTGCTGATATATAGTCCAATATCATCACGACTTCATCCCATGACAGTCATCTTGGGTCATATGACTGCTTATCAGATACCGAACCATCCTCATACAAGCCCACCGGTTTCGCAAATCAAGTACAGTAGGTATAAAAAATGGGCGTCGCGGTCCGATGATTCAAGCTCCGCGACACCGCCCAGTCGCTTAAGTTACCTCCAATTCTGCTCCAACTTCGTGATGCACTCCTTGCTTCCCAGCGTCACACCCAGGAGAAATACCCTACGTCACGGTTGAACTCGTTCTTTGGTCTTTCAATGATGACTGATAACGCAACAACATCCTCGGACTCGCAGACAAACATTCGAAATGTCAGGTTCTACTGGGAACCTGTCATATTCTTGGTGAGTCGCTTTGCAATGCGAATGATTGAACTGCGAAGCTTATCGATGTTCGACAGGTAGAAAAACAGCTCTTCAGAGTCGCCCGGCACCTATTTGTAAACACATCGGAAGTATTCTCGACCATGTTCAGCCTCCCTCAAGAGAATGTAGGTGTCGTGGACGGATCTGACGACGAGCATCCTTTGGTTCTGCAAGGCGTGGAGAGCGCAGATTTCGAGAATATATTGGAGGCTTTGGTAGCCCAGCAGTAAGTCATGCGCCATGTTTGGCGATCACCATCATCATTTTGTAGGAGGACTGCCACACTCGACCAGCGTGGGTGGCTTTCGGTGTTGAAGTTGGCAACGATGTGGGGGATGCAGGATGTCAGGCGATTGGCCATCAAAGAACTCACCAAGCTCAGGATGACCGATGTCGACCGCGTTGTGTATGGAAAAGACTATGCTGTCGTGGATTGGGTGATATCAGGCTACTGGGATTTGGCTAACCGCAAAACTACGATCTCCACGGAGGAGATTTCGAGACTTACACTGCCTACTTGTCGTAAAGTTTGGCAGGCCCAGGCATCCATCTCAAGTTCTCAGCCAGGGAGAGAGACGACAAGTCGTGTTATGGAAAATATCTTTTCTTCCGAGGTGAACGAAATTTATCAAAGCAGTCAAGCCTTTGGAGACGGGGTACGTTCTCTCAGGCCAAGTTTCATAAGTCATGTCAAGTGAGTGTACATGATCATCAGATACTGCTGATAGTCGAATCCTACAGTTTTGCACCGTTTATGTATTTGTACGACATCGAGACCTTATATGTAGTCTAATATCATTACACCTTCATCGCGAACGAGACACAACCGACCACGAAAGCCATCGAAATCCACGTCATAAGCAATAACGCCATCCATCTTTAAACCAAGCTCCGTGATATCCAGCCGCATATCGCCATTAGCAGTGGGTCCAAAATCAACCCGCAAAAGGGTGAACGTGGTAGGTGCCATGCAGATACCCCGCACGGTCCCGGAGCGTGATAACGTCAAATGAAGATTGTAGCCCGACATCGTATTATTGTAGCACTCCTCCGGAAACGACATCGTCCCGTCTCTTTCTAGGACTACATCGAACACTCTGATGCCTGGGATACCTCGCGCGGGTCCCGTGATGACACTACCCAAGAGACGTATACGTTTCGCCTGGTCTGATGCGTTGACGAAAGTGGTTTCGGTAAATCCAGAAGGGCAGATGCCACTATGAGAGCCAGATAAAACTCTGGTAGGGGCGGTATCGTTGGTATCTGGGAGTTGGAAGGCCTCGAATAGGGTCTGTCTTCTTGAGATGTACATAAGGAGGAGATGTTGAGGAGTAATAATGTAATCTATTTGGAAGATTCGTTCTTCTCCGCTTCCTGGCTAGGAAAACGTCAATACTCAAGTAGCATTATCATTCGAATCACATACGGAAGGAACATAAACGGGTACTTCGTACGTCCGCAGAGTGGGTATGTGAAACAGCACGGCATTGAAGGCATTTGACCCTTGCTGTCTGTTAGCACCGTGCACTAGCCATCCGTTCGTGATCTTGGCAAAGCTTGACATGTTCCTCCCTATAGGTACATCCGCGACCTGTGAGAGCGTTTTGCCAGCAAAGTCAATCCGCCATATGCGACTGCGACACAATCAGCTACGCCACAAAAGAGTGCACACGAACTGACATGAAATATTGAGGCAAACGCGACATTGCCACCGCAGATATGTACGAAACTTTGGCTGAATCGTCTGTGTTGGCACGATAGATCGAATACGTGGATTCGGATTCGCCAGACCCGAAGATAGGACGACCCCAGTCTTCCGGTTTGGCGTCGAGGTCATAGAACGAAAACGAGGATCGTGACCCAATCATAAGGTATTTCCCGTGGTATAGCTTGATATAAATATTGTCGGACCTTCCCGGGGCGAATTTGAGGAACTGTTCGTGTGCATGTTCTGGCTGGGGTTTGCTCCATGCTTCGTCTAGCTTGATGGCAGAAATAAGAGCGCGTTCTACTTCAAGAGCAGAAGTATCAGCAGGTGGCTCCAGTGGAAGAAAGCTGTTGGAGGTCCGATATGCGTTGGTCCAGACTATCTTTTGGTGAGTAAGCGCGTGAAGATCCTTGGAAACCTACAATCAGATGATGGAGATCAGATAAGATCGAGAAATGGAATTAATGGTATACCTGTCGGACTGAGAGGATAGAAACAGGACTTAGAAAAGAGAAAACGTTGTACAAGACGTCCTCTGGTAGACTGCAGAGATTCTGCGTCATGGTGGCAGAAGCCGAAGGACATCAGTTTGATAGCCGGCTGTATTACGATAAGGTTGCGAGTTAGGGGCTATTCCGAATATGTCTAGCAGTGCATATATTTAAAAGAATTCAGCTAATGCGCGAGACTAACACTAACCTGAAGATTTTGAGGTACAAAAGACATCCTGTATCGTAAATTACAGACTCAAGAATATACACAAAAATACGTACGCGGGTACAAGATCTGTGGCAACACCCAGACCCGAAGTATATACCTATAAGAGCGAGCAACATCCGACAGCTCATCCGGTGATAGCGGAGCGAAAGGTAGTACCTTAGCATACAAAAAACTGTCGCTGTTATCAAGAGATGGTGGTCCCCGTGCAAGTTGACTTTGAATTCACAGCATAGGATGTCCAGTTTATAGATCCACTATAGCTGCCAATATAACAAGTGTGCAGAAGCCGTTAGCTTTATTGGTTGACAGCCTCAGCATTGAACACGCAGGATAACATTTACCCAACGGAAAGCACCTACTTCCAACCTTTCCGAACGACGCGGAAAGGAGAGTCTCAAAGGCTCAGAAACTCATTCATATCGGATAACGAGTTTGTCAATGATGTCCATCAGCTTTATGTACTTCCGTGCGGTGCCGACTTGTTAGACGTACGGCTGTAGCCTCGACCCTAATAATATATCAGTTACCACCCCGACAATGAACCCCAGAGTATGGGGAATAACAAAAAAAGCGAGAGACCCCACAACGTATAAGCCCATAGGGATGCGAGAGAGGAGAATTTGAGTGATAAATTCAGCAGTTACCAGCCATGTCCAAGAATCAGCAAGTAAGAAAACAAGAACTGACGAGGGTCAAGTTCACAAGAGGGTCCAGTGCTGTTTGCTCGCTCTGGTGCTCAAAATAGGTGAGCTGAACGATAAATATTAATTGACTTGCTAGCGCCGCCAATCGCTAAAAATAGGCATACCAGAAATATTGACAACCGAGGAGAGCTTGATGATGTGATGTTATTGACAGTGCGATCATCTCCTCAGGAACAGAGGAGGATGTCCTCATCTGTCCTCCTTCTGGTCCAGAGTAGTAAATATTACACCCGTGCTTCAATACGCAGGCCATTCGACGCAGGCTTAATGACCATCGGTCAATTGACTAAAAGGGCGATACGGTAAGTATGAATTTAGGATAATGAAGCACCCAACTTGGCATTACTGATACCATTCGTTGCCGTGACTATCATTTTGTCCGAGTAAATGTATGTATGATGAAACAGGCAGAACAACGCCTAGGTACGCGTCAGAATGCAAGTTCGACGCAGAAAACACGAGAGAAGTCGCGGCCCGGACGCGGCATTCGGTTCGGACCCTGAAATTTCCACGCGTTGTTTCTACCTTTCAGCCATGTCGTACACGAACGTCTCAGCAGAATCTCTGGCAGAATGTTGTGGAGTGGCGTCCAATGGCAAAGATTCGGCACCTGATATCCTGAAGATACAGGTTTGATATATTGTTCCTGACCGAGGTTATCACTGACCCCAATATGCCAGCTGGGTGTCGTACAATCTTGGCCCCAAATTGAACAGAAGAAGGTCTACAAGTAGGGATCCCAGCATCTCAAATGGCTTACAGTCTCATACATGACATCTAACCATAGTGAACTTGCTGCAAAATACATGCCTTCCCTCGTAGAAAAGTTTCGAACCTCAGACGTTCCTTGGGATTCAGCTGCTGTAATGTTGAATGTCGTCAGCTTTACGTGCGTGTTCCGTGATTTATTACGAACCCAACGCGTTTTTTGACGCGTTTTCTGGAATTTCACAGACCTTACTTTGTTCGATTCTTGAAAACCGAGGCCGGGAAAGGTCTGTCTGCAGTACAAGCCAAACGCATGGTCGCGTCTCAGGACAGCTTCAATCCCAGCACTCAGTCTCTCCAGATCATCGCTGAAGTGTGCCAGTTTATGGCAACGCTTCTTGTTCTTGAGGGTACTGAAAAGATCACTGCGGATGAGCAAGAAAGTCTTGAAGCGATGCTCGCTGCGTGGCTTCGTGGGTTGCCTTCCGCGTTTGCTAAGGAGACTTGCGAAAGGTGTTTGTCCCTTCTCAGCTCTGACCAGTAAGTCAATTGCCCTCCTTAATTGTATTTCGGTTCCGTAACAAACTCCGTGACCGATGCGAGAAAGACTGATTATCTTTCAATTACCCTTGGTTTTCTTGGTCTTCACACGGACTCACACATGGTTGACGACGATCTCAATATGTGCCTTGTTGGACTCGTTTCCACGTCTCTTCCATAGTGTTTGATTTCGGGAGCAGTTAAACAAGGCAAATGAAGCATCTGTTTTTCACATATTCATAAACATAGCGCCACCCTTATAGGGTATACGTGAACGTCTTGCTAATTTGATTACCAGGGAGTCTCGATTCATGGCAAATTCGGTCAAAGGTATGCTCGAGAAGGCCTTGCGACAATGCGGCGGAGCTGGCTGTGATCTAGAGAACAAACCCGATGGTTCTGCTCTCATGCAATGCGGAAGGTTAGCAAAGTTTCGACAGCGGCTATGAATTCTATCTGAATACTCTTTTAGGTGCAAGTGTGCTGTTTACGTAGGTGGTCTCCATTGAATTCGGAACCTATGCGTGATGATATGCATTTACCCCAGTGTGGAACGGGGCACCAGAAGCAAGCCTGGTCGATGCACAAATCGACATGCTTCGCCTCGTCCTTCTAGCTGCATTCGAAGAGAAATTGGGTTAGGAAGTTGCGCCACCACCGGGTCCCGTAGAAAAAATAGCTCTGGAGGTAACGAGATGTGGAAGGTTGAATAGTATTCCGGTGGAAAGGACCCCCTTAAGTGAAAACAAACTTTATAATCATATGGCGCATACTGTATTTACGCGGTGCTGCCGCGCCGGCCGCTGATCCAGTTCTGTGGTTGGACATGAATGGATCGTTGGGTTTAGCTTGCTTGCAAGTGACCAGCAACCGGTTCCACCGCTGTACATGTCGCTCGCGGCGACCAACGAGAAGAATCTATCAGCGCCTGGTGAGCGATTGTACGAGAGTGGCCGCAGCCGCCGGACGTCCCGCAGTCGTCCGACGGAGGAGCACGTGTTATATTACATAATCCTTTAACTTTAAAAGCCACTAAATTTTGATGTGAGCGCCCGAGTGGAAGCACGGTAAGATGAACAGCTGCACATACTTCTGACTTCTCGACGGTTCCTTCTTCTGAGATTCTTATCTCCTCTCTTTCTGCACCATACTGCACCCACTTAAAAGGCCTGTCATAAAGGCCACTGTCTGGCTGGCTGCCGCGCGCCTAGTCTACCGTCGACAATAATGGAGACTTGTCCGGAATCTCTCGAAAAGGTGTGTATCTGTAGTTTATATCCATGTTTCTTTCTAACACAACCACTAGATCTTTCAAAGGGTAGAGCAAGAGACTGAGAGACGCGCCCAGGAGCAATTTGGGGATAAGTCTCCACCAGACTCGCCCGAAACTACTCTGAGAGTCAAGTCACGACGTCGGGGCAGCGTTTCTATCTCGCGATTCGGCCAGGTAGTGTCCTGTAATCCAGTATCGTGTACAGTGGCGTTCTGACGCTACCCCCAGCTATCTGATGACTTCACTCAAGTCTTCGATGCATCGAGGAGTGCCACACCAACTCCCAATCGCATGTCGCCTCTAGCAGAACGGCCACGTTTCTTCTTGAAGGTATATATGGCTGTCGCTGTCCCTGATACGCAATATTCATATAATACAGCATAATCGAAGCGACGACAGCCTTATGTCCGACAACCACTCTGACGAGGACGGCCTATCTGAAGAATCGCACCATGTCACCCAGATGCACCAGATCGCGGGCCGCAAAACTACCATTTCCCGTGCTGTCGGTGGTCTAATCCCCCGGCGGCTCAGTCACGCTCGCTCGTCTAGTATTGTAGACACCGTCATTGATTCTAGCATGGTCATCGGAGTATCCGTGGAAGAAGCTACTACCGAAAATGCTCCTGACGATCTCCCCTCATGCTGCGGCTCCGTGATGGTGGTACACAGTCTTCGGAATCAACCCTCCAAGTGCTCATTATCTCGCAAAGCCTCCTTAATGGCTAAAGCAAAAGAATTTACACAAAAGTTTCGTCGGAGGAGTAACGCAGAGTTGTCAGTGGCCCATCTTACTTCCTGATCTGCTGTCCATGTGTGCTGCGATATTGTCCCCCGTGTATATTAGGTTTCAGTCAATGGGATCGAGCTGTGCTTTACACCTATTATTTGCTTCCGCTGCAGTCTTGCCCGCAATTGTCAATGCAATGCCTCTAATGCTTGGTCCGTCGAAGACTACAATTGAGATTTGGAACACGTGATGTATCACTATCATTTGAAGGGTCGAACGTACGCTGTTGAGCGGCACAAGGACAATTGACTACAGGAGTACGCAAGGCACCACGGGTCGATGCGAAACAAAAGAACACGTCTCTTCCGGTCAATAACCGCCTCGCATGCCTTATAAGATAACCGCTTAGTGGATACGCGCTCCTCATGCCCGTGTCGTCTGGCCCTACGCTGAAATTTTGACATTCCTTATCACCGTTTATTCCGTACAGCAGACCGAAACAGGATGCATGTTCACGACGATACCACTACATGTTCCGATCTTTCGCCTTCCATTCACTACGACAAGGTATATCTTCGCACACGATTACAGATTGCCCGTTGACACCGAACGTGCAGATGCGAGTGATTGCACCATTCTATAACGCTGCGCGCGACAG
Source organism: Armillaria luteobubalina (assembly GCA_030435615.1). Lineage (NCBI taxonomy): Eukaryota > Fungi > Basidiomycota > Agaricomycetes > Agaricales > Physalacriaceae > Armillaria > Armillaria luteobubalina. The sequence goes on along the minus strand of JAUEPU010000019.1, from coordinate 591,130 downwards.
CGACGATAGTTTAATCGTCGCTGATGTTCCTCCCTGGTCGGAATCACTCGATATACCCTTATTTCACGGGCTCGTCCATCATGAAGCATATTTACAATCGGGCGAAACGGATTTCCTGCGCGACATTCTCGATTGCACATCCCTTGCGACCTCTTTCGACCACTCGTGCTTGCGCTACCTGGACTTGCAACTTTTGACACGTCCAGCAGAATCCTTCGCTGACGTCTGCTGGACAGACGCAGTTCATGATGATGATTCTAATGAATGCTGCTCATTATCATCTTCCATCTCCGATTCCCCGACATCTTCGCCTAGCTATCCGCCGTCTTCTTTTAGTGAAGAAGACTCAATATCGAGCTCATCTGAATCGACAACGTGCCATAAGGGCGATGACGGATGCAAGCAGTCTTATCCAGACCGGTATTGGAGACAGGCAAGTAAACACCATGCAATGTCCACATGAATGTTTCTCAATTTCGACAAATTTTGGCCCATTAGGTTTATCCCCCCGCCGCCCAACCGGGGAAACGGGATTCATTTCTCTTTCCTGCATCTTCACGGCTCTTTGCATCCTCCAATCCCGCAGAGTCCGTGTGTGATTTCCCCACGATGGCGCCCGCTCCCCGGGCTCGGGAAAAGTCATATCACCGCTTTGCAGATTTCTGCTTGAAGTTGCCGTGTCTAGTTCGAAGGCGAAATTAAGCTGATATGTAATCGTCGGCTGCGCGGGATTTCATTCAGTATGACTGAACACCAGCACGTAGATGACAGCCGCCACTGGGCCGGCTTTGACTTGCAAGCCACCTCTCAGTGTCAGGGACAGTTTACTAAGGACAGTTCATATTAAAACATAGCAGACACGGACCGCACTTTTGTACACAGGCATTACGATACTTATGGACCATAGGTCCTGTCGTGCTTGATATCTTGTATACAAGCACTCAAAACAGTTTATACTTATGAAGTTCTTGCGTTTTCTCCGACCCTGAGTCGCCTCCTCGCTCCGTGACGCGTTATGTCGACACGTGCTATGGTGACCGATCGTTTCGATCGTTTCACTTACCTCGGGTATCTCGGTCCGTGAATCTTCTCAGGTCCGAGTCCTTTGCTCCGGTCTCCCGCTCAAAGTCAACTTGGGGTCTGTTTGGAGCCTTCCATTGAAACTGTTGCTCCAACCTTCCTTACACCGGTCATGCACACCAAGTAGCCCCAACCATGCCCTCACCACGTATCGACCCGAACCCAGCCTCCGTCTTCAAGTTCACACCACCGGGTCTCACCCTCGAGCTGGCACTCGGTCACAAAAAAGGCGGCTGGTATCTCCTATTCGCACGCCCATACCGAACAGCAGACAGCCGAGAGGTGACACGTCTCGATACTCGCAATCCGTGCTTGAAAATCAAAAACTCGAGCGACCCCGGAGCTCCGCGGTTTTTGTTCGACTTGCAGACGGCTTCGGGATGGGAACGAGATGGCGAGAATCTGCTGGATTTTCTGCTGCTTCTTGGGTGGGGCCATCCACCGGTGTTGAGGTGTCCGGTAGAGGGATACGCAGGGAATGATTCTGTCATGGAAGTAGAAGTCCTTATTCCTGAACATCGTCTGGCGCATTGGTGTGAGGCATGTGGGAATTGGGAGTCTGTGAGAGATGAAGTGCGCTGGATAAGGGTTGAGCAGACGAGATTGCCTCTTTATCTATGCCCCTCGGTACGCTCTCATCTGTTGGCATGGCCGCCGACATTTACCCGTCTTCCAGTGTTACGAGAAGGACTGGATTCTTCCTCGGCTTGCTAGACGTTCCGTAACACTGTTGAAGAGATAAAGAAGTTTAGCTGTTATTTCTTGGATTGGCGCTTGCACAGTGTACGTTACACAGCCTCTCAACAGTAATTAGAATGAGCGCTGATGAAATCCTTACAGTACGGTCAATCATATTCCCGCTTCGACAACTGGAACAGACGCTTCATGACGTCCTTCGGATCAGCACGGAGACCACTATGGACCAGCTGGTTCGTGACGTATTGCTCCGTATTCTTGATTTTCACAGCTGTATCTTGCGCCAGATTGAAATCAACATACCTGATCAGCTAAGGTGAGCTGTTTGCCCCCTTAATATAGAAGTACCACTTACATGTCGTCGAAGTACCTGATATGAACAGTCAGAGAAGCGTACAAAAGAACGTGTCTTTGGAAATGACGTACGACACTGAAGACACTTTGACTTCATTCTTGGACAACTGCTGGAGGTCGAACAACTGGCCCCACCCATCGTATTGCGCAAGAATTTCAGCGGCACCTTTGAGCGGCCGGAGATTTGCGTAGTCATCGAACATGCTTGGGAATATCTAATTTATAAATATCTTGTTACGCCGCCGGTTAAATTGGCCAGTATAGATTTACGAACCATTTCTCCGGTGAAATAGATTGGCACCGAGTCGGCCAAACTCTTGACGGAAGACCAAGAGAATTGAGGATAATCCTGTAATGTCCGGGCTGCGGCCCATTTCGATGCATGTCTGTAGAAGAAAATCAAGATTCTGAATGACTACCAAAAATCATCGTAATACCCTTGACAGTATATTGCTTCATGCAATATTGAGAAAATGGGATTCCCGTCGAACGACTGGTCCTGTTCGATGAGCTGGAGCGTCTTGTACGTCAAATGGCCAAACGTGTCGAGATCATTGGTAGCTCGAAAGACAAGTTCTACAAACAATTTGTACTCAATAAGCTTGTCCTTGCCGATTAAGCGCGCGTACGTACGGTGAACTCTGTCAATTCCCGCTTTGAAAATCATGGTAAGCCGGGCGGATATACCTACATCATCATGACTTACCGTGCATACCGAAGTCCATGCCAAGATGTTGAAATCTTTTAGGGCTAAGCCGTCCTCCGTTGGGCACTTGTACCTCATTTTCCTCGAGATACGACATGATGTTGCGAACCTGGGGAGACGTTCAGTTATAACTCGGATGAGAAGGAAGTCTCTGCGAACGCGCTTAATATCTTGTGGGTATTTGTCGTAATAAATCTTGTTTCTCTGCATAACCCTAACTGTGCGACTGATATCAGCTTGGATGCAAAAAATACCAGTCAGTGTATACTTACGAACAGTAGCTGCATATACTGAGTCAGGGTGGTCCACCAATGGTGCGAGCCCGCCAGTAGTAAATACTTCTTTTAAACCCTCGCTATGGAAAGAGAGATAGGTTATAGCGCAGAATCCTCCAAAGCTCTGTCCTAATATTGTCCATTTGCGGTCCTCTGGATCCGTTTTGTGTCCTAGGAGGATCTTTCGGATGGCCTCGCAGTCCTTTACTATGCTATCCGCGCGGAAGAACTTCAGATAGTCGGCGATGGCTTGGTTTGCTGCCAACCTAGCAGGGAGGCTTTCAGGGGAGATGTGGGTACTAAGACCCGTCCCTCGAGGATCCATCCAGAGCGTCTGGGAGAATGTCAGCGGCTACTTGGCATCGAGGACGAGATTCGAACTTGATATCCCTGCTCATGAATCTGAAAGGATCTTACAGCGTATTGTCAGGGAGAGGGATGAAAGAGATACACCTCTGCGACGTATCCACTGATGTTGGGGAATGGAATCTCGTATCCAGGACCGCCTAACCTATACGTGAACCCTGCGAAAGTTAAGGATTGTTGCCGACGTGCCTTGCAAATACACGACTAGAAAATGAAAGTTAATTGGCAAGTATTGAACACATGAATGTATTTGCACTAACGATAAGGCAACTCTTCTTCCTCTTTAGTAGTCTTGGCCTTGCTCTTGGGTATCAAATTTCGCGCAAAGACGCGTATTTTCTCTCCTTCTGGATTGGAATAGTCGAGAGGGAGGTCAAAAAATCGTTCGATGACCTTGATTCCTTCTGAGATCCGTGGTTTGCCTTAGCACCGCGATACCCGACTCTGGATAACTGTATCTCTGTACTCACCTTTGATAGAATACGTCTCCAAGCTGGCCTGGGATAGAACTGGGGGGAGCTGGGCCATCGCGAATGTCCTTATGTTCGGTTTCGGGTGTGTTATCAGTGAGCGTCGAAGACAGAGAGAGAGAGTGGGTCGCCATGCACCAGTGAGAGCCCTTCGGAACATGGCGGTCCGACACAGGCATTGAGGGCCGACCGGCACTTTGCAGGCGATCCTGCCCTTGGAACGACATGTGGAAGTTGTCACCACCGATCGACGCGACGTTTACAGAAAGGAGCACAGGTTTGGTCTTTTCTCTTTTCCATCATGACCGATCTCGCAACCTCTCTACGACTCCTACTACGCTCGTCGGACGACGTCAGGTTTACGCTCGAAGCGTCTGCCCTGACGCCAGCGACCACTGCGGGCGACGGTGACGCGACTACATTGCAGAGCAAGAGAGTACTTGCGGTGGTATCGCATAAGGACGAGTTGAACACTCTTGAGGAGGGAGGGTTAGTAACTTATTTTACTATTTATGACTCAATACCTGAACAGAAGCCTATGCTACAGTGTATTCGTGCTCAAGCATCACCCATCACAGTATGCTGCCGCCGACACCCTCGACATCCAACGAGTTTTCCCTATATGTGATGGTTTTTCGATGACAATGGCTCAACTACGCCGCGAAACCATCGACCTTCGTGCTTCGTCCTCAGCGCCCCGTCCTCGATCTGGTAGGTGGTTCCCGGTTAACGTTTTCCAATGCTTATAGCCAGAAGGGTTCAAGTTGACCATAAATTCCGATGGAGAATCTCTATCGTTCATTACCTACAATGTCCAAGGATTAACAAGCATGCTAGCAGAATGCAGACGTCTGAAGAAAATATCAGAAGGGGTAGAACCGCCGTCGCCCGCGCAGACCTATTCATGGTTGGCTCCATACACCTCAGAGCACTCTTCACTTCCAATTTGTATGCTGGCTTGCGCATACACATTCGGCTTTTTCAACTAATGAATGCGTAGTCTCGTCCTCCCTACCTGATGTTCGCTTGTTGACGCAACCTCTCCATACTCGTCTGTCATCTGCTAGCGCTGGACTTCCCGGTGACGATACTGATGACATTTTGATGATACGGGACGATTGGATCCGAAGGACAGCGAGGAACCAGGTCAGGAGAGGACGGCGGAGGTTGAGGTTAGTCATTGGTTTCCCTCGAAGATGTTTTTCTCTCATACGATGACAGTATACGCCTTGGTACCTTCAACGTTAACGGGAAAGAGCCATCGCAAGATCTGTCCTCGTGGATTCAAGGAAATGATACAAATGCCCACGACTTGAAGACCATACCTCCTCTGAAGGACATTTCGCCGCTATCAATGGGAGAGGTAGCGCGAAATCCTTTGGATAGCGCTGCTGATGTTCGATGTGAGCTTACTTGCCAGGATCGAAGAATCATGGAGTAACAGCCCTGTTCAGCTCCGCCACCATCGATAGTGACTTCGCTTTCAAGCACACTTGTTCCCTCAACGACTGTTTCCCTTCTATCTTATCCTTCCGCTTCTTCTACATACGTCATTCGGTCTCCATCCCCGCCTCCCTCTACCACATCTTCGACAATGCTAGAACCCGGACCTTCTGCTTCAACATTTACGACTTACACATATACCCAACCATCTGAATTATCTTATACCCCTTTGGATATAGACCTGGAGCCCGAAGCTGACCCAATACCCCTTGACCCAGACCCATATACGCAAAATCAACCTGATGTTTTCGTGCTTAGTTTCCAGGAACTTGACCTGAGTACGGAAGCGCTTATCTATTCTACCGGGACCGCAAAGGAAGATGCATGGTGCATGGCTGTTTTTGCAGCGCTGGGTGAATGGGGGGAGCATTATGTCAAGGTAATTTTTAGTCTTCCCTGTGACCTTTCGTTAACCTTATGGTTCAGTTGACGTCGAAGCAACTCGTCGGCATGCTTATCGTAATCATAGTGAAGGATAGCCTCAAGGATTGCTTCAAAGATGTGCGGACAAGTGTCGCAGGCGCTGGTATCATGGGCGTCATGGTGAATACGCCAATACTATCGAGTCTGTTCTATTACTTACAGGCTTTACCAGGGAAACAAAGGTGGTGCCGCGGTCCGACTGACATTCACTCCACCACCCACGGAAGGAGTTTTAACCCAGGGACCAACTGTACTGACTTTCGTAAACTCTCATCTGGCAGCTTTCGATGCGATGGTCGACAGAAGAAATGCTGATTATGTCGATCTAAGTAAACGCCTGGTTTTTGGAGGACCTTATGTCGGTGAAACGACGACTCTGTGGGAGAGTGACGCGGTGTTTTGGATGGGCGATTTGAATTACCGTATCGACCTGCCAGACTTGGATGTAAGAGCTATATTATCGGAGGAGTGTTGGGAAGGGAACAGATTCGAGGCACTATTGCCCTATGATCAAGTTAGTCATTGTTTCTAGATCAAACACACCTTGGCTCACAGTAAATTCCAGTTGACGACCTCCATCCGTACGCAGAAAGCCTTTGATGTCTTTACGGAGTTTCCGATTACACATCGCCCGACGTATCGTTTCAGTCCGGGTTTACTTTCCGATTCGATGGGATACGACATGAAGTGGGTCCTCAGTCACTGGGGAAGCGACTAAGCAGACTAATGCGCTCATCTGCAGGCGCAAACCAGCATGGACTGACCGGATTCTCCATGTTTTCTCCCCCACACACGTACGGGTTAAGCAAACAAGATACGGCGGACATCACGAGATAACAATGAGCGACCACAAGCCTCTGAGTGCTGATTTTATTGTCGATGTGAATACCTCTGTCTTTTTTGTTCGGCGGTATGTGGACTCACATTGCATACAGGTTGATGTGTATGACAAAAACCATACGCTTGCAGTGGCCAAGACCTTGTATAGGCAGCTTGAGGACATCGAGTCCCAGGCGAACCTGAAGGTTAAGGCTGAGCCGAACGGAGTGAGTCTCGGAAGGGTATCGTAGGTATCTTACTTCTTCGCATTATGATCGTGGCTTATGTGGTGCCTCAACAGATATAAACGAAAGCGAACCCATGTACTTCAAGTTAAGAATCTTGGGAAGGTTCCATGTACATTCCGCTTTGTGCCCATAGAGCCTGAGGCCGAACTCTGTACGTCAACTATCTTCTCGGTGTTTACCTATAATAATTACTTTGTAGACCCCTCGTGGTTACATGTAGAGCCCATCACTGGCCTTATAATGCCTATGTCTAGTGCCGAGATCACAATCACGGTACATGTAGACGAGGAGTCTGCCATTCTACTCAATGAGGCGTATCTGACTCGCACAAGTAACCGTCAGCAAATGGACTGCACCCTCATCCTTCGCACGTTGGGTAGTGGCGGCAAGGACAGCTTTGTCGTGGTTGGCGGGGAATGGGGTGAGTAAATTCCTGTCCCTTCAGCTTAGATGCTTTTCTTGACGCTCTTGATAGAACCAACATGCTTCGCCGTCCCTCTTACTACTCTGACCCGATTATCTGGGCCTATATCACAACCTCAATCAAGATTACTCGAAGAGGGCAAAGGGGTCAACGCACCTAGAGAAGTGATGCGGCTCGTCGAATGGTTGATGGCATGTCCACGAGAAGCCCTTCAAATTGAAACGCTCTTCTCCTCTCATCAGTCTGGCACCGTTTCTGAAATGCGGAAGTGCCTGGACATGGGCTCCCAATTCCCTTCCACCATATCCCCCTCTTTGGCTCTAGCAACGCTCTCAGCGCTGTTAAGCGCGCTGCCTGAAAGTGTCATGCCGCGCGACGTGAACATACTTAATGTCACGGATCGGGAGACCGCTTTTGAGGTCTGCTCCTACATCTTCTGCTTAGTTCTCCCATCTCATTGAAGTGTACTTAGGTCCTAGAAACATTGCCGACGGCGAATGTCAATGTGTGGATATCGGTGACGGCGTTTCTGCATTACATCGCACAGGAAAATGACCCTGATGTTGGTGAAGAGCCGAAGCAGAATGAGAAAGCGGCGAGGATCGCTGCTATCTTTGCTCCTGTTCTTTTGCGGGATGTCGCTGATGCAGGTCCAGTGAGGAAGTGGGAACTTTTGATGTATTTCATCGCGTAGGTGCCTTAAAAGCCATCGGTTTGCATGTATAAGCCCGAGACATCGGACCGTTCACCGCAAAATATCCCCTATACCTTCTTGACACCACACAGCCAGCACCACCTCACTACCTTGTCTGAAGATGGCAAAGTTTCAGAATCTTTCTCAAGAACTCATAGATTCCTTCGTTGACGAACTTGAAGACGATCAAGAAACTCTTACGACGTGCGCCCTCGTATGCCGAGCGTTTTTGCCTCGAGTAAGGACGCACCGCTTCCAGAATATCAGCCTCATGCACCAGGATCAAATCTTCTCATTGATCGCTCTTTGCAGGGCATCTCCCCACATTCCGGCGTATATAACATCGCTCTCCATGAAATGGGTGAGCGTCGCGAGTGATGTGACACTTCAGTTCCTGCGACTTCTATATAATCTACAACATCTTCGTCTTTTTCACTGTTTCAATCTTGACGAAGTGCAGCCGTACATTCCCACTCAAAACCTATACTCCCTTACCCTCGACACTGTCAGTTTTAGAGACTCGACCGAGCTCAAAGGATACATTGCCTTGTTTCCGCACCTTCAGCGATTATCATTAGTAGAAATCATGTTCCTCGGCAAGGACTACTACGCCTTCTCCACTGACAAAGAAAAGTTACGTCTTGATGCACTTTCAATTAACTTCGGAAGAAGAGTCATCGACTTCACCGTGTGCCCAGTTAAAGACCTCCGCCGCCTTGCCGTTAGATTTGACGTATCCCATGTTCCTCCTCTTCGCACACTCCTCCGAGACAATCATGATTCGCTCCAGGATTTGTACCTCCAATTTTTCTGTGAGTTAACACGAACTTTGTCTCCCCACTGCATTACTGACGTTATCAACTTGGATAGCCGCATTGCCTGACTCTGCCCCATCCATCGATTTGTCACTTACACGTCTTCAGAACATCACCTTTGAGGTATGGCAAGGAACCGCTACGGCATTCGGAAGTCATGCACTTAAATGGTCTTTGCACACACTCTCTACCGCCCAATCAATAAATGTTCGTTTTCTTCTTGTCCTTTTTAACCCTCCGGAGAACGACCAGTCTGTTTGGCGTAATCTGCCGGCACGTCATTCTGTATCGATCGATATAGCTCCGTACAGGGATGAACACTTGGGACACTGCTTGGCACTGAAAGCTGCCCTCGAAAGTGAGGTTAAAATAAAAGCTATCGAAGTGAATTTTTGTCCCGAGGTACGTTCGTCTTGCCGTATCGAGACTATCTTTGACGATCTACCTTTCAACAGGTAAAGCCATTCGAATTTTCCGAATAATTACAATCGAAGTCATCCGACGTAAAGAGCTTTTTTGGTGGGCTTTAAACGACAATTTACATATTGACCGCGTTTACCGCTCAGTCTACCATTTACGTCATCCCGATATCTATACGACATGCCTACGACAAAAGACTTGGGAGGGGAACATTGTCTCCGAATGCTGTTGCCCTTCTATTGATATCTGCAACCTCAGCCTCGAATACTTCATGCAAGAACACGTCGCGGGGAGTTGGAGGTGGTCTGTATCCGTAAGAACCCGTTGCCCCCATTGGCATACGGGTGACAAGCTTCATTTGAACCTGCCAAATCCGAAGAGCGGTAGTTAAGCCGAGCTGCTCAGCTTCAGCTTCGGAAACGGCGGTTCTCCGGTCAATCAAATCGCGATAGCCTGAAATGACCCAATCAGGCACCGCGTATTCTTTGCCATACACAACCCGGGCAACATCGGTCAAGCCAACTTTGCTGAGCTCGTAGATAGCGATTTGGCGGACTTTTGGCATGACCCACATGTTGGCCAGTCGTAGCACCGAAAGCAACTCTTCAGGAAGCAAGGGAGTGTTTTCTCTAGAGGTTGAAAAAATGTTGAAGACAAAATGGGAAGAGATGACTCCAGACTCACATCCTTGCATCCGTTAACAAAACTCTCAGGAGACATTCGAAGTCTTTGCTCTCCACGCCCTGTAGTTCGATGGGGTGATCATCATCCGAACCATCTATTATAGTGCTTTTTGTGTCGGGGGGTAAGGTGAACATGGCCGCAAAAATTTCAGAGGATTTCTCGAAGTGGTAACAAGGAACCTGGTACAACTGGCCTCCAACCTAAAGCACATGTACAAACCTCTATTAACGTGACGTCGTACTGAGTCAAACGGTATACACACCAGGAAAACAACCGACTGCCAATAAAATTCTGCACTTCGAGGGTAGCTCGGCTCACTACCCATATCGTTGATTGGGAAGAGAAGGATGAGGTGGAACAGAGTAAGTAATTGAGTGGCAATTAGGTAACAATGACCATGAAGGCAATAAGGCAACCACACGTGCACATGACCGCGTGCGATTAGATTAGATACAAATGTACGAGGCACTGGCAAGGTATTAAGGTCCTTGAGATATTAATTCATTCACTATATGTAGACTCGGACCCTTCAGGTGTCAAAGAGAAATACTTACATCCTACCGAAGACGGACCTAGTGACTTCAAAGGTTACAAACAGCAGCGTCTTGTATATCTTGCTAGTAGCTCATGATTATCTGGTATTTTTGAACAGTCATGGTAGAAAAATATTCAGAATAGATGCGTCGACAAATAGTCTACCCAAAGTGATACTAGGCTCCCAACTCCCAGCCTGGGAGTTATCAGCCACAATGCCTGAAGTCAGTCCCTTTGGACATCGTAAGCTTCTGAGAGAGGAATGATAAGTGAACTTGAAGTGGTAAAACATGCCCTATATGTACCGCAGTAGTGACGGATTACCATAGAAAAGATGGCGCTGCAGAAGGAACCTCGTATCCCAATGCAATTGCCCTTCGATGAATATCAATAATCTCGGGACCGAACGCTTGGTGCAATTGCAGGTCAATGTCACTATTGCATCCCTTGCAGGGGACACTAGACCGTGAGGAAATACCAGTCTCGTGCAGGATATTCCACAATTTGAACATAGTGTCCATGCCAAGTTGCGTAGATTCCTTCCTGGAAATAGCAGTCTGCCTGGCTACCAGGTCACGAAGGCCAGATATCGCCCATTCGGCTACGGTCAACTCTCTACCATAAACGACTCTTTCAACAGCATCTAAAGGAGCAGTTTTGGTGATATTTCTCAACGCTGACATTCGTATCCTTGCCATTCCCCACATATTGGCCAACCGCAGGACTGAAAACCATTCATTCTGCTTGAGAGGAGGACTCTCACTGTGTTCTCGTCAATATCTATCATTTACTCGTTAGCAGGGGGGCTTACAATCCATATGTCAGCATTACATTCAAAAGAGGCTCGAAATCGTCTTTAGAAATGCCCTGGAGTTCAATCGGGTGCTCGTCGTTAGACCCTTCAACCAGAGTCCCCTCTTGGGGTAGAGTGAACATAGTAGCGAATATTTCGGAGTGCTTTTCAAGAAGGTAACGCGGTATTTGATAGAGAATACCGTCAACCTGAACGTGCCATCTTCAACCTTTGGACCTTTCGTTGGCATAATCGCGACTCACCAAGAGGATGATATGTTGAATATAAAACTCGCTGCTACGTGGGTACGGCGCGATATTGTCGGTGGGCATGGTGGATGACTCGGTGCATACGGCTGGCTTTGCCGTAGTCCAACAACGAGTGCTTACGTCTGACACGGGAGCAAGAACGTGCAGGGGCGCGCCGCATTCTGTGGAACCAGGGTGGATAACACAAGGGAAGCCAGGTCAGTGGTGGGCAAGTTGCTGATAAATGTGTGGCTGTGCGACCGTGCCTCTTGATTGTGCACACTCACCGTCGAATGCTGCAGTCAGGGTCAGAGTCCTCTTGTACCAATCGCGATTCCAGATATTACTGGAACGATGTGATTTTTCAAGTGAGTATCGAACTTGTACCAGCTCATTTACAAATCGGCCTATGATTTTCAAATTTAAGGTCGAAAACCGGTTATTTAAAATACCTTCACATTATTTTGTGCAGCACTCTGAGGTATTCCGCGACACCTTTAGCCTACCTCAGGGAAGTCAAAGTGCTGAAGGACTCAGTGATGAGAACCCTGTGGTGCTATCTCAAATCAGCGCCGTCGATTTTGAGCATCTACTAGACATTATATATCCTGAGTGAGATCTTCGCTTCCTACGTGTCTTGTTGGGAGAATATCAACTTCTTTTGTAGAAAAATCCCGCAGGACTATTCTGTCTTTGGAAAAAACCAATGGATCTCGGTTTTAAAGCTGTCGACGATGTGGCACTTTACCGACATTCGCCAACTGGCAATAAAACATCTCCAACAAGATGCGACACTGGAGGCTGTAGAGAAAGTAGTCCTTGCGAAGGATTACTCTGTTTCATCATGGCTTCGCACTGGCTATCTAGGCCTTGTGAAGCGTGCGCAGTCATTGTCAGAAGTGGAAGCTGAACAGATCGGATTCCGATCGGCCATCCGGATCTATCAGGTGCGGGAGGACGCTGTGGTAAAACAGGCCGGAAACAGGGGATACGTGAAGTATAATGGGACATTAACGGACCATGATGTTCAGGTCGTGTTTGACAAAGTTTTCCAGGAGGAGTTCAGGCTCGCGGAGGCCGCGAGCCAAAGATATCTTGATACCTGACATTTGTGCTTTTCTATCCAGGTTCTGGCCTGAGTGTAAAACATTACGTTTTCTTGATTTACGTTAGCATCGAGCGCGTATTTTGTTATCAGATTCGATGACTCACCCCAAGCTCGACTTCGAACGTATTCCGAGGCACGAGTTGGCTTAATTGTCTTCTTTGTACCGTGTTTTCCCAGATACTTGGCACGTTTTGGTGGTATGTAACAAGATTGATGAGCTTAAAGTCTGCTTAGCATCTCCAAATTAACGATAACTGCCGCGTCTTTCGTGTTAAACATCAAGATGTATAGGCATCGACTTCCGGCAGCAGCAAAGTCTCTCATTGACAAGTCGGTGCGTCAGACCGTACACAATAGAGCCTTTACTGGGCGAATAAAGTCATCTTGGTACGTCAACTCGGATGAGCAATGTTTCTTTGATATCCAATATAGAACACAGGTCGTGACTCAGCTATTCAGAGGTCCAATACGTGATTCCGAGGGATCCGCAATTGGGAAGGAACTGGATCTAGCCAGAGGGAAAGGCTCTAGCGATGATGATCTGATTGTTTTGGAAGGCATCTCTTCAGCAGGATTTGAACGCCTGCTGTGAGTCATACATATGCAGTAGGTGTTTCTTTGACAGGTCTTATATTTTTGAGTCGAGCCGCCGTAGATATAGCAACAGCGAGAACCTTGATCTGAAAGTATTGATCAGCGCGCTGAAACTTTCTACCAGTTGGCAACTCATACACCAGCTACACCCTCTGATTTCTAAAAACTTCGCTTGCTTGTCGATCTTGGCACCACTTGCTTTGTTCTCCCTTGGCTGCAACTAGGTCTGTATAAACTCGTTGAACCCGGTCCCGGGATACGTATCACGGACACCTAAGCAACGTAGTTTTTTCTCAAAGTATAGGAAGCCCAAGAGAGGGTCAGGGAAGGAGGGTCCGATCCATTGAGCACGCTATTCGACGTTTTCAATGCAGAGATCCGGAAAGTTGAAAGCGAGTCTAACGTTTATGGTAGCATCATAGTATTTGGGTGGCCGCCGGAAAGGTCGCTTGTGAGAATCGCTGCTAAGGCGACTAGTGCGGGGGCGATCATTTTACCCTCGTACAGGTACAATCAGCGAAGACCGGTCACATTAACGCAGTCGTTACCCAGGTATAGAAGGGAAAGTGGGAGTTGATAACGACATTGATTGTGCGGAAGGGAGTAATGCAACCCAGCTGACTTCAAAAGCTGCGCCATTCGGCAGCTAGGCCGCCTGTTTTGGCACAATGGAAGACAAAGACGCTAGAAGAGCGCTCATTATACATGTGCTAGATCAGGCTCCAATAGTTTGGCGTTTGTGGCAGCTTCTCTCTCCACCGTATTCGCATAGAATTTCCGCCTATCATTCAATATAAAGCAGCATCGGAATTTTTATCCTAACCAAGCCATCTGTATACTAAAATCATTGCAACAAAGATGAGTAAAATTTCATACGGTTGTCTCCGAAATCTTTCTCTTCTTACACAAACATGGACTTTCTGTGTAGCTGAACCTAATTTTCCCCGCTGGCGCCGTGGGTATGCCTAGATTTGATATACCCATAAGCAAAAATATCACCAACATTAAAATGCATACTTACCAGAAGATGGAGGCGACGGCGGAGTGTACGGTGGACCAAGATATGTAATTTTGTCCAACTCTACGTCGAAAAAGTCTGCCATGTTATCCTCCAACCGACGAATCACCCGGTGAAGATGCCCGGAAACTGAGACGTAGTGTCCTACGCGGGGATCAGGCATCTTAGCACCCAAGCTTTGCGCTGTCACTGCCGAGAAACAACGGATGGGCAACGTCGATTTGGTCTTGCAGTTCTTAAGCGCGTGGACGTATGTCTCAGGAGCGAGATGGAAAGTTTTGTCAGTGCTGTTAACACTGGTTACGATGCCAGAGACGTTGACAAAGGGCCGATATTTGACATCAGCGATGTCCCTCACGGCAGCAGGGATAATCTGAGAGCGAAATGATCAGTTCTTTCCGTGTAAGTACAGCATCAAGCTCGAGACTCACTGATACAATGTCTCCTACCAATACATATTTTTCTTTGGATAAACCATCCAAAACCGCTACACTAGACACCTCGTGCTCCATTCTTGCGATCTATACACTTCAGTGAGCGGTTGGAATAATCAGAGTAAGTGAACACTTACATTCACATGAACGAAGTAAACTCCGACTTGCTCAAAGGAGTGTTCACCGGCATTGTAATAGCGAAGAGAGGCCAGGCCAGGATCAGGTCCGTGTGTATCTTGGAAGTAGAGATGGGCATCGAAGAGCACGGTTTTGGAATTTTCAATTGCGCGGGGATTCTCAAGGACAGCGACAGCTGATAACGAGGCGCAGCCGGTCATAGTGATGTTTTTTCAGTGAGGCGGGGGATGAAGTGGGACGGAGACGTCAGAAGATTCGGAGCGTATTTAAACCAGGAACGTCTGCACCGCGTAATCAGCCTCAGGATAGATCCCTGCAGTTGACTTGGCTTTCGGAAGATCAGAGGAAGGAGCCTGTGAAATAGCGAAATGTTCATCAGACCACTAGCTCACGACAGGCCTGGACACCGTCGTAATCGTTCGCCGCAGATGATTCCTTTACACCCCATTGGAAGGAAAGACGGCAAGGTTGGTCATGTCTTTGACAGTGAGAAAGATAGCCTCGTGACCGTGTTGCGGACAGTCGGTGCTTCCATTGACACGAAATTCTTGCTGGTGCCGGATAGGTGAGAAGGGCGATTAGGTTCAATGACCATGCACCCAATCATAGTCAGATTCATAGCATTACATGCGCGGCCACAAGCCCCATGTATCCTGATCATGCTAGGCCAAACACCGCCTCTTGAGTAATGAAGCAGGAAGTAGGAGGCATTTAATATTGTCGCAATATAGTAAAGATCCTGAGGGTTCAGATTATAATAAGTCACACAGCTCTTAAAAACCGAGAGAATCGACTACTTCACATTCTTCACTTGACGCGAGCAATACACCTTGTGATGGAATAACGACATGTACTGACAGAAGCATGACAGGGCAGCCAAAGCTGCCGTTATTAGATAGGTTTCTGTTCCGGGTGGCGGACAAGGGCATTGAGTGTTGATCCTGAGACTTTTGAATCTTGATAGCGATGCTAGTGGAACGGAGTAACAGAAAACCATCGTATCCAGAGGAAACTAATGTGCGAGCTAATTGTTTCGGTACAGAGACATAGGCAAGACAAGCACCATGTCACGGATTTTCAAAATGCCTGCGAGACGGCCGATCCTCGGAATAGCTGCGTAAATGAATGAGACCACGGGAGAAATGGAAACGTTCAGTCAAAACTCAGCATACGCATGGTACTGACAGGATTATCCATCACCTAGACATCTTCTGATTTTCTTTAACTGATAGCACCCGACAATCTTTCGCATTCTCCCCAGTTCAAGCATCTTCGCGACTACGAATTCTCCTTATGCGAGGGGTCGAATTCGTAAGGCGTAGAACTCGTGAATCAAACGGTCAGACTGACTGAAGGGCCAGGTTTGCACTCAACCAAGCTGCTGCTATAAGTTATCTGCGATCAAACGATGGCTACCAGCGATCGATCGAAACTTGACATACTATGGGAAGATTGCCAGTGGCTGGTCCAGGCTGGAAGACGTTTTCCGGGAATATACATTCATCACAGGCCTAGCACACTGAAAGAAATATGAACATATTTTCCGAAACATTCCAGTGCGCGCAGAGGTAATAGACTTGAAATAGAACTGAGAGGGAAGAGGCAGAATAGAATTTTGGTACAAGCAGGGGTGGAACTTGGTATCTCACGGTCACGGTACGGTTTCGGCCCGCTCACATTGGACCCGGTACTGAGGCCACTTCGTTGGAACTCGACTCCTCTGTCTCCCACACCATTCACTGGAGTACTAACGTTGTAGTAACGGAATGGTGATCATACTTGGCGAACGAGATCGTACTCTTGAACTCTGGTAAAACATTCTGTTCCAGAGATCCTGCTGTATTCAAATTTTCCCCGAATTGTCCCTGTTTTCAGCCGAAAACGTTTGCTACATGATATCCTTTCCTCCAGAACTTCTGTCGGTGATCTTGGGATCCTGAATGGCTGTTGAATCTATCTGGAAGCGTGCTGTTTTGTCTGTCGCGTTTGACGCCGACTTGCCCACCCCTAGTTTTCGCCAACCTCTCCCTTTCTCGATTTCACACCCAAACCTGGAATCGGAAATTCGCTAGATATCCTCATCTCTCCTTCTGGGGCACCCTCCTCGATATTTCGGGTAGGAACTTTGAAAAATTACAGATTCTGTCGTAATGTCGCTCCCTTCTCGATGACTACGCGACCTTGGAGCTCATATGGCTAATGTTAAATCACTGAAATTACACGGTGTGCCTCTCTAAAAAAAAAGATGGCAATTGAGGTCCTATGCCACTTTATGCAGCAGAAATCCTGAAAGATATGCAACCTGTCTTTCGAATAACTTGAAATTTTTCTAGGCTTATGTCGCCAATGGTCGAGCTGAAGAAACTCACTATCTGCAACATGGGGTCCTGCCTGCCTGATATCTGTCGCATACTTCAGGAGTAGTTGACCATCCTGGTCCAACTGATACTCCTGCGATTGACGATGTACTTGCCACGATCACGAAGAAAATGTCGACGATGACATCCCGCGGCTTCTTGGAGTTTCGGAAGAATGTGATGCCAACGGCCCATTGTTCTAGTATTAAATTAGTTTATGTCCAGCGAATTCCCTAAATATAAGATGCATTCTCAAGCTTTTCTTGCCTTTCGAACCCGCAATTGGGCATGCCGGCAAGTCCCGCGCCTTCCTTCTGTCGCTTGCCATGCATTAACCATGTTTCACTTATCTTAAAGCTACTACTTTCCGCCCATTATGCAACCAACCGATACCGAAGAGAAACCAGCGTCTTCACATCTTCATAGCGACATGGAAATGGCACAGTGGACCAGGAATACGGCCTTCTACTGGGAAACCAGTGTTTTTTTGGTGCGCAAACCTAAGCAAATATTTCTAAAGCATATAATAATGAGAATTTGGGAGAAAGGTTGAAGATGAACTGTTCCGCGTACCTAGATACCAGTTCATCAATCACTCAGACGCCAAAGCAATGTTCGCTCTCCCTCAGAAAAATGCGAACGTCGAAGGCAGCATCGATGACAACCCAATCCGCTTACAGGGTATCACCAAACTCGACTTCGAGCGATTGCTCAAGTATATGTATCCAGCGTGAGATTACCCACCACAAAATCCCTTCATCCTGTGTCTAATATGTTCTTCAAGGAATATCCCCCCCCGTTTTGACGAAACCACTAGAAGATTGGATATCAATTTTGAAGCTCTCGACAATGTGGTCCATGGCAGTTGTACGCAACGATGTCATTCCAAGGATTTCTGAGCGCCATCTTGAGATTGATGTGATAGAGAGAATAAGCCTCGGCAGAACGTACGACCTTCCCGTCTTGGTAACTTCAGGAGTAACAACGCTCGTTAACCAAGCCGGAGGTGTATCAGAAGGTCAAGCAGAAGCTCTTGGTTGGGAGACAGCTCTGCGCATTCAATGGATACGGGATAAACTAATGATGGATCGGCTAGGCCGTTCAACATTTGGGAAAAACCAAATTCGTACTGTTGCAGAGACTATCTTTCACGGAGAATGGTCATTTGCGCAGTTGCTAAAAAGAAATAGTCCGTCAGGCCTGTAAGATACGACGTCTCGGATTGGCTCGTACTTCATTAATTCGTTGTTGGTTCGTCGTATCTCTTCCTTCTTTTCTACTATCTACTTCATATTATCTAATTTAGGTGCGTGCGCGACAATTATGGACGCCGGTGATGCGAGAGTACATGTGTGGCTATCCCTCTTTCACTGTTTGTATCCAATTGGCATGAAATATGGTCTTTACCTTTCTGACCATTGCCTCACGAAAGTCATCAGTGGATGAAAGTGGTGTTTGTTTGACTCCTATGATGGGTGTCTGCACAATTACCCGCAACTTCGGACTACGTCTTACTTAAGTTCTGTCAGGAACTTAACCCGAGTGGTGTAATCACCCTCCCTCTTCTGAGGTGGAGAAAATGTGGTATATGGGAATGCAACCCTTGTGTTAGTCGACACTCAAGCAAAACCGCGTTAGCTTGGAGTCGGGAGATTTTTTCCCAAGTCTCAAGTGATTCGTCGACAGAAAGCAATTGTTGTGAGAGGCAGTGAAGGAAGCCTTTTCAGCTCGGAATTAGGCATAGAAGATAACAGCGCGAGCGATGTTGTCAGTTGTGGAGGGTCTACACAAGATGACAAAGGACTAGTTGGCAGTTATGGCTTTCAATTCAGGGTGTCCAACATCAAGAGACTAGTAGCAGAATTTAGACACGACATTCTAGATTGGTCGATAGAATTGGCATTACCAGTATTGAATCAGAGCCTATGATTCGATTTATCGTAAAACTCTAAGCGTCCACGAGACATTAAATTCGACATTCTGGCGGTAATCATGCCAACGACGTCTTGAAGCGTAGGGGGATTATCTGGCCAGGTCCACTGCCTCCCGAGCGTTGGCCCATCGCCACCACCCTCAAGACTGATTGATCCGAGGGTATCTTCACTCTTTAGAGCATGCCAATATAGACTTTCAGTCTCGACAACAAAATCGACCTGCCGGAGGGAGGGAAAGCTTGGACTAGAAAGAAGTACGTCGAGATTGGCCCAAACAGGGAGATCCTCATAGGATCGGAAGTCGTCAGGCATGTAAAATGCGAAGCCAATCACGATGCACATCTTCCAAAGGTTGGGGAATGCGATATGGTGAAGAAGACTTTCAATATCATCTAAACGAGAGGCTTCATTCGGTATGAGATAATGGGGAGACCGAATGTTTAAAGTTTCCAGTGCCGTGAAACTTTTCAAAGCCGCCGTCGCGATGAAATGGTCTGCGTATACGATAAGTGATATGACCATTCGCCGAAACACAAACACACTTACCTAACATGGGGTTGACTTTCCTAGGATTAGGGACAGATTCCCGGTGCATTTCAATGCCAAGATGGAGATGTTTGATACCAGCACCGACAGCACTGAGAAACATATCCACGGCGGAGGAAAGTTGAGGTGCTGCGAGTCCGATGTTTGTGGGTAAGCATTTCCAAAGAAAGGTGAGCTCAGTCAGATCGCTGGTGTCAAAGGTTTGCCCCGAAAGCCATGACAGCATATACAAGTGGTCCCCGGCAGTCTCGACCTCAAGACTCCTCAAACGTCTGGAAACGCTGTAGACATGGTCATGTAGTAAGGATGCAGTACTTTCGTGGGAGCGCTCCGAGTCCGAGTCGATTGTGGTGTCCGAGACGTTGAGGCTCCTCAAGTCGACCATAAGCGACATGAAATGTAACAGATCTTCCGGTCGCTTAAATGATACTCCATGCATCTCCAAGCGTTCCACTCGTGTCAAATGACAGAGAGTATCCAACTCCGGTTTGCTTAGGGAGTAAATATCCGACATGAGGAGTGATTTGACGTTTGAAAGCCGGCGTATAAGCTCAAGGGTGGCAGAGCCTTCAAGAAAAGGAGCCAGCACGAAGGATGGTGGGAATTGACGCCAGTCATGGCCCCATAGATCCAGGTGGTCACAAAGTTGGCGAGATGGGGATATGTAGAGAATTTCTGGTTCCAGGGAGCGCAATCGGATTCGAGGGACAGCTGAATTTGAGAAAAGAGAAAGGGCTGGGCCAGCGTGCGCCAGGTACGGCATACAAGGCAACACGCCGATAAGATGTCCTTGCCGTATCCTATACATTGCAAGATTTCTAGAATCAGTTCTGGAGGAACAGGCGTCATGGTCCTTCTTTGGACAATGGTGCTGTAGACCGAACAGCGAAATCAGAGATTGTTAGTGCTGACTCGTGATGGAGAGGCTTACCAGCTCACAAAAGAGCCTTATATTTTCAGGCAATCTTTATGTGCGCGATGAGGGGCCTTAGGCTGTCGAGGACACGAGCAGCGTACTTCGAAATGGCGGTTTTGGGTGACGCGACAGTGGCGTGAGAAAATAAATCGAGTCGGTTTCTAGTGCCGATAGCGGCACTGTAATTTTCACGCCTCTCACCATCTTCTATGGTGTTCACCTCCCCCACCTCCCCTGGCGAAGAATCTGGAATTTTTCGTGGTATGTTTGCCTGCTTGAGGGTTTATTGGTATTACGATCTCATGTTTTCATTTCAGGCTACGCCGACCTTGAATCAACCTCATGGCACCCTTTCCTCCCGAGCTTGTGTTGGAGACCCTGAGATACTTGACCAACGAATTTAGGGCATGCTGCCTTGTATGTCGTACTTGGCATCGGCTCGCGCAGCCCTTTGTCTTTTCCTCGCTCACCGTGTCTCTCGAATCGCGATGTTGGTCTTGAAATGGAAAATTCACCACATATCTTCATCTCGCCGGATATGTCACCCGACACCAGGTGTACGGTGCATACTCGGTAGAATTTGACACTGTGTGGTCGGATGAACCTCTGTCTCCCGAAATTGCCGAGACATTGAAGTTCGTGCGCCGGCTCCCAAACGTCAAAGACTTGGAAGTAGGGGACCTTTACTTGCCGAGCAAGAGGGTGATAGAGGTTCTGTACAATTTTAAGCACCTGGAGCGTTTGGAATTTTACGTCGTGGTGTTCAACGAACCAGGAGACTTGTTGGATCTTATGTCACAAACGGTCAATCTGAAGGACCTACGCATCGGAGGCATGTAAGTCAGCAGCAACCAGGGCCTGGTTGGCCCCGCACTCCATAACCACGGTGATGTTGCTCCAAAACGGCTAAGAAATCTCAAACTTCAAGACACAACTACAAGTCTATTTTTTCCCCTAGCTTTCGTCTCGATGATCTTACGGACCTCACCTTGACTTGGGAATGCTTCCCCTTTGAAATTCAATTTCCAACCACGCCTCGAATTTCTTCCTATCTCGATCCGTTTATTAAAACTGCAGGTGCTGCGATTAAACATCTACGGATTGAGATCGAATTCCTAAAAAACAACTTGTATTCTTACCTCAACTCCATGCAAAGTAAGTCAAACGACTTTGAACGGCAAATATTGATGAATATACACGTAGCACATTTCATCTCAACAGGAGCGTTGAATGGGTGTACATCGCTAGAAACCTTGGACTTCGATTCAATATATCCTCACTCCGAAAATGATGCCGCACATCTAGCTGACATTGAACGTCTTCTTAGTAGCGTCAAGTTTACAACCATTTGCAAGATACGTATCTCGATGAACTTCACCCTAAAAACTCCCGATCATCTCCCATTTTATCAAGAGCTCCCCTTCTGTACTAATCTCGATGGACTTCTTAGCAGTCCTTAATTTCCATTCTTCAACAACTCGAATTAGGCATTGAAGTACGAAGTAATGATTGGTATGAGCCGCGAGGGGAAAACTGATGAAGATGAAGATGTTCCTGATATTGGCTTTCACCCGCCGTCTATGGACAATGTTATCGCCATGATCGTGGATAAAATGTCAAAACTGAGGTCTCGGCGACTTCTGACGTTTCGTCCTGCACCTGCTGTGACCAGCGTGTAGCAGGTAGTGCATCGGAGAACTGCAATGCATGTTATTCAATTTCTATCTGATGATCATCGTTGAATTCTGGACTCTGTATAATCGTAAGACCGGTTTAGCGTGCAACAGGTATTCTTCCCCCCCTGTTGTCGTTTCTGGATATAGTGGCAAGGCCCTCTGAGCCAATTACATGTCAGGTTTGTCCATCGATCAGGCTCATCCGCTTATTCTTGACTATAAATGACGACAATACTTCTACACAAGACAATCGCATCAGTTGTAAGCTATGAAAGAGCTGCATTGGTCTGACGTTGTTGGTGTGATAAGCATGACAGCAGAAAAGGGTTGACACGAGGAGAGAAGTTCACACGCTATAGGCGCCAGGCAACGAGGTTATCTTCTTTCTATCCCGGACATCGAAGATGCCAACAGCGAACATGTATGGACGACCTTTACCCATTGAGGAGTTGTTGCAAAATGTAAATTCTGTGATACCTCGCAGGCCTGGAACCTCGTGGGCCAGGAGCAAAGATTTCTACTGGGATATCAGTGTCTTCCTTGTAAGTCCAAATTTCTATACCATATGGCTATGCGCTGAAGAGGCAGGACCTTATAAGGTCCAAGATGTATTATTCCGTGTGCCAACACATCAATTCATCGAGAAATTGGAGACGTTCAGAGCCATGTTCACGTTGCCGCATACCAAAACTGACACCGTCGAAGGCATTTCCGACAATAAACCCATCCATCTGTAAGGTATCAGTAAAGTTGATTTTGAGCGACTACTCAAATTCATGTACCCTCAGTAAGACCTCCGCTGATTTGATTATAGTTGATAAATTGATGGATAATTTAGGGATGGGTCATCCCCAAGGGAGATATCACACAAGGAATGGATATCAATCTTAAATCTGTCGACGATGTGGGAAATGACAGAAATATGCAACACTGCTATGTCAGACCTCCTGGATCATCAACTGAAGATTGATGCGATAGAGCAAATTTCCCTGGGCCAAGAGTATGATGTACCAGCTCTGGTGACTTCTGGAATTGTTAGTCTGGCCAACCAGAAGGGAGGACTCTCAGAAGAGCAGATGTCAGTTCTTGGTTCGAAGATGGCACTGCATATACAAAATATACGGATTAAGCTGCTAGAGAACAGGAGTGCGTCGTCTGTGTTTTCAGAAAGTGCCGTTCGCGCTGTGGCCAGAGATGTATTTCTTGGGGAGCGGTCTTTTTTGGAGCCAGTGAAAGATGTAGAGGGATTTGAAGCAACCTGGACATGGCCACCATGAAAAATTAGTTACATATGATTACAACTACTTGCATGAGTTGTAACAGTGTACTAGTCGGTGTGGGCCAGCTCATATGAGTGGCAGATCTGAGTCCTATGTTTTCTTCTTCTTTCCACCTATGGCTTGTACAGACTGACCATTCGTACTATACTATTTCTGACTTTGCAATACACACCTGCCGTCAACTTGGCAATATGATCTTTACTCAGGTTCACAGAATCGCACACCATCCAGTCCTTGACAATGATGATTCACTCAGTCCACTTCATGGCATGACTACTGGATCCAGCATGATCTTGTTCATGCATGCCAGGCCATCCAACAAGCTGTGCTCAGGCTCTGCTCCCAAAAACCATCCAAAGAACCTGGGACCACACTCTTCAACATGATGCTCAGATGAGTGATGCTGACAGTTAGAAGAAAGGGGAACAACTGACCCATGTATATTACATATGTCAACTTTGAATTTGTGTTGGTTAACTGTTCCTGTCCTCTTGCTTCTATGGAGCTGTATAAACAATGACATCTGTTAAAACAAACCATCAGCTACCACAAGATTTGTATTCGCTCATGGTACACAGCCAGACCAAACTTCTGGAGTCAAACTTTTCATCCTTGCATGTTATCAGACTCACAAGGTCTTGCCAAAGTGTCTCTCCAATGTACTGGCAAACCAAGTCTACTCCGAATAAACAAGCAGTAATTCTCTCTTAGCCCTCTCTCTGGATTCCCAAAAATCAGCACGTACATGGCTGTCACTGAAACCCTTTTTGTTAGTCCTAGAGATAGAGATCGGAGGAAAGCACTGTACTGAGGGGGTGAGCAGGTGTTTGGAGGTGTTTGATAGCAGCTTCAAGGTCAGTGGCGATGCTAACCAGACAGATGAGAGACAGCATAATTGCCCATATGAATGTGATACTCTTCACCATGATCTCCCAGCTATGGCGCCAGCATTAAGAGACTTTGTTGAACTTTGTGACTGTGCAAGGGTGACAGCTGAGGTGGCACTCATGCTTGTGCATTCCATGAGTGATGTAATACTCACTTGGGAGAGTGAGTTCAGCTGCAAACATGAAAGAGATATGGACTTGGCAGGCAAAAGCGACGTTGACTGAGAAAGTGAAATCGTCACTGACTAGAAAAGCGATGGGGGATCTGGGGTGGGATCGAGGTGAGTTTGGGGAAGTGATGTAGACAGTTTGATTGAAGTCTGAGACTGACATTGACTGGGAAAGTCGGAACTACACACCTGACAGATACATCATTGCCAAACCTCAAATCTTCCAAGCGAGAGATATAGTGGAGGCCCAGTGTTCCATGGCATTCCTGAAAGGCAATAACGGCATGGCAAGGTTGGAAGCAGTACTGAGAGCAGTTGCAACTACAATCACTCAATGAGAAGTGGCCAGTGAGGTGTATACAAAGGCCATTTATCTTTAAACCACAGCAAGCAAGTTCTGACAGGAAAATGCAACAGACCAGCTGAGCCCTGCTGTGGTGAGGATAAAAAGGAAGATTGGCCTTGGCAATGACACATACAACAATGATTGTGAGAGCACAGAGGATGAACAAATGAACAAATGGTGAGGACAAGATGGCAAGTTAGATGAAGTGCAGAGCCAGAGTTGGCAGACACTGGGAGTTAGACATAAGAAAAGATATATTCATAGCAAAAACAGATACAGCAGTGAATGATAATAAGAGTAAAAATTGCAGTGCACTGACATCATATGATATTGTAAAGTGCAACCAGCCATTCACATAGGAAAAGGCTACCAGCTGATATACCAGTGGAATGGAGGGATGATGAAGCAGGCAACAGCAAACTTGAGTAATTAGGTCAATGTGGAAGAGGCAACAGTGAGGCAGAGTAAAGCCAGAGGGAGAGAAAGATGCAGACAATGGGGGTGAAGACATGGACAAAAGCCGACCACCAGTAGAAAAGCCTAACCTCAGCAAGTATTACTGTACAGTCATTTGGTGGAGTGGTTAATCTGCATGTCCATTTCTGGTGGGCTGCTGGTTCAACCCTCCATTGGTGCACAATGCTCAGTCCTTGTAAAAGAGTGTTAGGTAACTGATCTTGCTTGGAAAGAAATTTTGCTTTTAGATCTCTTCACTGCTTATAAGCCCTTGTATGTCACCCCAGCACTTGTATTCACTGTGATGATTATAATTGATTGCAAGGCTTATTAACAACGTCTTACCCTAACCTCTCTGTACAGATGTCATCAATGAACGTGATATTTTCCTATGGCCTGAATGGAACACATCCTTTTCCGAACCGTCATTCAGGGAAACATGTCTTTTCATGATGGTGTCTCAATAGCCTCTATACTTGATGGTGTCAACGTAAAAGACATTGTCACCTTGTTAAAAGCTCCAAAACCAACTTCGCATGAAACATTGTGTCCTCGCATGTAATTTGAACCATGTAACATCCGTGATACTGTTGCCCAGGTGTACAGTTGAAAACTGCACTGTAAACTGTAATGCAAGGTATTGTAGTCGTCAACTGATGACTGCTAGTGCAGTGATCGAAACTGTGATGAGTCACATTCAGTAAATTGGGCCAGCATCAAATCTTGTCGAAGACTCAAACCCTTCTCTCCAGGAAAAGACGATTGTGTCATGCTGGCTGGTGCTGTGATGGGCTCAAACTGTCTTTTCGGATTGGGCAGCCTGCATTTGTCTTTGCAGACATGATGTGGCACTATGGCGCTGCCAACCAGCTTGCCACCTCTTGTTGCACTGCTGCCTCAGAGGTGGCATCCAAGCTATGGCAAAGCCTGTCATTCTCTCACAGTGCATGGTACTAATGATTCTTGTACTTTACTTGCTCAATCCACTCCTCATTTATCTTCAGCTTCTGTTCCCATTGTCAGGTTTTGTACTCATCTCTAATTTTATTTTGCCTTTCTCTTCTGTTTCATTGTTGTTGCCTCCTAATTGACCGATCAACATTGTAGTGCTGTTTCAGATTACCACAATGACAGTGTCATCATTGCTCTAGCTGACTTTCTGAGGGCACTGCCTGGATTTTTCACTGGCTGGAACCTCGCTATCATTGCTGCTGCTGTTCTTTTGCTATTGTATGTTGGAATCTTGGGTTCAATGGCTATTGTATGCACCATGTATGATGATGCTCGTCGGACCATCCCCAACACAGACAATGAGCTCCCATTCCTGACTTGAGATTATCAGCTGGATAAAGATGGGTTCTATGTCATGGAGTATCATGACTTGTGAGTCCTCGTCCTTAATATTCTGTTCATGGATTTGACTGAATCATATCCCAGGAAAGTGGCCAGTGTCGGCGCTCTTCAACATCACTGCAAGAACTTCAAGCTCACCTATTCCAGACTTCACAAGAAGGAGCTGGTCGAGAAGCTGACAGCTTTTAGCTTATTAGGGCAGATGGGCTGGAAAGAGCAGTGAGTATTCCTCTTATTTGAATGGCTGCATGTCCTTTAACCTTTTCGTTATTTCAGCATTTCACCAGGTGCACGACGAACTCACATCGGCCCATGTACAGAGCCCAAGAAGACAAAAGTAGCAACACATCATGATGCTCTATTTGGTGGTGACAGTGTTAGACCCGAACCTCACGTGATCCAAACAGGAGTAAACTTGGGCTGTCTCGTGTTCGGACAGTCACCTGAGAGTCTCGGATAGTTCAGATATAAGTGAAGGAGTCGGACTAAGTCCTTAGTCGAGCGAGTTAAGAGGGAAGTTCGGTATTAATAAACTTTAGCTCGAAGCTGGGGTAATACAGTGAGAGCTACCTACTTATATACTAAAACTGTGGCACTAATAATAGCTACAACATATGAAGACAATACGGTTGTCGTGCTGGATGCACGAGCCGTAGTCATTAACTACTTGGCCTAAGCCGTCCGATTCTGGTATGGTCACGTGGGGTCGGGGATAACTCGGTCTCCTGATAATTAAGAGAGAAAATGAATAGGTGCGAGAAATCGTAACATTACCCTCTCGTTAAGGCAGTTGTCCCGACTGCCATTAGGGCTCCGGCATTTCTTCTAGTTCTTCCTGTAATGCTCTCCAATAGTCCTGAATATATTCTATCCATGCCTCTCCGTCTGGGTTTTGAACTTGAATTCTTTTTCCGTCGTTTCGTTCAACTGTGTAAAAGTAATTCCATGTCCCGTTTCCGATTTCCTTATATTTGTGTCCCATGATTTCTTTTATCGCTTTCGGGTTTACGATGACTTCGGCTGTTACTGCTCTTCCATGTTCTGCTTGGCTCTGTTGGTAGTCCTCTATTGCTTCTTGGGCGTTCTCCATGTCTTCTTCCGTTACCCAATCATTGTGTTCCCTTGTCCAGCCCGTCCATTTCACGAAGTAGTCTGTTACTAGTCGAGAAGGTTGGCCCTTCTTCCCTCTTACCCTTCGGGTTCGAGTATCGAGGACTTCTTCGACTTTGTATTGTTCTTCATCTTCGATGAGGTCTGGTGGTGGCGGTGGCGGTAGTTCCTGATTGGGGAATGCAGGTGGTGTGTATGGAGTTAGGAGTTTTTCATTGAAGCGGGGATGAATGCGCCAATGAGGGGGAAGTTTGAGTTTATAGGCGGAGGCGCCTGCTTTCTCGAGGATTCAGAATGGGCCTACTCGTTTGTCATCAAGTTTCTTCTTTGGCCATGGGAGATGTAGGTTCGTAGTGTTGAGCCATACCAAGTCATCCTTTTTGTATGCTACTGCTTTGCCCTTTCGCTTGTCGTATTGGGTCTTCATTTTAGCAGCAGCCTCTTGGAGGACTTGTTCGCATAGCTTGTGGATCTTTTGCATTTGCGACGCAAAGTTTCCGGCAGCCAGATTGGTGAAGGGACTACAGCGTTCAGTTTCGGGGATGACTCGGGGGTTGAGTCCATAGACGGTGAAGAAGGGGCTTTGGCCCATAGCGGAGTGTTTTCGATTATTGTGGGCGAATGCTGCCAGGGCGAGCCATTTGTGCCAGTCATCTTGTTGATATCTAGTGAATATCCGTAGGTATTTCTCGATTTCCTGATTTACTCTTTCGGTTTGTCCATCAGTCTGAGGATGAAAGGCGGTGGATGCATTGGGGGTGATTTGGAGAATTTGGTAGAGGTCTGTCATGAACTTGGAAACGAATTGGGGGCCTCTGTCTGAGATTACGGTTCTTGGCATGCTGTGAATGGCGAAGACTTTGTCGCGGAATATCTTGGCGGTTCCTTCTGATGTAAGAGTTCCATTGCATGCTACTGGAATGATTTCTTTTGAAAATCTATCTACTATGACTAAGATGGCGTCGTATCCGCCAGATTCTTTAAGACCGGTGATCAGGTCGACAGAGATATGGGTCCATGGTTCTGATGGGACCGCGTTGGGATGAAGGGGTGCTTTTCGCGCCTGAGTATTGGACTTGACTCGTTGGCATGTTTCGCATCCTTTTACATATCTTTCGACGGTTTGCTTGATCTTTGGCCACCAATATTCTCTTTGGACGAGTTCATTGGTCTTATCAATGCCTGGGTGTCCGGCAGTGAGGTGATCGTGAGACATGGCAATTATCTCTCCTCTAAGCTTCTCGTCTCAGGGTACATAGATTCTTCTGGTGAGCATCAGGAGTCCTTTCTCCATTGTGATGCCTCGTTCGTGGTTTAGGGAATCAGAGATTCCTCGATCCCACTTGTCGGTGCTCTCGGTAGCACGCTTGATTTTCGAGTGAATGCTGGATGTTGTGGGCATGATCATTGCTCGGAAATGTTCAGGTTTGAGGACTATGATTTCATCGTTGTCTTCTTTTCCTTGGTCGTGATCATCCCGACGGGATAGGAGGTTGGCTTTTCGGTTTGCCGTGCCGGGCTTGTGATGTAGGGAGAAGTGGTATTCGGCGAGTTCGGTAACCCAATGGGCTTGGCGACGACTGAGTTTTTGGGGCTTGCGGAAATATTGAAGGTTTTGATGGTCTGTCCATACTTCGAAGTCGATGGCAGCCCCCATCAGGTAATGTCTCCATTCGGTGAGAGCGAGCATTATGGCGAGGAGTTCCTTGTCGTATATCTCATAGTTCCTTTCTGTCGTCGTTAACGACTTTGAGAGGAAGGCTACGGGTCTCCATTTACCATCCTGCTGTTGGCTTAGTACTGCGCCAATGGCTCCTTCACTTGAGTCTGCTTCTACTCTGAACTTTCCATCTTCCTTGGGCAGGGCTAGGATGACGTCTTCTGCCATTTGCTTCTTCAACTGTTGGAACGCTTGATTTTGGGCGGCGCCCCAGTTCCAAGGGGCGTTCCCAGTGAGTTGAGTCATTGGTTGTACTATTTTGGAGTAGTTCTTTATGAACTTTCGGTAGAAATTCGTAAAGCCTAGAAAGCTTTGTAATTCTTTCTTTTTGGTGGGAGTGGGCCACTCCATGATTCCCTTGACTTTGATGGGGTCCATTCTGACCGACCCTTCACTGATGATGACGCCCAAATACTCCGTTTCTAGGACTTCAAACTTGCACTTCTTGGCTTTGAGGAACAGCTTGTGTTCCCGTAGGTGTCGGAGTACTCATCGGACTATCTGTCGATGTTCTTGGAGGTTCTTTGAGAATATGAGGATGTCATCAAGGTATATGGTTACTTTTCCCTCGGCGATCATGTCATGGAAGATGTCATTCATCATCCATTGGAACGTGGCTGGGGAGTTTGTGAGTCCAAAGAACATGACTGTTGGTTCAAACAGTCCTCGATTGGTGCAGAAGGCAGCTTTGTACTCATCGCCTTCTTTTATGCGTACATTGTTATATCCCCAGCATACGTCTAGCTTGGTGAAATATTTGGCTCCTCGGAGTTTGTCCATGAGCTCCAAAATGAGCGGTAGGGGGTATCGATTCTTGATAGTCATTTCATTGAGTTTTCGGTAATCTTGGACTGGTTGGAGGGTGCCATCTTTCTTTTTGACGAAGAAGAATGGGGATGCGAATGGGGATTTGGATGGTCTGATTTGTCCAGTGGACAGGTTTTTGTCCAAGAATTTGTCAAGTTCTTCCTGTTCGTTCCTGTTCAGGGGGTACACTTTACAATCGAGGGTATTGCTGGCGTTAGGGACGAGTTCGATTGCATGGTCCCAGGGTTTTTGGTTGGGGAGTTCGTCGAAATTGTCTTTTGAGAACAGATCTTGGAAATCCCGATAGTCAGGTGGTACCATCTCTTTGAAACTCTTCTTTGGTTTCCCTTCGCTCGCTTTCGCAGCTAGGTCATTGGCATGATGCACTGCTCTGATTTCTATTTCCTTGGTCATGTCTACTGCTAATATAGTATCTCCTTCTTCTAATTCTTCATTCCATCTGTCTTCCGGGTCTGCGTCTGGTAGGGTGAACGGCTGTTTCTGACATTGGCACCGTCCGAATATGATTTTCTGAGTTTTCCAATTGATGACTGGATTATGGCGTATTAGCCAGTCGTGGCCTAGGAATACTCTCCTTGTGCCTAAGTCTGTGACCGCCAGGTCGATTCGTTCAGAGTGTCCTCCGATGGTCATTCAGAGTTCAACAAAGTGAGTGACTTCACCGGCTTTGTTTCGTGTTGTTAGGCCCGAGCACCACGAGGTCCAAACAGATATAAACTTAGGGCTGTCTCGCATTCGGACAATCACCCAAAGAGTTATCGTGGAGTTTAGACGTGGGCTGGATCCTTTGGGTTAACTTTTCGGCGAGCAAGTCAACGAGGATAGTTTGGTGTAGATAAACTTTAGCTCGAAGCTGGAGTATACTACAGCAAGAGCTACTACTTATATACTGAAACGACTAGACTAAAACGATAGTTCCGGATGTCAATAGAAGTCCATTACTAAGCGGAATCCGGGACAAATGAGTAAGCAAGATCACATAACGTGTGAAGAAGAACGAAAAGGTGAGGAAAAGTGAATAAATCGTAACATTACCCTCTCGTTAAGGCAGTCGTCCCGACTGCCATTATGTTAGGTCGGGATCGGGTGGTTCTTCTAGTAGTGAGAGGCGGTATTTTTCCCAGTATGGTTCAAGCAGGTATCTCCACTTCTTTTCATCAGGGTTTTTGACCCAGAATCTCCTCCCGTCGGCATGTTGGACTTGGTACAGGACTGTTCCGTCTTTCTGGTAGTGGTCGTCCAGAATTACTACAGCGACTTTCTGTTCCTTTGTACTTATAGCTCGGATTACTGTGGTCCGTTGTGTCCGTTCTACCTCCTTTTCGTAGTCTTTGATTGCGTCTTGCGCGTGTTCCATATCTTCTGTTGTTACCCATGAGTTGTGTTCCCTTGTCCACCCCTTCCATTTGACGAAGTAGTCGGTAGTGAGGCCTGATTTCTGCCCCTTTTTGGCGCGTACTCGCCTTGTTCGGGCATCCAATACCTCCTCGACTTCATATTCCTCTTCATCTTCGATGAGATCAGGTGGTGGCGCAGGTGGTTGTTCTTGGTTGGGGAACGCAGGTGGGACATAGGGTGTCAGCAGTTTTTTGTTAAACCGGGGGTGAATTCTCCAATGGGGCGGTAGTTTGAGTTTGTACGCCGAGGCGCCCGATTTTTCGAGTATGAGGAATGGTCCAACCCTTTTGTCATCTAATGACTTTCGGGGTCGTGGCAGTCACAGGTTGGTTGTGTCTAGCCAAACGCGGTCCCCTATCTGGTAATCTTTTGAGGATTGCCTTCGCTTGTCGTACTGTGCTTTCATTTTACCTGCCGCTTCTTCGAGGGCTGCTTTAGCCTTCTTATGTATTTCGAGTAGGGTGATGGAGAAGTCTTTCGCTGCTGGATTCAAGAAGGCGGTGGTGCGTATTGAGTCTGGGAGCGTTCGAGGATGCAGGCCATAGTTCGTGAAAAAGGGGCTTTGTCCGGTGGCGGAGTGGACTCGGTTGTTGTGGGCGAATGCTGTGAGTGCTAGCCATTCGCTCCAATCCTTTTGACGATAGTCGGTGAAGATTTTCAGGTACTTTTTGACTTCCTGATTTGCCTGTTCTGTTTGACCATCAGTCTGAGGGTGATAGGCGGTGGAGGCATTAGGGGTAATCGACAGAAGTCGATACAGTTCGGTCATGAATTTCGAGACGAATTGTGGGCCACGGTCCGAGATGACCACTTGCGGCATCCCATGTCTGGTGTAGACTTGGTCTCGGAGTATCCTGGCCCACCCTTTGGATGATAGGGTGACGTCGCATGCAATGGGAATGATCTCCTTCAAGAATCGGTCTACAATTACAAGAATGGCGTCGTACCCGTTTGATTCTTCGAGGCCGGTAATCATGTCCACGGAGATATGGGTCCAAGGTGCAGAAGGGATTTCGTTGGGGTGTAAGGGGTTTGCTTTTGCCTGCGTATTGGTCTTTATTCTTTGGCATGTCTTGCACCCTTTTACATATCTTTCTATGGTTTGTCGGTCCTTGGGCCACCAGAAGTCGCGCTCGACTAGTTCCCATGTTTTGGCGATACCTGGGTGACCTGCGGTGAGGTGGTCATGATATTGAGCAATGATTTCTCCTCGGAGTCTGTCGTCACGGGGTACGTAGATCCTCCCATCGTAGTAGAGAATTCCTTCCTCCTGGGTGACCCCTTGTTCATGGTTTAAGGAGTCGGCGATCCCCTGGTCCCATTTTCCTTGGTCGCGGCTGGCTTCTCTGACTCGTTGGTGAGTTTCCGTCATCGTGGGCATGACCATGGCTCGGAAGTGTTCGGGTTGGAGTACGACGATATCATCGTTGTCCTCCTTCCCTTGGTCATGGTCGTCCCTTCGACTTAGGAGGTCAGCCTTTCGATTCGCCGCCCCTGGTTTGTGATGGAGTGTGAAGTGATACTCCGCCAATTCGGTCACCCATCGAGCTTGTCGCCTATTGAGTTTCTGGGGTTTCCGGAAATATTGGAGGTTTTGATGGTCGGTCCATATTTCGAAATCCTCCGCGGCTCCCATGAGGTAGTGCCTCCATTCCGACAGGGCGAGCATGATCGCTAATAACTCCTTGTCGTAAATCTCATAGTTGCGCTCGGTGGTAGTAAGGGATTTAGAGAGAAAGGCGACTGGTCTCCATTTCCCGTCCTGTTCTTGACTTAGGACGGCCCCAATCACTCCCTCGCTTGAATCGGCCTCCACTCGGAATTTGCCTCGTTCGTGTGGTAGGGTAAGGACGACGTCTTTGGCCATTTGGTCCTTGAGGCGTTGGAAGGCTTGGTTCTGCGCCGCTCCCCAGGTCCAGGGGGATTTACTGGTTAGCTGAGTGAGGGGTCGGACTATCTTGGAATAGTCCTTGATGAACTTCCGATAAAAATTGGTGAAGCCTAAGAAGGATTGTAACTCCTTTTTCTTCATTGGCGTGGGCCACTCCGCTATCCCTTTTACTTTTACTGGGTCCATCCGTACTGCTCCTTCGCTGATGATGACTCCCAAGTATTCCGTCTCTAATACTTCGAACTCGCACTTCTCTGCCTTGAGGAAGAGTTTATGTTCCCGCAGTCGTCGGAGTACGCGCCGAACAAGGTGACGGTGTTCTTCAAGATCCTTGGAAAAGATTAGGATGTCGTCGAGGTAAATGGTAACCTTCCCCTCGCTTATCAAGTCATGGAAGATGTCATTCATCATCCACTGGAAGGTCGCGGGCGAGTTGGTTAGTCCGAAGAACATGACTGTGGGTTCGAAGAGTCCCCGATTGGTCCTGAACGCCGCCTTTGCCTCATCCCCCTTTTTAATCCGAACGTTGTTGTATCCCCATCGAACGTCAAGCTTGGTAAAGTATTTGGCCCCCTGTAGTTTGTCCATGAGCTCGGAAATGAGGGGGAGTGGATAACGGTTCTTGATGGTCATCTCGTTAAGCTTCCGATAATCCTGGATGGGATGAAGAGATCCATCCTTCTTTTTAACAAAGAAGAATGGTGACGCAAATGGTGATTTAGATGGACGGATTCGGCCACTGGCGAGGTTTTCATCCAGGAACTTATCCAACTCCTCCTGTTCGTTCCGATTGAGAGGATACACCTTGCAGTCAAGGGTATTTTGGGCGTTGGGGACCAATTTGATCGCATGGTCCCACGGTTTGCGGTCAGGGAGTTCATCAAAGTTCTCCTTAGAGAATAGGTCACGGAATTCATGATACCAAGTCGGGACTAGCTCTTCGAAGGATTGTTTGGGCTTTCCTTCGGCGGCCTTGGTGGCCAGGTCGTTGGCGTGATGTACGGCCTGGATCTCCATGGCTTCCTGGGCGTCGACGGCTAGGATGGTCTCCCCTTCTTCCAACTCCTCGTCCCAGCAATCTTCCGGGTCGGTATCGGGAAGGGGGAATGGGTTTTTCCGGCACTGACATTGTCCGAAAAGAATCTGTCCTGTGACCCAGTTGATGATGGGGTTATGCCGCTTAAGCCAGTCATGTCCCAGGAATAGGTCTCCCTTGCCTAATTCAGTCACAGCAAGATCGATCCGCTCGGCGTGATCCCCTAGGGACATTCGGAGTTCTATGAACTCCGTGATCTCTCCTGCTTGATTTCGAGTCCCGTCGGCATTATACACTGGTATGGGAGAGGGCGCCGGGTAGGTTTGAAGACCGTGGCGCTCTACGTACTTCCGACTAATAGAACTCCCAGTACAGCCGCTGTCTACAAGGGCGTGGGCTTTCAGGGTTTGTCGATCCGCCAGTGTTTCCAACTGGGCGTCGACTAGCAATTCCCTGCTCCCATCTGTTCGGGCTCGCCTCAGGTAGCATATTGGTTTTTGGAGTTCGTATAGTCATTCTCTTGCGGGTTCTCCCCCTAGCTGGAGGTGTTGTATCGCCTCTTCATCCACCTCTCCTTCCCTCCCCTTGTGTACCCAAAGATAGAGGGCCGCCAATGCCTCCGAATCGGTCCGCGCTTCCTGAATAGCCTGAAGAGTCCAGTCGGGACCAAAGGGCTTAAACCAGGTATTCTTCGGGGGCGAAGCGCGTTCCGTGGTGTTTTCGGGCATGGGTGGTCGTGTCTTTAGTTGAGAGATACGGTAGGAAGTGTCGTCGTCGTCGTCGGGTACTTCTTCGATAGTGACTCGCGGCAGGCGGGGCGTCTCTCGCCGAGTTCGGCCCGCTTGATCCTTGTGGGCGATTGAGTTTTTGTCGACCGGAGGTCTTCGCCGCTCTTCACCCTCTTCTGGGTCCTTCGTGGGGTCTCCCTTGGGTTTCTCTTGGGTGAGGCCGCCCTCAACTTCGGCCTTCCTCTGGGCCTCGTCGCGTGGTATGGCGGCTCCGGGATCCTCCTTGGTCGGGGTTCCTGCCTGGGGCGCAGCCCGCTTGGTGGCGACGGGGGCGTCATGTGTCTTGTGCCATAAGGACGTTCTAACACCTCCAGAGGACACCTTCTCCGTGGTCAAGTTAGGTGCGTCCCCAGGTCTTACGGTTTCATAGCTAGAAAGTGGGGCCCGAGGGGTGGAGGGGAGTCGGACAAGGTATTTATATGATGTTTCAAACTCTGATGTCGGAGTTTGCTGCAATTCTTTCGGGGGTTGTGCGCTCGGAGAAGTAGAAGCTGGTATATTTGAATGCGTGTGATAAGTCGTACGTAAAGTATTGTTACAAGAGGACCGGCTAGCCGAGTCCGAGCGCGTGACAGATGGAATAATTGTTCTGGCCAAGCAAGTGGAATCGCTCACTTGTCGGCCTCCCCTTTTACCTCTTCAACCCCTGATGTCGAGGGCATCTTCTCCTTGGTCGTTTCTTTCTCTGTTTTGATCTGTTCGTCGAGCATGGCGCGTAGCTGCTCCGACGTATAGGTATACCTCCTGGTTTTCGCGTCTCGTGGTCGCTTCGGGGCTCGGCAATCCTTGGCCAAATGCCCCTTCTTTCCACAGTTATAGCATCTCTTCTCCTGGCGCATCCGATTGATGTCCATGGGTTCTCCTGCTCCTTCGTACGTGGTCCATCCTCCGGCGTTTGCAGCCGGCTTATTCCCGCCCGAACTTGTCGTGCCACTAGTTTTCTGACTAGTACTAGCAGCGGGGGTTTTCTGTTTTGGCGGAGGATCACTTCGATAGTGGATTCGATCGAAGGCGGCCTTCTTGGCACGCTCGTCGTACATGGTGCAGACTCTCTGTTTCCACTGCCAGTAGTAGACGGGGACGAACATGCCGAGATCGGAAATGAACTGGGTATAATCATTGGGGAGCCCTTGGCGAATTGCTTGGACCAGCGCTGATCGCGGTCCATCGTCATGTTGGAGTCCGGCTAGCATTGCCAAGTGTTGTAGGTGCTGGAAGTACTGGGTAGCCGTACCATTGCCCATACGTAGCTCCATCATTTTTTGTTCGTGCTTCTCTTGGATGGCTGGGTCTGAGAACTGTTTTCGGAAGGCTTCGACCCACTCTTCCCATAGTCCATACCAATGTCGATTCTTGCTCTTGGAGAAGAACTCGACCCGAAAATAGACCCACCAGGTCTTGGGTCCTTCTTCCAGGTGTGATGCGGCGTAATTGATCATCATAGGGCTAGTGATTATAAAGCGGGAGAAGGTTTCAAAGTACTGGAGGCAATCTCCGATGAATCGGTCGACGTCCTCATGCTTCCCATTGAAGTATTTGGTGGGGGCTATGAGGGTTGGTTTAATGCTGTAGTAGGGGTGATCGTCTCGTAGGGCGCCTGTAGGCCAATCAGGGGGGTCGGGAGGTAGGTCTCTGGGAGGTGGCTGCGGGAGTGACCATCGGTCTGTGTGATCCCCTGGGGATCCTCGGTGAACGGGAGGTGGGGGTGGTGGTTTCGCTTGCGGGGCCGTGAAGCCCCACCGCTTGTCCATCCATTCGAGGAGGGCTTGGGCATCCCTCATGTTTGAGTGGATGTCCCTGACTGTCTTCTCGGCTTCCGCCCTTCGCTGTTCTTCGGTCATTGCTTCCTCCATCGCCTTACCTAAACCCGGAGGTGGAGGGCCTATTCCTGGGTGGGCCCCTAGATCGGTGTCAGGATCCTCTTCCATCTCGTCTTCTCTCTCCTTTCCTCGCGCTCTTTCTGATGGCCCTGCTTCTGCCCCTCCACTTCCGGCGAGGAGTCGACTACTTCCCTGCCACTGAGATCCTGGTTGTCGATAATTAATCCAGGGTGGCGTGTCGGGAAGTGGCCTAGTCTGATTCTCCCAGCTCTCCGGGTTCCATTCGGTCCTGGGATCTTTCCCAGTCTTCCCGTAGCTGTCGTAGGTCTCGCTCCAGGGCTCTGTGCTCCTCCTCGGTCCTTCGTCGAAGGTGGGCAATCCTTCTGCCTGGTAGGGGTCCTTCAATCCTTCAAGCCAATAGTTGGCGTTCGGTGAGGTCCTCGTCTTGGAGTCTCTCCCTGTCCCAGTATTCTCCCATGGAGAGCTGATCTCCTCCCCTTGCTCGTATATCCTGGGCTCTCCTGTCCCAGGCCCTGGACCGGTACCTTCCCAGTACGGGTCTGTCCTGGTCTCGGAGTATCGGCCACTCCCTGTCTGGTCCATTGCCATTAAAAGGGTCGTGGGCAATGCTCCAGAGGAGGAGGGTCTGTTCGGAGACCAGTATCCCTGGGGCAGTGTCGGGATCGTCTCGATCTTGTCGGTGAAGATAGTGGTCTGCAGGTTCCCCCTCCATTGGGCTTCTGAACTGGAAGACATTCCTCCCGACCAAGCGGATTCGAAGCCGCGACTGTCGGTAGTAGTTGGCGACGCGGGTGGTCATGGTCGGACTGTTCTCCCGGGTTTGGGGGAACGACATATGAGTCGTTTGCTCTGATGGGAAGCCCCTCTGATATGAGGAGGTGGCCAGGCCATGAATTTGGTACGAGGGGTTCGGAGTAGGGGATGGGTTGTCCCGTGTCAGCGGCCCCGTCGAGGATGGTCTCAGTCTGGTGGGCCTGCCAAAGGGGTCCGGTAGTGATTCGGTTTGGGGTAATGGTGCGGGTGTCGTTCTCAGATAAGCGGGTAGTTGTGGTGTCGGTTGGGCTATCGGGCCTAGGTACATGCCTTGTTCCCTGTGTCGACCAACGCGTTGGCTCAATGTGGACCCCTGGGTCAAGGTCTGCGATGTCGAGCTCAAGGTCCTTGCCATCGGTGCTGGTACTGGAATCTGTAAGGGCGTGCCGAGTTCCAGAAGGTCCAGCAACGGGGGGGATGACGACATTCTCGGGGGTGGCGGGTCTTGCAGTAAGACTTCTAAGGCTCGGTTGCTGCCTTGCAACCGGGCTAACTGGTGGAGTATAGAAGGGGTCGCCTCCCCCGATGTGTTGGGGGTAGTTGGTCGGGATGTAGTGGCTCGGAACGGGTTGTTGCTCTTCCACCTGCGTCTGCCTCTGCCTTCCATGGCTATGGCTTTCTATCCACCGGCCCACACTGTTTTGTTGCCAGTAGCAGACGATCAAGAGGACAATAAGGGTGACAATCACAAAGGCGACTGCTCCTCCTGCAAGGGTTTCTACGGCGGTCTTGTCCAGAGACCTGGGGGTGATCATGAGTGTTCTCCTTCGGCGATGTGTTTAAGGAGGACAAGGGAAGCTTCGAGCTAACTGTTAGGCCCAAGCACCACGAGGTCCAAACAGATATAAACTTAGGGCTGTCTCACGTTCGGACAATTACCCAAAGAGTTATCGTGGAGTTTAGACGTGGGCTGGATCCTTTGGGTTAACTTTTCAGCGAGCAAGTCAACGAGGATAGTTTGGTGTAGATAAACTTTAGCTCGAAGCTGGAGTATACTACAGCAAGAGCTACTACTTATATACTGAAACGACTAGACTAAAACGATAGTTCCGGATGTCAATAGAAGTCCATTACTAAGCGGAATCCGGGACAAATGAGTAAGCGAGATCACATAACGTGTGAAGAAGAACGAAAAGGTGAGGAAAAGTGAATAAATCGTAACATGCGTACCGTCGGCATTGTATACTGGGATTGGGGCGCTGGTGGCTCTGGTTGGTAGGTCGTGTTCTTCTACATATTTGTGATCAATCGAGCTGCCGGTGCATCCACTATCAACAAGGGCGGTGGTTTTGAGGGTTTGGCGGTTGGTGAGAGTTTCGAGGTGGATTTCAGTAGTCAAATCTTTTGCTCCGGCTCGGGCGCTTCTTTGGATATATCGGACCGGTTTGCAGAGTTCCTCTAATTGTTCGAGGGCCTGGGTGCAGGGAAGGGTGACAATGCGCATTAGCATTTCTCGGTCTGCTTCTGCTTGTCGCATTTTGTGAGTCCAGTGTGCTAGGATGGCGCGGGCCTCGTAGCTGCCCGTTGCTTGTCTGATTGCACGCCATGTCCATTCTGTTTTGAATGGAATCATGTATCTGGATTCCTCTTTTTCGATAGTTTTCAGCTCTGTCCAGTCATGGTCTTTCTTTACCTGTGTCCACCATCTGTTGTACGCCTTCATGTCGGTAGCGTCGGGGTCTCCTTTCTTGCAATAGCGATGTCCCTTGAGATATGCTTGCCACTCAGGGTCATCATCTTTGTCATATTCTTCCTCTGCCTTCTTCTTGGTCCTTCTAGAACCGCTAGGGTTCACGGGTGTTTCCACCAGG
The DNA here is from genome assembly GCA_030435615.1 of Armillaria luteobubalina. Taxonomy (NCBI): domain Eukaryota; kingdom Fungi; phylum Basidiomycota; class Agaricomycetes; order Agaricales; family Physalacriaceae; genus Armillaria; species Armillaria luteobubalina. The sequence continues at coordinate 551,129 of JAUEPU010000019.1, read as the reverse complement.
ATGTTGCTGCCATTGGTAGCCGTTCTTTTGGCTCCATGGGTTGGGCGTCTTGCCTCCGATGGAGGACCTTTTCGCTTTGGGGATGGCCCGCATGTGTCTGCATTTTTGGCTGCAGCAGCCAGCTTGTAGGACGTGTCGTCTTCGTCGTCCGGTACTTCCTCTAGAGAAACTTTGCGTGAGTTGGGATGAAGTGGAGGGGGACTTATCGGGTCTTGGGCACGCCTACCACCTGTCTCATGTGGCGGACGAGGTGCTTGTGCCCCGTCGGTTGAGAACTGTTCTGATCCGGGAGGGTACTTTTCTGTTCTGTCCCGTCCGCCCTTAGTCAGATTGTCTCCGGCATTCGGGTGCGTGTCTACAGGAGTCGTAGTTAGTTTTCCTTGAGGGATCGCTCCTTTGGTCTTGCTGCCCGGGGCTATTGCCTCTCCGTGCTCCCTCTGCTGCAGCTGTTTGCGGTCAGGGATTCTTCTTTTTGGGGAAGCCGCACGCTTCTGCTTGCTGTCGTTCCTGGACCTGTAAACCTTGGGCCGTCCCGGGAGAACCTCCTCAGGTGCGCGATGCGACTTGTCCTGTGAGATCCCGGGCAAAGATCCCAAATGGGACTCGGTCCTAGGGGGAAGTATCGTCCCACTTCCCATTGGGGTTCGTTCCATCTCGGCGAGGTATTCCTCATCTTCCTGATCCATCATATTAGTTAGAATACTATACCGGTTCTGCGATTCTTTGGGTGCTTTGCTGGGGGTGATGAAAGTGGGTATATTTGAATGCGCATATGAATGTCCTACAGAAGTACTATGAGTCCGTCCAGCAGTATGTAATGCACCTTTAGAGAGTCTGGCCGACCGAGTAGAATCGCTTACTCGTCGGCCCCGTCTTTTACCTCTTCCACTCCGGAGGACGAGGGCATCTTCTCCTCGTCTGATTCCACCTCTTGTTCTACTGCCTGATTATCTCGCCAGGTATTGTTGTTGTGGGTGAACCTTCCGCCTCCGTCCCTTGGTTTCCTGGGTTGTCGGCAGTCGGCGGTGAAGTGACCCTTCTGATGGCAGTTGAAGCAGCGCCGTTCCCGTCGGATTCGGTCTATGTCCATTGGTTGGCCTTGGCCGCCATAGACTGGTCCCGTTCCAGTGTTGGTGCTGGAAGGTCCTGGTTCCTTGGATGGTGGAGGTGGTGTGTTTTGGTACCTCGGGGGTCTGCTGTCATTTCGGGGCGGTGCGCAGTTATCATTGCGGGGGGCGTTTTGGCAGTTTCGGGAATCTTGTGGGCGATAGCCCTTGTGAGTCCTGTTGAAAGCCCTTTTTACCGCTCGCTGGTCATTGATCTGTATTATGTGTCGCTTCCACTGGGAGTAAGTTCGGGGAATATTTTCTCCGGATGCGACAGCCATTGTGTACTCATCTGGTACCCTGGCTCGTACTGCTGCGACAATATGGCTCTTTTCGCCCTGATCTTCCCATCTACCGGCGAGTTGCGCTTGTTGTTCCAGTTCCTGGAAGTATCGGTTGGCACCTCCATCCTGCATCCGCAGTCCATACATGTGCTGTTCATGCACTTCTTCTACCGCCGGGTCGGTGAACTCTCTTCAGACTTCTTTGACGAAGTCTCTCCATGTGGGAAGGCGGTACCTGGCTTCGGTTTTGCTGAAGTATCGTTCCATGTGGTGTACCCACCAGGTGAGGGCCTTGCCGCCGAAGTGGGATGCGACGAAGGTGATTTGTTGTGACTCTTCGTAATAGCCTCAGTGTACCTCGAAGTATAGGGCGCATTGAAGGAAGAACCTCTGGATGTCGTCATGCTTCCCGTAGAACATTTCGGGCATCCGCATCATAGTGGGTTTGACCCCGAGGAAAGGGGTGTCTGCGTTGGCGTGCCCTTGGGCATGTCCTGGGTTTGGGGCTGGGGGCATTCGGTCCGGTGGGGGTCTGGGCAGGGACCATAGGTCTCCTCTGCCTCCAGGTGAGTCTGGGTCTGGTGCCGGTGGTCCTCCGGGCGGGCCAGGGTTGACAATGTCTGGCGGCTCATTGTTGGGATTAGGGGGAAGACTGTGCTTCTTCCGCAGCGCATCTAGGTCGTTTAGTTTCTGGGTCGTTTCTTCCCTGGCAGTTTCTAGCTTCGCTTCTTTGGCTAGAATGTCATGGTAAAGGTTTTGGCGGGCCTGGGCTGTTGCTTCTCGTTCTTCCGCAGTTTCTTCTGGTGCTCCGGCGAATAGTCGGGACTTTCCCGGAATTGGGGGTCCGCCTTGTTGCCAGATGTTTCAGCTTGGTTTTGGCGGGGAGTCGGGCATTGGTTTGGGAAGGGGCGGGTACAGCTCATCGTAGCTGGATATCGGTGCCTTTGTGTAGAGTGGAAAATCTGTATTGAACATAAAGATGGCCTGCTCATGGGCGGCGTGTACCCGTAACCTTTTCATCTCTTCTTTGTCCCGTTCTCGTTCTGCTTTCATATATCGAACCCCCAATGTACTTGCCAACCACGAAATCTCCTCTACTATGTGTGTATACCTTTCGTCGACCCTGGCGTCATATTCTTCCTCTACTTCCTTCTCAGTTAGAAACGTCCTGATCTCCGGATAGTCGTTGTCGACCTCCGGCCAATCCGGTTCTCTGGCTGAGCCACTCGGCTCTGCTGTCGACTCCATCTCCAGAGTCTTGTCGTCCTCTTCCTCTTCCAGTATTCGTAGGTTCCCTCGGGATGAGGTCGAGGGGGATGCAGTTCTGGCTGATTCGGAGGGAAGGGGGGTAGACGACTCCGGCTGGGATTCTGATTGTGGCGTGTCGTAGGGGTGGAACGTGATGGGTATGATGCCACCAGTCGCTGGGAGTCTCTCCCTCTGCTCTGGGCTCAAGCTGCTCCATTCTTCCAGGGGTATAACTCGGTGGCTGCGGCCAAGGGTCAGTGAGGGGGCTGAAGGACTGCTGGTAGAGTCCTGAGAGGTCGAGGGCGGCGCGGTTGCTGGGAAGGTGGACTGGGCTGAGGGGACAGGGCTCTTCGGAGGAGGGATGGGCGGGGAACTCCTCAGTGCTCTCTGTGTCGATTCTGATGATCTGGGCGACAGAGGCGGTGAGTTCCGAGGCATCCTTGTCGTACTCGGGTGCGGGGGTGCGGGCTCGGTAGGGGTGGTTAGCGAGATGCGGGAGGCCCCAAGGGCGAGTGCGCCCACACTGTCTTTCAGCTTCCCTGTCACCGTCGCCCAGGTACTCTTCGGTCTCTGGCTCGGGTAGGGGCTGCTCCTGCTCGAAGGTTTCAAGCTCATATGTCTGTGGGTAGACATAGCACTGGCGGTGTAGTCTTGGGATTAGGACTCCTAGTCCTATGCCTATGATAGTAATGGTGAACGGGACCAAGATGGCCACAAGGGCGATGTGGAACTCAGCGGGGGTCAGGTCTCTGGTCTGTTGCATGGGTCTTTGCTTGCGTCGTGCGCGAGGAAAGAAGGGAAGCTTCGAGCTAATTGTTAGACCTGAACCTCATGTGATCCAAACAGGAGTAAACTCGGGCTGTCTCGTGTTCGGACAGTCACCCGAGAGTCTTGTGGAGTTCGGATATAAGTGAAGGAGTCGGACTAAGTCCTTAGTCGAGCGAGTTAAGAGGGAAGTTCGGTATTAATAAACTTTAGCTCGAAGCTGGGGTAATACAGCGAGAGCTACCTACTTATATACTAAAACTGTGGCACTAATAATAGCTACAACGTATGAAGACAATATGGTTGTCATGCTGGATGCACAAGCCATAGTCGTTAACTACTTGGCCTAAGCCGTCCGATTCTGGTATGGTCATGTGGGGTCGGGGATAACTCGGTCTCCTGATAATTAAGAGAGAAAATGAATAAGTGTGAGAAATTGTAACAGACAGGATCAACAATGAGTCAGCCTTACCTACCTGCTCAAAGGACAACTGCAGCATCGAACAGATTGAGGCACCTATCATATGGGTAAGCTTTTGGATGCTGCTTCTCTCTCAGTACTGACCGCAAGCTCATAGGCTCAAATGGCTGTTGCTAGGTACCACAGCGAGACAGCTTTCACTGAGACATTCCAGCACTCACCGTTTGTACCTACTGGAGTCTGTGGTTCAGTACTGTCCTCAGGAGAAACAGTGAGCACTTTATGGACACGTCAAAGCATCTGCTAACATCTATTCAGAGTATTGGAAAGCCTGACAACATGAGCCCTGGGCTTGTTGACATGCTCCATGACAAAATACAGCAGAGTGTCACTCATGGGCTCCAGAAGTTTGTGCAAGGCAATACAGCAGCTGTCTTTACCGATGACACTGCAGCTTCTGGGTGTCTATTCTCTCCTCCTGCTCATATTGCTACCATGGATATCGATGACCAGCCAGAAGCTGCTGCCAATCTCACAGCATCTTCCGACTCTACCCCCTTGCCTGATGTTCCTGTCCACCTTGATATGGCCAACCCTCCCACTGTCTGCCAAACAGTCTGTGTCCTTCAGCTGGGTGGTGGCCGAGGAGAGCTATATTTCACTGATGCTGATGTACCTGTGGCACCACTGTATCGGTCTGCTAAAAACATTGATCACTTCGCAAAGATGTGGGACGATGACTCATGTTGTTGGGCACCTGGTCACGATGCTTTGCATATCAAGGGCATCCCAATACCAGTCAAATTCTTTCCAGCTGTTTACCAGGGAGGATCTGGGACTGTGAAAGCACAGTGGGCTCATATCAAGAACCAATGGAGTTTATGGCGCATATGTACCTCTATCATTCCATATACATTATTTCTAATGGTTTATCAAGTACATACTGACTGTCTACACTTCGATGAGTCCTGAAGAGTTCTGGGTCAAATTCAGGGACACCAATGTAGACATTCCAATGTCATTTATGGTGATTGGGAACCATCTTCATAAGAAGCAAGCAGCAGAGAATGAACGGTTGGTGAAGCAGGCATACTGTGAGTATGGTAATAACTTCAATACCATGTTTTGTTACAAGACAGCTGGAGGCCATGTCAAGCCAATGATCTGCCCATGGGACATTGTGAAGACATACAGGAAGCTCAATGGGATTACTGACATCTTTGATGCAGATGAGAGTGATGGAGACAATTAGGAAAGTGTAGTCATACACAATATATATTATATCATACATGTAAAATATAGCATTGTGTTCTCTATGCGCAATGGCATGATCATCCACAAGAATGGCACTTTACTGTTGGAGGTCTGGAAAAGTCAAAGAACTGATCTCGATGCAACATTGGTGTGTCGTTCCATGAGATAAGGTACTTAATAATGGTCAAATGAGTGAACTCAGCACTCCAGCCACCCCATTCACATATTTGGTGCAGACCCCACCGAAGATGTACTGAAAGCCACTGACATCCACCATGATGAAATGAATGAGTGCCATAAACATAAGGATCTAGCCCAATATCTAATAAATTATGTCGAAACAAATCCAAAAATGCATCAGAAGTCTGTAAAGCTCATGCTAACTTTGAAATGTAGATTTAGGGATACCAGGACATACCATTGGTTCATTTGTTGTGATAACACAGTCATGAGCACCAATCTTCCAAAATAGGTAACCTGTCTTGATATGGGCCTCTGCAAGCCACTCAGCCAATGCTTGAACTGGGCACAAATGAGCCATAGTTGAGGGCATTTCTTTCAGAACAAATGGCTCAATCTCTGAGAGCGTTCTGATTAACATTGAGGACACAACAACATGTATGAGAAGTCACATATGGCCATATTGACTTGTTTTGCAAAATGGTAAGGTAATTGAAATTGTTGTAGCATCGAGATAGGCAATATCATGAGCCTGTATCTTGAGAACCTCATCAAAATGGAGAAGGCAGCAAAATGCAATCATGTAAATTGCATGTAGAGCACGACGAGTAATTCCACCACCCCAGGAACCAGGCCCATTTGGAAGAAAGCCAGGCTGAAAGTTATTTGGCTTTGTATTCTCCTGCCATAATTTAAGAAGATCTTCCTATGCAGGCACATTAAATGCAAAACAGGGTCCAAGTCACATTAATAGACATACTGGCCTGATAGCTCTTGAACTTTGTGGTGTTTCTCCTTGCTGGACCTGAGTTTACAGCAAACAGTGGTGTTTGAAATTGTGATTGAGCTGTTGTGACTAGTAACTCACCTTTCTCCGATGTAAACTAACCATATATGTCAAAACAATCTCAGAGATAGCAGGATTTCCGACCCAATGTCCAGTTGGTCTATTTGATCCTTCAAGTTGGTGCCAAGGCACTTCACCAGTTTGCAAAATCTTTTTGAAACCATAACAAGCCATAGCATGGATTTTTTCTGCATGAGAATAAGAACCACACTGGACATCCTTTGGTTTTGATGTTCCATCAATGTACATATCATCACATCTATATTGAGCACATCAGATGTATTCAAGATGATAATGGCCAGACTCGGAAGCTCACTTATGCATAATGTATGCTGCAACATAATAGGGGGTCTTTTCAGTTGGTTTGCTCTCATAGATATTATCCAAAGGCTTGATAAGGCCATTTTCTTGTAAGAACTTATTATGAGCTTTCATCATGCTTCAACACCAAGAATCAGAAGAAAACGAAGCAAGAAACAATAATACACATACGTCCTGTAAGACTTGTCTGTTGCATCCTTCACACCCTTTGAGTTATTAAGGATGTTGTCAATAATCACTGTGTCATCGACTGAATGATTTGTACTCTTCTCCAAGTTCTCTTTTGGAAGAGGTCCTTTCTCATCTACATCCCCTATATGCTCTAGACCATCTCCTTCTAGGACAGTCACCATATCATCAAGGACCTCTCTGATGCTTAATTCATTGGTGGTGAGCACCTTGAACAGGCCAGAGAGCTCATTGCTTTTCGATAGATCAGATACTGTACCTGAGAGCATATTAGACAATGTCAAAGGAGCTTAAGAACGTGATGGTAGTATGATTGAGACTGAAAGAATAGGAGTCGAAACTAAGTAGGAGTCATATATACCAGCATTTATCACATTAAAAATCCGAAGCACAACTATCAAGTCCCATTGGTATGAACAAGTACATCACAGTCCTTGTCAATGTCATAGACAATGTGATATCCACATGGAGGACCTATGTTCTGCATGGCCTTCGAGAGCTTTGTACGTTTGTGTTCAGCTATAAAAGGAAATAAGAAGTTGTTGACAAAAGATAAACACAAGGAACACACAAGCACGAGTTGAAGAACTTGGTTGGACCATACTGTCCCAGTCATCTGGTAGGGTACTAGCCACATGCTTGCGCTTCCTCAGTTTCTGTCATTCTTCTATCACACATTGTCAGATCAAGCATGAGAGCAAAGGACCAATGAACGCACCTGCTGTTATATTCTTTGCTGAGTTAAGGCGCTTTCTGTACTGAATAACAGAAGGATCAAACAGAATCACCCTTGGAATCCATGCAATTATGTTTTGATTGTCAGGATCATGCAACATGGTAACCTGAAGAGCAGACTCCTGCGTGCTGTGGTTTCGGCTTAGACCACTCGTGATTTCCCCAATTAGCATAGATGAGAGAACGAGCTTGACTCAAATTTCTTCCCTGTATCTTTCTGCCTGGTGAGGGCCAGGGTTCAAGATAATATCATTGAACAAGCGGCACATAGTAAGAGTATCTTTTCCACCCTCAGATTCCAGCACTTGCTGGATAAATTCACGAAGAACAAGACCAGGAAATATGTGCTTGCGAAAATCCATCAAGATACCATAATCTGAGCCCCACAAAGAAAATTTTCCTTCAAGGAATCGTGCCAGCCTCGCTGGTTTCATAAGGTTCCAATGGACAAGAGCATGAGGCATGCATGAGCCAACATGCGGTGAGACCAGTGGCTCCCTATATAGCCCTAAGACACGAAAATCAGCTGCAGTTGGATAGTCATTGGGTATTGTGTTTGCTAGACCAGGGCAGCGTGATGAAAGCATGCCAGAGTTGTTTGTATGTAGTTCATTCTTGAGCTCATTGCGCCAGACATCAAGGAAGGGGCCTAGGTGACCTGGGTCCATAGTATCGATAGCATGCAGGAGGCTACAGCTGAACCCTGCTCATGAAAGTTCTAATGCAGTTCTTGCACTGCAACTGTTAGACCCGAACCTCACGTGATCCAAACAAGAGTAAACTCGGGCTGTCTCATGTTCAGACAGTCACCCGAGAGTCTTGTGGAGTTCGGATATAAGTGAAGGAGTCGGACTAAGTTCTTAGTCGAGCAAGTTAGGAGAGAAGTTCAGTATTAATAAACTTTAGCTCGAAGCTGGGGTATTACAGCGAGAGCTACCTACTTATATACGAAAACTGTAGTACTAATAATAGTCACAACATACAAAGACAATACGGTTGTTGTGCTGCATCTGTGAGCCGTAGTTACTGGCTACTTGGCTTAAGCCGTCCGGTTATGGTTTTATATGGTCATGTGGGGTCGGGGATGACTCGGTCTTCTGATAATTAAGAAAGAAAATGAATAAGTGGGGAAAATCGTAACATTACCCTCTCGTTAAGGCAGTCGTCCCGACTGCCATTAGGGCTCTTCCATCTCTTCTAGTTCTTCTTTCAGTGCTCTCCAATAGTCCTGGATATATTCTATCCATGCTTCTCCGTCTGGGTTTTGAACTTGAATCCTTTTTCCATCGTTTCATTCGACTGTGTAGAAGTAATTCCATGTTCTGTCTCTGATTTCTTTGTATTCGTGTCCCACGATTTCTTTTATCGCTTTAGGGTTTACTATGGCCTCGGCTGTTATGACTCTTCCATGTTCTGCTTGACTCTGTTGGTAGTCCTCTATGGCTTCTTGAGCGTTCTCCATATCTTCTTCCGTTACCCAGTCATTATGCTCCCTAGTCCAGCCTGTCCATTTTATGAAGTAGTCGGTTACTAGTCGAGAAGGTTGGCCCTTCTTTCCTCTTACCCTTCAGGTTCGAGTGTCGAGGACTTCTTCGACTTCGTACTGTTCTTCATCTTTGATGAGATCTGGTGGTGGTGGCGGTGGTAGTTCTTGATTTGGGAATGCTGGTGGTGTATACGGTGTTAGGAGTTTCTCATTGAAGTGTGGGTGAATGCGCCAATGGGGGGGAAGTTTGAGCTTATAGGCTGAGGCGCCTGCTTTCTTGAGGATTCGGAATGGGCCTACTCATTTGTCATCGAGTTTCTTCTTTGGCCGTGGGAGGTGGAGGTTCGTGGTGTCAAGCCATACCAAGTCGTCCTTCTTGTATGCTACTGCCTTGCCCTTTCACTTGTCATATTGGGTTTTCATTCTGGCGGCAGCCTCTTGGAGGGCTTGTTCGCATAGTTTGTGGATTTTCTGCATTTGCGATGCGAAATTTCCGGCTGCGGGATTGGTGAAGGGACTTCGGCATTCAGTTTCGGGGACGACCCATGGATTGAGTCCATAGACAGTGAAGAAGGGGCTTTGACCTGTGGCAGAGTGTTTTCGGTTATTGTGGGCGAATGCTGCCAAGGCGAGCCATTCATGCCAGTCGTCTTGTTGGTACCTGGTGAATATTCTTAGGTACTTTTCGATTTCTTGGTTGACCCTTTCGGTTTGTCCGTCTGTCTGCAGGTGGAAAGCAGTGGAGGCGTTGGGGGTGATTTGGAGGATTCGGTAAAGATCCGTCATAAATTTTGATACGAATTGAGGACCTCTGTCTGATATTACGGTTCTTGGCATACCATGGATAGCGAAGACTTTGTCGTGGAATATCTTGGCGGTTCCTTCTGATGTGAGAGTTCCGTTACAGGCTACTGGGATGATTTCTTTTGAAAATCTATCTACTATAACTAAGATGGCATCGTATCCGCCGGATTCTTTGAGACCGGTGATCAGGTCGACAGAGATGTGGGTCCATGGTTCGGACAGAACGGCGTTGGGATGAAGGGGGTTTTTTCACGCCTGAGTGTTGGACTTGACTCGTTGACAGGTCTCGCATCCTTTTACATATCTTTCGACGGTCTGCTTGATCTTTGGCCACCAGTACTCTCTTTGAACGAGCTCATTGGTCTTGTCGATGCCTGGGTGTCCAGCCATGAGATGGTCGTGGGACATGGTGATAATTTCTCCTCTGAGCTTCTCATCTCGGGGTACGTAGATCCTTCCAGTGAGCATCAGGAGTCCTTTCTCCATTGTGATGCCTCGTTCGTGGTTCAAGGAATCGGAGATTCCTTGATCCCACTTGTCGGTGCTCTCGGTAGCACGCTTGATTTTCGAGTGAATGCTGGATGTTGTGGGCATGATCATTGCTCGGAAATGTTCGGGTTTGAGGACTACGATTTCATCGTTGTCTTCCTTTCCCTGGTCGTGATCATCCCGTCGGGATAGGAGATCGGCTTTTCGGTTTGCCATGCCGGGCTTGTGATGTAGAGAGAAATGATATTTGGCAAGTTCAGTAACCCAGCGGGCTTGTCAGCGGTTGAGCTTTTGGGGTTTGCGGAAATATTGAAGGTTCTGATGGTCTGTCCATACTTCAAAGTCGACAGTGGCTCCCATCAGGTAATGTCTCCATTCGGCGAGGGTGAGCATTATGGCGAGGAGTTCCTTGTCATAGATTTCATAATTCCTTTCTGTCATCGTCAACGATTTTGAAAGGAATGCTACGGGTCTCCATTTGCCGTCCTGTTGCTGGCTTAACACTGCGCCTATGGCTCCTTCACTGGAGTCTGCTTCTACTCTGAACTTTCCATCCTCTTTTGGCAGGGCTAGGATGACGTCTTCTGCCATTTGCTTCTTCAGCTGTTGGAACACTTGATTTTGGGCCGTGCCCCAGTTCCAAGGGGCATTCCCGGTGAGTTGGGTCATGGGTCGTACGATTTTGGAGTAGTTTTTTATGAATTTTCGATAGAAATTCGTGAAACCTAGGAAGCTCTGTAGTTCCTTTTTCTTGGTGGGTGCTGGCCACTCCGTGATTCCTTTGACCTTGACTGGGTCCATTCGGACCGATCCTTCACTGATGATGACGCCCAAATACTCTGTTTCTAAGACTTCAAACTCGCACTTCTCGGCTTTGAGGAATAGCTTGTGTTCCCGCAGGCGTCGAAGCACTCGTCGGACTATCTGTCAGTGCTCCTGGAGGTTTTTGGAGAATATGAGGATGTCGTCAAGGTATATGGTTACTTTTCCCTCGGCGATTAGGTCCTGGAAGATGTCATTCATCATCCACTGGAACGTGGCTGGGGAGTTCGTGAGTCCAAAGAACATGACTGTTGGTTCGAATAGTCCTTGGTTTGTGCGGAAGGCAGCCTTGTACTCATCGCCTTCTTTTATGCGTACATTATTATATCCCCAGTGTATGTCTAGCTTGGTGAAGTATTTTGCTCCTCAGAGCTTGTCCATGAGCTCCAAGATGAGCGGCAGGGGGTATCGGTTTTTAATGGTCATCTCGTTGAGCTTCCGATAGTCTTGGACAGGGCGGAGGGCGCCGTCCTTTTTCTTTACAAAGAAGAAGGGGGATGCGAATGGGGACTTTGAGGGGCGAATTCTTCCGGTGGATAGGTTCTCATCCAAGAATTTGTCAAGTTCCTCTTGTTCGCTTCGGTTTAGTGGGTATACTTTGCAGTCGAGGGTATTACTGGCGTTGGGGATAAGTTCGATAGCATGGTCCCAGGGCTTTTGGTCAGGGAGTTCGTCAAAGTTGTCCTTTGAGAATAAGTCTTGGAAATCCCGATAGTCGGGGGGTACCATTTCTTTGAAACTTTTCTTGGGCTTCCCTTCGCTTGCTTTCGCGGCTAGGTCATTGGCATGATGAATCGCTCTTATTTCTATTTCCTCTGTCATGTCTACTGCTAATATAGTATCTCCCTCTTCTAGTTCTTCGTCCCATCTGTCTTCTGGGTCTGCGTCTGGTAGGGTGAACGGCTGTTTCTGGCACTGACATCGTCTGAATATGATTTTTTGCGTCTTCCAGTTGATGACTGGGTTGTGGCATATTAACCAGTTGTGTCCGAGGAACACTCTTCTCGTGCCTAGGTCTGTGACTGCCAGATCAATCTGTTCTGAGTGTCCTCCGATGGTCATTTGGAGTTCAACAAAGTGGGTGACTTCACCGGCTTTGTTTCGCGTGCCGTCGGCATTGTACATGGGAATTGGGGTGCTGGTTGCTCGGGTTGGTAGGTCATGTTCCTCTACATACTTGCGGTCAATTGAGCTGCCTGTGCATCCACTGTCGATGAGAGCGGTGGTTTTGAGGGTTTGGCAGTTGGTGAGGGTTTCGAGGCGGATCTCGGTGGTTAGGTCTTTTGCTCCGGCTCGAGTGCTTCTTCGGATATATCGGACCGGTTTGCGGAGCTCTTCCAGCTGTTCGAGCACCTTGGTGCAGGGAAGGGTGACAATGTGCATTAGCATTTCACGATCTGCTTCTGCTTGTCGCATCTTGTGCGTCCAGTGCGCTAGAATGGTGTGGGCTTCGTAACTGCCCGTTGCTTGTCTGATGACGCGCCATGTCCATTCTGTTTCGAACGGGATCATGTATCCGGATTCTTCCTTCTCGATAGCTTTCAACTCGGTCCAGTCGTGATCTTTCTTCACCTGTGTCCACCACCTGTTGTATGCTTTTATGTCGGTAGCATCGGGGTCTCCTTCCTTGCGATAACGGTGTCCCTTGAGGTATGCTTGCCACTCAGGGTCATCATCTTCGTCATATTCTTCCTCAGCCTTCTTCTCTGTCTGTCTAGAGCCACTAGGGTTCATGGGTGTTTCCACCAGGATGTTGCCGCCGTTGGTAGCCATTCTTTTGGCTCCGCGGGTTGGGCGTCTTGCCTCCGAAGGAGGACTTTTTCGCGTCAGGGATGGCCCGCATGCGTCTGCATTTTTGGCTGCAGCAGCCAGCTTGTAGGACGTGTCGTCTTCGTCATCCGGTACTTCCTCTAGAGAAACCTTGCATGAGTGAGGATGAAGCGGAGGGGGACTTATCGGGTCTTGGGCGCGCCTACCACCCGTCTCGCGTGGCGGACGAGGTGCTTGTGCCCCATCGGTTGAGAACTGTTCTGATCCGGGAGGGTACTTTTCTGTTCTGTCCCGTCCGCCCTTAGTCAGATTGTCTCCGGCATTCGGGTGCATGTCTACAGGAGTCGCAGTTAGTTTTCCTCGAGGGATCGCTCCTTTGGTCTTGCTGCCCGGGGCTATTGCCACTCCGTGCTCCCTCTGCTGCAGCTGTTTGCGGTCAGGGATTCTTCTTTTTGGGGAAGCCGCACGCTTCTGCTTGCTGTCGATCCTGGATCTGAAAACCTTGGGCCGTCCCGGGAGAACCTCCTCAGGTGCACGATGCGACTTATCCTGCGAGATCCTGGGCAAAGATCCCAAATGGGACTCGGTCCTAGGGGGAAGTATCGTCCCGCTTCCCGTCGGGGTTCATTCTGTCTTGGCGAGGTATTCTTCGTCTTCTTGGTCCATCATGTTAGTTAAAATACTATACCGATTCTGCAATTCCTTGGGTGCTTTGCTGCGGGAGATAGAAGTTGGTATATTCAAATGCACATATGAATGTCCTACAGAAGTACTATGAGTCCGTCCAGCAGTATGTAATGCACCTTTAGAGAGTCCGGCCGACCGAGTAGAATCGCTTACTCGTTGGCCCCGTCTTTTACCTCCTCGACTCCAGAGGACGAGGGCGTCTTCTCCTCGTCTGATTCCACCTCCTGTTCTACTGCCCGATTGTCGCGGCGGTTATTATTGTTGCGGGTGAACCTTCCGCCTCTGTCCCTTGGTTTCCTGGGTTGTCGGCAGTCGGCGGTGAAGTGACCCTTCTGGTGGCAGTTGAAGCAGCGCCGTTCCCATCGGATTCGGTCTATATCCATTGGTTGGCCTTGGCCTCCATAGACTGGTCCGGTTCCAGTGTTGGTACTGGAGGGACCAGGTTCTCTTGGCGGCTGCTGGGGAGCATTCTGGTTTCTGGGTGGTGGGGCTCGGTTGTCGTTTCGAGGTGGAGCATGGTTGTCGTTGCGAGGCGGGTTCTGTCGATTTCGGGGATCTTGAGGGCGATAGCCCTTGTGAGTCCTGTCGAAGGCCCGTTTGACCGCCCATTGATCGTTAATCTGTATAATGCGGTGCTTCCACTGGGAGTAAGTTCGGGGAATGTTTTCTCCGGAAGCGACAGCCATGGTGTACTCATCTGGTACCCCCGGCTCATACTGCCGCGACTAGGTGGCTCTTTTCTCCCTGATCTTCCCATCTTCCGGCGAGTTGTGCCTGTTGTTCCAGTTCCTGGAAGTATCGGTTTGCGCCTCCGTCTTGCATCCGCAGTCCGTACATGCGCTGTTCGTGGACTTCTTCTACTGCTGGGTCGGCGAATTCTCTTCGGACTTCTTCGACGAAGTCTCTCCACATGGGAAGGCGATACCTTCCGTTGGTTTTGCTGAAGTATTGTTCGGCGTGGTGTACCCACCAGGTGAGGGCCTTGCCGCCGAAGTGGGATGTGGCGAATGTGATTTGTTGTGATTCTTCGTAATATCCCCTGTGTACTTCGAAGTAGAGCGCACACTGGAGGAAGAACCTCTGTATGTCGTCATGCTTCCCGTAGAACATCTCAGGCATTTGCATCATGGTTGGTTTGACCCCGAGGAAAGGGGTGTTGGCATCGGCGTGTCCTCGGGTATGGCCTGGGTTTGGAGCTGGGGGCATATGGTCTGGTGGAGGTCTGGGCAGGGACCATAGGTCTCCTCTGCCTCCAGGCGAGTCTGGGTCTGGCGCCGGCAGTGGTGGTCCCCCAGGGAAGTCGGGGTTGACAATGTCTGGCGGTGCATTGTTGGGGTTAGGGGGGAGGCCGTGCTTCTTCCGCAGTGCGTCTAGGTTGTTTAGTTTTTGGGTTGTCTCGTCCCTGGCAGTTTCTAGCTTTGATTCCTTGGCTAGAATATCATGGTAAAGGTTCCGGCGGGCCTGGGCCGTGGCTTCTCATTCTTCCGCGGTCTCTTCTGGTGCCCCGGCGAATAGTCGGGACTTTCCCGGGATTGGGGGTCCGCCTTGCTGCCGGATTGGTCGCTTCGGTTTTTGGGGGAGAGTCAGGCATCGGCTTGGGAAGGGACGGGTACAACTCGTCGTAGCTGGGTATCAGTGACTTTGCGTAGAGGGGAAAGTCTTTATTAAACATGAAAACTGCCTGCTCGTGGGCGGCGTGTACCCGTATCTTTTTCATCTCTTCTTCATTCTGTTCTCGCTCCGCTTTCATATATCGGACCCCTTGCGTACTTGCCAACCATGAGATCTCCTCTACTATGTGCGCGTGTCTCTCTTCAACTCTGAGGTCATATTCTTCTTCTACCTCCTCCTCAGTTAGAAACGTCTTGATCTCCGGATAGTCGTCGTCGACCTCCGGCCATTCCGGTTCTTTGACTGAGCCACTCGGCTCCGCTGTCGACTCCGTCTCCTGAGTCTCGTCATCCTCTTCCTCTTCCAGTATACGTAGGTTCCCTAGGGATGAGGTCGAGGGGGATGTGGTTCTGACTGATTCGGAGGGAAGGGGGGTAGACGACTCCGGCTGGGATTCTGATCGTAGCGTGTCTAAGGGGGCGTACTTGATGGGTACGATGCCACCAGTCACTTGGAGTTTCTCCCTCTCGCTGGGGCTCAAGCTGTTCCATCCACTGGGGAGTATAACTTGGTGGCTGGGGCCAAGGGTCAGAGAGAGGGCTGAAGGATCGTTGGTAGATCCTGGGGAGTTCGAGGGCGGCGTGGCTTTCTGCGATGTGGGCCGGAGTGAGGGGACGGGGCTCTTCGGAGGAGGGGTGGATGGGGAACTCCTTGGTGCTTTCTGTGTTGATTCGGATGACCTGGGCGACAGAGGCGGTGTATTCCAAGGTGTCTTCGTCGTAGAATGGGGCGGGGGTGTGGGCTCGGTAGGGGTGGTTAGGGAAATGCGGGAGGCCCCAAGGGCGAGTGTGCCCACACTGTCTTTCAGCTTCCCTGTCACCATCACCCAGGTACTCTTCGGTCTCTGGCTGGGGTAGGGGCTGCTCCTGCTCGAGGGTTTCAAGCTCGTACGTCTGTGGGTAGACATGATGCTCTGTGAATGTCCACAGGATTAGGACTCATAGTCCGATTCCTATGATGAAAAGGGTGAAGGGAACGAGGATGGCCACTAGGGCGATGTGGGACTCAGCAGTGTTCAGGTCTCTTGTTTGTTGCATAGGTCTTTGCTTGCGTCGTGCACGAGGAAAGAAGGGAAGCTTCGAGCTAATTGTTAGACCCGAACCTCACGTGATCCAAACAAGAGTAAACTCGGGCTGTCTCGTGTTCGGACAGTCACCCAAGAGTCTTGTGGAGTTCGGATATAAGTGAAGGAGTCGGACTAAGTTCTTAGTCGAGCAAGTTAGGAGAGAAGTTCAGTATTAATAAACTTTAGCTCGAAGCTGGGGTATTACAGCGAGAGCTACCTACTTATATACGAAAACTGTAGTACTAATAATAGTCACAACATACAAAGACAATACGGTTGTTGTGCTGCATCTGCGAGCCGTAGTTACTGGCTACTTGGCTTAAGCCGTCCGGTTATGGTTTTATATGGTCATGTGGGGTCGGGGATGACTCGGTCTTCTGATAATTAAGAAAGAAAATGAATAAGTGGGGAAAATCGTAACAGCAACCAGCCAGACCAGGCTGTAGGAATGCAACTATTAGCCAGCTGAAATGACAGTTAATACAGAGAAATCATACCCCATAGTCTCCCTTTGCAAGAAGAGCAATGAACATCATATCGTCCATGGTAAGTCCACACAACAGCGAGTCATAGACAGCTACATTGAATGTAGACTGATCCTTACGCTCACTATGTAAATGGCATTGTTAACGACCACACAATAGAGAGATGAATACCTACATTCAAAGAACATGCATAGCGCCAAAGATCAGAGCATCACTGTCTTCAGATAAGACTCCATCAATAATTCCAGCTTTTGACATTGATGCAAGTTCTGCTTCTGCCTCACCAGGAGCCTAAATGAAATCAAAGTGAGTTAAATCAGAGAACAAAAGGGTCCTGATGGGTGCACCTGTCTCCATTCGAAGCTGAATGCATCAAGAAGATGCTGGAGCTCAATCCCACGAGTTGTAGTGTTCTTGCAGATGCTTTGACCACGTTTGTTGTTCGGCCGATGATCACCATCAAATACAAAAACAGGTATAATGGGCATGGCAAAGAGATGGCCACAGGTTCTGAGCATCGAAAGGAGGCCAGCATTTTCATGAGAGCAATTCTTGATTCTGTGAGCAGAACAGATCAAGATACTGTAACTGTTAAGTATAGCTGCATGAAGAAGCTGAATATTACTTGCCTCACATCAATTCCTAGCTGATAGGCTCGCTTGTTTGCACTATTCTGATTGAACCCCTTTTCGACAGCTAGTTCCAATAGAGGTATGGAAACCTTTGTACTGTCTATTAACTGTAGAATGCCAATCATTATTGCATGTGAAATTGATGTTAGGGCGACGTACCTTCCAAAAGCCTTGGATGCCCATAGTTGAATGTTGCGAGGTGGTAAGAAAGGAAATCCAACACAGCTTCATGTTCAGGTTTGAGAGGTCTCATAATAATGCCTTGTAGGTCTCAAAGGAAATGTATACTAAGTCCCAAAACAAGTTAGAATAATAAAGGACAGCACACACAGTAAGCATGTACAAAGAACTAATGCAGCACACTTTTCTGGCAACGGTGGTGTAGAAAGTAGTATTGAGACCTCTACTAGATGTATATGGACCCGCATGGCCAGCGGTACAAAATTGAGTGAGCGGTGGCCTGATCTTGGTGGGGGATGAGGGTTGATATCACGATTTTCAATATTCCAGTACTCACATGGCTACAGGGACATCACCATTCGATTCCTGGACTAGGAAAACATCCAAATGAGCCTCATAAAGTGAAACGAGAGCTCCAAGGGCAGCTCTGTGAGGGGGAGATTGGAAGGAACTAGCATCCTGCTATCGTGGTGGATACAATACATGGATGTGGGAATAATGGAACGCATTGATTTTCAAGTGGAATTTCTTGGAAATGACAACTTGGACGCATCCTTCCAGCTGGACACCAGAATGATAGGAACATCGATTAACATTTAAAGATTATGTTTCTGAGATAACTGGATTGGAATGGGTCAATCAATCATTATCTCTTGAAATTGCGCACTTACAGTGTATATGTGATATTGATACAAACAGAGTAAGAATCATGCGGACGGACAGCAAAGACAGCAAAGACAGGATTATTGGGTGAGCAGGCTGGGTATCAACAAGTACCATCAGTTTCCCATGATGTTTGCCTTGCTCAAACACCAACCTCATGAGAAACCACAATGAAAGCAAAGCAAAAACGTATTGTGGGTCATTGTAAACGTCTTTTTTCCAGCTCGGAAATACTTCATAGCCCGGTATTATGAGATGGAAGGAGGCCGTACTGTCAAAAAATATGTTTCTGTCAAGGGAAATACATTCCTGCTGAACAGCTCGGCTCAGCACCAGTAATGCAGCACAGCAACGTCAACTATACCGATATGCCGATACAGCAACGGATCAATCTTGTATGTACGTTCTATGTGCGGTCCTCATATATATGTGGGCACAAACTGTCCAGGTGCACTTGACTCTTTATTCTCTCTCTATCTATCACAGTGGCCCCGATTGCCTTTGTCATAAGCTCAATCACAGTACTACAGTGCGTAGCTCTCTCTCTCCTCCTCGTCTATATATATTACAGAATGGCCCTTTCTCCATGATGCATATATCCTTCCTGCACCACTTTTTCCCTGCTTTTCCCCCTCTTTCCTCTCTCGCTGCCCCTCTATATCTCCTCTCCTTCTTCTGTTTTTCTTGTAATTCTTTTTCCCTTTTTTTTGCCTGCCTTCTTGTTGCTGTCCGTTCGTTTATTTATGGTTTACGGTGTCGCATTGTGCCCAATGCCAATCGGTGCAGCCCAGATCTTGATCAGGCTTGCCGTTGGTGCCGCGTGTGACGTCGCTCCGCTAGTTTGCTTTCGTTGTCGCAGCTCGTCGTGCCCCACCCGTCACATCACCTGTCACATCACCCCATTCGTCTTTTTCTTCAGACGGCGGTTTACTTCCTCATCGATGCCTCAGGCTGGGACATTACCAGAAGGTATCGATGCCTATCTTTCGATGAAACTTCACTCGTCTCATTACCATTCGGGCGTCTAAAACAGAACGAGTACACTGTTCTCCATCTCTCTCTTATGGCAGAAATTAAGCGCTAGCACGTCGAAAAAAACCCATAGCAATGAAGATCAACCCCATCTAGAAAGCACAGACCTAGTACGCCGTCCACCTCCGTCCTTATTCAGCCGAGCTGTTTTGACGTCTCGGAGACTTTTGACGTTTCGTCATGCTGAGGCCAGTGTATCATAGTACCTCGAAGAATACATTGCATGTTACACGACCTCTATCAGATGTTCAGCGCCGAATTCCGGATGCTACATCGCAGATTAAGTATGAAATAAGTATACTTCCCCGCTCTGTTGCTACTCTGGATGTGGGGCAACGAAGCTCGCCGTTCAGGTTAACTGTACTTTGCAACAATGTTCGCCCATCGATTAGCCTCCCGTCTGTGCGTCTGTGCTCGGAACAATCGTCCCGGTCCCATAAATGGAAGAGCTGCCCCGGTATCGTCGATGGTCCTGCAAACAATCCTCATTGTCTCATACAAACTTGCCAACCTCATAGGTTTCCACCTCTGGAAGGATGGAGAAGACCCTGGAAAATCAAGATAACAAGATCCCCACGGCAGATTGCTATATTCAAAGCGAACCACTGCCCTGTTTAGATGTAATCAGATGTGATATCAATGAATGTCGAGAAGGGTTAGCGAGAAGAGAAGCTGACACGATGTGGGCGCAAGGCAGTGGGCAGCCTCTTTCTCTCTCTGAAATCCAAGACGTTAACAACGAGCGTGTCTGGGCAGCCACTACCCATCAATAGGCTCCCCCAACGACCTTTTTGCTTTTGTACTTTGCAAGTATAAAATGGCACCGTGGGCTAGGGAGCAGTGATTTTTTACTGGAAGACCAGCACATTCCTCGTAAGTCCAGTGGTTACTGACATGCGACCATGGGCTGACGATGAGGGACTGGAATGTTGAAGATATATTATTCCGTGTGCCAAGATTTTAATTCATCGAGAACTCGGAGACGTTCAGAACCATGTGTTCGTTGCCTCAGGCAGCAACTGGCACCGTTGAAGGCGATTCTGATGATAAACACATCCAACTGCAAGGTGTCAGCAGAGTGGACTTTCGACTGCTCAAATTTCTGTACCGTCAGTAAGAACACCTGCTGGTTTCATTATTGTTGATGGATAATTTAGGAACGATGCATCTCCTCTCGAACCATCACTCGAGGATTGGATATCACTATTAAAGCTCTCGGCAATGTGGGAGATGACTGACATACGCAACGCTGCTATTTCGGAAATGCTAAAGCGCAAATTGAAGATCAATGTGACAGAGCAAATTTCCCTAGGCAAAAAGTATGATGTACCAACGCTCGTCATTTCCGGGATCGTGGAACTGGTAAGCCAACAGTGAGGAGTGTCTGAAGAGCAGGCAGAGACCCTTGGTTTGGAGACGGTGCTGCGTATACACGTTTGCGGATAAAGCTGTTGGAGAACGGGCTTTAAGCTCGAGAAGTTGGTGAATAAATTGAAGTTCTTAGTAATGTAAAAGGTTCTGGGACCTAGTCATTCTCTCATAGATAATGACGATATATACCCACTGATCTGAGAAGGGGACTGTCTGTATGCGCAACTCCTCTAGTATAGCGCCCCGACAATAACCATCTTTTCTGCCGGTACAATATCGGAGAATGGCCGAGGTAAACTGTACCACGGATGACAGGGCTTTAAGTGAATAAAAACCGCTTGGGTCGTTCCCCAGCGCTAGGGAGTCCATCTGAAGATTATAAGTGTAGTAGACAAGGTGACGGTGATGGATATTGCTATAGCCGAATGGATCGATTGGGGAGGTACCACCACCACATTGAGCACGAATAGTGAGCATTCTGAGCCAAAGGGAATCTCTGAGTCATGGATGTAATTGCCTATCTGCTTGTCACTTACGCCATTGAGACTGATCGTACTTCCTTGGGACTCTGTCCCCTTATTGTTTCGTCACCAACCTACTGCCGAGGCCTTGAGGGAGTACTCATGAGTCATGAAAGTGCTTGACCATAGCGGCAGAGCGTAGGTGTGGTTCGGTACCGTAGCAGTTGTACTTCTCAATGAGTACAGATTTAAACGCAGGTAACTAGCTTTGGATGTACTGGCGGGGGACTGTAGTACGGATACGATTACCGGCATGCTTCTGATGTTGAGGAGCACCGCCGTCGGTTAATGAAACTTCCTTCTTTCCTTCCTTCCTTCCTTCCTGCCAGTGGATTCTGCGGCAATTGCGATTCCTACGTTTTCGCCGTGTCTTTTCTCGATGTATGAGAGACTACTAATGAGTCTTTGTACAGTCGTCGGTGCTTCAAATTTGGGCCATGAATTCGGCCTCAAGGGAGGTCCTAGCTACTGAGTATATATGTGGAGGACTCTTGCTTTCAAATAACAGAATCTAGCTTGATCAAAAAGGTAGGACATGATTACTTTTCGATATGATCACTTTTCAAAATCTCGCAAAGTCACACCCTCATTCCCTTCAAGTACTGAGACATACCAGTTAATCATAAGATGACTTCGCAGAATTCAAATGGAATGGACGTACAAGGACTTCGTAATACCGGAGGAAGGAAATTATATGAATACATGATAATACAGTGGGTAGCTTCTTGATAAGTAGATGATAGTGCAGTGGGTATCTTCCTAATGAGTACAGATATTGAACTATAATACAAACGATGACTGCTTCTGTTAAAATAAAACATAAACGTTGAGTGAGATGCTTACTTGTTAGTGACAGAAAGGTTCTAAGACTTTTCTATAGATATTATTCAGACTTGACGATACCAAACGAACGAATCCTTTTTCCTTCCAGCAACGGCAGGGATCTGGAACGGATCCATAGAAACCCGGAGGGTGCTGCATAGTTCGGCGTATGTCACCCCGTCACCTAGCCCTGATTGT
This sequence comes from Armillaria luteobubalina, assembly GCA_030435615.1. Taxonomy (NCBI): domain Eukaryota; kingdom Fungi; phylum Basidiomycota; class Agaricomycetes; order Agaricales; family Physalacriaceae; genus Armillaria; species Armillaria luteobubalina. Next base: position 529,080 of record JAUEPU010000019.1, on the reverse strand, counting down.
AGTGCTGTGACTAGAGCATTGGTGAAAATCCCGGCGACGTTCCCATCATCCCTCCGGACCTCCCTTGCAAACTCGAACTCCCTACATGCCGCGATGACAACGTGTGATGTCATATCTGGAGACCAATTCTCCGCAAGCACTGATGGAGCTCCAGGCCAATATTTCCTCAAGCTCATATCAGCACACTGTAGCACACTCTCCCGTTTGTTGGAAACGGGCGGTAGATCCCGTGAACAGCCTGGACGAGCTAAGAGTGACATACCACGGGTGGCGCTTCCTGAGTGGCAACAATCGAGAATGAGGGTGATTTTGTCGCCCTTGGTATCACGGATGAGGGAAATTATTGTGTTCAGCTCCCTGTCACTGATATCAGATATCAGATTGCCTTCACTATCGAGCTCATCGCGATCTGCAGGACAAATGGCCTCAACAGATCCCAGGTGCGCCGATCCACCCGCAGTCTCGTAGAAGTAATCTGAGCAGAGATAGTGAGATCCGTGGCCGGAGAAGTATATGATAATAGGATCTCCTTTCTCGATGAGAGGATTGTTGCGAATATCGTGAAGCGTTTTAATGATATTTTCGCGAGAGGGGAATATCGAATCATGCATTGGCCCGTTGAGATGGCCCAAGAGGAGGCGTATGCGATCCTTGGGAACACCGAGGTCATAAAAATATGTCTTCATTGTTACCGCGTCGAAGACACAGCCTTGTAACGGAAGCTGTCGGTATGCGTCAATCCCTATAATGACCACCCAAAAGCGAGAGGCATCGATTGTGCTCCGAAACTAAACGAAAGAGTCACCCGTCAAAGAAAGGAATAGCTTCAGAGATTGTGAATCCTGTAAACATACCTGATTATTTGCCGGTGCTTGAAGACCAGCTTGAAGATGCAATACAGCTCTGGCTCGCTGGAGCCCTGACAGACTGCACCTAAGTTTGTATAGGGTGTCAAGGTCAACAGCCGTTTGAACGGCCCTGTCCTTCGTCTCCTGGGACGGTCCGTTCAAGCTCCATACAATTTCCTTCGCTTTCTGAAGGATGGCGGGCGAATCGATGTCTTCAGATTGCATTCCGTATTCCTGAGCCACATTCATTTCGAATTCTTCAAGGGATACAATCCGCCTCCTAAGGTCCTGTATTTCATTATCGACCACTAGCATATCGTCCTGTTCAATGGATACTAGTTAGATCTAGTCACGTTGCTAATGTGCGCCCTTACTATGTGGGGGATGGATCCATGTGATGGGGAGTCGAGAAATGGGCGAGAGTCTGGTAAGGATGTTGTGTGACTTGTGCTTGTCGGAGGTAAAGGAGATCTACCGAGTCCTGGGACATTATCAGAAGAGTCAAGCATTTGTGAATGTTGAGAGCAATGATCCACAGCCAATAAATAGACCCCCCGTGATTAGTGCTGTTATGCCAGCTGTTATACTGTTATCCACTCAGAATATTTTGTGCGGTCAGAATTGGCGAAAACCTGTGGAGTCATCGGTGAACACCCAAACTTGAACGGTATCGTTCAATACAAATCACTGGACTACCACGAGTCAGTATAGCAAATTTTACATTGTTTTGGGACCATTACGTCCACCTACAATGGCTGTATGTAAATTCACAGCAGTTTTACGATACCTTTGATACAATTGCTGTTGCTCGAATCTAGAGGATGTACACGTATTGATGTGCTGTACTCAATTCAATAGAGTCTCATGCAACAGCATTAAAATTTGCAGTGTCTATACAGCAAATTTATCAGCAATGCACAGCAAAAGCTGTTGGAAAGCTGTTGACAACCTGGCGTTTGCGAGTGAAGGAAGTAAGCTGTGAGAAGCTGCGGATAGGGTCTTTCTATATTCGGACAACAATAATCTTAAGGGCGAGACGCCGATCACCTGGCACCTGCGCCCATATTCATACTTCCATGGCGTCCTTGCTCTCCCATTCTCGAGTTCTGTATTTCCAAACCCCCACCATCCTATCTGTAAGTGCTAGCTGGTCCAATGTATCACTTGGTGCTAAAGTCCTGCCCTCGTCTTTCCCAGGATTGTCACATTGGACAGAGGATAGTTCGCAAGTGCCAATGCTTTCCATAAACTCCTTATACGCGTCAGAGAACAGTCACAATTTTCCGCCTTCCAGAGGCTCCTGCATTCCACAGTACTGCGCAGGGAACTACTCCAGTAATTTGTATCCCTACAATGACTCCTCCACCTGCGACTTTTATACTCAAGATGGCCCCGTTATACCCAAGCGCCGTGCACTACTCATTGGAATCCAGTACTACAAGGAGAATCCTCTTGATGGACCTCTGAATGATGTTCAGGGTCTTCACGACGTTCTCATCCGACTCAATCATTTCCATCCAAACGACATAACCTTGATAACAGATCATACTAGCATTCGACCAACTCGTGCCAACATCCTTGGCGCTATTCGTAATCTGGTCCGGGATGTCCGGGAGAAAGACAGCCTTCTCATATACTACGCCGGGCATGGAACTCGATATTCAGGATCTGTGTACTCCAGATCGCCTTCGATGCAGGAAGACGTTGTTGAGGCAATCTGCCCTATAGACCGGGGGAGCATCGCCAACGGGGAAATGGTATTCGATATCACCGACATAGATATCAATACTATCATTTACGGGATATCCGCCAAGATCACATTCGTGCTTGACTGTTGTCACGGAGGCACAATGGTTGATGTCCAGAACTGCACGTCGGGGAAGGTTCGTTATGTAAATCCTCTTCCTGACATGGGGAGAGTCTTGTACGAGAAGTCGGGAGAGCGCCTGTTTCTGGACCGAAGTTCCGAATCCCATATCTTTCTCGTTGCATGCAAAGGCTATCAGATTGCGCTGGAATGTTTTACAGAACCAAGCGCCAAGATACACGGGGCTTTCACACAGGCACTTCTCCAAGCCTTGAAGTCAGACGCTGAGAGGACCATGACTTATGGGCAGCTTATGGCTCGAATCGGGCCCCTTCCTTCTCAGACGCCTATTATTCATGGTGATGGATATACGGGCCGTTTGTGGAGTGTCGGCGAGTTTTTTTTTCAAATTCAAACTGTTGACCGCTCATTTATATGATGTTAGGTGATAACTACTAGCAACATGTCAGTTATGAACTATGTCCGACAGATTAAACGCACCAGCTAACATGGCATCAGTCCGCGGCGTGCGCTTTTCATGCTCTATACATGCTATTGAGTTGTAACCTTGGCTCTCGACCGTTCGAATATTTACAATAGCTTATTTTCACGAGTAATATAAAACGATATTCCGACTCTGAGCACAAAATGAGCCAAAGTGAACAGAAGAAAAATCACGGCAAAATGGTATTTACATAGCCTACAACACTACCTGAAAAGCCACAAATTGTAGACGAACGTAGGCCCGGAGGAAATTCCCTAGCAAACATTCATTCATACATTTGACGATGACCGGGGTTCGAACTTCTTCCGGAATCCCGATCCGCAACTTGGAATACGACACTAACAGGCTCTTCCTCTTACCACCATCCTGTTGCTCACTTTTCTCTTCGCCTCTCTTGTACATTACACACTGAAGCTAAGGTGTGTGCTCTCAGGCTGCTGTTCGATTCTTTAGGAAAGCCTAACACGACATCGTTGGGATGGACTATAACATTAGGACAATGCGTAACGACTCGAATAATCATTTTTCAAAAAATCGACGAATGTAAAGGTTCCAGATTGCTGGCACTCCTACCTTGATCATGGTTGGCGACGGACATGATAATATAGTCTGATATGACTTCGCACAGACATGTTCGCCTATCGATTAGCCTATTGCCTGTGCGTCTGTGCTCGGAATAATTGTCCCGGTCCCATAGATGGAAGAGCTGCCCAGATATCGTCGATGGATCTGCAAACGGTCTTCATTTTCTCATACAACTCGTCAACCTCATAGGTGTCCACCTCTGGAGGGATGAAGGCGAAGACCCTGGAAATTTGTGATAACAATACCCAGACGGCAGATTGCTGTAGTCAAAGCGAAACACTGCCTTGTTTGGACGTTATCAGATGTGATATCAATGAATGTCGAGAAGGGTTGAAGAAGAGAAGTTGACACGATGTGAGCGCAAGGCAGTGGGCACGCCCTCTTTCTGTTCCTGACATCCAAGACGATAACAACGAGTGCGTTTGGACAGCCACTACCCGTCAATAGACTCCTCCAGCGAACATTTTGCTTTTGTACACCGCAAGTATAAAATGGCACCATGGGTTAGAAGCAATGGTTTTTACTGGGAGACCAGCACTTTCCTCGTAAGTCCAAATTTTACTGAGATGCGACCATGTGCTGACGATGAGGGACCGAAAGGTCGAAAATGTATTATTCCGTGTGCCAAGATATCGATTCATCGAGAACTCGGAGACGTTCAGAACCATGTTTTCGTTGCCTCAGGCAGAAACTAGCACTGCCGAAGGCGATTCTGACGATAAGCCCATCCAACTGCAGGGCGTCAGTAGAGTGGACTTTGAGCGACTGCTCGAATTTATGTACCGTCGGTAAGAACACCTGCTGGTTTCATCATTGTTGATAACTTGATGGATAGTTTAGGAACGCTGCGTCTCCTCTCAAAGCATCACTCGAGGAGTGGATATCGATCTTGAAGCTCTCTACGATGTAGGAGATGACTGACATACGCAACACTGTTATTTCGGAAATGCTGGAGCGTCAACTGAAGATCAATGCGACAGAGCGAATTTCCTTGGGCGAAAAGTATGATGTACCAGCGCTGGTGACTTCCGGAATCGTGGTTTTGGTCAACCAACAGGGAGGAGTGTCTCAAAAACAGACAGTGATCCTTAGTTTGGAGATGGCACTACGTATACAGTGTATACGGATGAAGCTGCTGGAGAACTGCCTGAGTACCCAGCCCATGTTACTCGGTGTGTTTGCAGAAAGTGACATTCGTGCTGTGGCAACGAGTGTATTTCTTGGGGAACGGTCTTTTTCGGAGCCGGTGAGATTGGAGGCGGAGGAGGAGTTGGCAAGGAAAGAATCACTGAGGAAGTTACAGCTTAAGTTGAGGGCCTGGGACCCTCTCTCGTAGATAATTGTCTCTTCTGCCGGCACATTGGGGGAGAAAGATCGGGGTAAATTGTACCACGACGACAGGGCTTTAATTGAATAAAGTCAGAATGTGCCCCAGTGCCAGGAAGTTTATCTGAGTATTATGAGTGCAGTAGACAGTAGACAAGGTCGTCGGAGTCGCGTTCGGTAAATCAGGCCGACATCGAATTACCTCTTACCTCCATGTCGAAACCTTCAATTCTTGAAAAAATCTACGCTCAACGTGCAAAAGATGTGGAATTGGCCTCATCGACGCGTGGAACGTTGCCAGAAGACATTGATGTCTATCTTTCGATGAAGCTTGCCCCACCACTCATCTCATTCGTCGAGCGTCTGAAACAGAACCCAGGTAGCACGTCCTCCATCTCTCTCATGGCAGAAATCAAGCGTGCCAGCCCGTCGAAAGGACCGATTGCGATGAAGATCAACCCAGCGCAGCAAGCACAGACTTATGCTGGTGCTGGGGCATCCGTCATCTCCGTCCTTACTGAGCCGAGCTGGTTCAAGGGCTCACTCCTCGACATGCAGCTAGTACGCCAGGCGATTGACTCCCTGTCCAACCGACCCGCGGTGCTTCGCAAGGACTTCATCTTTGACCCATACCAAATCGCAGAGGCCAGGCTCTTTGGCGCCGATACCATTCTCCTCATCGTCGCCATGCTCCAGGCCGATCAGTTGAAGAACCTCTATGACTACGCGTTGAAACTGGGCATGGAGCCCCTTGTAGAGGTGAACAACGCAAAAGAGATGGAGGCTGCATTGGGCCTGGGGGCAAAGGTCATCGGTGTGAACAATCGCAATCTTCATGATTTCCAAGTGGATATGGGGACGACGAGTCGACTGGTGGAAATGGTTCGAGAAAGAGACGTCATCCTGTGCGCATTGAGTGGAATTTCGAATCCGAAAGACGTGCAGACGTACAAAGACGAAGGTGTTCGCGCAGTGCTCATTGGAGAGGCGTTGATGAGGGCAGAGAATACCAGCAGATTCATTGCCGAACTTTTAGGATGGTCGTAGTGAGCTTTGCTTCATTGAAAAGTCATGTTCTTTCTGAAATGAAATGAAAGATTGGCCTACACCCCGCAATAGTGTGGCCGAGAGCTTGTGAATTCTTTTTGAAAGTTCCGCTCGGACTTTGTAGGTTTGTGGCAGTACGATTCAGGCTCACTACGGGATGTACCTAGCAGCTCTCAGCATACAGGTGCGAATGCACACATTTTCGTGCTTCCCTTCCGAATTATACATTGGCTTCGGAATGTCCACTCGCCATGCACATCGCACATTTTCAACCCTCTGACCTATGTACGAACAAAATCGTCTAAAAAGTGACTGTCGAAACCAAGGGACTCCAGTTTCTTAGCCTAAATGTTAGACGCCGAAGCGTTCCACATTATTGGTCCACGCGTCCTACAAGGAGAGGACTGTCAGGTCAGACGTCCTATTTAATAAAGGTGTCACTGTATACTGACGAGGTTGGATGGAATCACAGTTCTCAGTTCTTATAACTCCCACGTAGACATCGGCGGAGCTGCAGTGCCAAAAGTCGATGTACAGTCTAGTCGCGACAGGGCTGCAAAGAGAGCGGGGAAATATCGTACCTTGAACGACGAAAATAAATGAATAACGGGGCTAGAGTTTTCAGAGAAAAGGAATTAATTGAGGTCATGGGTGTATAATAGAGATTTCAAAGTAATCTCAAGGCCAGATAGCCATTTAAAGGTTGATAAAGACATCAGTATGTATACCACACTTGAAGTTGAACGAACAGTTCGAACTGAGACGGCCTCCGGCTTCATTATCAAAACTTTTGTATCGATAATGGGAGACACATGATAAGGCGTGTAAACTCGATGCGTCTGTGGTACAAATGATGAATCTGAGCGCAGCCAAAGCGGACAAGAAAAGTCAAAGAAAGCCTGGGATGGGACATTTCAAATTAAAATTGCATGTCCTGGGGCTTGTAACAGCCACGTGACGTGACGCTTACGTGTATGTGACTGTCGTTCACCAGTCTACTTTCTACCACCATGGCCATCCCTTCCAGCGATATCGACTCGTTTTCTCCAGATGCAATGCGTCTTTTCTATCGTCGCTTATATCCATTTCGATCCATATTCACCTGGCTAAACCAGCAGCACGCTCCAACCCGCCTGTTCACACACCGCGAATTCGCTTTTACGCTTCCAGGTGATATCTATCTCCGGTACAACTCATTCCCAAATGCAGAAGAACTGAAAAAGCAAGTCTGCAATCTCAACCCCTCTCGATTCGAAATTGGACCCATGTACAGCGTTCGCGTGAGTGGCCATTCGACGCGTCTATGAATATATATATATAATGGTGCTGCAGCCGAAGGATCGGAGAACGGCGCGTCAAGGGGCTTTCTTCCCCGTTCAGCGTGAACTGGTGTTCGATATCGATATGACGGATTATGACCCCGTTCGCACATGCTGCTCGGCCGCTGCTATCTGTAAGCGTTGCTGGGGTTTCATATCTGCCGCCGTACAAGTCTTGGACACGGCTATCCGGGACCAGTTTGGGTACCAGCATCTACTGTGGGTCTACTCTGGTCGACGTGGAATCCATTTGTGGGTATCGGATAAGGAGGCGATGGAGCTGACTGATGACGAACGGAGGGCAATGGTTAATTGGCTGACAGTCGTGCAGGGTGGGAAAGAGCCAGGGAAAAAGGTTAACGTGCGCGTTGGTTCTCGGGCCTTACCGCCGTCGCTTCAGTGAGTGGTGGTATTAGAACTCCTTGGGCTTGGCTTACAATGATGATAGAGAATGCTTGCAAGATCTTGCCGTTGTTTTCACTGATCTTATACTTGAGGACCAAGATTGTTTTGCCACAGAAGAAGGATATGAAGCTCTTTTGAAGCTTATACCCGTTCCCGATGTTGTTGATGCTCTTCGGACCAAATGGTCGGCTGACCCGACACGGGCCTCCTCAGATAAATGGTCGGACCTCAAAGCTCTGATAAAAAAGTCGTCGGAAAAAGTATAAAAATCCTCATTTGTTTCTCGATGATGCTGAGTTGATCTACTAGGCTTTGTTGACGGCAGCACTAGAAGATATCATTCTCCAATACACCTATCCCCGCCTCGATGCAGAGGTCTCCAAACATAGAAACCATCTGCTCAAGGCCCCCTTTGTTGTACACCCAGGGACGGGTCGAGTCTGCGTGCCCGTCGATCCGACGAGAATAGAGGAGTTTGATCCGGAGAAAGTCCCAACAGTGGGCCAGCTATTCGAAGAGCTAAATCGCACCGAGAGTGAGGAAGAGACCGGTGACCATGATTCTGGTAAAGCATTTGCTTCGAAGCATGGCGTCGCCAGCTGACACGTCCCTAGATTGGCAAAGAACATCTTTAAAACCTTACATCGAAATGCTGGATCAACATGTTGCGCGCATCATGAATGATATCCGAAAGGTGAAACTCGAAAATGGTGAGAATTCTCTGACGCTCGTGTTATCAACTTTTAAAGCCCGTCTTCTAGATATGACATGGTGATGTTCACACATTCTAACGTTGTTACACAATCTTCCTGCATTTACTATTTGCATTTGTAATTCATGGCGTACATCCGATTCTGAGTTTGATACCCGACTACCCGAAACGCGTGCATAGATGATACGAAACAAGAGGTCATTTACGAAGGAGGCCTGTAACGAGACGAAATTGAGCGCCTTGGAAGTTGTAGAAGAGCCGCAAGATACGTACACGGGTGACACGGAAGTGGCAGGTCCCGGTAACGCAGTGAGGGCAGGGAAAGGCGAAAAGGCGCACTGTAAACTTGTTTTCAGTCAAACATTCCACACAAGTCGCTGCATACGTACGGCAGCATCTACGTCCCTGCGCGTTGTGTTGGGTGGTAAATGGGGACCCGCGGTGCTCGGCAAGGGAACTGGGACAGGAATAACATCAGAGCAGTCAATGAGGTTGTTCTGGTTGGACCCTAGGATGGACAGCTTGAGCATCGCGGCTTTGAAAACGCTCTGTAACTTTGCGTGATCGGCTGGAAATTTTCTCGGTCAGCTAACTTCCAGGTTGTGATTAATCCAGATACCACGTACTCATCAATGATTGCCACTCGCAGGCAGTCCTGGAGTCTAGTATGCGTTGTTAACATTATATTCTTAGGGCAAAAAATGCACGTTTATACCTCTAGCGATCTGTGCGAAGTGGTCAGAATGTGTACTATTAACCAAATAAAATTGAGAAACATACTTCGGCGTCGGATTGCAGACGCATTTCGCCTTGGATGGCCGACTCTACCTCTCCTTGGTTCCCGGCGGTTCTGATAGCGGAAGATATCAGCCTCTTCATATTTAAGATGTTGCGTAGATGAAACTTACCCAGGGAATAGAGTACCGTGCAATTGGACTTCAATGAAAAATTGACTGTCATATAGACCTGGGGTCGAGTCAAACGGGGTTCTGCATGGAACACAGTCAGACAACGTGCCCAAAAAACATGAAAGGCAACAGCCTACCCAGGAATCTGCAAAGTAGCGCAATTGTCAGTAACCTCCCACGTATCCAACATTCGAGGCTCCTCACAGTTGGATCTACAAGGTCCGCAGCGGCGATCGTATGCGAAGCAAGCAGCGCGACAACCTCGTTCGGAGTGAAACCCGCGTCCAAGAACCTGGCTAAGATCTTGTCGGTGTCGTCAAAGGGCTCGGGGACCAACAAGTCTGGGGAGGCCGCTTTCGCTTCGGCGCGCCCGAGGAAAAAGTTGAGCTGGGGAGCGCCCGGACAGTTGGAGACCCCGACGGCACCGGCGAATTGGATGCTGTCATCCGAGGTAATGAGAAATGAGTATGGTATCGTGTAGCACTAAGTAGACCTACAAATCTCCAGTGCTCAGTGTCTGATTGTGAGCTTCGATGAAGGGGCGCTGGGCGTTCACGATCTCATCTGCGAGAAGTGTCAGTATAGACGAGACTTAAGGAAAGGGCGGGAACAAAGTCACCTATTCCGGCGTTAGCGTGGAACGCCAGTTCGACGTCCGAAAAGGTAACGATAGATCCGTCAGCGCCTCCAAAGACCCTATGTGCGATCTGAGCTGGAGGACAGCAATCATATGGGTGGTATTCAGTACCTTTGGGAACGAGAAAATCCGATAGCATCGTGGAAGGTGAGACGCAGAGACTCGTGAACCTTAAAGCGTAATGAGCTCAATGAACTTGAACAAACACCATCACCAACCTCTTCACCGCATTCACCTCCATCAAAGAGGTTCGCTTGAATATCCTCCATGACAGGGAACAGAGCGCAACAGGCCCTGTTCTGTACGGTCTGCCCGGTGGAACAAGTGAATCCCTTAGGGGGGCGCGCCGTAGTAGCCGCTACGCGTAAAATAAGCCAGCTATTCCACAACAACGCGCAGAAGCAGAGACATACCCTGCACTGCGAGGACAAGAGAGAGAGCCAAAAAACCTGTAGAGAGAACCATTGTAGATGAGGAACTGACTCTCAATGCCCTCCTTGCCTACACTTTTATACCCCTATCCCTCGGAGAGCATGTCCAATCATGTTGGGGTGATAAAAAACGCATGGTGCGGTACAGGTCGTGAGTAAGAGACAGTGATGGTCCAGAGAGCTGGTACGGGCTTGAATTGCAGGGTAGGAGGAATGGGAATCGTCCATGCTTCGCATACGGGTACAGTCGTCCTGCCGGTTAAGAAAGCAAAAAGGAGAGTCTTGCTCTCCGCATGTAGCAATACTATAAACCTGGGTAAAAAAAATCATCAGAAGTATACGCATGTTGGCTTACGTTTTGTTAATTGTCCCCAACACCACGGAACCGATGGCGACTTTCAGACTTCGCAACAATTTCGCGGGTGTACCTAATAATCATGAGTAAAATTTCACTAAAAGCGCGCTCACTTTTCCTTTTACCGACACGGAGAGCCGGTTGCGAAGCCCAAAAGCAGTGCTTTCTTCAGCGGCCAAGGTTTTGCGAGCGACTGGGGTTCAAACCAAGGCGAAAGCCCAAAGTGACAGTGAGAAAGGTTGCTCATTCCTGAAGCTTATCGCCACAGAACAAGCAAATAGAATTAACACCGGTACCTTCGTCGCCCGCCACTCTTCCCACAGAGGCTAACAACTTGCCGACGCCACGCCGGGAAACCCGATAGATGTTAGTCAATGACCGGTCGACAAATAACGAATATAGAATTGCAGGGACAGCTAGAGCATACACAGCGCGTAGCACAACATCATGGTGCTATCAGAAAGGTCATCGTGAGATCTAGAATAGTCGTACTAAAAGTGTACGAACAATAATACTTTTTAAATAACGGCTGAACGCTGATTGGTCACGAACATGGGAAAGGGTCTTCGGCTATCTCCACCTCCAACCACTTGCATAAAACGGTATCAGGACCCAAAGTTGGGGTGAGGATGTCAAGCAGGCGCTGCCCAACGGCGGTCGCACACTCCTCCGCTCTCCCAAACCCGGTTAAACAGCCGTTCCGGTACTCTGTATCAGATATGCCTAGCATTACCGGAACCGATTGCATCCCAGGCAAGCCATATACGTGAAGAGCAGCCGGCAATACAATGAGCGTAGGTAGATCTTCCGCCGCTGTCGCCAACTGTTGAGCAATGTCATCCACGGAATGAGCGGGAGAAGTGCAGGAGACCAGGTCAAAGAACGCGGGGAGCGCTTTTAGAGCATCGAATGCTTCGTCAACTGCTTCTCTGGCCAATCTTGTAGCCGCGTTGTGGGCATCGGGCCTAGGGAGTTGATTTAGAATGTCATAAAGTGCTCGTGCGTCGGCAGTCACAGAGGATGATACCGCCAACACCGGTGGCGAAGGAGGCCTAGATGACGGGAGCTTGATCGCGAATCGTCCCGGAGATGGAGCTAGCGGCGGGGTGGAAGACCCACGACGCTTTCTGACTACAGCGGGTACACTCGTGGGAGATGATGGTGGCGTCGGCGCAACATATGGACGCGACGTCAAAGCTAACAGGCCCCTCCATATAATAGAGATAAGGAAGGTAGCTAAGTTTGTCTGTGATGTCGGTGTTGCCGTGTATCTCGCGATAGCTTTGGCATACACCGGAATCACGCTCTGCAGCGTGACGATGGATGGGTGTAAATGACTTGACGCTTTGCCGCTTGGAGAGGTCTTTCCGGCAGAGGAGGTAGCCAGTGTTTCCAGGGATTCCACAAGAGGATGCAGCTCCCTCTTCATCAACCCCAAGGAAGGTTGGACTACCCGATTAACGAGGGAAGCTAGTCCTTCTCGGATTAGCTTTAGGCCATCTCCGCGTATGTCCCCATCAAGTCCGAGGGCAAAGTCATCAAACGTTTCCAAAAGCTCGCCAGCGAATGTCGCGATGGCGACGGCATGGAGCTGAGTCGGATTAAGAACTTGGGCCTGTGGCACAGTCGACGGGAGAGCTAGAAGCGCTGGGGACGAAAGGTGGGGAAGCAAGCTTGCAGAAAGATTGCTAAGGAGCACGGACAAAGGCCTGTGAAGGGATCGCAAAATGGCTCGGTACAAATGTGGGGTTTCACTAGTCGCACGCAGCTCACTGTCAATATGTAAATTGATGAGACCAAATCGGATATTACAAAGTAAACCGTAAACTCACGAGGCAATGAGGGAGCCCAATGCCCGACCGCGACCTGCGGGGATGGGTCGCCGTCCTGACACCTGCTCGTGTGCAGCCGGTGGGCCACTAGGCTGGGCTACGGCCCTTGAAACGGCCTCGCTTAGCTTGAGGCTCAGCATCTCCAGGTACGATCCATCCTGTACCAACGTGGTCGGCGTGGCAGCCCTTGCTGGCGCTGGCGCTGGAGATGGACGCCGGAACGTCGTCAATGACAACCTGTTCAAAGGACGAGAGCGCTCGAAAGATACGCCCGAGTCTGGGCGAGAAGGCTGCGCTGGTGCTGGAGCGGGCGAAGAAGGGCGGCTGGTTGGACGGAAGAAAGGAGTTTTGAGGGCGTACATGTTGGCTGCTGGTATCTGGTAGGATTAACGGTTATTTCTTGGGTATGCTTCCTATAATTCGTTTGAATCCGCTGAAAGTCGTTTAAGTTTCTATTGTCTATATTCGAAAGGGTCCCGGAGCGAAACGACCACGGTAAGAGCAGAGCAATTATCCCATGTGTCGTTCAAAAGATAATCGAGTGAGAAGATGATACGGGAATCCTGGGGTCCTAAGGAGGACGGTCGGTGTCGACGAGGAAGGCTGCAAGCGGACCGAAGTGTATGTTGTTAATCTGTCTTGTAGAACTGACACGCCAGGCGATTAGTTCCTAGTTCTTGAAAGGAAAGAAAGGAAAACATACTGCAGTGAGGGTGGAATCATATAGATTGAGAAAATAACAATAAAAAAGTGGTGGTGGTAGACGGAAGAGATGAGTGGAAGGGGGTTCCTTGAAAATTTCCGCCGGTTGAGATGGCACGGGTTTATATGACGATCGTCATTTTCCCACGATGCCCAAGCTCCGAAGGGACTGATGTGCATCACGATCCAATATTAACCACACGATTACTCGGAAATTTGCTATTCGCCAAGGTATACCGTTACCGACCTTCGGTCAATCCATCACAGATATCACTAGCTTGAAAAGTGCAGCCGTTGCGAGCGGAGGTTTACTGTATTTTTGTCTCAATGATGCAGACTGAGTCATCCTAACAAAACGTTGGTACTGCTACAGTTCATACGCATCTGTATCGAGATGACGGTCTTATGACTGCAAATACCGTAGGCGAGCCATAGCATCCGAATTTATCACGTATCATCGCCGCTACTGCTGCCCACACGGTCTTCCGTTCACCAAATGTTCGCCAAGGTGACATCTTGATTGTCATCCACTCAACCCATTGTTGAAAAACAAAGTATCAAATGGTTACCTCCGTCTCAAAAGCGTCTTTGAGGCCATTTAGACCGACCTCTTTCTGATCACGATGTCTTGAAGAATGTATAACGTGTTTCAGAGTCAGCTTCTAGGTAGGATGTTCCTTGGAGTCAGCTGAAATATTGTTCGTTATCAGATGAGATGATCCCCTTCAGGATGCGTTCGTTGGTTGACGAGCCAACGAACTCATCTAGCAAAAATGCAGGACTATTGGATTTACTATCATTCCATTCACTTTGAATGCTAGTAGCTTAGGGATACACCTGATTTGTGAAAGAAATCACCTAGACAACAGAAAACCACATACAGCTCCATTGGCGTCGCTCACCCCCCCAGGGACTACAAGAAAATGGTCTCTTCCAAACGGCGTCTGGAAGTAACCTTCCTATCACAGTAAATCTTTTCAGCAAATAGGTTTACCTCTCTCCCGGAAAACTGCGCACTCTCGTAGAACCACATTTACTCCTCTGTAAAGGCACGTTTAATCCTTACACGCGACTGCGCATCGCCGCATCGTAACCGCCATAAACAACCATCGTCCTCGTTCGCACGAACCCGAAGAACCGCTTCGGAAGGCTGCAGAATAACTTTCACTTCCCCTATACGCAGTAAAATAACAGGTAGATCGTGACCGGAAAAACGCACACCTTCAAATGGTGGTTCACCTGCCGGAATGACTTTCATCTCATTACCTTCCACGCTCTTCAAGCGATCCAGAAGGACGTCTACCGACCCCTCAAACCACCCACGAGCGGAAGTTGATGGGCCAAGGGTGTTCCAGCTGGTTTCAAAGTCAGATGGATCGGGATCACTGATAAACGGTGTGTCGAATGCAATAAGGTCGGGCGGCCGTGCAACCTACATAAAAGCCATGGTGATCAGCCTGCGTTACGGAATTGGCATTTGCACAATCCTTACCTGCTCTGTGGATTGTGGCGAAGACTTGGTGGCATGAGGCAATGTAACAGTGTAGTCCAAAACTAGAGTCTTACCAAAGACATCATCTCAGACTCCTGTGCGGCCAAGGCCAGATCTCCAGCGGTGACTGTTCTAGAGAGTGTAGACTGGGGACTGGCCGTTGATTCGCTACGGGTGCTGGAGGGTCGACGACCTCGTAGTCGAGGGATGGATGTGGGCGTCTCATATGCATCATATCGCAGCTTGCTGGCCCCCAAAGTTGGCGAGACACTCGCAGACAGTTTTTGGGGTGACACTGGCGGAGAGGTCGTATTCAGTTTCGAGCCTTGTTGCACCAATGCCTCCAGAACATGAGGAAGCTACAAGTATAGTAAACTTTCATTCAGAGCACTACATGAGCGGAAGTTACCGTCAGTGATCTTGCAGAGCGCAAGATCAACGCCAGTACATTTCCTTGCGCCGAAAACTTCAGAAACTGTTCGCAGCGCTATGTCACGATTTCCTGATAAGTATACATTAAGTGGGAGCATTCAAGAAAACAGACCCGTCGGATATATCGCCCAGCAGTCTCCGCCAACCCAGACACTGCCAGCTTAACCTCTTCAGGTACTGCGTCACATTCCGCACTAATCCGAAGCATAGAGATAAGACAGATATCTTGGACGGACGCTGCAGAAGGATTAGTTTGTGCCATCATCTGAGATGCCCGGTAGTGCTTACCAGTTGAAGGGGCTAGCCTCGACGCTAGTGCACTCAAAATATCCTTTGGAGCCAGGGACAATTGTCCGCAGTATTCACATCCAAGGGCAGCGACGATAACCATCATCGTCGGACCCATGTCTTCGCCTTCCGTAAGACGGGCCAAAAATACGGTTGACGATGCAATCTGGAACATCGAGATGCCTACAATATAATTGAGTTCACACAGACATCCAGTAGTGAAGCGACCGACCATCTCTAATAAATGATAGAACTTTCTCAACTGCAACATCTAGAACACGTTGGGAGTCCGACGGGCCTATCGACTCGACGTGTCTGAAGAGTTCCAGGACTTGGCGGGCATATTGCTCTCCATCACCTGCAAACTGTACTTGCAATACTTCTAATAATCGCCATGTAGATTCTACTTTGTTCTTGTATGACAGTTCGGCCGGTAATGCCCGCACAGACTGAGCATAATACGCTGAAATGATATCGGGGTCAACTTTGTTCAGAATTTTCACTGCCTGCTGGTGGGTGAATAGCAGGTAAGATCACGGCTGGGAAGGTTTTTCACCTTGCGCCGAATCAACGGATCAGCAGAATCGAGTAGCTGCATGAATCGTTCTACTTCCCATTCCTCTAAGACAGCGGGACATTCAGGTATGATTCCTGCCCACCACATGGGGTCGACACACTCGAGGCATGATAAGAAGAGGTACTGTTCGTTCGGTTCTCGGGACACAAGGATTTCCCTAATGCTTTCGACCGGGGCCCGCCTGGATGACATTGCGACGTTGAGAAAGGCCTCGTTTCTTATCTCTCCGAGAAGCAGTGCTGCTTCACGGAGCAGGCCTGATTTGTGTAAAGACTTCAAACACGATCACGGCTAAAGAATATTGTGCTAACCATAGTCCTTGCTGGCTGAAGCCGATCGAATTAATCTAATGACATTTGGCAGGTTTGTATCATTCAGACTATGAATTCCGTGAGTATTGCCGCTAGTAACATGAAATGGAACCAACCCTAAATTTCGAAGTGTTCTTATAATTGTGAGCAACCAGTACCTCGACTCAGGATGCCCAATTGTTGATGCTGAGGAAAAAAGCTCATTGGTTAGCTTGTGGATGTCGCGGTTCTGCCCGTCCGTCGTATCAGCGAAGACATGGCGTATTTGAATGGAAGAGCGCACATCAGGAATTGACGCCGATATCGAAATGGCGGCACTCGACACGGAAGAGTCATGGTCTTTCATTCTCTTCATCACGGTGGGAATGATGGGTTTCATAAGGTCGGGATCATGTCTAGAGAAGGCCCTGTATACCATTAGGGCCCGACGGCGAATATGAGGTCTATAATGAAGACGAAGTATGTCAACAGGTGTGTATGACAAGCGTCAGCGTACATACTGACGAGTTATGAACTAGTAGATCTTGAAGCCGGGCTTGCACAGCGGGGATCACATCTTCTGTTGACGACGCTATGAGGTTGTCTAAGGCAAGGCATATCCGCGTGAGCGAGGTGTCTTCTAAATCCTATCAAAAGCTAAAGAACGAAGGGCTTAGACAGTTGGGCTATGCAGACCTTGCGCAAGGTGTTTACAAGCATGAGTTGCAGCTCGTGGTTGGGAGGCATAACTTCGGAACAAAACAGATAGCCTGACAGGATACAATGGGTATCGTCTTTTCTCCTTTCTGTAACGACGTACCGATCCGCTTGTCCTTGGCATTGGAAGCTGCTTCAGCCAAGTTAATCGCATGGGGAAATGCAAAATATAATGCATCCTGTTTTAGCGCACTCGTTGTCACCGCGTTATAGCAATAGAGCAGTACAATCAGAAGTTCTCTGCAGCTCCGCTAAAATCAAGTTCGTGATGCTGCCCTCGCTTGGCGAAAACGGGCGCTACCCACCAAAGACAGCCCCGGGTCGTTGAATTGACTTCGAATGGATCGAACCTCAGCGAGTATGTATTCATCGGCTTGCTGCACTGACTGGGCGGTCTCCACGTTACGAACAAAGGCATAATGACGCCGGCTGGACGCTCCAGAAGAAATGAAAGGGACGTCCATAGGCGTTTGGGTGTAAGCCATGCGTAGCGGCGCGTAGACGTGTTGGAGGAGCCAGGACAACACGTGTCAACAAACACATTCTCCTACACCCACCAACGCCCATATGCACCAGGTCAATTAATTCCTTCCGAATTCTGTCACAATGTCCTCGAGCACTGCAACTGCTCATTCATTTGCCAGGCTCCTCAACCAACCCAAGATCTCATCCAAGTCGCGTTCAGGCGAAGTTGATGATGGGACCAAGAAACTTCGGCGGATGATTCTCGTGGATGGGATCCCTTCAGCTACTGTTGGTACTGTATCAAATTCACTTTAATTGCAGCTTATACTCTATAGGATCCGACGCTACGGCCCCGGATATGGAAGATACTTCTGCGCATCAATGACTTATCCGCGGATACATACTTGAAGTATGTTGCACGAGGCCCCTGCGAAGTCAGAGAGAAAATCAGAAACGACACGTTTCGGTGTGTGTTTCACTAGTTCACATGGAAAGCTTGTCGTTCATGCTGCTACCACATCAGGACTCTGGCAACTGATCGCGGCTTCAAAGAGCGCGTGCGAGAAGACATGCTAGTTCGTCTGCTGGATGCGTTCGTGTGGAAGAACCACGGTTAGAATGGACACTATCCTTTAGCCTTATGTGCGGCTAATTTTTTCAACCGTTGACAGACCGACAAGAGTCGCATCAATTAGGATTTACTTATGTCCAAGGCATGAACGTTCTTGCGGCTCCATTTCTTTTTACAATGCCATCGGAACTTGAGGCTTTCTATTGCTTCTCAAAGTTCATTGAGGAGTCTTGTCCTCTTTATGTCCAACCTACGCTTGATGGAGTACATCGGGGCCTGAAGGTAAACCGCATCTCTTTGTGTTACTTCTCGCCCAGAAATTCACCGGCTCTGATTAGCTTCTTGACAAGTGCCTCAAAATAGTAGACCCAGACTTATTTGATCTTTTGCGCAAGAAGAACCTGTCGGCAGAAATATACGCATTTCCTTGTGGGTGCTAACGTCTTCGAGCCATTCTTGTCTTTCTGATATCGATCATAGCCGTCCTGACGCTCTGTGCGTGTACTCCCCCTCTCGACCAAGTACTCCGTCTATGGGATTTTCTCCTCGCTTTCGGAGTGCATCTCAACGTGCTTTGTGTCATTGCACAGCTTCTTCTCATCAGGGATGAAGTCATGAACTCTTCCAGGTAGGCAGCTCACTTCTTTGTTCGCCGTTTGAAGTTGACAAGGTGTCGTAGCCCTATGCGTTTACTCCGTACGTTTCCTCCGCTTGAGGCAGTACCTGTCATCGGTATTGCTGTCACGTTGGTACGCGACCTCCCTCCCGAGCTGTACGATGAACTAGTTAAGCATCCTTATGAAATCTGAATGACGATTGTGCCATATTTGTTGCACGGACTGGTCTTGTGTTTGAGATGTATTAGTATGCCTCGTGTAATCATAATACAATACTTATATATGGACAATGCTCGCATCTACAATCTGCATGCCTGCATGTCATTCACAACAATTGAGACAGCTACTAACAAAACAAGTACTCTGAAACATATTAATGCTACCAAGCATCCAATCTATCTATTCTACAACCGGCTAGTATAATACAATAAGTGATCAAATCGTCCCATCCAGAAGTGTCGAAATTACTATGCTGCTGAACGATAAGGTAACGAATGGGAAGGATTCGAATATGAATACGACCGCGACGAGTGGTCCCTGTGTGTCAGATGGTCTTCATCTGAATGGGAATCGTCGGACTCATTGTCATACAGGCGGGCACTAGAGTTTGCACTGACATTAATAAGGAACAGTGTCAGAGAAAATGAACAACTGCAGGAACCGGAGATCACGTACCTCGTGTTATCACGGTCTCGATCACACAAGATATCGCGAGGAAACCTCGGTGTGTTTTGGTACGACCGAGAAAAGGCGTCGGTCTTCAGGTCGACGGTGGCGTGAGGTGTGCTGGGAGAGGCAGCTAGAGAGACGGGCGAAGGCATGCTGTTGGACATGTTCCCGTTTTCCGGACGTGAAATCGGCATGGGTGGGGGGAAAGTGTTAACCTCGGAAAACACTACATGCTGAAATCGTGCCAGCGTCTGCGACACTGTGGACAGGTCCTGCATCAATTGCGCGGAGGCTTGTACCTATGGGACAACGACGACTGAGCACCACTAGCGTCCAAGGTCTACAGCAGACATACTGACCATTTGAGGGTTATGCACAGTCGCTGAAGGTAGTTTAACGCGCAGGGAGCGCACCTCTTGCCGGAGGTCAGAGTTCTCTATCTCTAGCGCCCGACACTTTTCTTCGAGGTCATTAACATACTGAGCACGACGGGCTCGATAGTCCCTCTGCTGAGTCAAAGCGCGAGTAGGAGGAATAGTAAGATCCTTCTTGCGACCACGAGTCATAGTAGTAGCAGTAGGTGAGGGGGAAAAATAAGCGGCAGGGATTTGACGAAACCGAAGGCGGCCAGAGAGCTAGATATAAAGACCCTGCAATTCCCACAGTTGCGAATTCACAATTGATGATCAGATTCATTTGTTTTTCAAAACCGTAGTGGCCTTCCATAGGCAGGGTCTCGGAGTCTCCTCCGTAGCAGGTGTCCCAAGGGAGACTCTCGGAGGATATCCGAACTAACCGAGCTCTATACACCCTTACTAAAGGGACATCATCAGCTGGAAGCGGCGCGCCGGAAACACTTGCATGAGGGAACCCCTGCGGTGTTATCGGCAGACACGAATACACTATATTATTATGCCTCGACCCCAGCGCTGAGTATCCTCATGGAGAGCGAAAGCGACGTGAACTTAAAATTTCTAATAGATGCCCGACGGCGCGGCGAAGGGGGCCACAGAAGCAGCGCATAAATCCGGAAAACTCGATATTCGGGTTAAAGACCCAAAGTGTGTCGTCGTTCTTGAGAATAATCAAGAAAACCAGAAGGTCTACAGAGAAGGGTGACAAGACCTGCAGCAACCACGCCACAGTACGTCATATTCAAATTGGCATTCAATTCCAGGCATGAACGACTGTGATTTTCAAATGGATCTCGCCCGACGGGAACATCATCATCTCAGGAATCAGGATCATCGTACGAGTGAGGACAGGGCGGCATCACGCACATTTTGCAGCTGTCTGCCATGACGTTGATCACCATCAACTTTCAAGACAACATCAACAGGTTCACATGAACGGTCCATGTTTTCGGTTTCTTCGTTCGCTCACTAATGCTAATATTGATCTGTAAGCCCGAGCGCCCAACGGCGGCGAGCCGTAACACAGTGCTAAGTATAACTCCCAAACAGTTAATAGAAGCAACCAAGTACTTGCCGATCGGATTCGTGACACAATCCTTCTTAGGCTTCCCCATTGGGGGGAAGATCTCTGAATACTATCATATGCCGCGTGTCCCCGCAAAATCTAACATAGAATTAACTGGGCTGATAAATCAAAGATTTTTTGTTAATCGTGTATTTTAAACTTACTCTTGGCACAGTGAAAACTTAAGCAGTGAAAACGCCGACGAATGCCGCCACAGCCATGTTGCGCTTCATTCCACCGGCCTTTGACTCGTGGTTCCGGTAAAGCAATTTCCCCAGTCCAAGGACCTAATGTGTTGTTGTACAGAAGTTGGTTCATTTATGCGTCTGTCTACACCCCCCACACTCGCTCAAGAAGGAGCTGCAGCAAAACGTCGTGTCCGGGTGTTTTTGTGATGCACGAAACGCGCGAGCCGTCGTGGGGTGAAGAATCCAAGGACTCCACTTCTACTGCGGCGGGCACAGCGGTAGACTCCCAAGGACCATGCGTCAGTTGGTGTTTGTCCAACTCCTTCTGCACAAACGCTCTATTTGCCCCTGGTGCATACGCTGCCTCATCCTCTCTCCGATCTATAATTAACATGCCCCGAGTCAGCTCGCCAATCCTAGTCCGGGGTTGAGCTGTGGATTTACGATCGGACAGGAAAATAATGGCCGTACGCACCTCTCGATCTCAAAGGTGCGTTTATGTATGCTCCAGCCGGGACTAAGAGCAGTCGACAACGGAGGGTTCACGATTGCACACCATACAGCAACAATGTCGTGCAGTTCCATTGCATCCTTACCGAATTGGAGCATTACTGTACGTGTATGTTCCAGAAAAGACGAAGTGAAGTGAGTTAGAGGCTTCTTCTCGCCGGCAACGGAGGGTGTATTCATATTCGAGAAAGAAGGATCGACTCGGGCTTGATAAACTGGGAATGGTAGCTCATGCGGAGTCGTTATATCGAGAGGCAAGAGGAAGAATCGGTCAAGGGGCAGACCGAGCTCTGGCCTCGAGGGCATGAGAAGCTCCTTGACGGCATACGGGTCCGCAAAGAAATTGACTAGGATAAATTGATGGTCACCAGCCGCTTCAATAACACAGAAAAGAATACTTACATTCCGCGACGGGACTTGTGTTCCCTGGAACATCCAAGGCGCCCCCCATACAGACGACGCGGCCTATGCGACCTCTTACGAGATCCCTATCGCGTCGCATCAGCTGAGCGAGATTTGTTAGTGGACCCAGGGCTATGTAAGTAATGCTTCTTTCCGGATAGCATCGCAACAATTCAAGCGAGTTTTCAACGGCAGGCTTCTTCGATAACAGAAGCTGGGGATGGTCGGCGGTTACGTTGAACTCTGCGTCGAGTTCGCTATGACGTTCTGTGATCCCACCTAAACCGTCCCTAGTAAAGTGTTTGTTATGGACCGAGTACCGAAAAGGATGGAGACGCTTACGGACCTTCCGTGGAAGTATTGTGCGCTGTGAATGTCACCTTCCAGGGGAGCGTCGCTTCCGAGCACGAGCGTAGTCTTCGGAGACGCCGAGTAGTTAGGAAAGCGGACTTTCTCCGCTGGATAAGCGTCAAAATGACGGGTTAGAGCTTGGTAGGTCTTGAGAATATTTGCGCTTGTGAGATTTAGTCAAGATATCACTAGGGGACAGTCGTGTATTGACGAACTATGATGACTGGATGTCAGTATTGCCTGAATTCTCTATCTTAGATAACGGCTTGAAATAACTGATAACGGGGCAAACCAAAAGAAACAACGATGGAGAGGACCTCAAGTTCTGGAGAGGCGAGAGCGAAGAGACTACTGTATATGTTAGGACTCTGAGCGGTCTTAGGTGCTCAGACATACATTGCAATGATATCATCTACGCCTGGATCTGTATCAACTGCGAAACAGAAATTTAGCTCTGAGCCGCCGATAGCTACAAGGTTTCTTACTTATCACAGGAATTCTACTTGTAGTAGCCATCAGATTACAGTTGGCAGACAAAGTGACTGTAGGAGCTTGAGTATTTTTATCCCACTTTCGGGGACAAAACGGACCGGTCTCGGACCGTCGTTCCGTGTACGGAGGGCAGGACCCATCCCCCAAAAGGTTACATCAAAAAGTTTGCCAATTTTCAAAACTTTGTCTGGACCAGGACTTGGTAACGGACCAATGTCCAAGAATTTGTCCGGAATCTGTGGGTAACCTCGCGCTTACTCCCAATTTGTCCGGATTTTCGATGTAAGTTCGCGAAAAATTGCTAAAATTGATGATAATAAATCACTCAAAATTGTACAAATCGGCACCCTTCTGCGGCCATCTCTAGGCCTGTATTCATTGTGCATTGTTGTATCGTAAAATGAGCAGGACAATATAATATAATTAAACAATGGCCTTGGTACTTGGAAACTTCTCCTGCGAACCACTTTATGTCCGGACTCCTATTCGACCTCAGCCAGCCTTCACCCATTGTCCGGATTTTCGATGTACGTTGTTGGCATAAAGGCGTCGATTTGTCCAGATTCTGAGGTAGCATTGACCCCGAGATTTCGAAAATTGGTTCGGACTTCTGACGTAACCTCAGGGAATAATCATTGGTCCTACTAGGGCTTAGCTTTGGATATTTGAATCCTGGAAATAACAGAGAGGTGAATCAAGATGAGAAGACGAAACATAAAAGGTCAAAATCAGTGAATTGCAAAGTAGTCCAACGTCGATTTCGAAGTCAAGGCTTGGCGGTTACTACCCACCTTGGAAGAAGGAAGAAAGTCGAATTTAGCCATGTTGTACGAATATCGGCACCCGCCGGGAACTATACAGGTAGTCACGGTGGCTGAGATTGTGACGTGACACAAACGCCGGGCATCGTTTTCGAGCATATCCCATCTCTCACTATACAAAATGGCTGAGCAATTGCGGTTCCTTGGATCCCTAGAAGGCCACAAAGGATGGGTCACCGCCATTGCGACCTCGCAGGAGAACCCCGACATGATTTTGACTGCGTCCCGGGGTGCGTCCGTCTTCAAATTTCCTGTCAACACTCACCCTCAAATCGTACAGACAAAACTATCATCGTATGGCAGCTCACCCGCGACGAAGACTCGTACGGATACCCAAAACGAATTTTGCACGGCCACAACCACTTTGTATCTGACGTTGTCATCTCTTCTGACGGCCAGTTCGCTTTGTCTTCCTCTTGGGACCACACCCTCCGACTTTGGGATCTCAATACCGGCGTCACGACGCGTCGTTTCGTTGGCCACACGTCTGATGTTTTGTCTGTCAGCTTCAGTGCTGACAACAGGCAAATCGTGTCTGGCTCCCGTGACAAGACTATCAAAGTCTGGAATACTTTGGGAGAGTGCAAGTTTGATATCAAGGAGGAGGGTCACACAGAATGGTACGTGGGGCCAGTATTCTAGTGCAGCGTTTGTTCTAATAGTTGACTAGGGTGTCCTGTGTACGGTTCAGCCCGAACGTGTCAAACCCCGTTATTGTATCGTGTGGTTGGGACCGTGTCGTTAAGGTCAGGATTCGTCTTCCTTGTATCCTTCCTCTTTCCATGATGCTATATCTTTATATTTGCTACTTCAGAGGGACTCGTCCCTATGAGACTATTTTTCCACCAAGATCTCTGATTCCTTATTCTTCCTTCACGTTTCTAGATATCTGACTCCTTCTGACAGGTCTGGGAACTTTCCAAGTTCAAGCTGAAGACCAACCACTACGGCCACACCGGTTACATCAACACCGTCTCTGTTTCACCCGATGGCTCTCTTGCCGCTTCTGGTGGAAAGGACGGCATCACGATGCTCTGGGACCTCAACGAGGGCAAGCACCTCTACTCCCTGGAAGCCGGCGATGTTGTCAACGCATTGGTCTTCTCCCCTAACCGCTACTGGCTGTGTGCTGCTACCGCCAGCTGCGTCAAAATCTTCGATCTGGAGAGCAAGTGAGCTTTGCTAATTTTACTCATCGATTTTGTTTGCTCACGCAAGTATAGGTCTATCGTTGATGAGCTCAAGCCAGCATACACTGATGGTGGTGATGAGGCAAGGCAGCCTGAGTGTGTTTCCATCGCATGGTCGGCTGATGGTCAAACATTGTTCGCTGGATTCACCGACAACGCTCTTCGCGTCTGGACTGTCACTTCATAAGTTATACTTTTGCTGGTGTTTCGGTATCATATCTTCGTCCCATAAAATTCAAAATGTTTGCCTCGCATCATGCATGATATGATCCTCAAGTCTATCATCATCGCACGGTACGGTACATTTAAGCACCTCGGACGCAAGTATACAAGACGTTGCGCGTTGCAGTAGGACTTGAAAAACATGTCAAGAGTAAGATAGTACTGGTTACCCCCCCAATAAACTCCACCCTCACATAGGATCAAATCAGGTAGAATATTGAAAGCACGTTATAAGAAAACATGTCTACCAAGGTAGTAGTCAGTTGCAGGAAGTATGGATGTCGTTGACTTAATAAAATAGAAGTAGCTTTCTCCCTGATAGACGGTTCGTGCCTGTCTCTGTAATTCAATCAAGCTCACTATCGGTCCCATTGCAACGTAAGAGGGCGTGTTTAGGTGAATCAAATCCCCTGGTGTCATACATTCATGAATAAGATGTTAATCTAACCTATCCAACCGATATCCATATAAGCGTCTATGTCTATATTGACTCTGCCTCGGTCATATTCCTCGTTCTCTCAGCGAGATCCCAACGATCCAGCCCTCCAAAATTTATTTTCATATCCAAGAAAGTCATGTTGAATTGCAGTTCATAGACGTGCGAGACTTGCGCTCTCCAGCTGTCGCCTCTATAACAACGCGTCAAAACATGAGCCTCAGTAGAGATGGTTACTTACGTCGCGGTACCATACACATCTCCTTCCTGACTAACAAGCCGTAGTGACTGGTCCGTATTTGAGCGGGAGTCGTATATCCAAATGTTAACACCAGAGTATATCTCCTGCCATCCACTCCGGTCAACCAGCCTATTTGGCGATGAAATACGCTTTGTTCCTTCAGGCACTGTAGGCGCAGGACGTATGTCGACATCGTTCAGCAGGCGCAGCGCGCGCAAGTTGGATATATCTTGGAACAGGGACCGTTCCTCGGGTGCTGATGGGTCGATGACCTTGATGAGCTGCCCAGACGCTGCAGATTCTTCATCACTCTCGTCGCCGTCGTCGTCTTGATCCATTTTTGAGTCTTCATCAGGTTTACTCGTCTCGGCATGCTCTTCTTCTGCTACCTTCAATCGAGAAAGAAACGCTGCCCAGGCTTCATCGTTGGAGAAGTCTGTTCGGAGGACGACACCCCCGTCGACGTCGTCCAGCAATCGATCCAGGGGGTCTGCGTCCTCTGAGGATATCACCTGTTCTCATATTAGAACGCGGCACTGAAATATCACTACTTTCTGCTCACTTGATCCTCAGAGGCCGTTACAGCACTGGGCTTGGGCAAGGGGGGATCCGCAGCCCAAAATGCATCCAAGGCGCGTAGGAGCCATTTTCGACGGCCTTTTTGGGGAAACGCGATACGTATTCCATTGTACTGGGTCTGTAGTAGCATCAGATACAGAAATTAATGAGCATGAGAGTACGGACAGTAAGAAACCGGGAAAATTCGAGGTTCATTATCGCGCGAGCTTGCCCAAATTTTAAGACGGAATGCCTACTTCTCTTGGAATATGCAATGGACTTGGGAAGGACAATATTTTCGACAGAAAGTGACGACGTCTGTGGTCACGTGTACACATCTTCCTTCCCTTTCTCCCTTTACGACGCGCTGCCATTCAATATGTGGCTTTCAGACGCTCAGAGTTCGCTGTCACATTTTATTCATGCTTTATCCATTTCCAATCCTTTTGTCTTGCAGAAATAGGCGTGGCCCTCACGACGTTCGGCGCGCTATTCATGCTCCTGGGCGTCATGCTCTTCTTTGATGGCGCTCTTCTGGCTCTCGGCAATGTATAGTTCATTCTCGACCATTACGGCCCACCTTGACAACCGTGGCATTGCAGATACTCTTCGTTTCAGGCCTTACCCTCATAATCGGACCCCAAAAAACGTTTTATTTCTTCGCAAGGAAGCAGAAACTACGTGGCACCATATGTTTCCTCGGTGGTATTATTCTCGTTTTCATAAAGTGGCCGTTTGTTGGTATGATTGTGGAGACGTTTGGGTTCTTGAATTTGTTCGGGTGTGTTCCTTCCCTGTCCAAGATAATGAAGACGCTTACGGTTTTTTAGTGACTTCTTCCCTGTCATCATTACTTTCCTCAGGCAGCTGCCTTTTATCGGGACGGCGCTGTCGCTCCCTTATGTGAGAGATGTGCGTATGCTATTATCCGACCGCTTTACTCTCACTCACCCCGTTCCGCAGGTAGTAGATCGTATTGCAGGGTCGCGAACGTCTGCTGTATAATCATATTCATTATTCACCTGACAACTTCGAAAACATGAAATCCGTGTACAGTGTGTCTATCTTCAACGTTCCTGACAAGTCTATACCGCTTCAATGTGGTCGGTAGCCGCTTTCTCTTTGTCATCCTGTGACACCCGACTTGATTCCTCTCCTTTTGGGAGGGGGTCGGTATCCGTTCTCTTTCGATCCAACTCATTAACATTGCGGAAATGGAAACCGTCTTTCAGCGTCTGCGAGATAACCATTCCACTGCAAATGGAGTGTCAGCGATGCAGGACATAGGATCAAAGAACATGAAGACCATACCCTGCGTAAAGAACTACGACCAGATAACCTGATAGCGGGACAAGGTATGACCTTCGAGTATAGGCTCTGTCCGCTAAACCACCTTGAGCAGGAGGGTACCAGGCGCCACCCCCAACTCCCTGCAAAACACGTCAGCATACACGTTGACTTCAGCCCAATTGATGACGTGCCATGACGATTAGACCTGATCCTCTCTTGGTATGTTTTCCCAGATTTTTTGTTCCTAATGTGAAGATACACTAACAAAAATATCAGGAAATAATGTACACATATAGACAGGAAATGCGTACTGGATAACAAATGGATTCGAAGAAAAACAATGCAAACAAGCATCCAACAGCTGCCTGTCCGGGTAATCCCACGATTGAACCGCAGAATACGCAACAGCATACGGCGTAGAACGTCAGCAATAATGCCGGGTCCACAAAGTTGAGAATGGCAACTCCCACAAATCTGGAAATGCAATGAGTCCGATCAATATGATCAATACCAGAGCTTTTGCGAAATGCTGACCTCCCGACTGTGAATGTTATTTGACAGAACGAGAATAATTGACTAGCTTTGGATTTACTGATCCCGATGTTCTGGTCGACCAAGAAATTCACGACAAAAGACGCTACACCGACTTGGGCCCCACTATTTTCACTGTGAGAAGCCGCTATTGGATGGAACTCGCCACGAAAGTGCTCACACATAACATGTCTGCGCCACGTATCCAAAGATACACCGCCATTGTCTCCAAAACGGCTGGTCGTCCACAGTGATACCAGCTTCGTGGATCTCTTGTGACAAGGCGTCTTCAGTGATTTCAGGCAGATCGCAGAAGCTTTGACCCATCCAGTCAGCTCAGTCGCCTTACGAGTGTGAAAACTCACTAGAAGAGGATATTTAGGACGACACCAAGGCTCGCGACGGCGAGATACACCCTGTTCGAACAATTGACACTACGCGAAAGACGCCAACAGAAGGGACCACCAACCATTGGACTGTGGCCAGGCTCGTGGCGTTTGCGCCAGTGAAGAACCACCTCGAAGCGATCAACGGTCCAGCGAAAGACGCTACACCTTGGAATCCCTGACTGAAGTTAAGCCTGGCGGCCGCGTATCGCGGCGTTCCCAGCACGGCAATGTACGAATTAGCTGCAACTTCCAGGGTAGCGAGTCCGCAGCCTAAAGATACGCGCACTCAGGAAATGGGGAAAATAATATTTCGCGAAGAAGTAATCCCACCAATGACGAAGGTACAAGCGACGAACCCGCCGTATTTCTGGTACACAGCGGACGGCCAGAAGAAGACGGCGCCTATAAAAAGGTCGAGATCAAGCCAAGTGCCAGGTTTGGAGAATCACGTACCAAGACTGTAAAGGCCTAGGCCCATGTGTATACCCGCCTAATATTGGGTGCGTCATTCAGTGTTCAGAATAGCGTGAAATGAAGAAGATGGTTTTCAAGCAGCACCTTGTATCCTTTTCGCTTCATCTACATACCAGGTCATCAGCGGTGGTATGGAACAGATGGAAGGAGTAAACAAACGAAGATGCTAGCAATTGGTGCGTAGACTAGGTATGCACCGAAGTACGCTAATTGCAGGAGTGTACTCTGAACCTTGGATATCCCAAAGATGGTCTGAAAGTGAGCATTGAGGACATCTAGAAGCTAATTCGAAAATCAGACGCCGTTTAGACTCAGTTCTAACAAGTCACTAACGCCGTACGCAAAACCCCCTTTCAAGTTATCGTTCAGGATCGTGGCGAAGCAGTTCGACAGGGAAAACGTACAAGTGAAGAAAAGTGAAGTGACTAGTGCAAAGGCGAATAGCCATCGACCTCTTGACAGTTCAGAACCTGCAGAAGTGTCAGCAAACGAGTTTTGCGCGCAGTTTTTAGGACCTACCGGTCGTTCCAGTGAGAGGAGCCATGGTGTCGATGGGGATGACCGAAAAGGATCAACAACATTACACTCGCGTCCTCATTATATGCACAACGCCATGTTAGGGATGTAGACCCGGCCACACCACGCAATACCAGACCACATGAGAAGCTTCTTCCTCCGAGTGATGGTATCCTCCCCGCGTGACTGCTGATGAAGCCAGGTGACCCGGTCCGCTAGCATTCAGCGACAATCTGGGGCTGCCAATGTGGGGTAATCTATAGAGAGTCTTGATAATTCTGAGAAGAAGCTGATACGAGAAGTGATACCGGAGGCCCGACGACTATTGATCAACCCCATCGCGGGATGATGCAGTTGAGCTGAGTAAAGGCTCCGGTATTATCGTATGCAAGGGACCTGAATGACTTGTACTTTTTTTGGAGTATAACAAGTAAAGGGTGGCGTAGTGAGTATGGCTAAATTTATATAGATAATATGTTTGTCCGTAGAATTGTCGAAGCCAGCGTTAATCGAGAGAGGGGGGAAGACAGATGTAGAACTAGAGCTTCCCAGTAGAGACCTAGAGTTGCAGCACGGTTTGCATCGACAGTAGCTACCGAGAAAGCTCTGTTTCGTTGTGCCAGCGTAATGGTCGATGCGGGGTCATACCTTGCTTCTCCGATTGGGCAAGTTGACATCACTAGTACCACATAGTTCGCTTATGTACAGGAGTACGGAAATTATTGCATCTTTCAACATATTTTTGTGAACCCATTGATACCATTCGAAGTTCACTGATGAGTCTGCTAAACGAGTTGCAACAGAGAAGAGCATATACATAGTCTCCAGATAAATATATAGGTTCTTCGGAGGTTAGGTTTAAGCATAGAGTGCCACTCAGGTTGGCAGATGATCTTTCAATAGAGCTCTCAACAGTTGCCGGGAGAATCGGACCGGTACCGGTCCGCACGGGTAACGCATTTCCTTTAACCAGGCTTCAAGCTTTGTTGCCGACCACCTCGCACTCGGGATCAGCACACAATGAACTCGAACGGTTATTTTGCTCTAGGCGTTATCTATATTATCTATGGGGCTGAAAATATCTACAACGAATTCAAGTCGGCTGATTGTGGCAAATTCTCTTTTTCTGTGGCGATTACTACCATTCTTTTTCAATTCCATGTAAACTGCGGACTTCTGAAGAAATTCTAGCCAGACTTGTGCTTGGCACTTGGGGATCTGAGTCGAGGCCTGTCTTGCCGTCCTCTATGGATAGTGTGTTTCGCCTGGAACATTTATTGAAATCCACAATCTACGGTGGCGCTCTCCAGTAAATAGATTGAAGTCTTTCTTGGTTAGTCTGCTGAGAACACTTCTTCGTCGATAGTTCAAGCTCAGACACCGATGAATGTCCGTCAGTACCACAGTTGGCTCCATGTGAATACTGTACGATACAAAGCCTTGGCCGCCTGCTATATCCGCATGTCTTCTTTACAGGATTCCCAGCTTGATTGATCTCCTCAAGGTTCGCATCCAACATATGTATTTGCCTTTATAAACATCTCTCCTGGGCATCATTTCTATGTAAGCATGTCTTTCTATTAGAAGTCCGAGAAGCTTAGAGCCTCGTTCCGCGGATTTCATCATACGAAGTCCTCCCACGAGTACACTAGTCTTAGTAGTAATGGAATCAAAGTGGCCAGTCTCTATGGTCTCCAAGCGACTTTGCTAACACATAATCATGGAGATACAGCTTGTGATTTCTCTCCAAGTAGCCCTTTAATTGACTGCAATTTTCGAAAACACAATGTCAAATTTCTTTGTCAGGGTCGCCGTTGCTCGGGCCCTGCCCTCGTGGCAGCAGTCCGGGGTTAAAGGCGCTTTACCGTTCCTATTCATAGCGACCAATATATGGATGCCATCCTGCATGATGGGTCGCCTAATTCTCCCTAACTCTGCTGGATACCACGTTGTAAGGCGTTCGTCTGCGTACACGTAACGGTGAGCACTACAATTCGTTTTCCGGCGGCATCGTTGAATTTTCCTGGGCTCTAAGGAACGTTGGCCGACATGAGGCAACGACGATGGTACTACAGATTGTGGTTGAAGATAAAACGTTTTGGCCGCCGCTACAGACACCTTCCAGATGACACGTCGCCCGGCGTAGAGCCTGATATCGACCGACTCTCGGATGCTACATTACTTCAAATTTTCGTATATACCCAGTCTACGTACGCGTCACCACTACCAGAGAGGGCCATATCACACGTCAGCAGTCGTTGGAGAAGAATCGTGTTGGGGCACGCTGCTTTTTGGCGCCAGATAGATGCCAAGAGCCTGAGTAGCTCTCTGCAGCAAGATATCATAGAGGCGTATTTGTCCCGCGCAAAAACTTTCACGGCTGATTTGAGGGTCGTTCTCTCGGAGGATGAGTGGAGACGTACCCTTGAAATCATCGCTTCGTACTCGGCCCGATGGCGTCTGATATCTATCCGAGCTGACTTCAACTTTTCTACCGATCTCCTCAGCCAACACATTTCCCAATTCCATCTCCCACATCTCGAACATCTCTCTATCATCTGCTTAGACGGATTTTGCGAACCCCCGGACCTGGATACAATTGATGGGGACACGAGTATTCTTCGCGGGAGTGCACCCAGGCTTACCAGTTTCCGCGTGCAGCATAGTGCCATCACTTATCTTCCTCCCCCCTTGCACGGCCTCACAACTCTTCACCTAGAAGAATTCGGTGACCATCGGATCGACTACGGCAGCTTTCGGCGCTTGATTCTATCCATTTATTCCTTGACCAATCTTTCAATCTACGGTGATTTCATTGATCATTGGACTATGGCTGGAGATCTCCACATTCCCGCCCTCCGTTCCCTCCGATCTGGTAGCAACGCATCTCTAGGGGCAATGTTATTATCACTGTCCGTTCCTGGACTGGCCAGCCTTACATTATACAACGAATGGGACTCTCATGTCCGTGAGTTCACCCGCCAACGTGAACCTGGTTACGAAACCAAATTTCCTTGTGTGCATTTAATGCTCAAGGACTGCCATTTTTCGATGCCATACCTTCAGACACTGTTGGAAGAGGTACCGGTGATATATCGGCTTGATATCATCGATGGATTCGCGGACGAAGTCCTTGACCTGTTACAAAATGATAGCGCCCTGCTTCCGTCCCTCTGCGCGTTGTCCATCAACCGACTTCATGATCCCACAAAGCTATCCACCTTCTACACCTCCCGCCGGGTAGCATTTCGACTACATTTTAAATTAGATGCCGTGCCACCTCCCAGTTCATCTAGTGTTCGTTGGGAGGGGCTCGAGAGCTGGCCTGCAGGTACAAAATGTATTTTTTTTTTTTTTTTTTTTTTTTTTTTGTATTCTGCATTTGGTTAACCGCAACAAGTAAACTAACTACTAAGACGCGGTGGAGGTATCAGCCCGCAGGTCTCTCCTTCCCTCTTGTGCCAATCCCTCCGTTCCTTCATTTCGTTTCGTCTGGGTTGTCAACGTGTGATGTGTAGTAGAGTAACGAACTTCAAGGTTATTTTTATGCCCACTGATGGGTCATTTGATTCCTTTCTACTGCGGTTGGCCGGGGCCGTGTGGGGTACTGTGAGCGATTTGTGCCTGTGATGATCTTTGGGGTCGACTGCGGAGCGGCTGTTGAGGGGAGATTATCCGTGCTCGTCCTCGGAATCATCTTCTCCTCTCCACCATGTATCTTCCTCTTCCTCCTCCATCTCTGGTACCGTCTGTGCGTTTCGTGGTTCTCCTGACCTGGTGAATGCACCTGACTCCTCAATGAATTCGCTCAGTGCTGCTATTCCCTCCTTGGTGCCTAGGATATCTGGCATGTACACGGATTGTGATACTCTTCGGAGTATGTCCCTTTGGGTCTCGTAGCGGGGGCACTCGCGAATGATGTGCTCTCGTGTCTGGAATGGCTCGCCGCAAGGGCAGTCAACGTTCTCACTTGGCACAAATTGTGAGTAGTACTCGCCTATGTATCCATGACCTGTCCTGCATTGCAGGAGGCGTCCGTATACTTCTCTTCTCCCTGCCAGCTCCAGGAAGTGCGGTGTTGGTCTCAGTGATGGTGGGAACCTGTTGGCTGTCGCATAGCGGCCACGTTTGGGACTAGCTTCCCATGTTGCCCTCCACTTCTCTGTCGTTTTTGCCTTTGCCTCTCGCCTCGCATTTGCTCTTGTTCTACCTGTCATGCCTGCTGACTTTTCTGCCCCTCTTTTTGCTAGGTAGTCTGCTCTTTCATTCCCTAGTATGTCCTTATGCCCAGGGCTCCACGAGATCTCCACCATGTGTCCCGGATCATCATTGAGGAACTGACGTATGCGTTGGTGGAACACTATGGCAAACGTCTGGCCGGATTTCGGAAGCGGGTCAAAGATCCCCTCGATTGCTGAGGTGTTGTCGGCAAAGAAATGTATGTGCTTGACCTCCTCATCCCTTTTCGCATGGTTCGTTGCTTTCATTGCTCCCATCGCAAGGGCTGCCATCTCTCCATCGTAGACTTCCGCTTTCTCCCCCAGTCCCATGCTGATCTCGAAGGTGGGTGTCCCGTCTCTGTATCCCACAATTCCTGCTCCTACCCGGTTTTTCCCTTGAATTTCTCGCTGTGACCCATCTGTGTAGACTAGTAGGTGGTCACGAGTCTGCAGTCGTCGTACATATCTGTTGTGTTCTTTTGCTGCTTCATCTTTTGGCCGGCCTTCTGTCCCACTGATGATCAGTCTTTCCCCATAGTCCTGTTCCGTACGTCGCCAAGGGGCTGCAAGATCTGAGAATGGGTGTAGGCGTTCATCGTTTGGGTCCGTGAGCAGTGCGACTTGCTGTAGCTGGGTCGTCTTTTTGGTCTCGGCTACTGCCCTGGATGCCCTGCGTGTTGGAAGAGGGGGAGGGTTAGAGGGATTTCTACCTGCTCTCCATCTATTGTCAAGCCGTTGGATGATTGGGTTGCCTGTACTTAGCTTGTTGAATCGAATCGCTGCTCGCCTTGTACTCTGGTCTAAGTATAGGCGGATCGGTGGGATTGACGCCTCAATTTCCACTGCTTCGATTGGGGTTGTGCGGAATGCTGCCACCACCTTCCGCAGGGCACGTCTCTGCACCCGTTCCAGCTCCTTCTCATGTGTTTTCTTCCCTGTCCACCACGCCGTTGATGCGTATGTCAAGACCGGTCGTACGCACGCTATGTATAGTTGACGGTAATGTTTCTGTGACAGCCCACGCACCGTGTTTGCCAACATAGTCATTCCACTCACCGCTTTGTCTGCTTTTGCTGCCATGTTCTTCACGTGTTCGTTGAACAGTAGCTTCCTGTCGAAGTACACTCCCAGCCATTTCACTGTTGCTTCGGCAAAGACTTTTCTTGTCTCTCCGTCCTCGTCTGTGAATTCAATATGGGGTGAGGTTTTGTCCTTTCTTCTCCTTGTGTAATGCATTAGTTCTCTTTTGGAAACGTCGGGTGCGAGGCCCACTCTCCTCATCCACAGGTTTGCCTCAGTGTATGCTGTCTTCAGAGTCTCGACATTCTTCTCTAGGCTTTCAGATGACACGTATAGTTTGCCATCGTCGACATACATAAATAAGCTAACTGGTGTCGCTTGTTGGTCCATATGTTGTTCGGCCTTCCATTGAAACTGTTCAATGAGTTCAGCAGAGTAGAACGATGCAAGGATGGGAGATACCGGTGATCCCTGCGGGATTCCGTTTACCACTGGTGTCATCTCCCCTCGTTCCCCATCCAGGCATACGGCAACCTCCCGGTCTGATAGGAAGCTTGCTGTCCACTTGACGTATTGGAGTGGGACTCGTTTTCGTCTCATCTCTGATAGTAGCCGGTTGTGATTAACGAAGTCAAAATATCCCTTGATGTCGAAGGTCAATGCTGATGTTGCCAGTCCATGGTTCCAGGCTGCCTGTACGTCATTGACAAAGGACAGTACTGCATCCTCTGCTGAGTAGTTGGATCGTCCTCCAAACTGCTGATCTGGAATCAGTCCTTCTTTACCTGCAATGAATGTTAATCTCCTTGCTACGATCTTCTCCAGCACCTTCCCGATACATTCGAGTAGGGCTATGAGTCGGTACGCTCTTGGGTTGGAGTAGTCTGGCTTGTTTGGTTTTCGCAGAGCTACCGCCACTGCCCGTCTCCACCGTTTGGGGTGGTAACCTGCTGCTAGACACTGTCGTATTAGTAGTAGGATGTCCTCACTCCCAACATCCCATGCCCATTTTACCACCTGATACGTCATTTGGCTGAAGCCTGGTGCCGTTTTGCTGCTAGCTCCTCTGATAGCCTCGTCTACTTCAGTCCATGTAACCTGTTCAAACGGCAGGTCCTCCAGTGCTGGCTCTACTAGGTCTGGTCTCTCGTTGTCGGGGATTTGTGGTGGTGGTTGGAATAGCTCGTTTCTAAGTGCACGTGCCTTGTCTTCCGTCGTCACTGCAGGGGGATTGCCAGTACCTTGTGAGATCGGAGGGCTGGGATAGTTACGTACCCCTTTTGACCAGTTTCGGAGTCCCCACATGTCCTTGGTGTTTGTTTCCTCCACCGTTTCCGTTGCCCACTTCCCTTTAAAGAATTTGACCAACCGTTTGAAGAAGTTGCGTGTTTTCGTTATCTTCCTCTTGAGTCTTCGATCTCGGAATCCCTGGTCTAGCTCAACTTCCATTTGCTCTTGCCGTAGCCTGGATATCTTGTCTGCGACTTCGTCGAGCTGTGGATTCCACCATGGTCTTGCCTTGGGGCTGGGTTTCCTGTGGGGTACTGTTTCTTCTGCGGCAGCTTCCATTGCGTCCATTATCGTGTTTGCTGCTCTGTCCAGTTCATCTGCTGAGGGCACTTTTTCAGTGTCCATGAGTGGATCAATGTTACAGCGCCACTTAGCTATCTGGGCCAGGTATGCTTCTTTGAATTCTTCTGGCTTTGCTGCTTTGAAGTTGTAACGTAACCCTGTAACATTGTCAACCTCTGTTAGCTCTGGGTCAACTGTCCAAATGATTGGGAAGTGGTCTGAGCCATACGACTTCGCATAGTCGACTGCCCATTCCTTAACCACCTCCTCCCTTCTCGCTTGTTCGTTTGACCATGTAAGGTCAATTACCGATGCTTTGCCTCGTGTTATGGAGTGCGGCATGAATGTTACCTTGCCTTTCTTGTTGTGTATGTTGTACCCCTTGTCTTCTAGCCATTGAACGATCTCATTTGTGAGAATACGGCTTGTCCGCGCTGCTCCGTGGGACCATAGTCGGTGGTGGATGTTCCAATCTCCTGTGATGATTACTGGGACTCCTGTGGGGATGCCTACGTTGCGTAGTCTCCACCCCAGGCAGTCCCTCGCAAGATCCGGGTCATTGTAGATGTTTATGAATACGTACCTGTACAAAATGTATTGACAGGGACGACTTCATGACAAGGTTGTCTGATAGCGGAGCCGCTTGCAGATTGCCGAGGTACCAAAAAGTCCTCGGGGTTGCGTAGTCGAATCTCTGTTGAGGTACGGGAGCAGTCGAGCGGACTTCTCGTATCTGAGAATGTTCCTGCATCTGTTAAAATCTGTTTCGGTAAGAGGTTGATTGATACGGAACGTTCCGGTCTATGCGAATATGATGGGTGCTTATAAGACTTGTTGCTGTCCCATCGCTTCATTTACAACTACGACGACGACGTAGGCATCGTTCGGTGAGCTGATCACGAGTACCTATCGTTTTCAAGGCTAACGAGTCTACTCAAGTGACTTCTGATGAAAGAGGGCATACCGCAGTCGTCTTCATGGATTGATTCCATTTGGTCTGCGTTCCGGCGACTTTCCTGCCGTAACCAACGGCGTGCGTTTGATGTTAATTCTATTGTCGGCAGCGACACCTCCACCCTGGTAGATCCAGGGCCTTGTGTCGTAAACGATCTATCAGACACATTGCTCCTCAGCATCTTCATAGGCACAAGCGACTCTTATGGTCAAAGCTACCCTTCCGTAGTCAGGAGAATATCCCAAGTCAATCGCCGCTGGCGAAAGATTGCGACATCCTCTCCACAATTATGGCGGCACATCGACGCTATAGTTCCCAATGTTTACAGTCAGCTTTCACTGATCAACATGCACCTGATCAGGGCGTACCCACTCACGGTCGACCTACGGCTGGCCCTTCCCAATGTTGAATCTGAGTGGGCGCTGCTTCTCGAGCCTATAACCTACTCTGCCTTCCGCTGGCGCGTACTATCCGTCCACGTCGACAGTGATTTCGACTGGGCACAGCACACTCTCGTTCGACATTTCCGCACATCACATTTCCCCAATCTCGAACACTTCTCTGTTATACGCTACTCCGACCTTTCATCATGCAACTGTTTTGAGCCGTACAATATTGGGGGGGACATTCTTATAGAGGGCTCATCGAAGCTGTCAAGTGTACGTTTACAGCATTCCTCGATCCCACATCTCCTACCACCGCCGCAGACCATCAGTACGCTGCATCTGGAGCAGTTCGGAGAATATCCTATGGAATATGGGACCTTCCGACGGCTTATAATGGGATTGCCGTCATTGGCGAATCTATCAATTTACGGCAACTTTGTTGATGGTTGGACCAAAGCGGGGGATTTGGACCTTCCTAGTCTCCGAACGTTGAGGCTAAGTAACAACGAAGCGTTGAGTTCCCTGTTGCTGTCAATCTACGCCCCAAACCTAGAGAGCCTAGAGCTTCACGGGACATGGGACTCGCATCTTCGTGAGTTCCTTCATGTGCGCGAGAAAGCATACGAGACCAGCGTGCATTATTTGATGCTAAAGGGCTGTCAACTGTCCACAGATTCTCTGTGTGCGCTCTTCAAGGATTTTGCTGGGACGGAGAGGGTTGATATCCTCGATAGCTACGCGGATATTGTCATGGATTTGCTCATGAGCGATGATGACCTCCTACCATCTCTACACACCGTCTCAGTTCACAAACTGGCAGATGCTAGGAAGCTCTTCGTAGCTCGCAACGTAATCTTCCGACTACACTATAGCGTTGATGCTGCGCCGTTGCATGGTGAAGTGGTGAGATGGGATCAACTGGATCCTTGGACGCTGGCCATGGAATTTTGCGACAGAGATGATTTCATGAGGAGAATCTCTGAACCTTCAAGTCTTCGTCAAGATTGCCGAAAGCTTATGAGGGTCGGGTTGAAATGATGAAGAGGAGCACACGGTGTGCCATGTAATTTCTAGACTTGAACCTAGAATTTGTACAGTCGTAACAGTGTAATAGCTTCAGAATAAAGAACTCTTGATCAATCAGCTAGGTGTTGGATGGGGATGGTCGTATGTGGCAGACTATCAGGATACTAGAGAACGGAGCGAGTCACGGATCCTGGCAAATATAGTTCAAATTCAGTTGATATGATATGCATCAATGAAAGAGCGATGGATCTGACTCCAATGCGCCGCGTTTCAAACTTCAAAAAATCGAGTGCCGGGTCACTTGTAGGGACTACCGTGCTCGTAAAAAAATGTGTTTGAGGCACAGGACAGCTGCGATAAAATGTAGTTTATCTTATACTCTTAATCTAGTAATTGAGACAGGCGTCGGACTAGTACTTGATTGAGATTCCATAAGAGCACCAAATGAGGATGCAGGTTTAATATGAGTTATTGTCTCTAGCTCGAGGCCTCAGAGCTTCCCTAGTGCTATCAATATATATACCACCTAGTAGTCATAGTGAACTGTGTGGAAGGTTTGGGTGATCGGAATCTGCAACGGGCCCCGGCGGTCCGGCTGGCGCGAGATTCGTCATCGGCACGGTAATTTTTTCCCTTGCTCTTGGCTATGGTGCTCTTGGTTTTGTGGAAACCGTTTACGACACAATCAGTACATGCATACTGGAAAATCTACCTGCTGCAGCAATATCCGAAGCTTCTCATTTCAAACTTTGAGTCGTTCAACACCAGTGGTACTTAATACTATGTCTAAAGTACTATGGATAACCGCGACTTCATATTCATTTCCGTCCTCCAGCGCGAATCGTTCCGAAACTAGCATTCTTTATGAGGGACCCCTTTGGACAATATTAATGAACATGGACCACATTGGCCGAAAAGATGAAATCCATCGCCCGACCAGATGGATTAGGCACCGGCCGGATGGATTGAGCTCCGGTGAGATGGATTAAGGCTCCGGTGAGATGGATTAAGGCTCTGGTGAGATGGATTAAGCACTGGTGATATGGATTAAGGCTCCGGTGATATGGATTAGGTGCTGGCCCGATGGATTAGGCTCCGGTGAGAGATGTATCAGGCTCCGACCAGATGGATTAAGCTCTGCTGAGGATGAACTAGCATTAATTCATATGAGACCGTCTCTGAACAAGACAGCACTCTTTTCTGATGGAAAGCCGGCATCACTGGGCATAATTAGTCAGCATGGAATTAGCATTACAATGGAGTACGGCTTTTGGGCACCTACTCAATGTCTCCTTATGAGAATAGAAAGAAAAACAAATTGTATATCATTTATAAACACTACTTTTTCAATTGAACCCCTTTTACTCGACGCTGTCACTTGCCAGAATCCCCAATAGTGGCCCTGCACTTCTTCTCTTCTTCAGCAAACTGCCAAGCTTGTTCTTTGTCCACCTCAGCTAGCTCTATCCTGCAAAGTTCCTCCTGCCAAGTATACCAAGATTGATCAACAAGATGTGTGGCTTCTGTAGCTTTTAACCAGCTTGACTGAATATTGGATGGTACTTGTGCTTTGTGACCTATAGATTGACTTGTCTTGCGTGTTTCAAAACCACGTTGCACAAACTGAATATCATGAGGTGTTAATCTCTGAGGATCAGCTTGACAGATAGCCAGTTGTCTAATATTCAGTTAGCTTAATCTCATACTATAAACATTTAGAAAAATTTACTCTTTTCCATGTATATGGACACAAAGAGAGACTGCACAAAAATCCAGAGGACCAACTGTCCAACCATCACTAGTTGTTTTAATAGTTGACAGCAGCCTATCATCATGATCTTTGTTCTCATATTTATGCCTAGAAATACAAGGTAAGCTGCAATCTTTATGCACAAACTGACATACATTACTGCAAAATCAAGAACAGTCCACAGTTGTTTATGAGTGCCATTATACTCATAGACATAAGGTGTAACATGGCACTTCTTTGTTGGAACTTGAAGAGTATTATCATAGCATTCCAAATCCAAATACTTGCTTTTCACTAGATGAGAATTTTGCATCAGTCATTCACTGATGCTATTAATAAAAACCTACATAATTTCACTTTTTTCCTTCCTAAAACATTGAAATACTGTGAAAGAGGATCCTTGCCAATTTCTTCTTCAATCTTGGAACTTGGACACATCTTCTTCCATATTTTATTCCCAAAGATTAGATGTCCAAGATGACCAGGAAGTGACAGTGTATCTGAAATATAGGCAGGCTCAAATGGATCATAGAAATCAACACTGGAGCTTGAAAAAGGTGTTTACACAGATCCATGAACAGACTATATCAAGTTCAGCTGTTGCTATGATATACAAATTGAAGTGGTCACAAACATTGAATAGCTTAATAAGATATGCATGTCTTTGAGATACATAGCATTTGTCTTTGCCATGAACACTGAGACTTCTATGATATCTTTATTATAAAGTCAGTTTTCAAAGACAAATGAACTAGCTGCTTGCTTGCTTACTCCAGCTTTTCTTTTTCAGTAGCATTGATAGTCAGACAGTGATGCTTTCTCAAGTGTCGCAGAATATAACTTGAAAATAAGTTAGCATCTTTCCAATACAATATGTATTATCTTACTCTGCATCTTTTTTGCTTTTCATAAAAGACATAAAATTGAAGTATGATTCAATAAGTCTGGCCAGTCTTCCAGGACAATTCAGGACTTCCTCTGCCTTTGTCAAAGGTGATATTCCTGTAAAATAAATCAGTGTCTATAAATTTCAATCAATAAGCTTTACATTTACCAGAATTGTGAAGAATTATTGCACAAGAATACACACCTACACCTTCAAATGGACTATCTGATCTTTTTATAAATGTGAAAATAGGCTCAGATGCATGGATCATTGCAGAACTAGCTGGATTTAGAGACTT
The DNA here is from genome assembly GCA_030435615.1 of Armillaria luteobubalina. Classification (NCBI taxonomy): domain Eukaryota; kingdom Fungi; phylum Basidiomycota; class Agaricomycetes; order Agaricales; family Physalacriaceae; genus Armillaria; species Armillaria luteobubalina. The sequence continues at coordinate 487,340 of JAUEPU010000019.1, read as the reverse complement.
TGGAGATACTGGAGATGTTTTTTGGCATTTTGGTAAAGGAGGAGGAGCAGGTAAAGTGACAGCTTTTCGCTTTTGTGACTTTGAATCTCCTTGTATTATGTTAGATTATGATGGTATTATTAAAAACAAAATACAAACCAGAATCTAGAAGATAGGTATCAATCACATTCATTTCTTTTTTGCTCTTTTTGCCTTTTTTGCTTTTGCAGGGAGCTACTGTCTTTGAATCCTTTTTTGTAGAGGGTTTTTGTTTAGATGACTGTTCACCATTCTTATCTACACTTAGAATATCAGAAAAGAAATTGGAATGAGAATCATTGTGTTAGACCTGAACCTCACATGATCCAAACAAGAGTAAACTCGGGCTGCCTCGCATTCGGACAACCACCCGAGAGTCTCGTGGAGTTCGGATATAAGTGAAGGAGTCGGACTAAGGTCTTAGTCGAGCGAGTTAAGAGAGAAGTTTGGTATTAATAAACTTTAGCTCGAAGCTGGGGTATTACAGCGAGAGCTACCTACTTATATACGAAAACTGTAGCACTAATAATAGCTACAACACACGAAGGCAATACGGTTGTCGTGCTGTAAGCGCGAGCCGTAGTCGATAAGTACTTGGACCAAGCCGTCCGGTTCTGGTGGTCACATGGGGTCGGGGATGACTCAGTCTTCTGATAATTAGGAAAGAAAATGAATAAGTGCGAGAAATCGTAACATTACCCTCTCGTTAAGGCAGTTGTCCCGACTGCCATTAGGGCTCGTCCATCTCCTCTAGTTCTTCTTTCATCACTCTCCAATAGTCCTGAATATATTCTATCCATGCTTCTCCATCCGGGTTTTGAACTTGAATTCTTTTTCCATCGTTTCGTTTGACTGTGTAAAAGTAATTCCATGTTCCGTCTCTGATTTCCTTGTACTCGTGTCCCACGATTTCCTTTATCGCTTTGGGGTTTACGATTACGTCGGCCGTTACTGCTCTTCCATGCTCTGCTTGGCTTTGCTGATAGTCTTCTACCGCTTCTTGAGCGTTCTCCATATCTTCTTCAGTTACCCAATCATTATGTTCCCTTGTCCAGCCTGTCCACTTTACGAAGTAATCGGTTACTAGTCGAGAAGGTTGACCCTTCTTTCCTCTTACCCTTCGGGTTCGAGTGTCGAGGACTTCTTCGACTTCGTACTGTTCTTCATCTTCGATGAGGTCTGGAGGTGGCGGTGGTGGTAGTTCTTGATTTGGGAATGCTGGTGGTGTGTACGGAGTTAGGAGTTTCTCATTGAAGCGTGGGTGAATGCGCCAATGAGGAGGAAGTTTGAGCTTGTATGCGGAAGCGCCTGCTTTTTCGAGGATTTGGAATGGGCCTACTCGTTTGTCGTCGAGTTTCTTTTTCGGCCGTGGAAGATGGAGGTTGGTGGTGTCGAGCCATACCAAGTCGTCCTTTTTGTATGCTACTGCTTTGCCCTTTCGTTTGTCATATTGGGTCTTCATTTTGGCAGCGGCTTCTTGGAGGGCTTGCTCGCATAGTTTGTGGATCTTCTGCATTTGCGATGCAAAGTTTCCGGCGGCGGGGTTGGTGAAAGGGCTACGGCGTTCAGTTTCAGGAACGACTCGGGGATTGAGTCCATAGACGGTGAAGAAAGGGCTTTGGCCCGTAGCAGAGTGCTTTCGGTTGTTATGGGCGAATGCTGCCAGGGCGAGCCATTCGTGCCAGTCATCTTGCTGATATCTAGTGAATATCCTTAGATATTTCTCGATTTCTTGGTTGACTCTTTCTGTTTGTCCGTCGGTCTGGGGGTGGAAAGCGGTTGAGGCATTGGGAGTAATTTGGAGAATTCGGTAAAGGTCCGTCATGAACTTGGAGACGAATTGAGGACCTCTGTCCAAAATTACGGTTCTTGGCATACCGTGGATGGCGAAAACCTTGTCGCGGAATATCTTGGCGGTTCCTTCCGACGTGAGCATTCCGTTACATGCTACTGGGATGATTTCTTTTGAAAATCTATCTACTATAACTAAGATTGCATCGTATCCGCCGGACTCTTTGAGACCGGTGATCAGGTTGACAGAGATATGGGTCCATGGTTTGGATGGGATTGCATTGGGATGAAGGGGTGCTTTGCGTGCTTGAGTATTGGACTTGACTCGTTGACAGGTTTTGCATCCTTTCACATATCTTTCAACGGTTTGCCTGATCTTTGGCCACCAGTACTCTCTTTGAACGAGTTCGTTGGTCTTGTCAATGCCGGGGTGTCCGGCGGTGAGGTGGTCGTGTGACATGGCAATAATCTCCCCTCTGAGTTTCTCGTCTCAGGGTACGTATATTCTTCCGGTGAGCATCAGGAGTCCTTTTTCCATTGTGATGCCTCGTTCGTGGTTCAGGGAATCGGAGATTCCTCGATCCCACTTGTCGGTGCTCTCGGTAGCACGCTTGATTTTCAAGTGAATACTGGTTGCGGTGGGCATGATCATTGCTCGGAAATGTTCGGGTTTGAGGACTACGATTTCATTGTTGTCTTCTTTTCCCTGGTCATCCCGTCGGGACAGGAGGTCGGCTTTTCGGTTTGCGGTGCCGGGTTTGTGATGTAGAGAGAAATGGTATTCGGCGAGTTCAGTAACCCAGCAGGCTTGGCGATGGTTGAGCTTTTGAGGTTTGCGGAAGTATTGAAGGTTTTGATGGTCAGTCCATACTTCGAAGTCGACTGCGGCTCCCATAAGGTAATGTCTCCATTTGGCAAGAGCGAGCATTATGGCGAGGAGCTCCTTGTCATATATTTCGTAGTTCCTTTCCATCGTCGTCAACGACTTTGAAAGGAAAGCTATGGGTCTCCATTTGCCGTCTTGCTGTTGGCTCAGTACTGCACCGATGGCTCCTTCGCTTGAGTCTGCTTCTACTCTGAACTTTCCGTCTTCTTTCGGCAGGGCAAGGATGACGTCTTCTGCCATCTGCTTCTTCAATTGTTGGAATGCTTGATTTTGGGTGGTGCCCCAGCTCCAAGGGGCGTTCCCGGTAAGTTGAGTCATTGGTCGTACAATCTTGGAGTAGTTCTTTATGAATTTTCGATAGAAATTCGTAAAGCCTAGGAAACTCTGTAGTTCCTTTTTCTTGGTGGGCGTGGGCCACTCCGTGATTCCTTTGACTTTGATCAGGTCCATTCTGACCGATCCTTCACTGATGATTACTCCTAAGTACTCTGTTTCTAGTACTTCGAATTCGCACTTTTCGGCCTTGAGGAACAACTTGTGCTCCCATAGGCGTTGAAGTACTCGTCGGACTATCTGTCGATGTTCTTGGAGATTCTTGGAAAAGATGAGGATATCGTCGAGGTATATGGTTACTTTTCCTTCGGCGATTAGGTCGTGGAAGATGTCGTTCATCATCCATTGGAACGTGGCGGGGGAGTTTGTGAGTCCGAAGAACATGACTGTTGGCTCGAACAGTCCTCGATTGGTGCGGAAGGCGGCTTTGTACTCATCGCCTTCTTTTATGCGTACATTGTTGTATCCCCAGCGTACGTCTAGCTTGGTGAAGTATTTGGCCCCTCGGAGTTTATCCATGAGTTCCGAGATGAGTGGTAGCGGATATCGGTTTTTGATAGTCATCTCGTTGAGCTTTCGATAGTCTTGGACGGGGCGAAGAGCGCCGTCTTTCTTTTTGACGAAGAAGAACGGTGATGCGAATGGGGATTTGGATGGTCTGATTCGTCCAGTCGACAGGTTTTCGTCCAAGAATTTGTCAAGTTCTTCCTGTTCGTTGCAATTCAGCGGGTACACTTTACAGTCGAGGGTGTTACTGGCGTTGGGGACGAGTTCAATGGCATGGTCCCAGGGCTTTCAGTCGGGGAGTTCGTCGAAGTTGTCTTTTGAGAACAGATCTTGGAAATCCCGGTAGTCAGGGGGTACCATTTCTTCAAAACTCTTCTTGGGCTTTCCTTCATTTGCTTTCGCGGCTAAATCATTGGCATGGTGAATCGCCCTGATTTCTATTTCCTCAGTCATGTCTACGGCTAATATAGTATCTCCTTCTTCTAGCTCTTCATCCCATCTGTCTTCCGGGTCTGCATCTGGTAGGGTAAACGGTTGTTTCTGACATTGGCATCGCCCGAATATGATTTTCTGCGTTTTCCAGTTGATGACAGGGTTGTGGCGTATTAGCCAGTCGTGTCCGAGAAATACTCTTCTCGTGCCTAGGTCTGTGACTGCCAAGTCGATTCGCTCGGAATGTCCTCCGATGGTCATTCGGAGTTCGACGAAGTGAGTGACTTCACTGGCCTTGTTGCGTGTGCCGTCGGCATTGTAGACGGGTATTGGGGCGCTGGTTGCTCGGGTTGGTAGGTCGTGTTCTTCTACATATTTTCAGTCAATAGAGCTTCCAGTGCATCCGCTGTCGACTAGGGCGGTGGTTTTGAGGGTCTGATGGTTGGTGAGGGTTTCGAGGTGAATTTCGGTGGTTAAGTCTTTTGCCCTGGCTCGGGCGCTTCTTCGGATGTATCGGACCGGTTTGCGGAGTTCTTCTAACTGTTCGAGCGCTTGGGTATGGGGAAGAGTGACAATGCGCATTAGCATTTCTCAGTCTGCTTCTGCTTGTCGCATCTTGTGAGTCCAGTGCGCTAGGATAGCACAGGCTTCGTAACTGCCCGTTGCTTGCCTGATTGCGCGCCATGTCCATTCCGTCTCAAATGGGATCATGTATCCGGATTCTTCCTTCTCGATTGTCTTTAGTTCCTCCCAATTATGGTCTCTCAGCATCTGTGTCCACCACCAGTTGTACGCCTTCATGTTGGTGGCGTCGGGGTCTCCTTCTTTGCGATAGCGATGTCCCTTGAGATACGCTTGCCACTCAGGGTCATTGTCTTTGTCGTATTCTTCTTCTACCTTCTTCTTTGTCCGTCTAGAACTGCTAGGGTTCATGGGTGTTTCCACCAGGACGTTGCCGCCGTTGGTAGCCATTCTTTTGGCTCCGCGGGTTGGGTGTCTTGCCTCCGAAGGAGGACTTTTTCGCGTCGGGGATGGCCCGCATGCATCTGCATTTTTGGCTGCAGCAGCCATTCGGTAAGAGGTATCGTCCTTGTCATCTGGTACTTCCTCTAGAGAAACTTTGCGTGAGTGTGGAGATAGTGGAGGGGGACTTATCGGGTTTTGGGCGCGCCTACCACCTGTCTCGCGTGGCGGACGAGGCGCTTGTGCCCCATCAGTTGAGAACTGTTCTGATCCGGGGGAAGACTTTTCTGTTCTGTCCTGTCCGCCCTTAGTCGGATTGTCTCCGGCATTCGGGTGCGTATCTACAGGAGGCGCAGTTAGTTTTTCCCGAGGGATTGCTCCTTTGGTCTTGCCGCCCGGGGCTATTGCCACTCCGTGCTCCCTCTGCTGCAGCTGTTTGCGGTCAGGGATTCTTCTTTTGGGGGAAGCCGCATGCTTCCGCTTGTTGTCGTTCCTGGATCTGTAAACCTTCAACCATCCTGGGAGAACCTCCTTCGGTGCATGGTGCGACTTATCCTGAGAGATCCCAGGCAAAGATCCCAAGTGGGACTCGGCCGTTGGGGGAAGTATCATCCCGCTTCCCGTCGGGGTTTGTTCCATTTCGGCGAGGTACTCCTCGTCTTCCTGATCCATTAAGTTAGTTAGAATACTGTACCGGTTCTGCGATTCCTTGGGTGCTTTGAGCGGGACGATAAGAGTGGGTATATTTGAATGCGTATGTGAATGTCCTACAGAAGTATGATAAGTCCGTCCAGCAGTATGTAAAGCACCTTGGGAGAGTCCGGCCGACCGAGTAGAATCGCTTACTCATCGGCCCCGTCTTTTACTTCCTCCACTCCTGAGGACGAGGGTGTCTTCTCCTCGTCTGATTCTACCTCCTGTTCTACTGCCCAATTGTCGCGGCGACTATTGTTGCGTGGGGTAAACCTCCCGCCTCCATCCCTTGGCTTCCTAGGTTGTCGGCAGTCTGCAGTGAAGTGCCCTTTCTGGTGGCAGTTGAAGCATTGCCGCTCCCGTCGGATGCGATCTATGTCCATTGGTTGGCCTTGGCCGCCATAAACTGGTCCGGTTCCAGTGTTGGTACTGGAAGGCCCGGGTTCTTTGGGTGGCGGTGGTGGCGCGTTCTGGTATCGCGGGGTCCTGTTGTCGTTGCGAGGTGGGGCGCGGTTGTTGTTGCGAGGGGGGTTTTGTCGGTTTTGGGGGTCTTGGGGACGGTAGCCTTTATGAGTCCTGTCGAAGGCTTGTTTGACTGCCCGTTGGTCGTTTATCTGTATGATGCGACGCTTCCACTGGGAGTAAGTGATCGGAATGTTTTCTCTGGAAGCAACAGCCATGGTGTACTCATCTGGTACCCCTGCTCGTACTGCCGCGACGATATGACTTTTTTCGCCCTGATCCTCCCATCTGCCGGCCAGTTGCGCCTGTTGCTCCAGTTCCTGGAAGTATCGGTTGGCGCCTCCATCTTGCATCCGCAATCCGTACATGCGTTGTTCATGTACTTCTTCTACCGCCGGGTCGGCAAATTCCTTCCGGACTGTTTCGACAAAGTCTCTCCACGTGGGGAGCCGGTATCTTGCGTCGGTTTTGCTAAAGTATTTTTCCGCGTGGTGTACCCACCAGGTGAGGGCCTTGCCGCCGAAGTGGGATGTGGCGAAGGTGATTTGTTGGGATTCCTCGTAGTATCCCCGGTGTACCTCGAAGTAGAGGGCGCATTGGAGGAAGAACCTCTGGATATTGTCGTGCTTCCCGTAGAACATCTCGGGCATTCGCATCATCGTGGGCTTGACTCTGAGGAAAGGGGCGTTGGTGTCGGCGTATCCTCGGGGATGTCCGGGGTTTGGGGCTGGGGGCATACGGTCTGGCGGTGGTCTAGGTAGTGACCACAGGTCTCCTCTTCCTCCGGGTGAATCTGGATCCGGTGCTGGTGGTCCCTCAGGTGGAACTGGTCCTGGCATGTCGGGTGGTTCATTGTTGGGATTAGGGGGAAGTCCGTGCTTTTTCCGCAGCGCGTCCAGCTCATTGAGCTTCTGGAGCGTTTCTTCCCTGGTGGTTTCTAGCTTGGCTTCTCTGGCTAGAATGTCGTGGTATAGGTTTCAGCGGGCCTGGGCTGTGGCTTCGCGTTCTTCCGCAGTTTCTTCTGGTGCTCCGGTGAATAATCGGGACTTTCCCGGGATTGGGGGTCCGCCTTGTCGCCAGAGGGGTCGTTTCAGCTTTGGGGGGGAGTCGGGCATTGGCTTGGGGGCAGGTGGGTATAGTTCGTCGTAGCTGGGTATCTGCGGTTTCGGGTAGAGGGGAAAATCTTTGTTAAACATGAAACCTGCCTGCTCGTGGGCGGCGTGTACCCGTATCTTTCTCATCTCTTCTCCGTCCTGTTCTCTCTCCGCTTTCATATATCTGACTCCCATTGGACTTGCCAACCATGAGATTTCTTCAACGATGTGCGCATGTCTTTCTTCAACTCTGAGGTCGTACTCTTCTTCTAACTCCTCCTTAGTTAGGAACGTCTTGCTCTCCGGATAGTCGTCGTCGACCTCCGGCCATTCCTGTTCTCTGGCTGAGCCACTCAGCTCCGCTGTCGACTCCGTCTCCTGAGTCTCATCGTCCTCTTCCTCTTCCAGTATACATAGGTTCCCTAGGAACGAGGTTGCGGGGGAAGCAGTTCTGGCTGATTCAAAGGGTGGGGGGATAGACGACTCCGGCGGGTATTCTGATGTTTGCGTGGCGGAGGGGGGGAACCTGATGGGTACGATGCCACCAGTCTCCGGCAGCTTCTCCCTCAGTTCGGGGCTCAAGCTGTTCCATTCTTCTGGGAGAATAACTCGGTGGCTGTGGCCAAGGGTCGGTGATCGGATTGAAGCGTCGTTGGTAGAGCCCAGGGAGGTCGAGGGTAGCGCTGTTGCAGGGGATGTGGGCCGGAGTGAGGGGACGGGGCTCTTCAATGGTGAGGCGGGTGGGGAACTCTTCTGTGCTCTCTGTGTCGACCCTGACGATCTGTGGGACCGGGGCGGTGTCATCTGAGGCGGCCTCATCGTAGTCGGGGATGTAGGTGCGGGGTCGGTAGGGCTGAGTAGTGAGATGCGGGAGGTTCCAAGGGCGAGTGCGTCCACACTCTCTCTCAGCTTCCCTGTCACCTTTGCCCAGGTACTCTTCAGTCTCTGGCTGGGGTAAGGGCTGCTCCTGCTCGAAGGTTTCGAGCTCATACGTCTGGGGGTAGACATGGCGTTGATGGTGTAGTCTGAGGACCAGGACTCCTAGTCCGATGCCTATGATGATGGTGAATGGGATCAGGATAGCTGCTAAGGCAATGGACTCAGCAGGTGTCAGGTCTCTGGTTTCTTGCATGGGTCTTTGCTTGCGTCGTGCGCGAGGAAAGAAGGGAAGCTTCGAGCTAATTGTTAGACCCGAACCTCACGTGATCCAAACAAGAGTAAACTCGGGCTGCCTCGCGTTCGGACAACCACCCGAGAGTCTCGTGGAGTTCGGATATAAGTGAAGGAGTCAGACTAAGGTCTTAGTCGAGCGAGTTAAGAGAGAAGTTTGGTATTAATAAACTTTAGCTCGAAGCTGGGGTATTACAGCGAGAGCTACCTACTTATATACGAAAACTGTAGCACTAATAATAGCTACAACACACGAAGGCAATACGGTTGTCATGCTGTAAGCGCGAGCCGTAGTCGATAAGTACTTGGACCAAGCCGTCCGGTTCTGGTGGTCACATGGGGTCAGGGATGACTCGGTCTTCTGATAATTAGGAAAGAAAATGAATAAGTGCGAGAAATCGTAACACATTGGAAATAAGTTTTACCAGCATTAACCTTTTTTCCCTTTGATTCTTTTTTCTTTGATGATTTGCCACCATCTTTTAAAGTTTGTGAAGCTACATCTAAGATATCAGAGCAGAATAGTCAAATAGCCAAAGTCAAATATACCATTGGCAGCAGCAGCACTCTGCTCTTTTTGCATCATCTCCTCCATTTCTGAGAAAAGTGGCCAGTGATGGTATCCGGTACTGGGCCATTGATACGATTAGTTTTACCAGACCTAGCTGGTCAGCCGCCATTAGACAGGTGACGACTAGCCATATTCTGCAAAGCAGAAAAGGCACTACTATTTGTTGGTCATCTCCTTCCATTCGTTCCAGTACTGGCTTGCTGAGCAGTGACACTTCCATCACGAGGTACATTGATTCTTGAGATGGTCACAACAGGATTAGCAAAAGCAAGTATGGGAGCATGACGTCTAGCAGCTTCAATGTGTCGGGAATTGGTATTTCCAGATGGATTGGGGAGATTTGATGGTGGCTGCCAGGGCTGAATGGGAGGAGCTGAGGATGTGGAAGCAAACAAAGATGCAGATGTTGAAGTTGAAGCTGAGGCTGTTAATGGGGTAGGGACACTGAGTGATGCAGTCGTAGTAGTAGTTGTCGTCGTGCAAAGAGGCTCATGGCTGAGCCATGACTGCCTACATCCTGGCCTACTACAGAGAGTGGAAGGGTTGTAGTCTGCTGGCTATATAAAACTCATAAGTCATTATTATGCAAGATATAAGACTATTGGCTTACAGCATAAAAACCAATGCAACACCCGGTAATACCTCCCTTTGCAGGTGGATTGATATGATGAGAAGAAGCAGTAGAATCCAGGTGGGATGCTAGAGTATGAGTACACCAGCAATGGCCACTTTCATCCGACTATAAGAAGAATATTGAATAAAAGATATATGATGAGGAGAAACACATACAGGATTGACAATATAACATGCACATTCACAGACTATACATGATGCCATTGGGACTGTTGTAAAATTGAGGAAATTACTTGAAAGAGAGCAAAAAGAGAGACAGAGAAGAGGAGAGGGGGGTCGAGTTGTGTTGTGGTGGTGGTATTAGTTGAAGGGTATAAATAAATAAATTGTAAATTGTAAAAAAGAATATATATTTAATTACCAACAAGAGTTCTGCACATTTGTAGCGCTGTACTCCATAGTATTCTTCTACTGTCCATATCTCTATTAGTAAAGAATTCAGATTGAGATAGCATAGTATCAAGATGCTCGACTTGTATATCCATAAAAGGACATTCCACCGATTCAACTTCCACATGAGAAAATTGTTCAGGTCTATGTGTATCAAAGGGATTATAAGCATCATCACTGTCACGAATATTATTCACATCATGGTGAGAGCGAATAATGTCATTATCATAGTCATTCCAATCAATGCCAAATGAGTCAAGGTCTTGCTCACTGAGTGGTTCCTCCTCTTCTTCATTGTTGTGCATTATATCATTTAATCCTCTAACACCTCTCTCCATCATCCCAAAGACAAACAAATCGGTAGGACTGCGAGTCATTTGATGTGGAATAGTAAGAGGATGGTGATTCCATGATTCTGCCCAAGCTAAAGCATCATCATTTATAACATTGAGGAAGAGATGGTGAAGCAGCCAGATATGAGCATCGATTTTGGGATCGAGACATTCATATTGCTCTAATTTGCTGAAAAACTCCTTCCACTTTCCCCCAAATCCCAAGGTGACCTCACACCAGAGTCATTCAATTCTGATATTATGAATGCTTCTACTAATGGCTAAGTAGAAATTTAGAGATAATATAGAATTACTTACTTGCCCCAGATATATGAACCTCTATTGAGACCTTTGATCTCTTCCATAAACTCTGTGACTAATAAGTTCTCTGTTCCATGATCTCCTCTAGCACAATTGGGACAACCATGAGTCTCGACAGCTTCCAAGAAAAGCCCAAGTACAGTAATAGCACGGTTATTACTGCTTGCTTTGATTCCTGTAATGAAGCGAGAATAGCCATCAATAAAGGCATGGATGACTATTTTATATTTGATCAGACCTAACATAGTGAGATCAGTATTATATTGTATATCAGAAATATACAGAATTATACCATGCTGTCTGTCATTATGCCATAGAGAATTTGGACCAGGGACTGTATAGACTCATCGCAGAATCCTCCTGACACCAAAGCCTTGAGTTGGAGCTCCTTGGATACAATTGTAGGAAGCTTCAACATGTGATCGTGGTATATGGAGGCCCATGCACTTCAAGTGACCATAAATCATACGCCTGCCAAAAGAGGGAAAGGATTCAAGAATTTTATAGACCACACCATCCAGATCGTTGTTGGAAATGTCAGAAACGGCCCCAGTAGAAGAACAATTGTATACACGTATAGCAGTGCCATCTTCAGCTTTATATTCAAAGAAGACAGCTTCTCCCAGCTGTGCAAGCCCATAATCAATGGCTCTTCTATGCACAGTATGAGCAGAACAGTCAAATACTCTGATAAAGCTGTTGGTCCTTGGAGATTGAATATAGTAGACAGAAGCTGAGGATCGATGACTTTTCTGGGTCTACCAGGATGACCAGTATATTCAAACTGCTGTGGAGTTGAAGGGAATGCCTGATCAGGGAGATCGGTGGTGAGATGTGTGGCCTCGTCTAGACAGGTGACCATAGAAGTAATACTATCTCGTATAATATTTAGCTCCTCCTCAGGTATGTTGTGTGTATGCTAGATAAGTAAATAAGCCAAATCTTTCAAGCTGTGATATGAGATATCACCTGATTTGCTCTCTGAAGAAATCTCATGCAATCTTGAGCGATGCAATGAAGATCGCGAGCATTGCCTGCTTGAGTTTGAAGTGCAACAGTGACATTGCGACATATCTCCTCGTATGCAGAGCGGATGTTGTTCAAAGGATTGGGAGTGGACATGTTGGGATAGTTGATGGAGAGATAGATAGTCTAGCGCAAGTTTTCAGAAACTGTTTGCGATATTTGATCATGCCATAATTGCACATGATGGTTAAATATATCATATCAGACTCAGAGGCGGGCAAAAATGCAGGTCTGCAAGTCAGAACAAAACCTGATAGAGGTCAAAGCCTAAGAAGTTCGGTACTGCAAATCCATATTCCAGGACTGAAATCCATCTTGCCAGAGCTCAAATCCATATTCTGGCACTGAAATCATCATGCCGACATTCAAATCCATTTTACCGGAGCTCAGATCCATCTTACCGGAGCTGAAATCCATCTTGCCGGAGCTGAAATCGGTAGCTGGTCCATCTTGCCGGCACTCATATCCATCTTTACGAAGCTCAAAGAGTCAAAATCGTAGCGAGATAAATTTGTCCAGGCGGGTCCGGTATAATTCTTCACGCCCTTTGATTAAAATAATGATAAGAGCGCCGAACGGCCAGACCCCGTCTGCAAACCGAATATCCAATGCGACACTATCGAAATTTGCCGGACCCCAACTTCCAAGTGGGTCTCCAAATGGTATAATTCCTAACATGCGAAGGTATGAGATGATTTCATGCTAGAAAGAAACCGGCTTACTTGAAGAATAATTAGAAAAGTAAAATAGTTCCGTCATGATACGACACAACCACCATTCATGCTACATGCATTAGACGCTTCGTCTTCTGGTATGCGATATATGTCCTCTCTGTCAACTGCATCGTTGCCTATAGTAAGCTCTAGGCTTTCTTCGAAGCTATCCATGGCTGAGGATGACTTATGAGCGCAAAGTATGCCAGCGAGACGATTGCAAGCTAGGTGAAGACAGCGGAAACGATTCATTGCAGCCTTTTATACGTCTCACTATTGTGCCCATTGCATTTGGACGGGTTTATTGTCTCGTCCCTTAGATGCTTCCTCCACGAATACCGTTTTTTTAAACAATAAGACGCGCTTTGACGGTAGCTCCGGACTCGATATTTACCGTGTGGCGCATCACGTGTTGATGGCGGATCGTATTTTTGCGCTTGCAGACAATCAAGTCTTTACCGGTATGGCAAATCAGATATTTAGATCTTGACACCTCGCCAGCGCACCATTCTTGGCAAAGAGGTGAGTCACATTTTTTAATTTGCCGAACGCCAGCTGACTATCGTACAATAAAGAAACGCTGCATCGTTTCTACTCTGCATCTCGGCGCCATCTAGTTCGACGTCGGCCAAGTATGTTCAAGCCTGGGTTCCCGAACGAGCTGTAGGTCCATGTCCAACAAAACAAAATCAGCTCCGACATACTTTAATCTGCGTGCAGAAGTACGACATTATCATGATTTCCCAGCACAATTAACCATCTTTTGACAAGAAACGCGGGCTTCTGATCACACCCCAACCACGCAGTATTTGAGGACCACGTCTCGCATTCCTATATATCCAAGAGACGAGATGACGAGATGAAAGAATGCCCACGATATTGTCCAATCATGCCTTCATATGTCATATGGTATGATATCGATCTCTCGGACTATACTGAATCGCTTCGGGTTCAAGGTAGACACTGATATTTAATGAGCTTTACATTGCGAGACCCTTTCTCTCTCTTACCTCATGAAACATGCACTCAGAAAGGACTCTGAAAGACTGGTAAGTACGTCGTTTTTAAGTCATACATCGTCGGAATATATAACTGACTGTTCTCAGCCATAATATCTTTCGCTTCAAATCGTCTTCGCATGATTCCTGTAATGTTACCATCTGATGATTTACAGTACAAGTGTTGGGTAGACATCCAATTAGCCGCCGTTCTGGCCTCAGAAAACCCACGATTGCGTCTATTCTGGTTCTCTGAGAGATCTTCAGTGGGACCTTGCAAAAATGGAGATCGCATTATGTCCATGTTCAATATTTATATAGGTAGTAATCCCACGAACATGCACAAGCACGGCTCTACCCATTGACATATTCGTGATGTTGCGGCACCGCAGGGAAGTATCAACCGTATCTGGAGTCACGTTCGACTGAAGCTATGGGTGCGCAGCGTGTTTCATCAGTCGAACAAGAGGATCAGCCCAGCACATCTTCGAACGAGGTTATTGGGGCATTCTCTGACAGGATGATAGTTACGAGGCGCTTGCCGCCCCACAGAAAGACACAGTCAATCGGAAGATGATCAATTGTTTCTATAACCGAGTTCCGACTTTATTCTTGGAATTCCTGCGGGAATGATTCGGCACGATAATCAATGGCTGCTCGGATGGCGCAAAAATGATTGGTATCCACGAGGATACCTATGCGGACGCTGGAGGGGACATGGATGCCTCAGGGACGACGAGCATCTTCTCTGACTAGGACCGTGACTGCTTAACCAACCACGAATATGATTACTGTTGTTTTTTGGACGGCTGCTGCGCAATAATTGCCTTTCCCATGACAGAGGTGCCCAAAATGACAAGACAGTCTGGGAGCGATAGTTCGAGAGTGATCGACGCCGTCATTGTGGAACTCTGGCCATGGTGGCAAGCGGAGCGGAAGGGCATTCCTTTCAATACTCTAGAGGCGCCAAAACGTACCTAGTACGTCTGGCCATCCACGGTACACCGACGGCAATCCTTTTCCTTCGGGGCCCTATTTTTACACCAGACCCCGAAGGACACGCAGATGGAGCTGTCATACATTCTCTGGGAATTGAATCTGTCGTGTCGTGCTTTGTGTAACAGGCGTTTCAAATTTAGCAAACACTTCAGTGATGTATGATTGAAATTTTACGGATGAATTAATGTCAAGACGGAATTGGCTGCCCAAGGGCGGAGAATCTCAGCGTCAGGTCCACGTGCCATCGTTTCTTCTTTGATTTCCCGAACGATGACATTTACTGAGATCGATATTGGACCAGCTTAGGATCGGCAAATTCCGGGCTTTTCAGATGACGTTGCCTAAACCAAGCACCTTTACTTTTTTTTTCTTTCCTCGACGACCTCCAGGGTTAATACACCTTCAGGTCTAGGCGTCACGTCTCAGCTCTCCCCTTCCTTGATTTCCATGCAATAATCTATATCTCCTTCTATTCATTATGTATCATAATAACGCCATCAGAATTTTGACCGGTATGTCTCCTGAATATGGTTACCGGTTGATTCGCGAAGCTAACACCATGTATGTACAGGAAACAGCCACCGGGAGCTCGCCCAAGCTGTGGCCGAGCGGTGAGCTACTGCTTCGACAGCGAAGCTACTCCCATTGTCCGATATGCATGATTCACCCTTGTGACATAGGCTCAACCTCCCCCTCGTTCCGTGTACCGTCAAAAACTTTTCTAATGGAGAGGTCAACGTCAAAATATCTGAATCTGTTCGAGACGAGGACGTTTTTATCATTCAATCCGGATGCAGCGATGTCAATGACAACCTGATGGAGCTGCTTATCCTCATTTCGGCTTGCAAGACTGCTTCAGCCAAACGGATCACAGCTGTTATTCCCTGTTTTCCTTACGCACGAATGGACAAGAAGGATAAGTCTCGTGCTCCGATTACGGCGAAACTGGTAGCGAACATGCTTGTTGTCGCCGGATGTGACCATGTTATCACGATGGACCTCCACGCCAGTCAGATCCAAGGCTTTTTCGATATTCCTGTGGATAATTTATGGTCCGAACCGCTCATGCTGACCTATATCAAACGGGAGATAGAGGGATGGCAAAACGGGATCATCGTCAGTCCGGATGCAGGGGGTGCAAAGCGGTGAGTTTCTAGCTCCTGCGCAGTGGTACGTCGGTGCCTGAATCTTTCCAATAGGACCACGGCTATAGCGGACAAGCTCGGTGTAGAGTTTGCTTTGATCCACAGAAAACGCGATGGAAAAAACGAGAATGCGCCCGAACGAATGGAGATACTTGTTGGAGACGTCAAAGACAAGGTGTGTCTATTATAGATCCCTCGCTCTAAAAAAAGCATATAGTTATTTCTGTGTCTACTGCTCAGGTGGCCATTTTGGTGGATGATATGATCGATACTGGTCACACCCTGACATTGGCCGCCGAGACGTTACATGAGAAGGGGGCGAAATCAGTGCATGCTCTTATATCACACGGTATATTTAGCATCGCTTCCGTCTTTTTCTGCAGCTAAAGCCTATATCTCAGGTCTCCTGTCAGGAACTAATCTTGACGCTCTCAATAATTTGCCGATCGAGCAACTAGTGGTAACCCATTTTCGACACTTACACCTTCTCTCGCTTATAATATACTTTCAGGTGACCAACACTGTCCCTCAGACGGAGCACCTTGCCCAATTCCCGAAACTCACTGTTATAGACATCGCCCCCACGATTGCGGAAAGCATTCGCCGGACGCACAATGGTGAAAGTATCAGTCTCTTATTCGGCGAATGGGCCGAGGATAGGAATAGGGCTGTATAACATTGGCCCAGTGTATCAGAATTCAAAGATGCAGCGAATGGTTGGGAAATAACAAAACAGACTGTAGCATTAACTTGAAGGAAAACATAAAATTAATCTAGAAATCGTCTATTCTGCACGCGTGTGCGGTTATCTGACATGTACATGATCTCTAACCAACTTAGTAGGTCTCCATCTCCTGTCTTCCTGCGGTAGGTGTGTCACGATCAGTATCACCGTCGAGCTCACGGTTGTTAGGAATGACTACAGTCGACTCTGCCCTAACCCATACTTGCCATAACCCATACTCTACTGTAACCCATAGATTTTGGCGTCCACCAACTTGGTTCCCTGCTTAAACAAGGAGTCCCTCCAATACTCCATAACCCATAGATTTGAGAGGGATCCATATCCCATAGTTGGCCTAAAATGGGAATTTTTAGTTGTATTTGGTACATATTGAGCGAAAGTATTTGCAAAAGTCATAGTTAAACCCTTGAAGCGTTGTAATATGAGCCTGCCCGATGACCGGAAATTGCCGAGAACACCCTGTCAATGTCCGAAACGAGAGGTCATCCCCAATATATCACGTGACACTCCAAATGGAGTACAAACTCCGAGTTCTGGCAGTCACGCAATGCTGGGAAAAGCCGCTCGATGTACTCAAAGATGGCCTCATGGAATTTGAGGAGCAAGTAAAAACATAGCTCATTAGCCTGCATGAACTTGAGACAGTTCTCATGAGCCCTTTCAGTTGCGAGTCATGCCTAGAAGAGTTTCAATTATTTTGATCTATGGAATTGACCACTATTACTGATTATTTCCTTTATCAATAGTCGCCATGCCTCTAAATGATAGATATATACATAAAATAAATCAATTGTCTTGTTAAATTGCTGAAAATACATCCTTTTACGTACATTGCTGTAACTCATACTCTATAATAACCCATAGTTTTGGGGGTCCACCGACTGCTATGGGTTAAGGCAGAGGCGACTGTAGTCTAGTGTCAACTGTAATGCCGGAACCTGTGTTCAATTATTTGGCTTCAATGTCAACAGCGGCCTGCAGCAGTGATATACTTGCGCCACTCATTAAACAAATACCTAGGCCGATTCAATCGGAAATTATTTTCCCTGCGAAGCATATTCGAGAATAATAACTCCCGTACATATCCTTTGAGATGCATTCATAGGCGTGGGAAATTAGATTCAATTTCAAATGCATAACGTCTGTTGATTGTAAACCAACCACCACTATATTCCAGCATCGATCAGCATTATCGCAATATGTAGTAATGGGTGCTGGCTGTTTCAGTTCCGTCTTCTGCTTCTACTCCTCAGTAATTGTTCGGGCACTCGTTGGCTGGCTAGTTCTTCGGTCGCCTGTCAAGTTCCTAGCTCGGTCTTGAATGGCGTGCTCTCAACGCTCACTGTATCTTCGACTTACATTGGGATGATATCTCCTTCTACATGTTCCCTCTACTCAAAATTCGCTCGTATTTTGTGTTATATCAATTCTCTCAAGGGCTTTGATAAGTCTTCTAACTCAAGATCTTTTAGATATATATCCTACTTATTAACGGTTAACATCTTCACTTGCTGTTTCGACCTAGAGTGGTTTACCATGCGAATAAGACAAGTTCTGCCATAGACCTGCTCTTTTGTCCATCAAAGGTGGGTGTGCATTCTAATAAACCTCTGAGCCGAGAAATGACTTGCCGCAGCACCCTCTTTTGACACCGTTTAGCCGGATACTCGTAGAACCGATCTGATACTGCCTACGGGATGATACTAGGCAACTTAAAGAGGCACACCCTGTCTTTATAGAGGTAAATCTTCGGTCTTATACGATCCTCGGGGTCTCAACAGGTTCAAGTCCATGACTCTACCTTTTCTTCCAGATTTGGATGTACTGACATTAGGACGACAGGATATCGAACACGTCGGATCATAGATGCTCTCTCGTTGTGGATTCAACGTTGCCTTTATTTTTTCCCTTCTGTGACAATCCTTGCTTTGGGGGAATACTTGAAAGGAATTTGAATGTACCGAATTTGACTGCGCAAACCGACCGGTAGGCTACGACCTGTAGCCAAGACAAACCTATCGCGTAAGTCAGATGAGTTGCGCATTGTAATGTCCGAACACAACACATTCGGAACGCGCCTTATCCTTTCCACAGTGCCGTTATCTCCCATCTGACCTTCCTCGAAATCGTCAATCATTTTCTCTCTGGTTTTCTATTGGATTTGCGCAGTTCAGTGTAGGGCAGTATCGTTGGACGATGTACGCCCTAGCATACGTACGGGTATCATTCGACTTGCGTATCCGGGATTGGGCTGATAAGCAGAGTCGAACGTATAGACGTTCATCGTCTCTTGCCCTTGCACAATTCCTAGTAACTTCCCGACCAGTTTACCCGAGCCAGAGGCAACTGCGCGAGCTCGCCAAGTCTTTATATTCCCGCTTCACTGCCGACCTCATGCCTGGCGTTCGATACTGTTCCATTTTTTCGTACGCACCTACGGCTGCGCAGTATAGAGGTATAAGATGCGGCAAGGTTGGAGATGGCGCTCTATCCGACCATTCTTGCATCGGCTCCCCGTAAAGCATGGTCTACCTTCCTTCTATTGCGTCTTTTGCTTTACTGGCTGCGACCACGGTCGTCGGGAACCCCGGAGCAGCTCCTTTGAGCAGCGCCGAGGTTGCTCAGAGCTCGAAGCTTCACCAAACTGCCCGCCGCTCGCTTGGGGCATGCCAGGACACGCTTTCTCGCCGCGACAAATTAGAGAAGTCAGCTGCGCGTCGTACAGCTCTAGTGGACGAGCTTCGAAGGAAGCGGGGTCTCTCTACTCGTAAGCTCATCTGGTCTTCTCTCCCAACAAATAGGATACTGAAACTCATCCCAAGGCGCTACGTATAAGCGCGCGACCACCGCATACGACGTATCGAGCACCGCTCACTTGTCGAGTGAGGCGAACATTACTATGGAGCTTGACCAAGGAATTTCCTACGTTCGGGGGGAGTACGTTCGTTCGACAATCTCTGAGGACCAGTCGGGTGTTTATACCTACGTCGATCTGGAGTTGATTGATTTATCGACCTGCAAGACCGCCCCTGACCTATACATCGACTTCTGGCATTGTAATTCGACTGGTGCGTATTCAGGAGTTCTCGGATCCGGAAATGGCAATCCAAGCGATCTTCCCAACGTGGTTAGTACTCCACACTATTATCGATACCCATCCAATTGGTTTACTTTTTTTTCTCCATTATATAACAGGACAAAACCTTCCTCCGTGGCATCCAGCCAACGAACCAAGAGGGACACGCGTCCTTCGAGACTATCTTCCCAGGTATGCCCAGATACAAATTCTTTTCCTGGATGTCTGATTGAATCATATGCGCCAGGCCACTATTCTGGACGTGCGACCCATTTTGACACGGTCATCCACAGCCAGGGAACTGTATTCGGCAACGGCACTTTTACCGCCCCCAGCGTACATTACATTGGTAATTGAACTGAATTAAGTATGACAATCAATGATGCGCTGATGCTTTATATGATACCAGGCCAAATTTTCTTCGACCAGGATTTGATTTCTATTGTCGAGGCCACTTCTCCATATAATACGAACATCATTGAGATTACGACCAACTCCGTTGATCAGGTGTTCGTGCTAAGTTTCGGGTCTACAGTTCTTGAGTACCTCTACCTTGGTGATGACATCTCGGATGGTTTGCTGCTGTAAGTACCCTCTTTGCAGCCATTTTATTCCACATGCTAAATGTTTCCGCCTTACAGCTGGGGTGTCATCGGCGTCGACATGGGCACAACGTTTGAAATCACGCCGGCCGCTACTTTGACTGAACATGGAGGTGTTATTCATGATCCCAGTTCCATTGGGGGAGGTAACATGACTGGAAACTTCCCAAGTGGAGCCGGGTCTGACAACTCGACATCCTCCGGTAGCGATACAACTGGCAACTTGCCTAGTGGAGATGAGTCTGGTGAATCGACCTCCTCCAGTGACAATAGCACCATATCTCTTCTTCATGGGGATTTGCTTTGTGAATGCACGTCCTACACAGCCTAAGACCTCGAATACATGTTCCTTTTCTTTATATTCTTGAAAGAAAAAATTTAGTAGATTTTTATCACAACAATTTTTGGCATGGTTTAGGGAGACTCTCCTCTCTCTCATGACCACCTCCACATGCCGATAAATAATGTGCTAAGCAACCTGAGTGCAACATGCTTGATCACTACTTATTCATTGGGGTTTTGCCTGGATGCTATCCGGCTCACCCCGGGCCGGGAAAGAGGGCGGCTGGTTTGTTATCGAGTTGCCAGCTTTCAACTTGAAGTTTTGTCCAGTTTCTCTCGGTCTTCTAGGGGGTCTCGAGTATCCAGTATCTATGCTTTTCTCGTAAAATCTTCTTTGGCGCTTTAAAGCGAACACCTTCGCAACGTGCAACTTGCACAAGGATAGGACATCGCTAAAGAAGCACACTGTGCGATCTTGAAACCTGCCGCCCTACTCTTAGCCGGATTGCTCAATGTGGTGGTTGATCTGAACAACTTTCGGATCCGCAATGTCCAGAAAACCAGAAATCGCCGTGGAAACCCGTTTCCCTGGTTTGACCCCGACTCCCGCGGCACCGGCCAATAGCGAGCTGGTCCTTGGTAATGGGCCTGGGAGTTTGCTATACTGTGGAATGGTCTATTTTAGATCCGCAGTGCGAATGAACGCGTCGTATGCGACCTAGGAAGATATAGACTTTACTCGCGAATTTAGGGCCGATATCCGATTCCTGCTCAGTCTGTCTGTAGGAAGCGGTATTGTATTGAAATTTCTTAATTTTTCGCCACTCGTTACTACCCTCGACAAAATCTATCAGTACAACTCAGGAACCCGGAACCGGACAGCTACAAAACCGTCTCCCGTGTCGAGGCGTATATCAGATACCAGCAATTAACTCCGTCAGTTTAGATACCCAACTTCTCCTTCCCATTATCTCGGTGGGGCGCATCTCTCTTGCAGAAACCAATCCATCGTCCCCTCCATCCGCTGTCCGATACCTCTAATTCGGCGCAATACCCGCTCCTAGGTGCTTACGGTACTTCTCACGCAGACTCTGATCGCAGACACGGACAACGAAGGTGTATGAAAATATCTCACGACGACACTTCCTATACTCCCAATACTGACCATGATGCTGACCCCTTCTCGGCGGTATCGTTCAAGTCTCCAATGGTCTGCCAAAATTACCACTTGTGTGTGAGCAATGTGTTATGTACGAGGTGCTATTGGATGAGCCGTCTCCGTTTTCTTTCACATCCTATACGCGAGATACGTATAAATGGTGGACAGAGCAAGCCTTCACTGCAGTCATCGAACACAACATGGCTTTTGCACCTCTTCTTGCACTTCTCTTTGCTCTTGCCGTCGTACGCCAGTCTGACGGTATTGCCCAGCCTTCTGTGATTTGCAACGTCACTAATACGCCTTGACTAGCCGCCCTCACGAAGCGAGTGGCCTGCGCTGATGGTATCCACACCGTCACCAACGAGGCCTGCTGTGTCCTATTCCCCATCATCGACGACATTCAGGCGAATTTGTTTGACGGGGGAGAGTGTGGAGAAGACGTTGGCAAATTTTTAGGTCTTCAACAAGTATTCACTGCTCATGAGCGGCACCAATCCTAGGTACACGAATCACTTCGTTTGACCTTCCACGACGCGATCGGTTTTTCTCTTACTGAAGGGTGAGCTCCAGCTCCCCTTTTGAATGCAAGCTGATGCCCTGGATAGTGGAGGTGGGGCCGATGGATCCATCGTCATCTTCTCCGACATTGAAACGGCCTTCCACGCAAACAACGGTATCGGTACGGTCGTCATGATCGTAGGTCTTTGACTAGTATTGACGAATGCTATCTAGACGAAATAGTAGAGGCGCAGAGGCCTTTCATCAATGCCCACAACATTACTGCAGGAGACTTGTACGGCATTCATAGAGTTCCAATTCTGACACTCACAATTCTCCTAGCATTCAGCTAGCTGGCGCCGTTGGGGTGTCCAATTGCCCAGGTGCTCCACAACTGGACTTCTTGTTCGGACGTCCCGCAGCCACTGCGCCCTCACCAGATCTGCTCGTCCCAGAGCCTTTCGATACGGTCACATCTATACTGGCCAGGTTTGCCGACGCAGGATTTACAGAACCCGAAGAAGTCATCGCTCTCCTATCTTCGTACGGCATTGCTTCCTTCTCTTTTCGCAACATTTCAGTCCAATATCTTTCTCTAGGCATTCCGTCGCTGCCGCCGACAAAGTAGACGTTACGGTAGGACTTATTCATGTCCGTTCTGTCTTCCGTTACTTAAATATTTTCGCAGATTCCAGGGTGTGTATCTTGTAGCGTCCTTAGCTTCATTTTACTTATTCGCATTAGCACTCCATTTGACTCGACTCCGGAAATCTTCGACACCCAAATCTTCATAGAAGTCCAACTGCGAGGCACTGGGTTCCCCGGGTACTTGTCTCTTGCTTTCCTTTGGCAAGCTAGTTGACAGACATTCAAATAGAACTGGCGGTAACCAGGGTGAAGTTGAGTCGCCTTTGGCCGGAGAGCTGCGACTTCAATCAGATGCTTCGGTAAGTCACAGCAGTATGTTAAATTTTATCGATGGCTCACTGCGATCTAGTTGGCTCGGGGTTTGTCTACTTTCTTTCTTTTACCAACGTTTGATCCCAACTGCAGCTTTCCACAGATTCGAGAACAGCCTGCGACTGGCAGTCTTTCGCCAGTGCGTGATCTTGCATTTCTCAATGAAAATATCTCAACGACAATTTCCACAGCTAACCAAGCGAAGATGCAAACTGAGTTCAAGTCCGCCATGCTAAAACTTTCTACTCTCGGACAAGACGTGTCTAGCATGGTGGATTGTTCGGAGGTAATCCCACAACCTCTGGCAGCTTCTTTGCAAGGCGCACACTTGCCTGCCGGACTGGACATGAATGACATTGAACAAGCGGTAAGTCAGTTTGTGATCTTCAAGAGCGTTTTCTCATTTTCTGTCAGTGTGCCACTGCTCCGTTCCCCACCCTTACTGCTGATCCTGGCCCAGTCACCAGTGTTGCCCCAGTGTAAGAAACTCTTAAATCTTAAGCCGTGTGTTTGTTTGCTGATCTCCTCGACTTTCATAGTCCGCCTTCCTAAATCAACTGCACATACGAGCAGAACACTTGAATTCTTGCCAGCTTGATGTACAACAATCGCGACTGTATCTGATCCGGAAACTCTGTACCCAATAAGCCTGATTATCTTGTTTGGTCCCACTATGTCGATACGTTCTTGACACAATTTAAATCTCTTCATGTGCACCTCGTTGACTGAACGTCCTTCCATATAAATCTCCTCATGATTTTAAGGAATCCTTTGCACTCCGCGCAACACGCGTTCAGACCAACGGCCAAGTGGGACGACGGCATGTGAGAGAATTATACCGCCTTTGCAATCCTGTACATGCGGCACGAAATCTACGCATACGATGCATAAAAATAACTCGATAAAGCCAGCCATTACACCTACTTACAAGTTACAAGCGACGCAATAAGCAATGATTGAAACGGGCGCTCCAGAGTATGGCACAGTTGTATTCATCAACGACTATCATTGACTGCGGATGACTTCAGTTCACCCAAACTTAATTCAAACGATATATATAATACGAGTCTAGAGGTATACCTTCTTCGTGTACCCATGTGGTGCGGCCTTCTTTGCTGTGTATAACATTAGCAGATGACTATTCCCGAGAATACAGCGCTTCCCTGGGGCCGTTATAAGACGCGTTGTCCTGTCTTCCATCGACTCAACGTCCTCATTCCGTTGATGATGAAGTTCTTATCTCTGGTTGTTTTCATCTCTCTATGCTCACCGGCTTTGGGTATCGGAGGGGCCATACAAGGATTGGAAGATGCAATGCAAATCCAGCGGGAGCAAATGGAGCGACTGCACGAATTCCTTGGTCCTATAAGCGACCCAGGTGGACTACCAAAACGGCAGCCTGACAGTCCGACAATATCTTTTTCAAACCCTAGGGCCGCCCAATTCTTTGTGGATGGGACGAAGATTCCTGACGGTTCGTTCGTGTCACTTTCTTGCCTCCAATGCTTATGGCTATGTTTTATAGTTAACTTTGACGCTGGACCGTCCTGGTCTGGATTGATGCCCATTTCCGCGGACCCCAAGGAGACTCGAAAATTATTCTTCTGGTTCGTTTGTGTGGTCTCTTCAAGCATATTACAAAGAAGTATCACTCCTCTCCTAGGTTTTGGCCCACCAGCAATGCCTCGAATGCAAATGAACTATTGTTTTGGACTAACGGTTAGTCAGTCCAAATTTGTTATTTAAATCGTATCTCACCATTATATGCTAGGCGGCCCTGGATGCTCATCCTTAGAAGGCTTTCTCCAGGAGAATGGACCTATTTGTATGCTTCACATGACTTAAACTGCTTCCCTGTCTTACCTCTCCCCTCGCGAAGCTTGGTCTTGGGGTCAATCAGAACCAACACCGTAAGTCCCGTGCGTCTGTTCAACAGGACGGGGGATTGATAGCAACTACCAAGGAATCCGTTTTCGTGGACTAATTTAGCTCATGTTCTTTGGGTTGAACAACCAGTTGGGGTAAGCTCTTGTTGTCCATGATACCCGAATTCGAGGGAGGATGAAACTCAATGGAATCTAGACCGGGTTTAGCCAGGGGACTCCGAACATCACAAATGATGACGAACTTGCAGAGCAGCTCACCGGTTTTCTGGAGCAGTTCCTTGACGTCTTTTCCGAACTCAAAGGAAAAGATTTTTATCTTTCTGGAGAAAGTGTGAGTGCCATATTTATTTTCGGGAAATTATATACTGACGGCGTATAGTACGCAGGATTCTGTGAGCATCATAATGCATCCCTGTGGAGATGGCACGTGATTTATTGACGACAGACGTGCCGTATATCGCAAATTGGATCTATGAACACCCTGGACTCGACCTCGATCTGAAAGGAATCTGGATTGCTGACCCTTCTCTTACATACGGCGTTGTTCAGCAAGAAATTCCAGCTCTCCGCTTTGCACAGGTACGGCTGATAAACTGAACCAATAGGCGCGCATCTGATTGTATTCGTGTAGGCGCACGAAGACCTATTCCCCTTCAACAGTTCATTTTGGAATACGCTACAGAATATATCTGATACTTGTGGATATACCGATTATTTGGATAAGTTCGTTACCTATCCTCCTGCTGGTCAGCTGCCCTTCCCCGCTGGAGTTGTTGAAGGAACGCTCGGAACTGTCCAGCCAAGCTGTAGAATCCATAGCCCTATACAGCGGGCTGTCGGCATGTAAGTTCGAAGTTCAACGAAGACTCGTACGTTATGGATTCAGATAGCGCTGACAATTCTACAGATTAAACCCCGTCTTCGACGTCTATAGGTAAGCATGACAAGTACATGAATTCAAGAGTAACTTCTCATTGGCATAATTGTAGAGTCTCCGACACATTCCCCAACCTTTGTAAGTCTCGTTATTCTATCGTTGGCGACGTTCTAAAAACTATTCAGGGAGTGTACTTGGCTTCCCTCGGTCTACACAAAAATTCATCTATTTCAATAGGTGCTCTTTCTCTTTCCTCTTCTAGGCTCAGTCTGGCTGACCTGTTATTTAAGGACGGATGTGAGTTGCCCTTCGCCAGGAATGTGCCAAACTGCTTCATCGCCGATATGAAACCAGGTACAGGATGCTATCCACGCACCTCACATAATATGGAATAGCTGTGCGAACGGCAACGTATACGCCGGCAACGGACGTGATAACTCTGTCGCCTCTACTCTCAGCGTGCTTCCAAACGTCATCGAGAAATCGGTCAGAACCGTAATCGTACATGGACTTGCAGTCAGTCATTGGATACCTAGATTCTCCTGACTATCTTGAACACATCCCAAAGGACTTCATTCTAGTTTCTGAAGGGACTCGTATCGCAATTCAGTAATACCCGTTGTCGCCATCATAACAGTGGGAACAAAAACTGATTATACTTCGTAGAAATATGACTTGGGGAGGAGCGCAGGGCTTCCAGACCGCTATCGAACCGGAGAGCTTTAGGGTCGAAAACTTCGGTGTATTCGGAAATACTCACACGGAACGTGGATTGACTTGTATGTCAACAAGCCTTGATTCACCAGTATTAGACTAATGACTACCCGCAGACGTTGAATTCTTTTACAGCGGACACATGACGCCTCGTAAGTCGGTTCTCAAAAACTGTGGCCAGCATTCACCGTCTGTTTTCTTCCAGAATTCGTCCCTTGGGCAGCGTTTTCGACGATTTCATTCCTTCTTGGACGGCAAGAATTACCCTCAAACGGCTGAGTTCAGTGTGGACTCTAAGAATAAAATCTGATCAACGTTGCTGAGAAATGACATTACTGTGTATTGCGAAAAGTGAAATTCCACCTTTATCTGACTTATCTGAACGCAGCACAAGATACGCAAGCATGTCTGTTTGTATCGCGACTGTGAGATTCGACTCGACGTTCAAACGCTGGTGGTAACACAGCCGCGAAACTCTCCTTGTTATGTAGACGCTCCACCATATATCACAGGGGGGTATAGCATACCCGGCATCAGCGAGAAAGAGACTGCGTAGCTTGAACAAATCTGGAGCAATGGTGCGATGAAGAAGGGCATGAACCTCGATTTCTACCGGCCACGGCAATCTTGAAAAACCAGCACAACCCGTCACTCGCGGGGAATCTTGGGGCAGTAACATTACCCAAGTGCAAGACTTCAATGGCAAGGACATGAGAAGACGAGAAGAGACCGTGAGAACCTTACGATGCAGAAGTATTGGAATTCAACGTAGCCACCACAATGCGTTGTAAACGGGCCGGAGTCACGGAGGTTGTATGTGACTTACCACCCGGAGATGATGTCGCTGGATGAGCAGTCAGCGTGAAAGAGTCCCGAGAGTGAAGAGGAAGCGGCAGCTGCTTGAGCTATCCAGGTTTTAAGCAAGGTCCTGGGAAGGAAGACAGTGCTAAAGCACGGCGTACACATGAGGATCAATCACGGGTAAGGTACGAGCATGTAGCATCGAAACGTAGTATATTGCTTCTGAGCACGAGGGCCGAGGCAGGGACTCCCGGCGGCACTTCATGCATAGAGTTACCCATGACATGGATAGGGATGGAAAAGTCAAAAAAACCCGTAACAGAGGAAGGTAAAGAGAAGTAGTCCGCTGCATCTGAACCAGACAACCAAGGGAAGGGGCTCCCGGCGCACAGTAAGCCTATACATAGAGTTGTTTACCGAGGCCATGGACAAGGAGCACCGTAGAGTCACGATAAGATATAGTAGTACTTAGAAGCATCGCAACGTCTGTTTCCTGCTCGGTATATAGAACTGAATGCGTCTAGATCAACCCGCGACACCACGGGGTTTACTCAGAGACTATTCGAGAGAGGGCGGCCTCGCAAGGGGGAACGTTCAGTGTCCTGGTCTGGGGCATCAGAATATCTTGTGCACCAGAAGTAGGAGCAGGTGCTCCCTGATTGACATGTAGTACAGCGCAATACACTCAAGAGGCCATTTAAGTAAGGAAGTGCAAGATTCAGCAACTGCGAGTGTTGCTCATGAAGGGGGAAGTGCAGCGGACTCCGGCATCTTCCGAGTGATCACGCGACAATCCGGCACACACCCGTGGGAACTTTTCGCTCTGTCCAGATAATTTTCATTTTTGGTAAAATTTCGATGCTAGATCGAGCATTGACAACAGCATTCCGGCGACCACCTATTCCCTTCTTCTCATCCTTTTTCTCCACAACTTCTTCCTGTAAAGCCAAAAAGATGCCTCCAAAGAAAGTAGTAGCAGAAAAGAAGACTCTGTTGGGCCGGCCAGGAAACAATCTGAAGATTGGTATCGTAGGTCTGGTCTGTTCCCTTCGGATATTCATATTTTCTTCTCCTGATTTACTTCTTTCCTTCAAGGCGTGCCAAACGTAGGAAAGTCGACCTTTTTCAATGCCCTATCAAACACCAGTATGCCTTGATTTCTGTGGATCGGTTTCGTGGTTACACGGATTACAGGTCTGGCGATCGCAGCGAATTACCCGTATGCGACTATTGATCCTGAGGTGACTCTTTTTTTATACCGGCGGGCGATATGTGATAACCCTCTATAGGAAGCACGCGTTCCAGTACCAGATGAGCGGTTTGAATGGCTCTACGAGACCTACAAACCTGGATCCAAAATTCCTGCCTTCTTGACCTGTATAGATATCGCTGGATTGACAGCTGTGAGTCTTCTAACCATCGTGCAACTCAAATAGAGTGTATCTCACGATCTTAGGGTGCTTCAACTGGTGCTGGTCTTGGTAATGCTTTCCTGTCCCATGTCCGTGCGGTGGATGGTATCTTTCAAGTCGTCCGTGCTTTCGAGGATGCAGATGTTACACATGTTGAAGGAGATGTGGACCCTACTCGGGACATGAGCATTATCCAAACAGAATTACGGCTGAAAGACATTGAGTGGGTGGAAAAACAACTAGAGGGGATGAAAAAGACCTCGAGAAGTCTCAATAGTACGAGTTTGGCTGATAAAGCCAAGAAGGAAGAGATTGTGGGCATTTTTAAACGCCTTTTAATGTTGATCGCTGATGACTTTCTCTAGGCGACAGTCGAAAAAATTTTGAAGGTTCTGTCTGTAGATGAAAAGGACGTTCGGAAATGCGACTGGTCGAACAAAGAGGTGAGCGAAGCGATCATTTAGTTCTTTTCTTTCTTCGTGATGAAAAAGAGCCTTGTGCTCGATTTAACCCAGCTCTTCGAAGAGGGAGTAACGCCCCATTTTTCTTATGAGATTTTTCCTGTTCTGATCCTTTATATTACCCGCTTGCTTGGGATGTAACTAACGTAATTTATTCAATAGGTAAATATTCACCCACTTGAATTCTCGAATGACGACAAAGAGCTTGAAGCTCGATTAACCCAGCTCGTCGAGGCGGGAGTAACGCCCCAATATGCCCATGAAATCTACCTTCCATCTGATCTTTCCTTCCTTCCTTATGCGATATTCAATCCATAGATCTGATCATGTACTTTTAAGATCGACGTCGTCAACAGCCTGCAACTACTCACAGCGAAACCGGTGACTTACCTCGTCAATTTGAGCGAACGGGATTACATTCGGAAGAAGAACAAGTGGTATGTTATTCACAGCCGATAAGACCGTGCATTCATGGTTTTTCCTAAGGCTACCCAAGATCAAAGCATGGATTGATGACAACAATCCTGGTGACTCCCTTATCCCTTTCTCCGTGTCACTAGAGGAACGTTTGGCCAGCATGACACCAGAAGAGAAAGAAGAGGAGCAGAAGAAGATCGGAGCGCAGAGCGCTCTGCCCAAGATAACGCAGGCCGGATATAGCAGTCTGAATGTAAGCTGTCTCGTTCCTCTGCATTCACTAGGTGCTGACCTGATGTTATTTTCAGCTCATCCGGTACTTCACCTGCGGTCCTCAAGAAGTACGGGCATGGACGATTCGTAAGGGGACCAAAGCACCTCAAGCCGCTGGTGTCATTCAGTACTAGCCTTTCTCTCTCTGATCGCGGCATCCCGTGCTTATCGTTCTCTTCTAGCTCTGATTTCGAAAACAAATTCGTGTGCGGTGAGATCATGTCTTACGCCGATTTGAAGGAGTATGGCACCGAGGCCGCCGTTAAAGCTGCTGGAAAGCTGAGGCAACAAGGGAAACCTTACGAGAGTAAGTCACTTTTACCTAGAGTCGTAAAGCGTGCCCTTATCGTTCGAAACAGTGGTCGACGGTGACATCGCTTACTGGAAAGCTGGAGCATAAGATCTCTCCTGGTAGCACTATTGTAGAAGATGAATATATGTACTGCAAGGAAAATGAATGTATACAATTAGCTTTGAAGGTTTGGCATTAACATTTCAGATGTGAAGGGCGGAGGACCGAAGATGAAAGGATTTCGGCCGAAGAACCGGGTAAAATGAGCCAATGATGGTTCGGCAATCCTGCAGTCTTTCCGACTTAAGGTAGACGTCACTTGAATCCAGCACCCTTATGTAAGCGTTACGTCACGTCACATGTGACGCCAAATTCCGGAGCTGGAGTTTTTTTTTTCTTTTTTTAGCTCCATATTTCTAGACCGCAACCTGTAAACAATGTACAGGGACGCGGTGGCACTTGCTCGTGGCTAGTACCAGTAATTACTGTATGTAAATGAAGGGATTTTTGTACTATGAATGGTATAAGCTTCCTATAGTGTTGTATATAGAGTTTTGGAAAGCTGAGGAGAATGACACCACCACTGCTCAGGCTGTGGGGCACAGGAGTGAGTGCAGAGCATGTTCATCTGGTGTTTGTGAGCATCTGAGTTCTGGAGCCAGAGTCGTTCCACTCTTGCTTCCCACTACATCGGTTGTACTGCTGTTGTTCCATCTTATGAATACAATTCACTATCTTTCCCATGCTGTATTGATTGAGTAGCGAAAAGAGAATAGAGTAAAGCTTTTAGTACTTTCAGATGCCCAAAAACACGACAAAAAGAGTTGGTGCGCGATGGTCACGTGGTCACGTGACACGCTTACTAAGCGCCAAATTTGTCTGGAGGCAGAATCCTATATTGCTCTAAACGGCATAAAATGCATAGAGAAGCACTCAGAAACCGGAGTTTTTTTTTTCCCTTCAATTTTATATTTACAGGTATTTAATATAGGTAATGCTATTCTGTCTGCAACATGTTTTAGATAGACATCTTATCCTTCGTGTGTTGCATTTATTTTAGGTAGAAGTGTTGTGGTGGTGCAGCATTATGGGCACGAAGTCGGGTTCAAATGTGCTTACATAAGGGGTGCCGGATCCAAGTGACGCCTACCTTACCACCATTACCGTCACCTCTTTCACGGGTTCCAAAGGGCTCTACATGTCTTCTATCTTCTGTTAGATTGATAAGCCTGTCTATAATGCCATTAGGCTTGACATCGAACTGCCCCCTACTGCGCAAATCTAGTATCCACTGAAGACTCCGAGTACGGAACGACTCAGAATCGTGCTTGTAGTCTGAGATTTAGGGCAGACGCTGTTGAGAAGATCAACGTCCAACTATAGGTATTGGGCTGTTCAGATATCGTATTGTTACTAACACTTGCTCTTGATACATCCCTGTTTTCTGCTGATCACACCCACATTCTTGCCTATCGCCACCGTAGATGCGAGTTGAGCACTGGTTCCGGGACATGAATGGAAACCCAAGCATTTGAAAACGGCGAACCCCATTCCTGACAAGAGGATGGCGGCAGGAATTAATAACGCCATAGAAGCAGCTGAAGGACTCGATACGATATTGCGAAGAGTAATTATTCTGTGATCGCTCTCGCCACCCCCTTTCGACTTCGGTTCTCCCGTACTGGATCGTGATCCTTTCCCATTCAACGGCACCGCGTCTCAGCTACGCACAAATGTCAAGGCTTCCTTCTATCAGAATGCTTTCGTGGATCTACCGGTTCATTTTGGTGTCCAATGGAAGGCATCTATATATTTCCTGTCCTACCAAGGTATGCTTTGTTGTGTACGTTGCTCCACACCTCTGATGAGCCTCTCTTCGTTAGCCATACCACCGTTTTTGGTGTTGTTCTCCTCGCTGGACATCGATCAAAAAAGTGTCGAAATGGATATCTTTATTATTAATGATCAAAATGAAGACCAGCCCCTCTGAGTGGAGGCGCAGAAAAGAAGTAGGATAAAACAATCAATGCGTGAGTCTCTGAGTCCGAAGTACAACCCTGCCTAATAAATATTAATGGTATGCAGGTATTTGGTGTGGACCAAATAACGTTGGTATAATTGATTATTGGTATATGCCAACTTGCTTGTAAGCCGACGCGGGCTGGCTGATAGGGCTAGGTCCTTGCGGCAGTCCAATCAGTTGCTCAATCTGGAAGCGGAACTGTTCAACAATAGGGCGGTTGAGCATAAACTGATCGAAAGGCCTCGTATCCAGCAAACTTCCGTAGGAAGCCAAAGCTATAAATTGACATCGATGAGCACTTCAAAATTCACCAAGTAACTGGATGCATACGTTGAAGTCCGGCCAGCGGCGGGACGTCGTTCCGCACGCTCCATCCTCCAGTTGCCAGGACGGTCTGGTAGTCGACGGAAAGCACCCAGTTCATATAGAGCTTGGCCGCATTGGGATGCGCTGCGGTGTTGAAAATTGCTGCGCGCTGGGACCAGATAGATAGCCCACTTGGGTCGCTTGTGGGGAGTTGTTCGACAAGCCCAGTAGTGGTGTTAGGGAAACCAGCTGCGGTGGTAAATGTCACTGCCTGCGGCGCGGAGGAAAGGAGCACGGTGGTTGGGGTGACACTTCCACGGACCCAGTCGATGCCCATCGAGATGAAGTTGGTGATGGCCGTCCAACCATGGGCTTGCTGGATCTTGTAGAACCTAGGCAGCCATGAATATCGGTGATCAACAACTTCAGAAAGGATCTCACAAGAAAAGGACACCATCGTCGTCGTTGGGGTATACGGATACGATCTTGTTCTGCCACTTCGAACTCAAATAATCGTTGAAATTCTTGGGAGCGTCGGCGGCAGTCGTTTTCGCTGTGGCGTACGTGTTGGTGAAAAGGTAGTAGGCTATTCCTCTGCATCATAACCCCTTCATCAGAGATCATCCGAGATACGGAGCGATATGTGGACTTACACGAAAGCTCCATCTGCGTCTTTGATGTTGCTCGTAATCTGATCCCATCCGGCCGGTTTGTAGTTGAGGAGCTTTGAAATTCCTATCAGTCGGAACAGGGCTATGGATTCCGAATTCACTTACGCGACCTTCACTCTTCCATCGCACGAAATCGTGGTAGGTCTGCAGATGGGCAACGTCTGCTCCGGCCTTACCAGTCAGGGCCAAGGAGCGGTCGATTTCCCCATCGTGGTACTGCAGGCAGATCAATAAGCACGCAAGACAATAGCTGTAAAAAAGGATCTCTACCTTCGACAAGTCGACAATGATTGATATATTCATCTTCGGGAATCTTTCCTGGAAAGCCTGGATGAAGGTGTCCTGCTGATTGCTTGTGTCCCCTCCTGCCCTAACGACTAGTTGGCCTCCTTCAGCGACTGCAGCCGCATACAGATCGTCAAGTGAGCGCGATTCCACACCGGCTGAGGTCGGGCTAGCTTGAGCTGAGCTAGCAACTGTGGCCGTGGCTGTAACGTTAACGCTACTCGCAGCAACACTTGCACTTGCTACAGAAGTGCTATTCGCCGCGGTGGTGATAGCTGCAGCGGAGGACGGCGTGCCCGAAACGAGACACGTCGCGAAAAGAAGGAAGAAGGCGTGCATCATAAAGCGGTGTTCGAGTAAAGAGTGAATGAGTATGCCAGGTATCCGTATGAAGAGGGAAGGGCACGATTTTCTGAGCTGACTGTATATTGATCTTTATAGTGTTCTGTCTTTGCCTCTATGACCAAATCGTATCTTCATCTTATTCAACGGTGCCTTGGTACGGTTACCATTTCACGTCTACCAAGATGGACCCCGCCCACTGCCAAGGCCGAACACGCGTCTATGTTTGCTTAGTCCCAACGTCATTTCGATGCGAATCTCGGTAAGTTCAATCATGAAAGATTATCATACGTACACTACGTCCTCGAAAACCCCGCGACTTATTGAAAACCAAAACGTCCAGCCCCTGACTTTGCAATGAAAGGCCTCGTAGCGGCCTCCTACGCCCGCACATAGCGCTGACATCAGAAACGGGTCAAAACGATGCTGCCATTGATCGGCCCAATCTTTCAATGACTATGTCGTGTTCCTTTGGAAGGTGCATGACCCAAATATATAGACCTTCATCATACCAGCGCTTCCGGAATCCAGAATTCGCTTATTCATCAACCGTTAATTTCGCGCTTTGAGAGGTCGGCCCTACGCGCTGACGGGACCGCGTTTTAGGCAATCCAAAGTTTCACGGCTAGTGTACAGGCGCGTCTAACCCTTTATAATACGACTGTCGCTACGTAGTAGGCCACGACGTTTGGTGGCTGCATTAGCCAAATGGAACGACCTTACTGAACCTGAAACACGATTAGCCAGATAGACCTCATGACATCTGTGGCCCTGGTAATCCCTAGGAAATCTACTTTCTGCGAGTTGCAAATTGTGTAGCGTTGGCTTGTCGTAGCCACTTCTGGTTTAGAATGTTGCGGATCCTTCATAGATCTGCGCAGGAGTTGAAACGATGAGATTGAGGCAAGTCCGAACCAAGGATAAGAAAGGCACTGGCCAGTCAACACTACGTTGTAATCGCGGTTACACTCGCTGGCTTCGAGAGCTCTACAATTCATTTGGTAGTGTCCCATGTTCCACTCGACATTGAATGTTTGGTGCCTTAGGTTGTCATAACTTCAACGTATTAGCCTTCATCAAGTCTTCTCTCGTCTTTGCTTCTTCGCGCGAAGATGCCCCTTAGGGTCTTCATGTCGCATGTCCTATCTCTTCCACTTTTTTCCCTGGAGTGTCTCGGATCGCAATGTCGGAGGCTTTGGGTGGGTTCCGCCACACCTATGCGGTCCTCCGCTGTACCTATGCTGTTGGTACCGTACCGCGTACGCGATGATGGTGTTGGGTGGTGGGAGTAGGAGCCGATCATCTCCAATTTCATCGCGCGATGATCGATCGGCGATATTTCGTTGTAGTGAAGCGCTCGTCTATTTTGAAGCAATCCCGGGAGCTGATCCAGTGCGAGTGCCTCAGCCACTACTAATCATGGTAGTGCAAGGCGGGGTAAACTTGCCGGAGGAATCCCGCTAATGCTCCTTCAGCCATTCTTCTACCGCCTATTACCTTGCCACTGAATCATTCTTACTAATACCAGTGTCTTTTGGATTGACCACTTCCATTTCTTGATGACTTCGCAGAACCAAACTGCAGAGTATGACTGATTCTGCTTAAAAAAATCGGCCTCCCAAGGATAGCTTTTGGTATGACTCAGAGGTATCCGTAAACGGGTCTCGTCCGATGTTCTTCCGTGAAGATAGTCACGTAAATATTGTTTTATCCCACCCCTGATACAAAAATGGGGAACTGTCCTCGGTATCCAGGCGACTGTGATGGACAACAGACGAGGGTCGGCTAATCTCCAGCTATACCTAGGTAGCGTGGCTCACATCTTGCGCCTAGTCATCGATTTTTACCAACTCACAAGGGGCACTCGCCTGTCTCGCCTGTGTCCCCACTACGTATTCCGGGTTGAGGTGATGGAGTGGCTAGTCGAAGTGCCGTGTATCATTACTACTGTCATGAAATTATTTACCGAGTTGTAGTTTGTGGGGCTATCGTCGCAGGGCTGACATTTCTCAGCAGGTTATGTTCCATGGGGTTTGTATGGATACTCGCTCGCGCTTTTCAAGGAACTATCCAGGAAATAATCGGATGTCTTCGATTTTCGGCACCATGCTGCATTGTTCAAAATACCTGCAAGATTGAGAAGACACTGCAATTTCTGTCGGCCGCGCTTCTCGAGCGACAACGCAATAGAAAATTTCGATACGATCTACCCAATCACGCGAAGAATAAGCACATGCTTACTTATGGAAGATTACAGCGATGTTTCTGAGAAAGTTGATCTGTTCCTTGCGATAGTCGTCTGGAATGATGGTCATGCTGCCTCCATTCAGTTGTAATAACACCTAAGACAAGCCATGGTTGTCCAATCCGCCTCAGGGCCAGAAGAGCCATTGCTTCATACCTTATTCTCTGGTGTATACTGCGGCCAAACGGGTCCTGAGAGGGGATAGAGAGTCATATACATAGGTCATGACCGCAGAAAGCTTACGAGAATTCCAAGGTCATCACTAGGATTCAAGCTCGTGGAAAATAGCATCCAATAGTCAATCATCATTTTGCTCGACACGTTCGATGAAACGGCTTCGTGAAACATTCCTGATAGCATACGAGTAAATTTATGCATCTGATTCGTATCAGAGCGATGTATGAGGAACTCAGACCATATTCTAATTTCAGATCATGAATAGTCATACCTCCAAAGATAGCCGACTTGCTGACAGGTATTGCGTAAACTGGTTCCATACGCTTTCACACCCGCCCGCATGGCCGTTTGGGTCTAATACCGACGGGGAGGGTCAAACATCAAGTCACCGTCTGCAGAGCGCATATATGGCACTCAGTCTCTTGAAGCCTGGTGATAGTCCAGATGTTTGGTTGCCAGTACCATATGGGGACCACTATAGGATCGTCAGCATAGAGTTGCAGGAATAGATCGAATACCCTATTAAGGATAGCAGGAGGTGTAAAATTGGCCGCGATGTAACTCCTAATCCGGGATTTAGTGAAGTCCAAGACATGCGCATAAAGCACTGTTCCTGAAAAGGGAGGGAAATATCAGAAGCCTTGGGTATACTTCACCTTTTCGAGTTCGCACTCAAGATAAAGGGAAGTGTCGCGAATGTCATTGGGTCCAGAGACGGGAAGGTAGACCGGGAAGCAAACCTGAAGGATCGTTGATACTAAAATTTAAAGGTGGGTTTCAGTCATAGTGAATGGGCGATGGGTTCCAGGAGGCCCTTGATAAATCGCGGAAGAATTCACGTTTCGCAAATCATCAAGAGTAGCCTGCGTCCCGACCGACGAATTGCAGCCTGATGTTGCAGCGACCAAACTCTGCCCAACCGACTCTTCAATGCTGGCATTATAGGTCAGATGTAGAAATAGTTCCAGATTCGGAGATCTGATAGAGGGAATGAGCGCCCGCGGGATGCGGACAAGAAGAAAATTCGCCGCAGCTCACACCATCCTCGATATCGAAGGGTTGAGGAATAGCACATTCGTCATTATAGCGGGGCATTCCCCCCAAGCCGTTACCTATCCA
This sequence comes from Armillaria luteobubalina, assembly GCA_030435615.1. Taxonomy (NCBI): domain Eukaryota; kingdom Fungi; phylum Basidiomycota; class Agaricomycetes; order Agaricales; family Physalacriaceae; genus Armillaria; species Armillaria luteobubalina. Next base: position 450,237 of record JAUEPU010000019.1, on the reverse strand, counting down.
AAGTTAGTTGAGCGAGGACCTAATTATAGTTTCGGTACATACCTTAGTGTTGTCGCATCCAAACACTTTAATGTTTTCTCTGCTTATTCCAGAGCGAGGAGTCAATCTCCAAAACCGAGATTGAGTCGCCCATTCACGCCTGTTGTCACTTGTGGAAAGCCAAGTGGTCCGAGGCGATAGCGGTAGTTCACGTAAATGATGAGAGTGCCCTGGGATTGCAGAGGTTTTAGCGCAGGCAGTAACACAAGCATGCACAAATTCACCCTGACGAGACTCTAGCGCTAGCATTGTAAAAAGACGATGTACCTTGAAACCACCACCAAACGTTCTTCTCGTGCATTAGAGTGACGAAGACACACGAAGAACTGATTCGAAGAACCGATACTACCAGAACATGATAGGTGAGGACGCTCCGGAAGCTAGCTCTGCCGGTCAAAAGATGTTGGCCGTAAGGCAGTCCTCTGACATCAGATCAAAGGGCAGATTCTATATGATAATCATTAGAAGGATCAAGGAAAGATAAGCGACTGTACACAGGCTGTGGACACGCGGTTCCAGGACTCTGCGCATTAAATACGTCGGCATTAAGTTCTGTCTTCAATATGGGAACGCTGCAGTCGCAACAGTCGCAACAGTCCAACGGGTGGTCCAGTCAATAGTATACCTAGAGCTTTGTTTTAGACGAACACATTGAACATCGAAAGGGTCAGAACAGACCTCCAAACAATTTTTTGGTCCAGACCTGCGAGTCCCCTCCCAATGGGTCTTGTTTTGTCCAGTTGTTCACCAAGTTAAACCTTGTGTCGAAGCAGCAGCCAACGGCATACTGCAGACAAGTAGCGCCAATAGCATGGCGGAAGTGTGGTAAGATGGTAACATTGGAAGCCTTTTCTCCATCGCTTGTGATGCAGATGGGAGTCACATCGTCGACATAGACCGTGGTCAGGTGAGGATTCAAACGATAACAGAAATGTCTTGTCAGATCCCATGCTTAGGGACTTGAACGGTGGAGAGGAACCTCAGGATCACTATACGTGCGATGTTCTGGAGAGAAGTAGACGGAAAATTCAACATGCAATAGGCAAGTCGACGAATTCCGCTCACACGGTGATATGAACCGCCTGACGAGCGGGAGAAACTGTCCTCCTGTGACTTGGTCCTGTGGTTGCTGTTGGCGGACCAGTGAGCGGTCTTACGAGGGTCTACTGTTTGGAAAGAAGTCTTGAAGATAGGTTTGAATTTTACTTGGTTGTTGGCCCAGTTTGGTTCGGAGGCGCAGAAGCGGCGCATCTCCGTGATTAGGATTACCACCGATGAACGTTGAAGGGCATAGACTTTGGGTGCGCGTACGACTCGTCCTCCAATATGGAGCAGCAGATCACTTCGGGAAACTTGGATGCTTCAGGGCTGGATTGCTGATGGAGCTATCCTTTGAAATGGGAGTAAGAGTCGAAGGTAAACAGAGATAGCGACTTGGACGCGATCCGAGGCTGGAGACGTTACAATCTGTCGACCTGAGAGATTCATGGCCGATATTATTCGAAATGAAGGCTCGTATGACAGAATCTGAGGAACCAGAATGCAGTAGTTGGGTGGTAGTAGCTCTGAGGTAGTGACGGTAATAAGCAAAGGATGTGTGGCGTGAAGTCGCCTCCAATCCGGTACATTTTCACCTTTCAACCACTGGCAACAGTCGCTGGACTCATCGTTCTCCTTTCCCTACCTACACACGATATGATTCGTGGTCTCGGTCCCTATAAGATGGCTATCAAGATCCGAGTCATCTCAATGCCTGGTTATATGCGGCCTGCAACCGTCTGCCACCTTTACCCTCAACCACCATCACCATCATCATGCCCGGTTCACCATGGAAATGGCAGTCAAAAGATAGTGCGCCTCGCCTGTCACGTAAAAAGATCGCAGAGCAGACGTTAAATGCCATCAAGCACGGTCATTTCGACCTTCACGGTGCCAAGCACGATCTCGCTACTACAGAGGAACAGTCGTGTCGCTCGACAAAGTACTACGCTCCTAACTCCCTTCTCTCTACATGGTCACGGACCCCAGGATCTTCCCTAGCCGCGAAGACCCATATCACCATATCCGAAATCTCCACCCTCGAAGGATTGCGAAAACTAGCTACCAGCAACAGCCATGGGGGGAAGATCGCTGTTCTCAATTTCGCCTCTGCAAAGAATCCTGGTGGTGGATTCCTCAGCGGTGCACGTGCCCAAGAAGAGTCTCTGGCGCGCTCATCGACGCTTTACCCCAGTCTTATGACCGAGACTGCTCAGGAGTTCTACAGGCTACATAACCAGAAGAAGAATCAGGACCACGGCTTTTATACGCATGCGATGATATACTCGCCGTCCGTGTTGTTCTTCCGGGACGATGAAGGAGAATGGCTAACGCCTATCGAGGCAGACGTGGTTACTAGCCCGGCGGTGAATGCTGGTACGGTACGAGACCACGCTGGCGACGAGAATGAGGGGCTGGAAGAGAAGATCGAGAAGGAGATGTGGGAGCGGATGGGCCGCGTTCTGTTCTTGTGTGAGAAGATGGGTGCAAAGACCCTGGTCCTCGGAAGCTTTGGAACGGGCGTATTCAAGAACAAGGTCAGTCTTGTGGCGAGACACTGGGCTGATCTACTCGCAATCCCTGGCGCGAGGTTTGCGAATTCATTCAGTAGAGTTGAGTTCGCGATACTAGGGAAGGAGACAGTCAACGAATTTAGGGAAGTTTATGAGTCGAGGATAAAGAAGGATAGGGCTATTGGATGATTCAGGTCTGTATACTTTGTCTCGTTGTGTTCTCCTTGATGACATTTCTTTTCAGGTGTCATAGTAACCCGTCTCATGCCTTTCGATCTTACCTCTATAATTATTCCCGCCATAATCACTTCCAGTACAAACATCCCAGCCCTCTACGACCTTCCCATGTATTTTGTTACCTGTGCAATAGTATACAGATATTCTCTGTTGGGAGCCTACATCATACAGGCGATGATGGAGAGGCGTTTGTGCCATCGTCATGCTCTCTGACCGTCCACGTACAGCATAAAGAGTCAATTATCTGGCAACCTTGTCAAACTTTACGCTGGACACCGAATTTGTCATGGGTCGTGAACCTGCGGAAATATCTCGCCCAGCTACAGACCCATTTTCCCGACTAATTGCTGCCGTAGTTCATGGAGGCGCAAAGTACCGGAATACGTGTCGTCATGAATGCCAAGACCGCTCTCGAATTGGGCTGTCCCATTCGCGGAATTGTCGCATATACCTCGGCTTCGACGTATGTCCTCCTCGCATCTTGAATCAAGGAGTTCGCGTCTAACGTTTACTCTAGTGACAAAGCCGGACGATCTGTTCCAGCCCCAGGGCGTGGCGTCCTCAATATAGCGAAGGAAGTACCATCAAAGCATCCTCTACCTCTGCTCGATATCAACTATCGCCGTCGTCACTTGCGTTTCGCCGCTCACAGACTTACCAACGAACAAGAGCAGCTGAGAGAAGAGGTCGAGTCGGCCAAGGCTCAAGGTCAACCTCTCGACGAAGAATACATTGCGACGTGTGTGTCGAACATGGAAAAAGAAGCCTCTTGACAAGAATCTGATGCGCTTGGCATGTATGCTAGAAGGCAATGATCCAACCATCGCGAAGGTCTCAATTAGGGCGGCGGAAGGAGGACACCATGATGATGCGTTTATGGTAGTTCGGTGCGACCGATGATAGCGCACGTGGCTTTGGACGTTGTCCCCTACAAGTACCTACAATCGATCTCATTAATAGGCGTCCAGAAAACTTGTTTGAGCAGCCCTCAGGGCTTAGGTTTGTAATAATACTACACTGACTTGTTTGATGCTAACACCATAAACAATATAGTGCTTCACTTCCTTCCTTTTATCAAGTCAGCGGCCCTCTCGGCAAATGCATAAACTGCTGCTTGTGTATGCGCCGCAGGAATGAAAGGCTATATATAAATGCCAATCAGTGAGGAAAAAACGAAGAAGATAGGGAGACTTATCAAAACCGACGCATCCACGACCCTCACTCCCATCGCTCGTTTGAGCCTCAAATCCGGGTCCACAACTCCCCACCCCGCACCGAGTGGGGACATACTCGCGGTGCTGACCTGATGGTCTGTTGACCCCGCTTCATCCCTAATGCCCTCCTCCAAGTCCGTAATATTGGTGGTTAGTGCGATGATATAATCTTTCCATACGGGAGCCGAGACGAACTTCTGGGCACCTTCTACGGCATACTGCATAGCTGCAATATCTTGCGGGTGAGAGAAAAAATTAGGGTTGATTAATGGGGGATCGAGAGAATTGGTGCTATTGATGGTGATGCTTCCGCCTGCTTGCTGGTTCAAAGCTTCAAGGAGATCGAAAAAGTGTGGGGACGTACGAGAGAGTGGGCATAACAGAACAACCGTTGTAGTAAAATAGTTACCAGTTGCCGGGACCGTGCTCTCGAAAATTCCGCTCTGAGATGAGGATACGGTCAGGCACTTGTTTATATGTCCGCGAGGAACACAACTTACAGCGAACACAAGCTCATAATGTGCAGTCAGATTACCAGCGCTTGGTTCTTCCTCTAAGAGGTCTTCTCCTACACGCGAGAATCCGATATGGTTCAATACTGTGCTGGAAATGTAACCTGTCCGATTAGCCGACCACTCCGCTAGAGCATCAGCTTGGAACGTGTTGTTCCTCCAATAGATCTCCGTCGTGCTCGTATCATTGACACACCATACAAGACTCCACCTCGGATGATCTGTTAGATTTCTCCCGACATCGGGGAGGTCCACAGTCGGAGTAATTCCCACCGCAGAAAGTTCGTCAGCATCTCCAATGCCCGAGTTAAGCAGAATATGGGGTGTCCCAATAGCGCCGGCTGATAGGATGACTTCTTTAAGATTGAGAGGCGAGAGGGTTTGGATTGTTACTAAGTTGCAATGATTAGCTTAGACTGGGAAAGAGGAAAGCAGTCTCACCTTCAGCATCTTGCATAAACTCGACGGCATCAAAGCGCGGTAAAGTCGAGTTCGGGGCGTTAGCCATGAGAATCCGCATAACGTACGAAGGCACGAGCACATGCAAATTCTTTCTATTAATATAACTAGGCCCAAGATACGAGGTCTGTGAACTACTCCGTGTCCCGTTTCCCGCAGTTGTTTGTTCCCATCCTGGTGGACACCAGATCGTCATTTTTTTAAAATCACTTACAAGCGCTCTAATACTTACCGATCCCTAGCTGATATCCAGAATTGAAGTCCAGGTTGAACGGGAAACTGTCCGTCAGCTCTTTGGTAGCTTGAAGAATGTGGCTGTCAATGGCGCGCGGATATCCAGGTAGCGCGACAGAATTTATGCCGCGAAAGCCATGAACACTGGGATCAAATTCGCCGGTGGTATTGTGTTGGTCAGTCGGAGCGACGAAGCGTTCGTTCTGTAGGTCCCGACAAACTCAGTTGCCACTCTCCACGTCTAAATCATGTTTACCTTGCGAAAGTACGGTTGGATTTCATCCCACCTCCAACCACTATCTCCACTGACACTCGCATATCGATCATAGTCTTCAGACGAACCACGCGTGTACGTCATATAATCTATAGTAATAAGATTCTGAGAAACGATTAGCTGAGTTAAACTCACTAACAGCGCGACTGCCACCGAGCCCAAAGCCTCTAAGGATCGGGATGGCCCGTCCGTTGAGGCCAGGTTGGGGAATTGTAGTAAAATTCCAGTCCAGAGGCGTGTTTGGGGTCGCTATCGTACAGAAGAAGGGTACTTGAGAAAGCAGAACATCAGCTGTCCACGTGAACTTTAGCGAAAAAAAAAAAAAGAAAGAGAATGATGGACACACGAATTTCCTGCTTCGAGGACAAGAACGGAGATGTCGTGATCTTCAGTCAAACGATTAACGAGGACATTTCCCGCCGTACCGCCTTCAGTAGATGGTCAGCAACGGTAAAAGGGGCAGAGTATAAGTTTATGCGCCTCCTACAATGATATAGTCAAAGTCCAGAGTGGGGAGGTCTGTGACTCTGTCGTATATAGTGGCTGAACATAGAGGCACCAGTAGCAGAAGAAGTGGCAACATGATGGGACAAGACCGACAATTACATGTATCTGCATACCTTAATAAGAGATTGGCCTGTGGGAGAATTGCACCTGGAGGGATGCCATAAGCGCGATGCTATTACGGGAAGGTGAGATCGAAACCCACATCCAAGTGGTCAAAGTTATCATACAGGTTTACTATGCTTGCCTCCATGTCCAAAAGGATTCGACAACAGACGGGGCGTTAATCCTCGTCCGGAATCGGGGTCGCGTTTGCACCAGATGTAACCCACTTTTTCATTGCTTACTGCTCAGTCGGCAGCCCTGAGCCCCGTGATTCCAACGGTATGCCGGGAGATGGCAGGAATCTGGGATATGACGGCGGAAATATGAGTGGATATCGTTTCACCAACGACGAGAGCAAGGAAATACCATCGATCACCGGGCATGGCCACTTAAACCGACAATATTCTCATCTGATCAGCTTCATAGCGAACGTTCATTGAATAATGGCCAGCCTGGTTCGGTCTTTTCGTGCAGGTAAGCCCTGTTCCTCTCGTCCTTCGCGAAACGGGAAGGAAGTACAGCAATGCACAGTTACGCGACGCCGTGATGGTGGCAATGGCACTCGGAGCGTCTCTTGATCATAGTGCTCTAAAAGCCAATCCTCTCGTTCACGTATACTTTGAATCAATGCGTGATCAAAAGTGATTCCAAGCAGTAGCGGACGCAGCCTGGACGGGACCCACTATATTACAGTGGATACAGCGACTGTCTAGCATCAGGTTTGCGAAGATTGCAACCTATAAGGAAATTGCTGATCAACCACTCTCCACAGGCGAATAAAAATCGCGGTGAAGTAAGAGGAAGATTGTGTAATTCTTGGCGGAGCAACCTCGGCAGAGCCGAATTCCGCAGAAACAGTGCCGCCACGGTGGTAAGTTTGTCAAGGGCTGAGATTCGCGACGTAAAGCTAAAATTGCATCGAAGAACTCCAGGAAAAAAAAAAAGCAGACAATCAAGGCAGTGGTTGGAATTCAAGGGATTCAAGTATCAGGGCAGCAGGCTACTTACCTGTGGTCATACTCGAAGAGACCAATGATGTACATCAATTGCACGTACAGCACTGCGTCTCTGTACCTGGACTACGGGTAGCAGTACAGACATTTAGAGTCGAAAAAGAAAAAAATTCCACGTACACATGCTGCGCTCTACTTAACCACTACCAATACCAATGATGCCTAACCTTCGCGTCCACTGCAACCACCACCAGCACACTTCCCTTTCGCTTACCTTCGCACTACCACCCTTTGCCTCGCCCTCATGACCATCACTGGCCTATCCATCGACGACCATGACCACCTTCAATACTCATCTTTCCGCCCAAGAATCTGAAACCAGCTCTACCGACAATGTCTCACCCATCGCCCCTTCTCGAAAACCCCAGTTTCGACCATCTCCCTCGCCCTCATGCTCCATCTAGGCAGTCGGAGTCGCCTTCGACTGTTTTCGCCTGACTCCAGCTCACTGCATCTGGACTGGATCAGTCCTTTTTCCGCTCACAACGGGGTGAACCACGGGCACAGACTTCTTCCCTTCAGTTTGTGTGGTGACGACAACTGCTCCCGCCGCGCTGTTCAATAAACAGTGTCTCGCGATGGAGTGGTGACGGCTTCTTCTTGCCTGCAGTTTCGTTGTGGTAATGAGGATGGCTCCTGCCGCCGCTCCGGCGTTGCGACGGAGCCGTTCTTGCTGCTTGCGTTCCGGTGGTGGTGATGAGGATGGCCCCTGCCGCCGCTCTGGTGTTGCGACGGAGCCGTCCTTGTTGCTCGCGTCTCATTGGTGGTGATGAGGATGACTCCTGCCGCCGCTTCGGTGTTGCGACGGAGTCGTTTCTTGTTGCTTGCGTTTCGTTTCGGTCATGACTCGTTTCTTGTTTCTTGTATTTCAGTCGTGGTGATAAGGATTGCTCCTGCCGCCGCTTCGGTGTTGCGACGGAGTCGTTTCTTGTTACTTGTGTTTCGGTGGTGGCATTGAGGATAGCTCCTATCGCCGCGCTGTGCATGCTCGCCCCCTGGAGAAACTGGCTGTATGCGGTTTCCGCGCTTACTTAGGCGTGCCCATCCCCGCACATAGGAAAGCTGTCGTCCGCCTGTTGTCCTCTTCCCATGCCCTGGCCATTGAGGTTGTTCGATGGCCTGAGCGTCGTTAGCCTACGGTGCCTCCAAACGAACGTTTGTGCCGTTTTTGTCACGTTGGAATTGAGGATGAGGTTCATGCTCTATCGCTTTGTGGTGCATCACAAGCTGTGCGCGACCTGCATACCCATTTTTTCCGTGACATTTTCTCCCTTGCACCCGTCGATTTCCTACGCCGTTTGCGACTAGCCCTTTCAGCATGTCATGTCGTTCGCTTATTCTCTGATACTGAGCATGTCGCCGTCTGTCATTTGGCTAAATATGTTTATGATATCTTGAAGGTGTTTGGGGAGGTTCCTGTACTTCGCTTGTGATGCCGGTCCCTGTATTGTATATATGTGTCTGCTTCGAACCTTACAAAGATGCGTGGAACCCCACAAAGATGCTCTAACCCGCGAGACACACTCAACAGTGTGATTACAACGGCATGAGCCTTTGTGGCCACAGCGCATGGCACAGCCATGTCAGGGCTGTGGGCCCGGCCGTTCCTTATTGGGACCTGGCGCCGGTAACACTACCACTACCACTACCACTACCATCTCGGACCGCGTGCGGCGTGCCCACGTTCATAAAGGCTCGACGGGTGATAGGATACGGCTCCATGACGATATTACTGCTTTCACAGAATACTCCGTAGATCTGAATTCCGATAGTGCGTTACCTCGGCCGGTAGGAAATTTTCTTATCTTCAGCACAGACTGCGGTGGCTTCCACGCCAACGTTGAGCCGCCTCAAGTTCGTTTTGGACGTAATTTCGAGAAGAAACCTTTGTGCACGAACATTCCTGCGGTTTCTAGGGATGCGGAACGCCATTTCTCGTTCCAGTCGCGGAGGGCTTTTTAACGGGCAATGGCTAAAAAAAGGTTCAGAACGCTCGCGTAGAACTCCATGCTCTCATAGGGTTCCCATTTTCCTTAGTTTGGGCGACGCGGTTGGACGTATGTACCCCACGGCAGGACTTGATGTCTGAATACAGGCTGTAAGAGCCGACTTTTACATGTTCGAAATACTTGATCAACCTCCTTCCGGAGACGCAGGATGCTCCGTTAAAACATGCAGAGTCGTAAGATGGGTTATCCAATTCTAGAAGATTTTTTTTTTCACTGACTGGAGGGCGTCCTATTTTATGGCATCGCCGCTGATACTTATAGGATCGGACCATCGATGAACAAGACATGGACGAAAATGGGGCACTTTACATCTTGTGCAATTCCTAAGTCGCGCCTTCGAGTGCTTTCAACCTCTCCCGCGCTGAGTTGGGTATCGTGAAAATAAGGACAGGATGTACACGAACCAGAGTTCGTTCGGTAAAGCAACGAACGGCTTACATCGCATTAGCTTAACAAGTCAATAGAACGTCCAGCAAGTTTGAGATGTTCCCTTAGCAAACGGTGGCCTGGTCGGGCTATTATTGAACAATACTTCAACTCCCCAAGATATCTCTATGAATGGTTACCATCATATATCGATGATGAGTCTGCCATCAGAAATCTGTGGACTCGAGAGGCATGGCTATCTAATGGCATAAATTCGGTGGATGGCGTCGACGCTTGGAATTCTCGGATTGTCGGTCGTGTCATGTAAAGCCAACAGCGCAATTCCAGCATTTCACCATGCATATTTCCCGCGCTCACCAACCGTACCGTTCTCGGATATTCATGGAAGTAACTGTAGGTCCATCGATAATATGCAAACACCGCTGACTGGGCCAACATCCCTCTAATACCCTTTGTCGAGCGGGAACAGACAATTGATTCCATAGAACATTACCTAGGAGGCGCAGCGACCTCCATAACGTCAACTCCGAAAATTTAGAAGGTAGAGGAGCAGAAGTGGAATCTCCTGGTATACCGGGTATTAATGACGGTTGCCAAGTTGCGCCTGCGACGATCGGGACGATCGAAAGGTGTGTTACCCGTGTCGAGTGGAAAGGTAGCTAATGAACCGATTTTAGACTGTCGGGTAAAGTTGAAGCAATGTTTTTCGAAGTGAGATTAGCTGCGCGTGCTAAAGCCACTTTCGCCGATGATTCTGACCTATATAGTCCTTCTTTCTTTCTCCTCCTTCATTCCTTTTTGCGCACCCATGTCTCGCCCCATATCTCGCCCACGAATAATCACGTCTACTGCAGGTCTCCTTCACTCACCCGGTCCGTCGCAGATATTCCGACGGGACTCGGATTGGGTACGCATTCATAGGCGCCGTCTGTAGTTTACTCGTCCTGACTTCATTCGATGCAGGGAGAATTGGCATCGCCATACCCTATCTCGCCCATTTCTGATTTACCTATATTAAACAAGGTGCTCTCTCCTAGTGCATGCTGCGCTAGAACGACCAGCTGACTATACTACTGGTAGTATTCACTTGCTGCTGACCCGCAGACGTGGGGTACAAATTTGTCGCCAGACGTGAAAGAAACGGACGACGAACTACATAATCCTATCGTTCGAAAAAGAAGATTATTAGGTAGTGGATTGTCCTTTTATTCCTTTCGAGGGATCGGGAATATCACTTGTTTGTTTGTACTTTGCGGAGCGTTGCTGACGATGTTGTAAGCATCGTCCTCAATATCTCTTTTGTGCATGGCGTTGTTGACTCGCTATCCAGTGTTGGTTACCCAATTATCGCCTATGTGCATGAGCAGAGGGAGGCGGTATCCTCGGTCCTGGGTGTTAATGCGTCAGGCCAGGTGCGGTTTTTGGATTGTTTTTGATGAACAGCCGATTCATTCTATCTTTAGGTTCCAGATATAGGAAACTTTGGTCTAATAGACTTGGACACCCCAGAAGATGCCCACTATTTCACTTCATGGCGCGATGGGAAGCAGTTGCGTCTCGTCTTTTCCGATGAATTTGAAGAGGAAGGGAGGTCATTTTATCCAGGCGACGATCCTTTTTGGGAAGCCGTCGACCTTCATTACTGGGTGCGCTTGGGTCCCTGCTAGAGAACTTCTTCCATACTCACTGTCTGACAGGAAACTAATAACATCGAATGGTACGATCCGGCCGCTGTTACTACGATAAACGGGTCTCTCGCCCTCACGCTATCTGCAAAGGAGACGCACGGTCTTGATTACCAAGGAGGTAAAAGAAGTCTTCTTCTTCCCCTCGTTGCTGAGCCTGATACCAGTTTTCAGCACTCGTACAGACGTGGTAAATTGAACTGCCTGTTCCTGGTGTTAGCATCTTGTCTCATAGGACTTAAACGTAGGAATAAGTTTTGTTTTACTGGCGGTTACCTGGCCGCGTCCGTCCAACTTCCGGGGATCAACAATATCGTTGGACTATGGCCGGCTGTATGGGTTATGGGAAATCTAGGACGTGCAGGATATGGTGCATCGCTCGATGGCTTGGTACGCTATCTCTCGCTTGTTCTTCGATGACGATATGAAAGCCGTTCGCAGTGGCCTTACACCTACGACAGTTGCGACGTTGGCACAGCACCTAATCAGACAATTAATGGACTACCATCAGTATCTCAAACGAATGTTGTGTCGTACTTATCCGGGCAGAGACTGTCGCGGTGCACTTGTGATGGAGAAAGTCATCCAGGTCCAAAGCATCCTGATGGCACCTATGTCGGACGGTCTGCCCCCGAAATTGATGTATTTGAGGCTCTAGTCAGTGACGGCAGCGGTCAAGTGTCGCAATCCGGACAGTGGGCAGTACGTGCAGCTCTCCACGACCACGATATGTATATGACTAGCTAATATATGACTAGCCATTCAATGCAGCATACGCTTGGGACAACAGCTCAGATAATCTTATCATTGCAGACAGCAGTGTATCCACGCTCAACACATATGTTGGTGGATTGTCACAGCAGGCAACCTCGGTGGTTTCGAAAACGAATCCTGAATGCTATCAATTAGCAGAGTCTGCCTGTTTTTCCATCTATGGATTTGAGGTGAGTTTATTTCGAGCTGATACTATGGCTGAGGCACTGATCGAATTGTAGTATAAACCAGGTGAACGATCTCCAACTTTTAGATAGACCGAGGCGCTCATATAACACAAAGGTTACGAGTCAGATAATGCTGTAAGACTTTTTCAACAGCACTCTTTGAAATCCATATACTCACTTCATTTGCTCAGTACATTACTTGGGTCAACGACGGCAAGCTCGCCTGGACAATAAACGCTGCTGGAATGAAGGCAGATCCCGCTACTGAAATCGCTGCTCGACCAGTACCACAAGAGCCCATGGTCAGTGCACTTTTTCCTTCATTCAGTGCTGAAAAATGTAACGAATCTGGTCTAGTACATCATGGCTAACTTGGGCATGTCCACCAATTTTGGAGACGTCGATCTAGATCACATCACGTTTCCTGCAGTCATGTTGATCGATTATGTCCGGGTTTACCAGGTTTGTTTTGGCGTCTTCGTGGTCATATAAGATTCGTCTGACACGTTTTCCAGGACCCAGACAATATCAATATTGGATGTGATCCGGAAGACTTCCCTACAGCAAAGTATATCGCCACGTACGTTCCATTTATGGCATCTGATCAATGTCTCCTACACTAATCGCAAACTTTCTTCTCAGTTACAATGAGGCGTACCAAAATCCAAATTTGACAACGTGGGTAGATGACTACGGTATGACGGTCCCCAAAAACTCGCTCCTTGACGAATGCTAGAATCCACTTATTTTTATTTCCTTGTTGTTTCCTTGTTTGTACATTGTTAACATGTCCATAATGAGTAAGATTATCCCCACAATGATGCCGTTCAACTACTTGCTGATGTGAAGCCAAAATTCGTTTACCGCAGCAGATGCCTATTATTATTTCAGAGTATCAGCTAAATGAGCTACTACGCGATACTCACGTATTTTACTACGATCATGAGCCTGACTCTGAGTTTGACACAAAAGGCTACACAGGGATATACGTAGACCTCAATAGACTTCACGATGACTGCTATGTCCGATCCGGCGATGGCCAGGCGGGAAAAATCTTATTAGATTGATTGAACGGATGCAAAACGGATGAGTAGTTCTTCCGTCCGAATTCCGCTTCCTCGATCGCCGGACCGTAAGTCCGCAAAGTGATCGAATAGCTGTGCTAACGAATGATGCCGCATCCTTTCTCTAACGTTCATATCGCATGATTTTCACTCAGCCACAAGTATACAGGGACCTCAGACTTTCTAAATTCCGACTCTCAAGGTATTTTTGGTCCTCAAGACTCCCGAAAACGTAGTTCAGATTTGATAGACTCTTATGCTTATGACTATCATCGCTACAACGGAGGCCCGGCGACGATAACAATGGCCATGACCCCCCCATCTTGGAGGCATGCTTTTTTGCTCGTAATTTGTTCAATTCAGGCCGCAAAGCCGATTTCATTCAGTCTTCTCCGAACCTCCAAGTAGAGACGCTCAGGGCTTCAGTATATTCGGAGGACGATATGAATAGAATGGGCATCTATTGCAATTCATGAATCTCCCGGCCTTAACGGCGCTCGTTAGCCTCGTAGAAATAAGTGAAGACCGGTGATGACAGTGCCAGATCACCACCTGCAAATTTGCCGAAGTGACAGAGGCCTAGTAAAAAACGCTTCCGTCCATTATCTGAGTAATTTCGAATCACCGTGAACTGTTTTTCGAACCAAAATGCTGCGCCACTTGGAAACAAACACACTTAGTTCCAATCAAGCAGTGGGCTCTGGGCCCAGCCGTTCTCACTTTTACACCAAGGGACCAACACAAGATGATGCAAGCCAAAGTGATAACAGATGAAAATTTGAACCAGGCTCATGACTACAGCAGATGGGTCAGGATTGTCTATCTTCCCAAATCAAGTACTGGACCAAAAGCTTTTCGAGGCACCTGCCTAGAGTAAAAAGATGTCAGTGCCGGATATACCCGAGATTTTGTCTTCGCACACCATCACCTTACTGCGAGGAAGTTCTTGTGACCACGTTGATTATTTCGGAAACCGACTTCGTATACGAATAATGCCCGGAAACTTTTCTGTCGTTCCATCCTTATCTAGGTGCAATTCTAGCTCGGAACATCCTTTCCAACCTTCTCGGTCTAAAACTCCCTTCCTGTGATTTTGTCCTACCGACGATGTACCTTCGGCGGTTGATTCGCTTCTCAGAGCGAAAATATCGACAGCATGTTTCCATTGCCCTGTGGTAGATGATACGATGTTTCGGACCAAGAAGATTATGCGTCTCTTCTGAAAAATTTGCGCGCGTTCTTGACAAAATACCGGCATTTGTGGGCTCAAAAACTACCAGGAAGACTTTTATTACTCTCGTTCTCTTCCAATGTTACTCTTATAAATAAGGTATCTTCTCCCGCTTTGAAGGCAGCTCCAGCACTCAACCCTCATAGGTCTAGGCTGGGAGAGCAGAATTCGAATGGAGAGATGTATCGCGCTCTCAATGGCCGCACTTTCTCAAGGAGTCGTACGTTCACTCCGCCCCAAAGCTCCCAGTCTAGCCTAGTCTCAATTTTTGCTATCATAGATTTTCGGAAAATCTTGTCATTTCAAAACCATTTCGTATCTTCTTCGCAAAAATCGTAGTCATAGCGAGGAAGCCTAGAAGACATAGGCCCTTTTATCTCCTCTGTTGTTATCGAGTGACTGGCATGATTAACGCCAATCATTGTTTGTTTGGTCTCGGAGGTCAGGTTCATTTATATTGAAGATTTTTATCTTATCATCATTCTCTCATTCAGGTCAATCAACGAGAACACCTTTCTGGCCAAATTATTGGAAATCTCCGTTTTTACTGCGCTTCAAGGTCCCCTTGCACCTCGTCCTCGTGGTTTTCTTGTTTTAACCGAATTTCAGGGCCCTTGAGTGTGCGACCCGTTCGTTTTATGTGTATTCGCACCATGCTAGAAATCAGAGTTGCGCCAAATAGGACGCGCTAGGGAATTACGCAGCTGTCAATGACGTGACGCGATGACAGCTGCACGCTTCTTTCCTTTCTACCACCATTTACCTCCCCCGCCCAGACTCGGGTCTTCTGCACTTGGCCCTCTCTTTCCGCGTTACACCCGCCTTTTTAACATGGTCGATTTTTGTCAACCTCGAAACCAACAACTACCCAATATTCAACTACTGTACGTGCTGCCATCTCATTTCATTACTTTTGCTCACCGTTGAGCAGAACAATGTCCGACGCGTTGACAGGAAAGGGCAAGCCAGTTCCCGAAGCTACAAGGCCTCCTTCCCTGCGACCCCGGACTCCTTCCTGCTCGCGAAAACGGGTATCGCAAGCCAGCTTTGCTTTATCCCATTCGCCTCCAACAACAGACTCGGACGTGGAACGGGTTTGCAAGCGCCGGAAGGTGTTCGGCTCGTCTCCACCGAGTCCTACTGATAGTTTTGCCTCCTCCAACTCGTTGGAAGAACCTTTAATATTCCAAACACCATGCGAGTTCGAGTGCGATGACGACCTTGCTATTGCTGCTATCCTCGACGAGCATGCCCACATTCACATCCCAGCGATGGCCACACCAGAGAGGGCGCCCGTGCTCCAGGAAGGGTGTAGTCCATGGCTGAAGAGGGCCGTGAGCCTCAGTCGACGAGGTGAAGACTAACGGTAAGCGTTTTCGACTCAACGGGGTGAGCTAGACTGACAAATCTTACAGATGTAGTTTTTTTTCGGGATTGGTTTGTACTGTTACTACATGCTACTGCGGTTTGTATTCTTCCAAGTATTCTTCCACCATATTTGTGCATTACTATGATTATACCATTATCACCGCACTCCTCCTTCAAGTTCGTACCACTCCGAGTTCCTGGAATTTTCTCACCTACGGTGCCATTTCATCAGGTTTTAGCGAGCGGGAGCAAGGCGGGGTCATCCCTCGGGGCCGATACGCCTCGACCAAAAAATTACTTGGTCGTGATGTCAGTGCTGCACACTGCCCAAAAGGAGCTGCTCGCTTCGAAACTTTTAGAGCGAACAAGTTAGGCTTTGAAGTGACTGCTGACGTTGCAGACAGCTACGTTGTTCTTGAAGGCAAAACCCGACGTCGCTTGGTCTTCATTGGGCATCAGTCGGTTTCCACCGTGCTTCTAATCAGTAACTAAGGCTTCTCTATAGATGCATAAGGATCAAATTGCATCCATGTGAATTTGAAGTCGCTATTCGGCTTGTAGTTGCCATATCCAATGCGAGCCCTCGGCCCCTCGCGGAGTGGATAATACTTTCTCACCTACGCTTTTTTTTGGGAAATGATCGTACAGTCCGACGCACGTTGTCATAATTCCCTGCAATGATCGGGCGAATACATAAAATCACCTTGAACTCCAAATGAACAGAATGAACCAGCCCAGAGGTCCCGATCACCGTACTTATGTTGACTAGCCTCGTGCAAACGATTCCTCACCGCAAACACCTACAGCCTCCGCTATCATTTCCCGGCGTCTCTGTAAAGATTCCACGTTGAATTTTACACGTTTCCCCTTCGCGCTCCTAGTGCAAGCTTCACTGTTCACCTCTGCCTGCTCTCGCTCTCTGTCCCTCATCATGCTCGTGGACTCCTCTGGACGTTCGATTCACTATCACTGTCTTTGTTTTCCATGTTGCTTTTATTGGTGACGCGTTGTGCGTGAGATACTATGACGTGCGTCCTCTTCCTCTGTTGTGGAACTAGACGAGGGTCTGGTGCTTCGACAACTTTGGTTGTCATCTATCTTCCTAAGGGTGCGTGAGTGAAGAGGTCGAAGACTGGCAGCGGTTGAGCGTACATCTGAAAATTTCTTCGCAACTTTTGGTTACGTGTAGGATGGGTTTGGCGAGAATGCTGTGATTGCGACGCGTTTTATAATATCTTGCAGGGCCCGGGTTTCTAAGACACTATCTTGAGATCGTTCCAGATACTTCACCGCCTTCGATTGCGTGCTAAAGCATCAGGCGCCATAATTTATACAATTCACTGGCACTGGTTTGTTTTTCTCGGAATTTGCCGGGACCAGGCATGTCTATTCCTCGTTGATTTCGGGTCTTCTCGACGTCTCTGCACTTCAAGATGTCGGACTTAATTGAAGCCTGAGTTCTATGGGCGTGAAGGAATGTTCTTTGTTGTTTGTGAGAAGGGCATGTGACGACCTATAACAGTATGATATTGTGCAGAGACAAGAATAATCATCACCGACCATGATTCTCCCAAGGCAACACTAACGGAAACATAGAGCTCGTGGATAATCCGGGAAGAATTCAATGGCTTCACTGTTCAGCGTACGAATGTGGTTTTCTGGGTGCCGACGCGGCACTCAACCGCAGCCATCTTGACCATGTTCAATTTCGTTTGGTGAACTGAGCAGAGAACACGCAGACTGGCTGCTTCTTTGCACCCCCGAAAGTGCCAGGGTCTGGTCATATGGTGTCCAACAGAATTGCCCTCTTTCAGGATCAGAGAAGCAGTATTGAATTGGGGATGGCTTATATATCGACCCAACCCAGTGGAGAGGTCGGCGCTCATTCAATGAATCCACTGCCATGTCTTATGTATCTCTCGATGAGCCGTCAGATCCAGCACCATTGTCGTTGTCCCCCAGTCGCAACCAAGACTATTACTGGGAGACTATCGTTCTACAGGTAACGCCATTTTGAGTCACGCTGACAGAAATATCATTCATAAGGCTTGTAGATCGAAGATACGCTCATCCGAGTACCAAAACACCATTTAGTTGGAAAATCAGAAGTCTTCGACTCAATGCTATCACTGCCTCAAGGTAAAAATGATCCTGAGAGTATCAGTGACGAGAAGCCCATCCAGCTTGCGGGTATCAAGAAGGTCGATTTTGAAGGATTGCTCCAGATTATTTACCCAATGTAAGAAATGTACTCTTAAATGAGTGTAGGAGGTACTGACATCAGATAACCATACAACAGAGATAACATGAAACTACCTGACTTATCTGTTAATGGATGGGTGTCTATTCTCGCGCTTTCCAGCCTATGGCGGATGTCGTTGCGGAAAACTGCTATCGAGCGCTTGACGACTAGATTGTCGCAATTATCTCCTACAGACAGGATTATTCTTGGCAGGAAGTATTCAGTTGCGCTTTGGATTTCTTCCGGATATGAAGAACTTGCAAGTCGCGTAGGAGTGGTGTCCCATGAAGAGGCGGAAAGGATCGGTTTGGGCGTGGCGCTGAGCATCGAACACATACGAGAGTCACTTTTCACGACCCGTGTTACTCAACAGCCCTATGGTACATATTACTGTGGTAATTGTTATGGTTACCATCCATGTAGCGGGCAGTCTCAGGCTCTAGGGCCGCCTTTCGACTCACAGGTAGTGAAGGGGAAAGTGGGGAAAGTTTTCGAAGCTGAGTTGAAAGACATCGAGGCAGAAGGAGCAGGGTTTGAGTGATATATATCAGAGGTGATGTCGTTAGGTTTGTACAAATTGAAAGGAGAAGGTCTTTTGCATGTTTATTACTTCGATTTAGTGCATGATACTTATGTGCCGGTGAGTATCGTTACGCGGATACATCTGTGGAGAGGCCATCTGTAATGATAGAATACTAGTAGCACTTAGCTGTATGAGTAGCGGTAGTCGCACTGGTAGGGTGCGAATGTAATAAGCGGCCGCTGTACTTTGGCTCCAGGCAAACATTCATCTGACTCCCGCACTAAGAGTGTACTGTTTCAGGTAAGAGTCAAGAGAAGTAGTGTCTTGGGTCGAGGGTGGAAGTGTTATACAATATCGCCATGACAAGAGAACAAGTAGTACAAAGCAAGCACACTCAATCTGGAGGACGAACGTTCGCACAGTGAACGAAAATGGCGCCAGTGGCGGCGGGGAATCACGGACCGGATGCTCCAGTCTAATTCTCACGCCATTTTTTTTTTTTGGATTCTGCACTTAATTAGCCGCAACAAGTACACTTTCTAAGACGTAGCGGAAGCATCGGTCCTCAGGCATCCCCTTCCTTCTTGTCCCGATTCCTCCCTTCATCCCTTTGGTTTCTGCTGGAGGTCCGTTGTATCTTGTGGAGTAGAGTAGCGGACGTTTATGGTATTTCTATGCCCTGTGATGGGCTGCTCTGGTTCCTTCGTCGTTTGGATTCATCTACACGCGCACGTCTGCGTATTCTCGAATATCGGGTCACAATATGGCTGCATCTACTCGGAACCTTTCTCACTGATATATGCCAGGCTCCCCAACGCTTCTGCAACCGAAGACCCGTGCTAGGAATCTGTTGGAGCCTGCAACTCACTAGATTTTATTGGGAGCGCAAGAATTTTGCGGTGTTTGCGAGTACTTGAATGACATATGACGATGAGACCAGTGGGATTTTGTGCCGCCAATAAGGATACTCATCACCAGGCGTCCACGACGTTATTATTCTACTAACTACACTACACAATGTTCGGTACATAAGGCCTGTGGCTATGAGAAAGTAATATCCAATAACTGTGACAAATTTCTGACATATGCTCGGTGCCTTGAACTGCAACATAACACACATTCAAGTTCGTTTGATGAATTTCGTGGTTCTGTGACCCTGAAAGAGGGCGATTCTGTTCGCCACGGCATATGACCAGACTCTGGCGCTTATATGGTGCAAGGAAGCGGTCCCACGGCGTGTTCAGCATCGAATTGGGTTCAGTGAACTAATCAGAGAACACGTAGACCGAGACGGCTTCTCTGCACTCCGAAAGCGCCAGGGTCTGGTCATGCGGTGTCGAATAGAATTGCCCTCGTTCGGTGTCACAGAACCAGTATTGAATGGGGGACTGCATGGCTTATATATCAGCACAAGGCAGAGAGATGGGCGCTCATTCAACGAATCCACCGTCATGTCCTACGTATCCCTTGATGAGCCGTCACATCCAGCACCATTGTCACCATCCCCCAGTCGTGACAAAGACTATTACTGGGAGACTATCGTTCTACAGGTATCTCTCTTCCGAGTTGCGACTCATGATAAACATGTCATTAAGACTTGTAGGTCGAAGACACCCTCATACGAGTACCAAAACACCATTTAGTCGGACATTCAGAAGTGTTTGACTCGATGTTATCATTGCCTCAAGGTAAAAATGATCCCGAGGGTATTAGTGACGAGAAGCCCATCCAGCTTGCGGGTATCAAGAAGGTTGATTTTGATCGATTACTTCAAATTATCTACCCGATGTGAGAGCTGAACTCTTCAAGGTTGTAGTAGGTGTGCTGACTTCAGACCACATAACAGAGACAACTCGAGAGTACCGGATTTATCCGTAAACGGATGGGTGTCTGTTCTCGCACTCTCTAGCCTTTGGCGGATGTCGGTGCGGAAAACTGCTATCGAGCGCTTGACGAGCAGACTATCGCAGATATCTCCTATCGACAGGATTATTCTCGGCAGGCGGTATTCAGTTACGAGTTGGATTTCCTCTGGATACGAAGAACTCGCAAGTCGCGCAGGAGTGGTGTCCCTCGAAGATGCGGAAAGGATTGGTTTAGGCACGGCACTGAGGATTGAACACATACGAGAGTCACTTTTCACCGCCCCGGGTCGTACTATTCAACAACAAAACAGGGGTTCAAACTACTGTAGTAATTGTGGTAGTTACCACTGCAGTACTAGTGTAACCACTCCAGCGCCGCCATTCGACTCGTCGTCGGTGAAGGAGAAGGTGGGAATATTTTTCGGAGCCGAGTTGAAAGACGTCGAGGCAGAAGGGGCAGGGTTTGGGTGATCCTACTGTTACTTTTTGCAAACAGGTCCTCTGCGTACTGATGATACTCGCCTATAACATGAGGTTTGTGGCAGGGCAAATAGGACCAGATATTCAATACGTTCAGTGGACGAACAAGACCGGGTTCAATTTCGTTTGGTAAACCTCGCGGAGGACACGCAGACTGAGACGGCTTCTTCGTATCTCATAAGCGCCAATATCTGGTCATATGTCGTGGAAAACAGAATCGCCCTCGTTCGGAGTCACAGAAACCAGAATTGAATGGGGAAATCCGTGTCTTATATATCAGCCCATGCTAGAGAGATCGGCGCTTATTTCACGAATTCGTCGTCATGTCCTTCGTATCTCTCGATGAACCGTCAGATCCAATGCCGATGTCACCGTCGCCCAGTCACAGCCAGGACTATTACTGGGAGAACGTCGTTCTACAGGTAACTTTCTTCTGAGGTGTGATGACAGACATGTCATTTGTGACGCTTGTAGGTTGAGGATACCCTCTCCGAATACCAAAGCAGCATTTAGTCGGAAAATCGGAGGCATTTGATTCGATGTTATCTTTGCCTCAAGGTGGCAACGAACAGGAGGGTATCAGCGATGGGAGGCCCATCCAGCTGTCGGGTATCAAGAAAATCGACTTTGAACGACTGCTTCAGGTCCTTCATCCAATGTAAGAGCCCAGCCGTTCAAGAGTGCAGGACATGTTGACAAAAAGCAACAGAGATGCCATGAAACAGCCTGAGTTATCCATAAATGGCTGGGCATCCGTTCTCGCCCTCTCCAGCCTATGGCGAATGACGGTGCGGAAAAGTGCCATCGAGCATTTGACGACGGGTCTATCGCAGATATCCCCTGTGGATAGGATTGTTCTTGGCAGAAAATATTCAGTTGCGCAATGGATTTCTTCCGGTTATGAAGAACTCGCAAGCCGCGTAGAGGTGATGTCCCTCGAAGAAGGGGAAAGGGTGGGCTGGAGCACGGCGTTGAGGATCGAACACATACGAGAGTTAAATTTCAAGGACTGTCAACGCCAAGCCTCAGGCAGTGCCAGTGGTTCATATTACTGTGGTATTTGTGGTCGTTACCACTTCTGTCTCCAAAGGTACAACTCAGGACAGCCATTCGGCTTGAACACTGTGAAGGAAAGGATGGAAGAAATTTTTGGGGCCGAATTGGAAGACGTCGAGGCGGAAGGAGCCGGGTTTGAGTGATATGATCCAGAGATTAGGTTTTTTATGGACATTCAATGCAGGGCCGTAAATCACGGTCCGAAAGCTGTACTTCGCATAATTCTCACGCCATCGACGCGTAACAACCTCCAACACAGACCAACACCAACACCACTCCGCGATCATCCTCACCCCTGCGTCTGCGTATTATTGACGAAAGTTCAGTTTTCACACTTGCGGTTCTTAGGAATTGGTGAGCTTGCCTACCCAAGGGATCATTTATGTCCACTCACGTTTGGCTTCCAAGTTACCCGCATGAACAGCCGTACCATGACACCCACTGGCATTCCCCCAGAACTTGTGCTAGAAATCCTTACATATATAAGTGATGGCCACAAAAATCTCAGTGCATGCTGCCTTGTCTGCCGTACTTGGCGTCGGCTTGCCCAACCATCTGTCTTCTCCGAACTATCCCTGTCCCTCGAATCGCACTGCCACCCTTGGAACCAAAAGTTTACCACTTATCCTCACCTTTCCCAATATGTTACCCGCCTCAACTTGTGGGGTGGAAATTGGGAAGAAGCGGATGATGTGTTATCGCCGGAAAGCCAACCTACATTTCTTGAAGGACCTGCGACATTGGAACTCCTACGCCGGCTTCCAAATATCAAATATTTGAAAATGCACGACTTTGCACTACCGAGTGAGAGGAAGATAGAGGCCCTGTCTCATTTTGCGAGGCTGGAGTGGCTCGGAATGTACGAGGTGGTGTTCAACGAAACAGAGGCCTTGTTGGACCTCATGTCGCAATTGGTCAATCTGAAGGGCCTCCATATCAAGGATGTGCGGGTCGCAAGTCATGCCAGTAAGGATCTGATTGGTCCCATACTCCATGATCACGTCGACGCTGTCCCGAAACGACTAAGGAATCTCAAACTCCAAGACTCCGGTGCAAGCTTGTATATCTTCTCCTGGCTTTCAGGAGGAGTATTTAATCTCAGCGATCTCACTGACCTCACTTTGTCTTGGGGATGTTCACCGACAAACCACCACCCTCCCTTGCCTTACCAACTTCCTTCTTATGTTGATCCTTTTATCAGTATCGTCGGGGCTAGGATCAAGCATCTGCGGCTTAACATTGAAACCCCGGACTTCAACGCTAAATCCAACATTAACTATATGTTCGGTGAGTAAAACAGCCATTTTGAGTCGTTATCTTTGTCCAATATGCACCCAGAGCATTTCATCGCAGTAAGAGCGTTGAGCAGCTTTATAGGGCTAGAAACCCTTAACGTCGACTCAATAAATCGTTATAACAACAATGACGTCCGACGTCTAGTTGACATCGAGCGTCTTCTTCAACATCTCATGCTCCCATGTCTTCAGAAGATATGCGTCACAATGCGGTTCGCCCTGAACACTGCTGACGATCTCCCATCCTACAAAGAGCTCCCTCTATGGGCTAGACTCGATGCACTCCTCGCCGGCTCGAAGTTTCCGTCTTTTCAGCAGCTCAAGTTGATCATCCATGTGGAGAGTTTCCATTGGGATGCTCACAAATTTGGACTGTGGTTCGAAGACTCCAATTCCGATGATGAAGATGACTCTAGTACCATTGTCATCCCACCGTTAGTTACCAAACACCCATGGCCAGAGCATCCCCCGACGGTGGATGATGTCGCTGCCTTGATTGCAGAACAATTGCCGACATTGGCGTCTCGGGGATGTTTATTATTTTGCCCTGATAAGATGCATCGATCCTGATACATTGGGAAAGCATATTCGAAGAAATATCTCTACTCGACTCTAGGTTGTTAATATTGAATGTGATCTTCTTAACCAGATTCTACACAATTGCAGGACCACTGTCCAATGTCTTCTTTTCCCATAGACTTTACGTTATCATTCTAGCGTGTAATGTGATAAGGTCGAAGATAACAAGGTTGTCAGCACGAGGCAAGACTAAGCGCCGTCACTTACTCTCATCGATGTTCCCTTCTTTCGTGAACATGCAGGACGAGAAATACGATTCAGAGCATCTTTCGCCAAAGAGCGAAGCATCTGATATTGCATCGGACGTACAACTAGGAGGGGTACCAAATATTAGAAATGTGAACTTTTATTGGGA
Organism: Armillaria luteobubalina; assembly: GCA_030435615.1. Taxonomy (NCBI): domain Eukaryota; kingdom Fungi; phylum Basidiomycota; class Agaricomycetes; order Agaricales; family Physalacriaceae; genus Armillaria; species Armillaria luteobubalina. The sequence continues at coordinate 426,014 of JAUEPU010000019.1, read as the reverse complement.
GAACAGCACATTTTTAGTGAGTGTGACTTTCACCGTTCGAATCTGGCACTGACAAGGCCCTAGGTCGAAAATGAGCTATTCCGCGCACCAAGATACCAGTTTATCAAGCATTCAGAGACCTTCAAGGCCATGTTCACTTTGCCCCAGGCAGATGCTGACGCTGTCGAAGGCAACACCGACGACAAACCTATCCACCTATACGGCGTCAGCAAGATTGACTTTGAGCGGCTGTTGAACTTCATGTACCCTCTGTACGGTTGTCACTGCCTAACTCTGTTATTCAATCTCACGCATTTGTAGGGATATTCTGCTTGCCGAGAAAAGAAGAAGGTCACTAGAAGAATGGATCTCAATCTTGAAACTCTCCACGATGTGGGTGATGACGGAGATACGCGACAGCGCTATCTCACACATGATGGAGCGTCACCTAGAAATCGAGGTAGTAAAGCGGATCACGCTGGGAAGGAGTCACGACGTCCCAGCGTTGGTGAGGTCCGGGCTTGTCACTCTGGTTAACCAGGACGGAGGGGTGAGTGAGGAGCAGGCGAGGCTTCTTGGCTGGGAAACGGCGCTGCGCATCCAATGGGTACGGGACAAACTGATTACTGGCGGATCTTCATACTCTTTTGGCGAATATGAATTACAAGAAGCGGCGACGAGCGTATTCCACATGAATCCGAGGGTGGAGAGATCGTTCGAGTCGGAGATTTTTGACCCGAAAGTCCATAAGGTTCCAAGAAGGGTGGCTGGCATTGGCAGAAGAGGAGGGAGGAAAAGCTAACTCCGAACGCATGGATCGCAGATAGAATTCCGTGACGGCATCTGACTACAAAGGGTCGTTAACATCGGTAATGTTGTCCATGACCAAGTCTGTATCCCGCATCCCTTGATAATCATTCTCTTCTCTCCATTCTGGCTTCATCGCTTCGAGAGATACAGCTACGGGCAAGTTCGAGAATTCGGATTTTCTTTTTTCCAAGAGCAACTCGTGCTTAAGTCCGTGCTATCGCGTTGCGTTCAGAGGGGAGATAGTCCAGGAAGAAGGACATATATCCATGAGCATAATATGCAGGATTTCTCAGTGGATCAGGTTGTTCGGCACGTAACGGAGAAATTATTTCTGACAACTTCATTCCAGGTCTAGTGCTAGTTATTACAGGTCGGAAGCACTTGGACAAACAGCAAGCGCACGATGAAGAAGTAGCAAAATCTGTTTTAAGCAACATAAGCTTAGATCTTGAAGCAGAAATTGCAACCCATGAGTATTGGTGCAACATGAATCGGGCAGTACTAGTCTGAACGGAACGAGCGCGATATTTTATCTGGAAGACGACGGAAAGTCGTTGCCGGAACCTTGACGGCATACCTGAACGGATTGGCTCTCGGCTTCGGTGCATCTGTACCTCTCTTCACGTCGCTCAACCTCAGAATACGATAGTCTTCAAAGATGCGGTCTCCCCTTGTCTTCTCTCGGATAGACGCGCAGATGATACGACCCTGTGTGCAATTTCGGTAACAGCAACAGGCGTGAACATTCTCATTGCAGACTCTATTTTGGTGTGTGGGAGAAGGACAGTTTAACTCGATCACCGCATGTTGACTAGCATTCTTTTCGTCGCCCACAAACACCTCGTGCGTCCAAGTTATGAAGCATCTACGCTAAATCCCATACACTTTTTCCCCGGCACGCCCAGTGCCCATCAATACTGATGCTCGCTGCTGCACCTTACCTCCGCACACACCTGGTCCCAGGTCCGTTCCGTGCTCTCCCTCATCATGCTCGTAGACTCCTCCTCCTAACGTCCGATTCAGTATCACTGTCTCCGTTCCCCACGTTTGTTTTACTGTGTGTGCTTCGTGCGGGGTACTACGAGATACGTCCTCTTCCTCTGCTGTCAAATTAGACGGGGGTCAGGTGCTTTGACAACTTCGGTTGCCATTTATTATCCAAAGGTGTGTGAGTGAAGAGGACGGACACTGACAGCAATTGAACGTACAGCTGAAAGTTTTTTCCCGAGTGTTCACGGCCTTGGATTAAGTTCAGGGTGGGTTGGCTGGAATTCGATGGTTGGCGACACGTTCCATCAAGCATAGAGAGGCCCGAGTACTCTGGGACACCGTGACTATCTTATTGGCTCCAATATCTTGAGACGTTTCCAGATACTTCTATAGCCTTCAAGTGCGTGCTAAAGTACCAAATGCCATCATTTTACAATTCACCGGGACTGGTTTGCTTTCTCGAAATTTTTTTGCCGTGATGTCAAGACTGAAGGCATTCTGCGTACAACTGTGTACTGTCTGTACGTTGCATTCTACCTTTTTTCTTGCTGATACTTGGTCTCCCCAATGACTCTGCGACTGATGGTTGTTCGGTGCTCGGAATTTGATGAAGTCTGCGATGTAGTAGATTTTATTGGGTAGATCACTTATAAATTTAGAATTTAAACAGGTAGACAAAGAATAGAAGCAAAATTTTTTGATGTTAGTAATTTTCGTAGAATTCGGTAAATGCAAAATCAATATGAGGTGTGTAGTGCCAAATTTAAAAAGAGGAAAAAAAGTGGAAACTTACAGTGTGAAACTAACAATTACCCAAGGAAAGGTAGGCGCAAAAGTTGAAGCTTCATAATTAAGTTTTCCTTTGAGAAATTGTAGTTACAAGTTAGATTACTAATTTATAGATATTTATTTAATAGATAAATTACTTTTTATCAAGAGATTGATATCGAAAATTTCTCTAAATGTTCGGAATTTGATGAAGTCTGCGATGTAATAGATTTTATTGGGGCCGAAAGAATACTTTCCGGTGTTTGTGAGAACGGCATGTGATGATGAAGTATGCCAGTGATAAGGATACCCATCACAGGGCGCCTATGACATGATTCTTCTGAGGCAGCACTGACAACATGCGGCACATTATACGTAAGGTTGATAGCTAAAAGACACAGATATTCAATGACTTCAGTAGATGAATAACTGTCTTTTGCTAAGTGCCACCGGTTCAGTTTTATTTGGTGAAACTCGCAGGGAACACGCGGACCGAGATGACTTCGTCGCACCCTTATGATACTAAGCGCCAGGACCTGGTCAGACGTTGTGATGAACATAATCATCTTCGTTCGGAGTTACAGAACCAGGGGGGCATGACTTACATAGATCGAGAGATAGGGGCGCATTCGACGAATCCCCCACCATGTCCTACACATCCCTCGATGAGCTGTCAGATCCAACGCCGATGTCACCATCGCCCGATCGCAGCCATGACTATTACTGGGAGGTCGTCATTCTACAGGTAGCTCTGTTTGGGGCGTGACGAGATAGACAAGACATTTATGACGTTTGTAGGTCGAAGATACCCTCTTCCGAATACCAAAGCATCAGTTAGTCGGAAAATCAGAGGCGTTTGCTTCGATGCTATCTCTGCCTCAAGGTAGCAATGAACCCGAGGGCTTCAGCGATGATAGGCCCATCCAGCTGTCGGGTATCAAGAAAATCGACTTTGAACGATTGCTTCAGGTCATATATCCATTGTGAAAAATCTTCTTCAATATCGATAATTGCAACACATGCTGACAGGCCATAATAGAGATACCGAAAAACCGCCTGAGTTATCATTGAATGGCTGGATTTCCGTTCTCGCACTCTCCAATTTGTGGCGGATGACGATGCGAAAAGCTGCCATTGAACATCTGACGAGCAAATTATCGGAGATATCACCCGTGGACAGGGTCCTTCTTGGCAGAAAATATTCGGTCGCGAATTTTATTTCTTCTGGATATGAAGAACTCGCAAGTCGTGTAGGAATAGTGTCTCTCGAAGACTCCGAAAGGATTGGTTTGGGTACGGCTTTGAAGATTCAACACATACGAGAGTCTCTTTTCATGGAACGGGGGGTAATTCAGAATTCATATTACTGTGTCGGTTGTCGTCGTTACAACACCTATAGCGGAAGTTATCCTTCAGCTCCGCCATTCGCTGCGAACGTGGTGAAGGAGAAGGTGGGAAGCCTTTTCGAAGCTGAGTTAAAAGACGTCGAAGCGGAAGGAGCAAGGTTCGGGTGATGTGTGGTAGTCAGGTTTCGTGCAATGGAGAAGGTCTTTTGCAAACTAACTGCTTCGATTTAGCGCATGCTATATTTGACAGGTGAGATACCTAATGGTCAGTGTCATCACAGGGAGGACATCTGTAACGATAGATGATTGGTCGTAGTAGCAGTAGTAGTCGCGCTGGTAGAATGGTGCGAATACGATATGTAAGCGGCCGGTGTAATTTGGCTCCAGGCAATTATTTATCTGATGCCCGTACCAAGAATGCACTATCTCATCTGAGAGTCAAGAGAAGTAGAGACCTGGTTTAATAAGGGGGCAGCATTATACGGAACAGTCACAATGAATAAAAATAGTGCAATTTCGGGCGGAAAGTGCCGAGAAGACCGCTCGGAAACTGCAGCATAATCCTCACGCCCTTGACGCGTTCCTTCCCTGAACCACCATAGTCTCCACGTGCATGTCTGCGTATCACCGACAAAAATTCGGTTTATCCCTCTGATAACACGGAGTTTCTTGTGGTGAGCTTGCTTACTCAAGAATTCATCTATATACAGGTCTCATGTTTATCTTCCAAGCTATCGGCGTGAAAAGTCGTCTCATGACGCCCATACCTCCAGAACTTGTGCTAGAAGTCCTGACATACATGCATGTCGGGATGGTCTTAGGGCATGCTGCCTTGTCTGTCGTGCTTGGCGTCAACTAGCACAACCCTTTATCTTCTCCGAACCATCCCTGTCCCTCGAATTGCACTACCACCCTTGGAACCAAAAGTTCGCCACGTATCTTCTCCTTGTCCAATATGTTACCTACCTTAGCTTGTGGGGCGGAGACTGAGAGGAAGCGGACGATTTGTTATCACTTGAAAGCCAACCTCCATTTCTCAACAGCCCTGCGAGGTTGGAACTCGTATGCTGGCTCCCGGATATCAAATATTGAAAATTAACGACTTTTTCGTACCGAAAGAGAGAGCGATAGAGCTTCCACACCATTTTACGAGGCTGGAATGGCTCGAAGTCGACAATGTGGTGTTCGACGCAACGGCGGATTTGTTGAACTTGATGTCGCAATTGGTCAATCTGAAGATCTTGTATATCTTAGACATTAAGATCAGAAGTAGTACCAGGAAAACCCCGATTGGTCCCATACTCTATGACCATGTCGACGCTGTTCCGAAACGGCTAAGGAATCTCAAACTCCAAGACCCCACTACAAGCTTGTATGTCTTACTGGCTTTCAGGAGGGGTCTTTGTTCTCAGTGATCTCAACCGACCTCACTTTGTCTTGCGGATCTTTCCATGCAGACTACCCTCCCTCGCCTCCACTTTCTTCTTATATCGTTCCTTTCAATATTGCGGGTTTTAGGATCAAACGCCTACGGCTTCACATCGAAACGGTGGAGGACGAGCGGAAATCGTACGTCATCTACATCCTAGGTGAGTAAAATAGCTATCTTGAGCAGTCATCTTTGTTTAATATGCCACTAGAATATCTCATTCCAGCAAGAGCGTTGAGCAGCTTACAGCGCTAGAAACCCTTCAAAACGTCGATTCACTATATCGTTTCAACGATGCTACACATCTAGCTGATACTGAGCGTCTTCTTCATCACACGCTTCTGGCATGCCTTCAGAAAGTATTCGTCACGATGCGCTTCACCTTGAATACCGTTGACGATCTCCCATCCTACAAAAAGCTCCCTGTATGGAACAATCCCGACGGGCTCCTCGCCAGCTCAAATTTCCTTCTCTCCTACAACCCTTTTTACTCATCGAAGTGAACGGTATACTGGGATGCTCACAAGTTCGAAGATTCTGACGGTGAAGCTCCTAACGTCGTCATCCCGCCGCTGGTCACCAGAGACCCGTTGCCAGAGCATCCCCCTACGATAGATGATATTGCGGCCATGATAGCAGAGCAAATGCCAATACTGGCGTTTCGGGGATGTTTGACAATTTTTCGATGCGTGATCAGCTCAGAGCTGACTGTAGTCGTCACCGTCGGGAAAGTACTTGACGGACAAGCACAATGTCGTTGGACATCATTAGCATACAATTGTTCATGCTGACACTCATCATGGTTCAATAGGACGGATCATAGCTTTCTAGTACGTCGAATCACGCTGTCAACATTGTGGGAACGAGTCTAACTTCCCATTCTCCCGCTACAAACACCATCTCATTTGATTTGACCACCATCGTGTTTTGAAGATTTCCGCGTCTACTGGTGTACTAACCTGTTTGTGTCCTCGACGCCTGGCAAGGCCGCAGTAAGACGAATGATATGTATGCTATTCCTGAATCTGATTGATCAAATGAATGGAGAAGCTCAGTTGGCACGAGACGTGAAGCCTACGAAGTAGCCTGCACACGAGGCGCGCTTATCGATTAGCCTCTTCCCTTGATTATCATGTTCACCGAGAATATTGAAGAGATGGTAGCAATGAGCCCACCATCCGAGGTCCTACAGATTCCAGGGCCAGTCGACCCCCCACCACCATGTCCCTGTCCAGCAACGGAGGTGGTATGCACTAGAAACGAGAACTTTTACTGGGAAAATAGTATTTTCTTGGTTGGTGTCACTTCCACAGTAGTCGTTCGATTCAGTTGACAGGAAGCGATTGAAGGTCGGAGACGAGCTCTTCCGTGCGCCAAGATATCAGTTCATCAAACATTCAGACACGTTCAGAACCATGTTCACACTGCTCCAGACAGATGCTGACGCAGTCGAAGGCAATACCGATGACAAGCCCATTCGTTTATATGGTGTCGACAAATTTGATTTCGAGCGACTGTTGAATTTCATGTACCCTCTGTATGGTTCTCGCTGCTCAACTAAACACTTCATCTCATGCATGTCCAGGGACATTCCTCCTGTATTGACAAGGTCGCTGGTGGAATGGATTTCAATCTTGAAGCTCTCCACGATGTGGGCGATGACAGAAATACGCAACAGCGCTATCGCTCATATCATGGAACGCCATCACGAGGTTGAGGTCGTACAACGGATCACATTGGGAAGGAGTCACGGCGTCCCAGCGTTGGTGAGGTCCGGACTCGTCACTCTGGTTAATCAAGACGGAGGGGTGACTGAGCAGCAGGCGAGGCTTCTTGGCTGGGAAACAGCACTGCGGATTCAATGGGTGCGGGACAAATTGATGGCGTCGCGAGGTTATTCGTGCTCTTTTGATGAGAACCAGGTACGCAATGCAACAACGAGCGTACTCTGCGAAGACGCAAGTTGGTCATTCGAGTCGGAGATATTTGAGCCAGGTGCTTCTAAGCGTAGAGGAGGAAGGCCCAGAAAGTGGTAGCTACATAATAGTCCAAACGAAGAACTTCACTATGTTTTCCATGGCTTCAATAAACAGCTGTAGCGAGAATTTACGGCAACAGGCAACGGGAGTCGGAAGCCGACGAATGAATATTAAATCGCCGCTAGAAGAATTCGCAAAAGTTAGATCACATCGCGACGGTCTTGTTTACGACCCATCAATAGCCTGCATAGAACGTCCTCAATAATCATCCTCTCCATTCCATTTCACCTTCCCCGCTTACAGCTATAGGCAAGTTCCGGAAGCCGGATATTCCTTTTTCCAGAGCAAATTGTGCTTCAGTCCGCGCTACCATGCACAGAAAAAGGACAGTTCGGGAGACGTACCATATATTCGCGGAGAAGAATGCGGAGGACTCTTCGGTGGGCCAGCTTCAGCCAGCTTGTTCGTCAATTTCTTTCTGACCATTCTTCATTCCAGGTCAATTCTCTAGCCAGCACTTGCACGAATAGTAGCCCAAGCGGGCGTAGAGCGATGAAGGTGGACGAAGGGTTTCACTCAGCAAAATAGGCCTGGGACCGCAACCCGTTGGTCTTAGTCCCACCTGACAGTGTAGGTCTGGATGGAGCCAGTCGCGATCTATTATCCGAGATGTTGCTCGGACATACCCACGGTCACGGTGGCTCATTTGTCGGATGAAGTCAGTTTTTGATAAATGAAGTCACTTTCTTCTCCTACTCATTCTTCCACGCTTTTGCGCTCGTCATCCATGGTCACGGAAGACGATGAGAAGGTCGTCGTCGACACCCTGACGGCATACTTGAACGGAGTGGCCCTTGAGGCTCTAGTACATGGTGGGGATATCAAATAAATCCTTACATTCAGTACTGACCAAGTTGCTACAGGAATGTATACCTCTCTTGTTGGTGTGACGCTTTGGTACATCTGTACGCCATGAACATACCTCAATACCCCACTCAACTGACTCCAATGGTAGTCTTCAATCCGACCATCCGCCTATCGAAGAGTCACACAAGCGGGATGTCGATCCCTGCTGTGCTCATGTATCTCTTCACTACGCTAAACCTCGCAATACGATGGTCTTGGATGCGGTCTCCACTTGTTTTTTCTCGAAGAGACGCGTAGAACGGCACAGCGTACTACACATTTGGCAATGCAGATGATACGACCCTGTGGGCGATCTCGGGAGCGGCAACAGGCGCGAACATTCTCATTGCAGACTCTATATTGGTGTGTGGGAAGAATATTCTGGCTCGTGAAACGTGTTTCTGACGGTGGCAACACCTAGACCTGGCGCTGCTGGGTCGTCTGGGGTCGTCGGTGGCCTATCGTTGTCCTGCCAATACTCCTAACCGTCGGTGGTACCGCCAATGACGTCCTTTTCATATACCACAACACTACGGACAAATACTCCTTGGATGGTGCTATCTGGGGTCCCGCCGTAAAGTGGGGAGTCATTTTCTATTCCATGTCCCTTGCCACGACAGCATACTGCACTGCGCTCATCATCTTCCGAATACTCTCCCATCGGGAGCAATACTGGAGCATCATCGAGATGGTCGTGGAGAGCGCAGCGATGTACTCGTTGGCGCTTGTTGTCTTCATCGGGTCCCTCGCTACGGACGACATTGGTGGGTTTTATCCCAAGGCGCTGTTGGACACCGTCGCAGGTATCGCGCCCACTCTTATAGTCGTACGCGTGGTGTCGGGCCAGGCGAGGTCGGACGAGTCATGGCAGATAAAGGAGACGTCGTCCTCGCTGCATTTTGAGTCTAGTGTATGCACTGTGACTGTTGCAGAGGATGATTTATGCGAGATGTGCTTATCCTGTGGGCAGAAGCTTGTTCATCGGCGTTCAGTGGGCTAGAGAAAATCTGGAGGTTTATCTCTGGTTTGCCAGCTATATCACTGTTTCCTTTCCGTCACGTATGGACGGTATAGGACTTCTGAGGCTGTGTCTTTCGGAGGCATCGTCTCCTTTTCCGCTGGGTTCAAGTCTGTGCGATTTGGGACGTCCATTGCCATCAACTGTACCACGATGCTGGACTGCTGCAGACACAATGACCGGTGCTTCACTGCAGGACATGGACGGGTTATTATCAGTTGGTTTCATGTTATATCTTGCATCTGGTTGCTGAGGATCATCCGAGATATATGATTATTTAAATGATACCTGGAGTAGGACAGTATTATACGTGCCAGATATAATCATAAAGTAATCCATAAATACAAGAGCTCTATGATAACCATCTGCACTTCCAGATTTAATAATGTCGGTTAGTTCTTGTCTCAGTCCGCATCTGTCCACCAGCCTTTCGATACTTTCTCCACTCTTCTGCCGCTCGACGAGCATGAGATCCCAGAGTATACACGTCCTGGTACGCCGGTCTCTCGATATAAACACCACTTTCATCAAGCTTTCTGCACTGAGCAAAGAACCGCGCGACGATTTGCCTGCGCGCCACTCCGTCTCCTGAATGAGCCGAATATACTCTTCGACTGATGTCGTGCAATCAATTTCGAACGAGGCTGTGAGAGCAGAGAGCAGGTGTCTATCTGGGTTGGTGATGCTTTTGCTAGCGTCTTGGCGCGGTTGGAAAACCATCTGGTATAAAAATACGCACCGTCCGGCTTCCTGGGGCGGGACTTCGCGTCTGAGATCAGAGACTTGCATGGAAAGAATGATGCTGTCACGCTTTGGGAAGGCAGGAAAAGCGAGGATGAACGATAGCTCGCTTCTCTTGAATGCCGTTGACCTGGTCGAGCAGATGTAGGGGAACACGCAAGAATATAGATTTGACGGCAAAACCTAATCGCGGTACACGTGATATGCACGAGACCTGGCGCAACGCGTTATAGATAGTGATATCGGCAACGTGTTGGTGAAGATTGGTGATCAGAGGTGGATCTGCCGCAGATTATATTTCAGAAAAACCAGACAGCGAGACTGAACCAAGATAAATAGATGAATAATGGGACGAGGTCCCAGGGCGGTATACATCTTCGGGTTTGCAGGCATTCCGAATGAGTCGCTGTGGCGTGTGGTTATCGTCGTCGCTGGCATGTGCGAGAATTGCACCCAGAAGACCATCTGGGCAGGTATCTTTGTCGACAGTAGAGGGACGACCAAGATCTATGTTCCTAGAGGCAAAAACTCTATAGAAACTTGATTGATCTGACAATACGGCATAATCTACAAGGAAACAGAAGCAGGGTAGGCATCGAACGCGGTACAACCCTTCAGAAATCCCCGGTTCCACTGACAATATATTTACTTTCAAGCTAGAGATAATAACAATAAACGGGATAGACGCACCCGGTGCGATCCCAAAAAACGACACAGGTGTCTGCATGAAACGTTTAAGAACGGTGGTGTCCGCTACTATGGTCGAAGAACAGAGCTTCACATCCCAATAGTACGTTGATGCAGGCGTCACCAGTCATAATATGTGCGATAAAGTGAGCTTATACTGGGGCAGGACTATGGGATGAGTCCGTAAATCAGCAGGATACGACTTGTGAACTGAAGATGATCGATCCTGGCATTGGGACCTGGCGCCGGTGGCCGTGTGAGTCTATGGCTGAGTCAGTGATCGTCGATGAGTATAAATTGTGGAGAGGAGAAGACGATTCCGAGGATGAGCACGGATAATCTCCCCTCAACAGCCGCTCCGCAGTCGACCCCAAAGATCATCACAGGCACGAATCGCTCACAGTACCCCACACGGCCCCGGCCAACCGCAGTAGAAAGGAATCAAATGACCCATCAGTGGGCATAAAAATAACCTTGAAGTTCGTTACTCTACTACACATCACACGTTGACAACCCAGACGAAACGAAATGAAGGAACGGAGGGATTGGCACAAGAGGGAAGGAGAGACCTGCGGGCTGATACCTCCACCGCGTCTTAGTAGTTAGTTTACTTGTTGCGGTTAACCAAATGCAGAATACAAAAAAAAAAAAAAAAAAAAAAAAAGATGAGTATAAATTGCAAATACCTTCTCTTCAGTGTCCATCATCTTTCGGCACTCTGGGCAGCCTAGACCTGTTCATAAGGACGCTGGGGTGGTATAAGGCGTAAGAACGCATCGGAGTACGGGCCAGGTACGTGTTAGATGAACAAGCTACCGATCCATTCGCGCTTATTCTGTTTTGTTCTGCTTGCAGGAGGCGAGAGAACTTTAGTTAAACACTTACCACAGAACAATGGTATATCCCACTCGTTGAAGGAAGCGGGTCGATATCAGCGTTTTACATCCTCTGGGAAACATCTCCCACCGACGAGCGACGAATTATCTGCAAGTTGAGCTTCTCAGAACTCCCTGTGCCCATTTCTATGGGCGCGAGCGTCTGGCTTGAGGTTAGTACCCTCGGACTCACGCAATGTTGAAAAACAAACGTGAGTCCATCATGGGCGTTCAGCCATCAGTGCCGGTCAAAGCTAACCGACTATTGATTTCTCAGTTGGGCACGTGTACGCCGTATTGACGTGTATTGTGGGTACTGCGTACAAGACAACAGGCGCCTACAACTGTACACCACGATGCATCAGGTCCTAGGCGCCTATGTCTCCTCTAAAGACTGGTCGACGACTATTCTTCTCACACTTTCCCTTTGTCTTCTGTACTACCGCTCCAATGTCTGGATTCGTGTCAAAAAAGTCATCGACAAGAAATGGGGAGGTGATGCGAAACGTGCAGCAGGTAGATGGGTGATTGTCAATGTGTTCTGGTGTGCTTTTACTTACCAATTTTTTGGTTGTTGTCCATAGTACTGACTGCCGATCCTCAGCAAGGCAGCAACGAAGCACCGACTGATCCTGGAGCTGGACCTACAGAACTTTCCGCTCAACCGAGGCTTAGACGCGTTGTTCGATTGAAGCGAAGCGCCTATCGTTGGGACCGGCGCTTTTTCCGTTCCCGCAATCCGAACTCTCCCGATGTCGTTGACCGTAAGGTCAGGGCTCTTCTGAACAAGCTCACGATGAAGAGATTCGACTCCCTCTCCGACCAGATTATCGCATGGGCGAACAAATCCGAGAAGGACAAAGATGGCCGAACTCTCATTCAAGTCATCAGACTCGTCTTTGAGAAAGCCACTGATGAAGCTATGTGGTCTGAGATGTATGCTCGTCTTTGTCGGAAAATGATGGCGCAGATCAGTCCAAAGGTCCAGGATGATGGTATCAAGAATGCTGAGGGCAAACCTATCACTGGCGGTCAACTGTTCCGGACATACCTTCTCAACAGGTGCCAGGGAGATTTCGAGCGAGGTTGGGTGGCCAAAGAAGCTACCACTGCGGTTGCGGCTTCCAAAGCTATCGAGGATCAAGCTTCCAACGCCGCAGCCCAGGCGAAAGGCGACAGGGAGGAGAGCATCACGATCAATTCCGAAGAGTACTATGCCGCGCAGAAAGCGAAACGGCAAGGTCTCGGTTTGATCAAATTCATCGGTGAATTGTTCAAACTGCAGATGTTGACGGAGCGTATCATGCACGAGTGTGTCAAGCAGCTCCTTGGGAACGCTGAGAAACCCGAGGAAGAGGAGATTGAGTCCCTCTGCATGCTTTTGACTACTGTTGGGGGATTGTTGGATACATTGAAGGCCCGGGCTCACATGGATGTCTGCTTCTCGCGCATGAAAGAGCTTACGAAGAACCCAAATGTTAGCTCACGTATGCAGTTTATGTTACAGGCGAGTTTCACGAGTTTGGTAAGTCATTCCGCTAACAGTCTGTGACTAGGATATTATCGAACTGCGTGAACGGAAGTGGGTTGGTCATAACGCTGTCGCCGTGCCTACCACGATGGCTCCCGTACACGATTCGGAGGCAGTAAGCATATTTCACTCTCATTCCGGGAATTGCTATATGAACGCATCTTAAAGGCCCCGGAGGAGAACGCTACTCAAGAGAAGGAGTCATATCGACGTCAAATGTCAATTTCTTGCGACGGATCTTGGCGGAGTGGAGAGCGAGTGAATTTTGGTCAGATCGAGGGCGCATTTGTCATATTCGGACCTCAGAGCAGGCGGTGTTACGTTAGAAAGAAAGATAAGCGAGAGGCTGTATAACGAACGAACTCTTCTTCGAAAAACATGTTTTCAATGGTAAATAGTGACTCTACTCCAGAAGCCGCACCTAAAGGTAAATATTCCCTTACTTGCCGAGTTATCAATCTGACTTGAATTGAATTTTTAGAAAATGCTTCGACGCAAGCGTCTTGTTCTCGCACATCAGTCGAAAGCATCGGAGGGGCGGGAAAATACATCGGTAACTGCAGATTCTGAAGGCAGCCCATGCGAAGAAGCTAGGAAGGTTTCCTAGAAAGATCCCCAGGCATATTCGGAGAGGTAGAAATGACTCGCATTCGTGATTCCAAACCAGCACGTGGTAGTGCGCGACGCGTTAACGACTTTAATTCTAGACCTTCTTAGACTCGTATGAGGTAAAAGATTTCACCCTTCAATGACAGTATACGGACCAGCTGTTCTGAATACATTACAATCAATCGGCGCCCTTCCCGCCAGCCCTTCGATACTCTCTCCACTGTGCGGCTGCTTGGTGAGCATGAGTGGTCATAGCCCTCTGTTCCTGCTCTGAAGGATACCACCTCTCAACATAAACCCCAGGTTCATCCTCAAGCTTTTTGCGCTGATAATTAAACCACCCGACTATCTGCCTACGCGTGAGCCCTGTCTCCTCTATGAGCCGGATCTGTTCCTGGACAGAGGGGGTGCAGTCCATTTCAAAGGATGCTTCAAGCGCGTTGATCTGTTCTGGTGTTTTCTTGGTTTGACGGGGCTCGCCGCGTTCGTCTTTGATGCGGTTGGAAAACTATCTGTTTGGGATGAGCAAGATAGGAAGGATATGATGCGACCACGCACCGTCCGACTTCTTGCGATGATACCTCGCGTCCGAGTTTGGAAACGCGTATGCTGGCCGTCAGGCTCTGCGTCTTTGGAGGTCGACTCCTAGGGTAGAGTTAAATTTGGAGAAGTAGGTGCTGTACAGGAGAATTTACATTCCGAGACGGCGCCATTCATTTAACTCGTTTTCCAAAAATTCAATCTGTTGCTCACTTAACGGCTCCGCTGGCATGACGACGGTGACGTTGAGGATGTTTTGTTGACGATGCTGTCGCAGAAGGAATCTGCTGTCTGTATATATGCTTAGACCGGGTCTTTAGACAGCCCGGTGGCGGCACGTATAACGTTGATTAAGAGGAGCAGAGAAAAGCTCTTTTGATCGGCGTATTACTCTGAGTGATATGTTTCGCAAGGAGGAAATTTTATTCGAGGTGCTAATGACGAAGAGACATGCCGCATATTTGTCAGGTCATTATCGGATCAAGAGTCTTCGTGAGAGGCCCTGAGAGTGCGAAAAGCATCCTGAATGGCAAGAAAGGACCGATGTGGTGCGTCTGAAGGATTCAAGACAAAGAGGACGGAGTATAGGCCATCTACTAAGAGAAAGGTCCAGTGCTGCTCTGGTGGTGCTATGAGGAATGACGTCAGCTCACTGGTAGAGATTTCGCGTTACGCAGTGTCAGGATCTGCCAGCTTGTCGTCGTTGACGCAGGACACCCGCAGCAGGTATCGAATAATCGTCTTGTCAACCTCTTATAGGAGTCAAACGTTCTCGTCGAGCATAGTTCGCATCATCCCATGTCGGACACAGGGCGATGTCAGCACTACCGTGTCGATGGCCGTAGAACATTGCATATGTCCCAATGGTATACATGACGGTGCTCAGCGCTGTCGCCCGTAATAAAACATGCGACAAGAAAAGCGTGCAGATCAAAAAGCGAGCCCGTAGATCAGTAGAATATAACCGAAAGTCGATCCTAGTGGTGGGTGGCGCTGGTATTGGTATTAGGGTGGTGGTGGTACCGCCACAAAATCCCAATGGTGCTGATGGCGGCAAGTGGTAGAGTAGTGGTAGTGGTAGTGGTGTTACCGGCGCCAGGTCCCAATGAGGAACGGTGCACGGCCAAGTGACCGTCGTTGAATTTGAAATTTGAAATATATTCTCTTCACGACCATCGTCTTCTTTCCACATTGGCGCTCTGGGCAGAATACAACGAATAAGGTATTGTATCATATAAGGTCTAAGGAGGGATTTACGAGAATAGGCAAGGTAGATCTTCGTCCAATTCACTCTCCATTTGCACTTAAGTATCCTTTTCTGCTTCACTTGCAGAAAGTGTGAGAACCTTGGTTAAGCGCCTACGACGGAACAATGGTGTAGCCTAGCTCGTGGAGGGAAGCGTATCGATATCAGTGTTCTTTGTCCTGTGGGAAATCAAACATTTTAGCACTCTGTGCCGGCGACTTGCAAAAGCACGAGGGCTTATCGTGAAGGTAGTATCCTAGACCTCACGAAATGTTGATTAAAAAACAAGTCAGCTTATGTAGGCATTTATAGCCATCTGATAATATCCTTTACCATCTGTTGATTTCACAGTTGGACACGCCTATGCATCGTGTAAACGGTATTGACGTGTATTATGGACCCCCAAAACAAAGCAGCCTATAATGATGCCTCAGGCCCGAGGCGCCTATTCATTCTATATAAACCACCGAAAAGTCAACAATCGTTCATCGCATAGCTTCCCTCTGCCTTCTGTACTGCTCCAATGCTTGGATCTACGTTGAAACCGATAGGCCTCAAAGAAGTCGCCGACAATGAGCAGCGAGGAGATGATGCGAAACATGCGGTAAGTGGATGGGTGATTATCAATGTGTTCTGCTATGCTTCTACCTGCTCATGTCTCGTGGATGATAGGGTGTGTCGATACTCAGCAAGACAGTAACAGAGAAAAGGCTATCCCTGGAAGAGGGAGAGAAAGAGCGTGCTCGTGTCGCAGCAGAGGAAACTATCAAGGACGAGCCTCGAATCAGTACCGCCTCTTCCCCATCTGAGCTTTCTCGAAGCCACCCCAGTCCTCTTGATCTCTCTACCGACAAGGCTACCATTCCCGAACCTCTTCCTTCTGCACTTGCTACCGCTCGTATCATCGATGACTTGAGTTGTATTCCTTATCCCGAAGGATTCAAGAGTCCTAGAGTGGAACTCAATAGAAATGCAAGGGATGGCAAATTCATGTGTGTCATCGTTCTTCGTCGATTACAAGCAACTGTGCTGACTTATTGATATCAGATATGACCGAGACTTCCTTCTGCAATTTATGTCGATATGCAAGGAGAAACCTGATTCACTTCCTGCTCTCGATGCTATCGGTATTGTGCCGTCAAAGCGGATTAATAATCCCATGAGTCTCGGTAAATCCGGGCGACATCGTCAGGGCTCTGGTACTGTGTCGCCTCCCAGCAGCGCGATTCCTATGCCATCTGACGGCTGGCCTTCCCAAATGCAAAGAACGGTGCGCCAAGATGGTCCAGGTGGGGCATCTATGGGCAGCAAGCGGACAAGGACCAAGCGTGGCGAGAAACGCAACGACAGAAACAGAGTACCAACCGGCCTTGGATCTTCTGCCGATCTCGTTCAAGCATCGTCCATGCTGGAACCCGTCGCCCAATTGCAGCAGAGTGCCAATCGTTGGGACAGACGTTTGCTCCGTTCTAGCGACCCTAGCTCTCCCGATGTCGTCGCCCGTAAGGTCAGGGCCCTTCTGAACAAGTTCACGGTGGAGAAATTCGACTCCCTTTCCGATCAAATCATTGCATGGGCGAACTCATCCCAGAAGGAAAAAGACAGTCGAACTCTCATTCAGGTCATCAGGCTCGTCTTTGAGAGTGCCGTCGACCAAGCTACGTGGTCAGAGATGTATGCTCGTCTCTGTCGGAAAATGATGGAGCAGATCAGTCCTAAGATCCAGGATGATGGTATCAAGAATGCGGGTGGTAACCCTATTGCTGGCGGCCAATTGTTTCGAAAATACCTTCTCAACAGGTGTCAGGACGATTTCGACAGAGGTTGGGGCGCGAAAGAAGCTACTGCTGCAGCTGCAGCTTTCAAGGCCATCGAGGATCAAGCTGCCAAGGCCGCAGTCGAGAAGAAAGGCGATGCAGAGGGAGAAATTACGCTCTATTCCGAAGAGTATTACGCGGCGCAGGAAGCGAAACGGCAAGGTCTCGGTTTGGTTAAATTCATGGGTGAATTGTTCAAACTGCAGATGTTGACGGAGCGTATCATGCACAACTGTGTCAAGGAGCTGCTTAGGAACGCTGAGAATTCTGAAGAAGAAGAGATTGTGTCCCTCTGCATACTTTTGACTACTGTTGGCGGATCGTTGGATACATTGAGGGCCCGGGATCACATGGATGTGTACTTCTCGTGCATGAAGGAGCTTATGAAGGATCCAAATGTTAGCCTCCGTATGCAGTTCAAGCTACAGGTACATTTTACGATATCGGCGAGTAAATCTTCTAACTAACCGTGACCAGGACGTTCTTGAGCTGCGTGAGCGGATGTGGGTTAGCCGTCATCCTGTCGCCATACCTACCACGATTGCTCAGATACACGAAATAGTAAGCATCTTTTACTTACATTCCGTACACCGCTATATCATCACATTTTACAAGCCGCAAAGGGAGGAAGTGACTTCCCTCAAGTTGGTCCTGATGGTTGGGCAGTCACCGGTGGTGACTCTGCTCCATGGCCTCCTTTCAAGGCTGGCGATCTGTCCAAGTTTGGTCGGATCAGCAACAAGGGTGCACCTCTTACTCTTGGTCCTCAGAGCAACATCTACGCCGGAAAAAAAGACAACCAGGAGTCTGCCCGACGACCAAGTTCCTCCCCGCAGAATGTGTTCTCTATGCTTAACAATGGCTCTACTGCAGAAGCCACGCCCAAAGGTAGAAACTTCCGTCTTCATCAATGTTGTCTTCTGACTTTTTTCGATAGAAATGATCCAACGCAAACGACTTGTTCTTCAATCTCTGTTGAAACCCGTCAAAGGTTGCTCAGACGAAAAAGTCACCGTCGAACCTGTACCTATCGAGATGAGCAACAAGGGTGCTAAGAAGAAGATTAACGAGGCTATCGAAGAGTTTAGCGCTGTTCGAAATCTTGATGAAGCAGAAGCTTACTTCACTCAACTTCCTGCTAAACACCACCCTCTGCTGGTTGACAAACTCATTTCATTTGCTGTTCAGTCGGAAGAGGTAGATGCCCAGCTGGTTTCCGACCTCTTCTCCCGCGCCTCGACCAAGAACCTGTGCTCAGCTTCTGACTTTGAAAGAGGATTTGCTGGAGTTCTAGAGTTTCTGGAAGACATTGCCATTGATGTGCCGATGGCCTTCAAGCTGATGGCAACCATGATGAAGGGACCGGCCTTTGACGACAAGCGATTGACACGCTTGGCCTTGAAGACGGACAGTGCCAAACTTCTTGGGCTTTTGTCTTACACTCGCTGATTCTGTCTTGCATCTCATACTATATCCGTTATCAGCGACTCCAGTGTCGCGATGCATGTCAACTGATGCCACGCATTATAATCCTAATAATAGACTCAGATGGGGCACTTCACTGGTCAATCGGACAGCTTCGGACAGGTTCTACGGACTTTCCATCTAGTACAGTGCTACTCGACGTCTTCTATTCCATGTATTGTGTAACACAAGTCTTCGAACATCATACTCCAGGCTCTTTCAGATGATTCGCTTTTGTTGTACACTCAATTTTATGCAAGATGAAGTGACTCGTGGTGGCGTACACTAGAGAAAACGAAAATCCATGCTTGAGTCAGGGCACTAGTCGCGCTCTATGCCCAGAAGCGGGGTATAACAAGAGCTGGGTCGCGAAATAGCTGGTATGTCAATATATAGATGTCGAGGTTGTGTTCGATTGATTTTAACAGGAAGGTGTTCTACATGGACTGCACGCTCAGAAAAACGAGGACGTCAAAGGTGGAATGGGAGATATAAGACAGAGTCCTTCCAAGAAGCAACAAAACCAACAGTGACCATAAATAGATGTGATACCCGTGTGTGAGGCAGGAGTGGAGTCCGTTCCATGAAAACAAACGGGATGAGACGACAAGCGAGTACGCGTACGTGGGGTCAAGACGCAGGAACGCAGGTACACGACGGGAAAGAACGACAATGCTCGGAAACACAGCAGCCACACAAACACAGGAACAAGAATAGGACACGAAAACGAGACAGAGAAGCGAGGCTTAGGGAAGGAGAGGACGACTCAGAGATGGATGCGCACAGTGAACTTGGTCCAAAGGTCCGATAGAAAAGACTTGGTTCTCTGAAAAAATACGTAGTCGAAGTCTTCGTACCGGTGAAGTCAACGCAAGGGGTGGACGATTTGTAGCCCTACCCATCGGCGGCTGCAAGGATACAAAACAACATAAAATCAGGCCCATTGATAGCTATTGGCCCGTTCTTTGGATGCTAACGACTGGTGTGAAAAAGAGGGTTACCAAGAGCGCATGGCACAGCCATGTCAGGGCTGTGGGCCCGGCCGTTCCTTATTGGGACCTGGCGCCGGTAACACTACCACTACCACTACTACCAAGAAAACAGACCTCCCAAGCGAGACAATAGGTACACGTGACCGTAGTTCTATCGATGATCGCCACGGTTGGCACCTCGGGCCGCTTCTTCTTCCTCCAATATTGTCGGCAACCGCATCTCAGACTTTACCTCTACAATACTTCAAGCGAGTTACGAGCCAAATGGGGAACCGACTGGAGTTTTCGTCCGCCTACTCTGGGAAACGTGTCCCATCAATTAGCAACGGATCATGGGCAAGTCAAGCTCTTGGACAGTCTCTGTCCCCACGACTTCTATGGGCTTGAAGGTTTGGCTTGAGGTCAGTACTACCGTTGACCACATGCCTATAACGATACGTCCGGCCCGAAGCGCCTATGCCTTCTATATCAACCACTGAAGGATGTCAACCATCCTTCTCACGCTATCTTCTGCCTTTCTTCTCCGATGTCTGGATCTACATCTGAGCTTGTGGGCTTTAAAAATCACGAAGTATACTATATAAAAGGAGGAGACGTGTATTTCCTAGTAAGTTGTCTGTCAAAATAGTGCACGTGTACTCACAGAGCTCACTTAGGTCGGAGGATGTATGTTCTGTGTCCACCGGTACTTCTTCGAGAGGGAATCTACCAAGTTCCAGCAAATGTTCGGTGGCCCGACATCGCCTGGGAAGAAACCCGAAGGCTCTTCGCCTGATACTGCATTTAGATTGAATGATATCACAGCAGAGGATTTTGCCCACTTCCTTTGGATCTTCTACAATCCGTGAGTGCTACGTGATGTCAATATTGAAAAGAAGAACTTATCCTTTCTATCAGGAGGCCTTCTGCATACGATGCCTCTACACATGTGTGGATCACCATTCTTCGCACGGCCTGCAAATGGTTGTTCCCTGAAGTGAAGACCCTGGCTATCAAAGAACTCGAACGAAATGCGACGGCTTTAGTCGACCCCGTTGTCCTGTACGAAAATTACAAAGATGATTCAAGTGTTTTGGCACTGTTATATGCGAAACTCTGTTCGCGTGACAAACCTCTCACCATGGAAGAGTCGGTGTGCCTGGGCATTGAGACCACTGTTCGCGTTTTTCAAGCTCGCGAGCGTCTTCGTTCCTCTTCGCTCGAAGGAATGAAGAGCCCTCTACCAGACGACGTTGATCTCGCGGATGTGATTCAAGTCATCGACGAGGTCTGGGAAGGTGATATGAAACATGCATTGAGTAGATGGGTGATCGTCAAAGTTTTTTCTGTTTTGCTTCCACCTGCTCATGTTTCGTGAGTGCCTAATAGGATCAAGTGCAGATACTCAGCACGGTAGTGACAGAGAGACAGTCAGAAGAGCAAGAGAAGGAGCGTGCTTGCATCGCAAAGGAACAAGCTGCGAAGGCCAGAGCCGAAGCCGAAGCCGCTGCTTCCGCCGCGGTCAAGCCTGGGGAAGGGGAGATCATGGAGGAAACCTCAAGCGCTGATGCCGATGCCTCTGCGACAAGCAAGGACAAGGAAAAGGAAAAAGATCTCCGAATTGATATTACGTCTCCCCCATCCGAGCTCCCTCGGCGCCGCCTTGGTCCTTTCGATCTCTCTGCCACTAAGGCCAACATCCGAGCTCCCCTTCCTTCCACCCTAGCTACTGCTCGTAACATCGATGACTTGGGTCGTGTTTCTTATCCCGAAGGAATCAAGAGTCCTAGAGTTGAACTCAATATAAATGCTAGGGATGGAAAATCCATGTATGTCATCATTCTTTGTAGATTACAAGCAACTGTGCTGACTTATTGATATCAGATATGACAGAGACCTCCTTCTACAATCCTCGTCGATATGCAAGGAGAAGCCCGATTCGCTTCCTGCTCTCGATGCTACTGGTATTGAGTCGTTGGACCAGAATAACTACGCCATGAGCCACGGTGGATCCGGGCAATATCGCCAGGACTCTGGTGTTACGCCTCCTCGGCGACAGAACTCGACCAATCTCGGATTCAACCAAGGATCATCCTTTGGCAAAGGAGGTTCCACCAACAATTCCAGCATGGGCGGTATGAGCAACTTTGCGACGAGTATAGGCGGGTCGAAACTCAACAGCGACGACCGATTCGATATGTCCAATAACATGCGTGCTGTGTCTGCCAGCGGTGCGATTCCCATGCCATTTGGCGGCCGACCCTCCCAAATGCAAAGAGCGGCGAGCCAGCGTGGCGAGAAACGCGACGACAGCAATAGAGCACCAACTGGCCCTGGATCTCAGCACGGATATGGTATGGATCACGGATCATCAGCAGCTATGGCTCAAACGATGCTTGAGCCCATCGCTCCATTAACGCAGAGTGCTACTCGTTGGGACAGGCGTTTACTCGGGGCGAACGATCTGGACTCTCCGGATGTCGTTGACCGTGAAGTCAAGGGTCTTTTGAACAAGCTTACGATGGAGAAATTCGACTCTATCTCCGATCAAATCATTGCATGGGCAAACAAGTCCGAGAAGGAGAAAGATGGCCATACTCTCATTCAGGTCATCCGGCTTGTCTTTGAGAAAGCCACTGATGAAGCTACATGGTCCGAGATGTATGCTCGTCTCTGTCGGAAAATGATGGAGCAGATCAGTCCAAAGGTCCAAGATGATGGTATCAAGAATGCTGAGGGCAAACCTATTACTGGCGGTCAATTGTTCCGGAAACACCTTCTCAACAAGTGTCAGGAAGATTTTGAGCGAGGTTGGGTGGCGAAGGAAGCTGCTGCTGCAGCTGCAGCTTCCAAAGCCATCGCGGACCGAGCTGCGACCGAGAAGAAAGGTGATGGAGACGAGGAAATCGCCCTCTTTTCCGAGGAGTATTTCGCGGCGCAGAAAGCAAAACGGCAAGGTCTCGGTTTGATCAAGTTCATCGGTGAATTGTTCAAACTGCAGATGTTGACGGAGCGTATCATGCACGCGTGTGTCAAGAAGCTGCTTGGGAACGTTGAGAATCCTGAGGAAGAGGAGATCGAGTCCCTCTGTAAACTTTTGACCACCGTTGGGCAATTGTTGGATACATCGAAGGCCCGGGCTCACATGGATGTGTACTTCTCGTGCATGAAGGAGCTTACGAAGAGCCTTAATGTTAGCTCGCGTATGCAGTTCATGTTGCAGGTAGGCTTCATGATTTGGGCTCGTCATTCATCTAATCAATCGTGGCTAGGACGTTCTCGAGCTGCGTGAGCGGAAGTGGATCAGCCGTAATGCTGTTGCCGCTCCTACCACGCTTGCTCAGATACACGAAGCAGTAAGCATCTTTCAGTTTCATTCCGGGCATCGCTATATCATCACATTTTAAAGGCCGCAAAGGAGAAAGCCGTACAAGAGAAGGAGTCGTATCAACGTCAAATGTCAATGTTTCGTGGCGGATCTCGCCGGGGTGGAGAACGAGGTGAATACCCTCAAGTTGGTGCCGATGGTTGGGCAGTTGCTAGTAATAACTCCGCTCCTTGGCCTCCTCCTAAGGCCGGCGATCTGTCCAAGTTTGGTCAGATCAGCAACAAGGGCGCACCTTTTACTTTTGGTCCTCAGAGCAGCATCTACGCCGGAAAGAAAGACAAGCGAGAGTCTGTCCAACGATTAAACTCTTCTTCTCAGAACATGTTCTCTATGCTTAACAATTACTCCACTGCAGAAGCCACGCCCAAAGGTAAAATTTCCGTCTTCATCAATGTTGTCTTTTAACTTTATTTGATAGAAATGATCCAACGCAAACGACTTGTCCTTCAGCCTCGGTCGAAACCAGTCGAGGGCCAAGAAAACGCACCGACGACTACAGAGTCTAAAGGTAGCTCGCACGAAAAAGCTATTGCTGAACCTGAACCTATCGAGATCAGTGACAAGGACGCTCAGAAGAAGATCGAAGAGGACATCAAAGTATTTAGCACTGTTCGGAATCTTGATGAAGCAGAAGTCTACTTCACTCAACTCCCTGCTAAACACCACACTCTCCTGGTTGACAAGCTCATTTCATTTGCTGTCGAGTCGAAAGAGGCAGACGCCCAGCTGGTTTCCGACCTCTTCTCCCGCGCCTCGACCAAGAACCTGTGTACGATTATTGACTTCGAAACTGGGTTTGGTGGAGTCCTCGAGTTCTTGGAAGATATTGCGATTGATGCGCCGATGGCCTTCAAACTTATGGCAACCATGATGAAGGGGCCGGCCTTTGATGATGGGCAACGGATACGCTTAGCTTCAAAGACTGACAGCGTCAAACTTCTTGGGCTTCTATCTTAGAGTCGCTGATTTTGTCTTTCATCTCGTACTGTATCCGTTTCATACTTTGGCATATTATTCAATCTATGGTGCTTTCAGTGAATCCTCCGCTATATTTCAGACGCCATGCATTTTGTTTCCCGCCATAGCATAATTAGGTTCTTTCGCCCTAAATAAATACCAATTCCCCATGCTGTTGGACCTTTGAAGGAAGAGGAGCTGCTTGAAATTCACACTGAATGACCACGGAACGCGAAGTTCGTAAGGAGAAAAGTGCATTTGTAGTACAGAGCACAAGGTCCCAAACGGCGGGGTCCACAGCCCTGGCATGGCGAACCATGTGCTGTGGCCATGGACGCTCATACTGTTATGATCACGATTTTGAGTGTGTCGCGCGAAGTAGAGACTCTTCATGGGGTACTCCACAAAATCATTCACTAATGTGTCATCCTCAATGCCTGGTGCGAATAGAGAACTGGTGAGTTCGAACAGCAAGAGAGACCCTTTGGACACCAGGAAATGCATATTTAAGTGAGGCTGCGCAACAATGAGGAGGGACGTGCCAAGCTGAAATCAACCAGGAAGTCCCCTTAAGCACTGAGAGTGCCGTGTGTAGTTGTAGAGATTTGCTGTAGCGGTAAGTAAACTGCATAGATAGAAAGGCGAGCGCTAGAAAATTCAGCTTGTAAGAGGAGTCTGTAAATTAGCGGGTCGTAGACAGAGATTGATCCTGTGGCAGAGTCGGCCCCGAATTTGCAAATTACTTCCTCTTCCGTGACCAGCACCATCGCTCATTATTTTCGTTCCGTGTCGGCTCTCCGGTTAGACAAGACGTGTCAAATAGGGCGCTGGAGTAAGTAGAAGGCATAGGAGTGGATCGAGGGCACAGATGAGGTACGTTTTGGATGAACAAGCTACCTTTCTATTCGCGCTTATTCTTTATCGCTCTGCCCGCAGGTCAAAGAACCTTGACTAATCGCCTAAGATGGAACAATAGTATAGTCCAGCTCGTGGTCGTTAACGGATCGATATTGACGTTCTCTACTCTATAACAGACATGTCCCACCGACTGGCAACGAATCGTCTCCGACCTTGAGTTGTATCCACGACCTCTATGGGTGCGTGCATTTGGCTTGGAGTTAGTTCCCCTGGGGGTTAACGTCTGTATAGCCATCCGGTATAATCTATCGATATCACCCTCCACCACAATGTCTGGATCCATATCAGAACTCGTAGGCGTCAAAAAACACGAAATCTACTTCATCGAAGGGCGAGGTGTATATTTCCTGGCGAGTTCTGGCTATCAACAAGGTGCGCGCGCACTCACTAGGGCTTACCTAGGTGGAGGACTGTATGTTCTGGGTCCGCCAACTCTTTTTCGAAGGGGAATCCACCAAGTTTCGGCAGATGTTCGGTGGCCTGACGTTCCCTGGCAAGGAGCCCAGAGGTTCTTCGCCTGACACTGCATTCAGATTTAGCGATGTCACGATAGAGGAATTTGCTCACTGTCTTCGGATCTTCTACCGTTAGTGAGTGCTGCGCGCCGTCAACATTGAGAAGCAAGACTTATCTTTTCTGATAGAGAGCCTTTCGCGCACGATGCCTCTACAGATGTTGGGTTCACCATCCTTCGTATCGCATGTAAATGGTCGTTCCCTAACGTCTAGGCCCTGGATATCAAAGAACTGGAGCAAAGGACGGTCACTTTAGTTGACCCCATCGTCCTGCGCAGAGATTACAAGGTCGATTTGAGCCTCTCGGATCTGCTATATGTAAAACTCTGTTCTCGCGACGAACCTCTCCATCGAAGAGTTGGTGGCACTGGGAATTGAAACGACTGTTCGCATTTTCCAGACCCGCGAGCATCTCCGCTGCTCACGCGACGGACTGAAGACTCCGATGAAGTCCTCTACCAAATAGCGTCAACCTCGCAGATGTTATGCAAGTCGTGGGGAGGTGATACAAGTATGTATCAGGTGTATGTGTTCAATTATTCTGCTGTGATTTCACTCACTTATTTATTTGCTGTCGCCTATAGGACTGCGTTCCAATACCCAGTAACGCCTCATCGGAAGCACCGACTAAACATAGAACTAGACCTACAGCAACTCCCGCTCATCTGGTATGTCAATATATAGATGTCGAGGTTGTGTTCGATTGATTCTAACAGGAAGGTGTTCTACGTGGACTGCACGCTCAGCAAAATGAGGACGTCAAAGGTGGAATGGGAGATATAAGACAGAGTCCTTCCAAGAAGCAACAAAACCAACAGAGTGACCATAAATAGCTGTGATACCCGTGTGTGAAGCAGGAGTGCTCCGTTCCATGAAAACAAACGGGATGAGACGACAAGCGAGTACGCGTACGTGGGGTTAAGACGCGGGAACGCAGGTACACGACGGGAAAGAACGACAATGCTCGGAAACACAGCAGTCACACAAACACAGGAACAAGAATAGGACACGAGAACGAGACAGAGAAGCTGGGCTTAGGGAAGGAGAGGACGACTCAGAGATGGACGCGCACAGTGAACTCGATCCAAAGGTCCAATAGAAAAGACCTGGTTCTCTCTGAAAAAAAGTCTTCATACCGGTGAAGTCAACGCAAGGGGTGGACGATTTGTAGCCCTACCAATCAATGGCTGCGGGGAGGGTTTCCAAGAAAACAGACCTCCTAAGCGAGACATAGTGGTCAATAGGTAGTACACGTGACCGTAACATCATCAATGATCGCCACGGTTGGCACTTCGGCCGCTTTTTTCTTCCTCCAATGTTGTCGGCAACCGCATCTTAGACTTCACCTCTACAATACTTCAAGTGAGCTCTCAAATTACGGCCCAAATGCCGGACCGACTGGAGTTTTCGTCTGCCTACTCTGGGAAACCTGTCCCCTCAATTAGCAACGGATCATGGGCAAGTCAAGCTTTTGGACAGTCTTTGTCCCCACGACTTCTATGCTCGAGGGTTTGGCTTGAAGTTTGTATCCTTGACCTCACGCAACGTCGAGTAGGAATGTGGTGAGTCCATGTAGGTATCTATAGATCTAATAACAGTTTTCATCATCTCTACATTTCACAGTTAGAAACGTGTATGCACCGTGTACCGTATTGACATGTATTGAGGACCCCAAGGACAAGGTAGCCGTCTGCGTAAACCTATAACGATACGTCCGGCCCGAAGCGCCTATGCCTTCTATATCAACCACTGAACCATCATCCTTCTCACGCCATCTTCTGCCTTTCTTCTCCGATGTCCGGATCTACACTAGAACTCGTAGGCTCTAAAAAACATGAAATTTACTATATAAAAGGAGGAGACGTGTATTTCCTAGTAAGTTGTCTGTCAAAATAGTGCACGTGGGCTCATAGAGTTCACCTAGGTCGGAGGATGTATGTTCTGTGTCCACCGATACTTCTTCGAGAGGGAATCTACCAAGTTCCAGCGTATGTTTGATGGCCCGACATCGCCTGGGAAGAAACCCGAAGGCTCTTCGCCTGATACTGCATTTAGATTGAATGATATCACAGCAGAGGATTTTGCCCACTTCCTTTGGATCTTCTACAATCCGTGAGTGCTACGTGATGTCAATATTGAACAGAAGGACCTATTATTTCTATCAGAAAGCCCTCTATATACGATGCCTCTACACATGTGTGGAACGCCATTCTTCGCACGACGTGCAAATGGTCGTTCCCTGAAATCAAGGCCCTGGCTATTAAAGAACTCGAACGAAAGACGATGCCTTTGGTCGACCCCATTGTCCTGTACGAAAATCACCAAGATGATCCAAGTGTCTTGGCACTGTTATATGCAAAACTCTGTTCGTGCGACGAGCCTCTCACCATGGAACAATCGGTGCGCTTGGGCATTGAGACCACTGTTCGGATCTTTCAAGCCCGCGAGCATCTTCGTTCTTCTTCGCTCGATGAAATGAAGAGCCCTCTGCCAGTCGATGTCGATTTCGCCGATGTGATTCAAGTTATCGACAAGATCTGGGGAGGTGATATAAAACATGCACCGGATAAATCGGTGATCATCAGTTTTTTCTGTTGCGCTCCCACCTGCTCATGTTTTGTGGGTGGCTAATAGGACAAAGTGCCGATACTCAGCACGGTAGCGACAGAGGGACAGTCAGAAGAGCAAGAGAAGGAACGTGCACACGTCGCAGGAGAAGACCTCGTGAAATCCAAGGCTAGAGCCGGAGCTGTCACCCAGCCTGAAGAAGGGAAGGCTATCAAGGAAACACCTTCTATACCAAACGGGTCGACCCTTGCAACGCCAGGACCCTCAGTGTCTGCCTTTCGGAAAGCCGCGACTGCAACAGTACCAAAAATACCAGCCCAGCTGCCCACCCAGTCAGCTTGGTCAAGAGGACCACCACAGACCGCGTCTTCATTACGATCTCAATCTCCTGCTCCTCAGAATACACCCGCTCATGCAACTCATTCAAGACGTCCGAGCACTCTTGGCCAGGGTATACACATAAACGATGGAGTGAGCATTCCTCAGAATAATGTAGGAGCTACGAAGCAAGGCGAGTCTCATTCGGCCCATTCTCGTGCACGGCTAACCGCTGCAATGCCAGGGCCCACAATTTCCTTCGGATCTATAAATAATGTTTCTGCGCCAATGTCGTCGTCACCCGCTGCCACGCCCCCGATAGAATTAAGGGGTGTCAAAATGTTTGGAAGTGTTCCTGCGACGGTCAGCCAGGTAAACGGCAAGTCGTCAGTATCCATTGCGAAGCCGGGATCTTCGTCAAATACACCCCACAAGCCACGTAAACAGGACATAGCTAAATTGTTCCACAATCCATCATCGTCGCCCCTGTCCCAAGCCTCTTCCGATACGTCATCACCTAATATCAGACCTTCAAATCTCCCACCTTCATCACAGCCTCCCTCGATACCATTGTCATCTCACCCGCCGTATCCTTCCTTCGTTCCGCAAAATGGCATGCGACCTCAGCAATCGAATGCTGGTCCTAATGGTGGAGCTGCTGGCTTTGGTCCACGGTCACCCCAGTATCAACGGCAGGTCCCTAATGGCAATGCCCCCGTATACCGAGCGGGCCCGGCGGACCAGGGGCCCCTCAAATGTCTGCGGGCCTCAGTAGCCCTCGTATGACACTCCATCCTCCTCCTGCAAATATGCCTCCTCCCATGCAAACACAGATGTCATGGCCTCCCAATTACTATGTAAGTGCAGCGTTTCGGCGTCCTATCAAGTTCTTCTCATCTTTTGTTTTTAGTACATGGGCGACCAGCCATACATGTATCCATGGTATCCAATGCAGCGACATCAAACGCCGCCCTAACCAACCCAGCATCATCCGCAACCTCCTGGTGGGCATGGCCCTCCCCATAATGAGATCCCCGTTTCTCCTCGCAATCGTCCTCCGCCTCTGCAAGGACCTGGAACTCCGACTCTCACACATGAAGCATCTGCATCACATCCACCTCACGTCTCACCCACCATGACGCACTCTTCCTCTGGAAGCATCGACGGTTTGTCATCCCCGCCCTCCACTCCCTCCACCTCGATACCTAGTACTGGCCGATTAAACACCACCGCTAGCGCGTCTGTGCCCGGTCAACGGTCACGTACTCGAGTTTCACTCAAAAATGCAGACGGGCAGGAGATTAACTTGGAAAATCTCAAGAGCCAGAAACTCAGCCCCGCTCTGTCTGGCACTGCGCTTCCACCGGTTGTATCACCCGCACATGGGAGTCCGAATCGTCGATCCGTGATACGGATGGAGTCTGTATGGTGCGAGGCGCTTAGTCACCGCCAACGATGTGCAGTGGCCAAATTCCCGGAGGGAAAATTTTTGGTAACTTTTATGCTGATCTGCTGCAATCTGGGAGTAGATTAAGTAGTAAAATACATTGTGTGCAGTCTATTATACAATCTATAATCAGATGAGATACTGTAGCACACCAATGGCTTCAAAAAACAAGAAACGTTCCAGAGAGCAGATGTTCCAAGCAGCTGCTCGAGCTCAAGTCGGCCGTGCTCGAAACAGAGCATCTAATACATCTTCTGCAAACTCCTCGACTAATGTCTCATGTGCACTGTCACCAATAACGATCACTGGCTCTGATTCCGATGATGATATCGTGATCTTGTCACAGAATCCTGTGGCCAGCGAAATACAGCCTGATATCAAGATCCAGAACATTGATTTGGTGGATTCTGAAGATTCCGATGAGCAGTGCAACTGGAATGAGGAGACAACTCACTGTGTTGGATATTATGCTGACTCAGACTGGGAGATGATACCTGATTCTGGGAACAACATTGCTGAAGAAAGTGATGAGGATATTGAGGAGCTTGAAGGAGACAAGTTGAAGGCAAGCTTGGAGAGTGCCGTTTCTGCAGTGGAACAACTCTGGCTGGACATTAATGCCAGTATGGATGCTGAGATGGAGACAGAAGCTGGCGGCATGGATACCACAGCCAATTTGCAGGAAATCTTGATGCAGCACAAGTCCAAGGCTGTCTGGAGAGCTGCAGAGTTGAAACGAAGCCTGGGATATAGTGGGCACTCAAGTAGATCCCAGTGCCAAAGGGAGAAAAATAGCCAGGATGCAGAGGAAGAAAGGCAGCATTCAGCCCAAAGGTATGCTTCTTTGGGATTCTGTGAGTAAAGCTGAACCAAAATTAGTGCAATGGGCCAGTTTATGAAGACATATTTTGCACCAAGACCACCTGCCCCACCCCCAGCTACCAGCCCAACTCCAACTCCTGCTCCTGACACTCCAGTGACACCAGACATATCCACCACTGCCTCTGAGGAGATTTTTATGGGATACTTGTCAGATCTATCAGACAATAGTGATGCAGATGACGAGGATGAAGACGATGATGATGGTGAGTGGCAAGAAAGTCACAATCACTCATCACAGTCATTGTCACAGCCATCACTGTCCAACCACAGCAACCTGCTGCCATGGGTATGACCCCAGCAGTGACAGCATCTTGACATAGCATACCGAGTTCAAAGTGATATTTTGAAGGCAGAATTGGCTGAGAAGTGGGAGAAGATGATGAAGAGTGCTCTGTACAACATTGAGAAAACTTTTGCATCAAGGTGCACTGAGTTTGAGAGTGGGCATAATGGACTGCAGTTTTATCATGCTCATGCCATTTGTGCACACTTGGAGATGATGGTGAAGGGGAGGGGGACTATTGATGCTTCAATACATGCTTCTGAGGTGCTTGGATTCTCACCAAAATGGGGTGGATGCCTCATTTGTCAGTGGACTTCTGCTTGGCTCAATAAGCATGAACTCCCAAAATCACATTGTGGTCACCATCGCAAAGCTTTCTCATTGCTTGAAGATCCCACAGTCCATGCAGAACTGTGCTCATATCTTCGCTCCAACAAATGGGCAGTCAATCCAAAGATGCTTCAGGACTTCACAGAGAAGAAAATGGTTCCTGACAAAGCAAAGAAATATTTGGAGAATCTGGTTAATGAGGAGATGCCCCATGGACTAAAGCAGTACATGGAGGTTGAGCTCTTTCCCTGGATCCATATGAAGCCCAGAAAAGGCATCTGTCTGTGTATGGCATGATGATGGCTTCACCTTGAAGGCTTCCAGTATATTGAACATAAAAAATCATTATATTATGATGGGCATGGGCGACCTGATGTGGTCAAGTATTGGCAGGGTGAATTTCTGCCTGCTATAGAGAGATATCAGACATGACTGGTGGAGTATACTGTTGGTGATGCTACAAAAGAAGTGGCCAAGGATTATGGTGGAGACTGAAAACTTGTTCTTGTTGCTCATGATGAGATGATGGCTCAAGCAAATGATGGGCAAACCAAAAGTTGGGTTCTTGATGGTGAACAACCATTGAAGAAAAAAGGTGTCAGGCATGGGATTCATCAGAGCAATGTTATCTGTTCCACTTATGGTTGGATTGAAGAGGCAAGCCAGTCAATGGAATATGGCAAGAATTATGAGGGATATTGGGATGGTGAACTTTTTGTTAAGCAGGTGGAGTAAATTGTATTTGCAGATGTCACATATGCTCAATAAAATTTGTATTATTTCCCACAGTTATCTGAGAAGATAATTCCTGTATTCGAAAGGCTTCATGGACCTGAATACCAAGCATTGATTATGGTTGACAATTCTCAAGGGCATTCAGCATATGCCAAAGATGCCTTGCTGGCTCATCATATGAACTGGCAGCCATCAGGAAAGCAAGCCTCAATGCATGATGGTTGGTTCATTAGGGACGGTGTGCAGGTTGTCCAGAAAATGACATTTCCAGCGACACATGCACAGTTTCTGAACCAGCCAAAAGGTGCACATCAGATCTTGATTGAGTGTGGGCTTTATTGATCCAAATTAAAATTCAATTGCAGTTCCACTCCATTGAAATGTGATCCTGATGCACATGACTGTTGTGGAAGGCACATTTTGGAGCTCCAACCAGACTTCCAGGAGCAGAAGTCACTTGTCCAAGAGGTAATTGAAGCTCAAGGACATCTCTGCATCTTCCTTCCAAAATTTCATTGTGAACTCAATTTTATAGAATTCTTCTGGGGTGCTGTAAAGCAATATCTTAGAGAAAACTGTGATTATACCTTTCAGACACTCAAGGATAACATGCCCAAAGCCTTGAAATCAGTTGACATCTCAACTATTTGGAAGTGGGAGCACCATATGGTGCGATGGATGGCAGCATACCATTCTGGATTGGAGGCAAAAGTGGCTCAGATAGAAGTTAAGAAGTTTAGTTCTTGCAGATTCACTTCTCATCATCATGTACCTGAAACTGTAGCTCGTAGCTTTGATTAATAAGCAGACCGGAGGCTCTGGCCCAGGCATGGCCAAATTCAATGTGGATGACACTCTGTATCTCACATTACATGAAGTTTTATGGTGTTGCGACTGCAAACATACTAGCCATGTAATTTTGTGATCTCCTATGAATATACCTTGCAATGCAGTATAGGAGTGAGCATACATAAAGAATAAGCAAGTGTATATAACAAGTACGAAAGGGCATCATAATTGTATGCATAAGTGACATCTGATGCGACAGACATAAACCAGAGCTTAGTTACAGCAGGTACTTGAAAGGCATGCTTGGCAGAAAGTTCACAAAGCACTACTTGGCCATGGGTAGTCATGCTTACTGAGTGAGCTCACTTCTATAAGCAGAGAATAAAGAAGATCATAATTGAAAAGATTGGCATGCTCACTAAATTAAAAGTGATGTACTGTACCTGAGAAGGCTGGACCAAACCTCACATGAGAGATAAGATAAAATGATATGGCTAGCACATAGCCTGAATAGGAGTTTTGGCTGAGTGCTGGTAAACTGAGTAATTGGTTGACAAGGATATCCATTGCTGTGCAGAATTAGTGAGCTCACTGTGTGCCTGGCACTAATCTAGAAGATTATACATGTAGCATGAAGGGCTAGACAAGGAGTGACATGTGGTCAGGAGGTGATACACCCTCAGACTTGTAAAATGGTGTGAGCCTATTGGGCCTTAGTGAGCTCACTATGGAAACAAAGCTATAGGAGGAAATACTGAGTCAGGTGCCAAGTAAGGCTGTGGCAGTGGCAGGCTATGTATGTAGGAGTCTAGTTTACCTGGGTACTGCTGTGGTATTTGTAATTAACAATGGTTGTAGAATAAGTAGTCAGTAGTCTGGGTTAGTATACAAGTTTCGAACCCCCAAGTTACGGTGTTCGCATAGAAAGTGAGCGCTGTGATAAAGGATTAGTTTGTAGCTTTGAGTGTTGTATAGAAATAGCGAGCTCACTCCAAGGAATAGAAATAACTTCAGAATCTGACTTGTGTGCTTAAGTTCCAGGTGAATAAGAATCAGTGTTCTGGTTCTGTTCCATCTGAGTACTGTTTGGAGTCTGTTAGAGTATGAATTGAAGCGAAGTTTCTGAAATCTGTTCTGTCTGTCTGTTCTGTTCTGTCAGTCTGTTTCTGAAATCTGTTTCTGTTCTGTTCTCTGAGTTGTTTCTGTTCCGAATCTGAGATCCACAGAAGGATTAGAGGTTGTTCTCATCATTGCAGTCAGTTCTGTTAACCCTACACACCTGCGTGTAGTGAGCTCATTAAGTTTGTACTTGGGGAGTGGTTAAAAGAGCGAGCTCAGTGTCATTGCGACCTACAGTGTGTCTGATTGTGTTGTAGGATGAGTGTCCTAGTGTAGTTTTGAATATTATACTTCACCTGGAAGGTTGCGCCTTGAAGTGTACCTTCTTGTAAAAGTTCCTGGCCTTAGGATCAGTCTGAAATGAGTAAAATGCTGCATAGTGTTGAGATAATAAGGCTAGTTCTAAAGTACTAGTAGTCACAAGGTGATATAATCTTGTCCCCCCATGTACTTACAAGGGTGATTGTATAGATTGAGTAGTTGTGTGAGTGTGTGTGAGGTTTAGTGTGTAGCATACTGTTCTGAGCGCTATTCCACAGGTGCCCACAGCCAGCCTCTTCAATGGAAATTCCTCTTGCCAATCATCATGTCTTATCAAAAGAATGTGTTTGGCAAGAGCAAAAAAAAATCAGTGGATCCCGAATTTGGTGCCTGACTTTGCACATTGTTGGTGGTGACTAAGTGCCTTGCACCATAGAAGAGCAGGAGAAATGCATGGCACATGAGCAGGAGAAAAAGCTCGCCAAAGCCAAGCCAGAGGCAGATTCCAAAGAAAAGAAGGAGAAGGAGAGGGAGAGGGAGGAGAAGGAAGCTCAGGAGAAAGATATAGACTGGTAGAACTAGGGCATGCAGACACGTCACGAGTCAATATTCCTCAGTGCATCAAGCAGGTGGAAAACAACTGTATTATACTTAGGGCACACAGGGTAGCTGTAGTGCTTTGCTGTATCGGTACGATTGCTGTTGTGATGAGTGAGGTGCTTAGACAGAAAGGTGAGCACTAAGAGATCAAACTTGAAGACAAGTGTAAATTAGCGGGATGTGGACAAATTGATCCTGTAGCAGGTTCAGCCCTGAATTTGCAAATTCCTTCGTCTTCTGTGACTAGCACTGTCCCTCGCTATTTTCATTCCACATTGGTGCCCTGGTCAGCCAAGATGTGTCTAATATGGCATTGGAGTGATAGAAGGCATACTAATGGGTTGAGGGCACAGGCAAGGTATATTTTGGATGAACAAGTTACCTTTCTATTCATGCTTATTCTTTGTTGCTCTGCCCACAGATCAGAGAACATTGGTTAACCACTTAAGATAGAACAATGGTATTCCCCAGCTCATGAGATATAACAGGTCAATGACAATGTTCTCTATCCAATGGGAAATGTGTCCCATCAACTGGCAATGAATCACAATCAAGCTGAGTTGTATCCATGACCTCTATGGCTGTGTGCATTTGGCTTGGAGTTAGTTCCTCTGGCGCTGTTGATTAACCTCTGTATAGCTATCCGATACAATCCATCAATATCATAGTTGGGCATGCATCTGCACCATGTTTTATATCAACTGTTGAAACCTAAGGAGAAGTCAGCTATACTGTACAACAACACAACAGCCCAATTCCAAAGTGCCTGTGTAAATCAATGAAATGTCACAAAACATTCTTCTTACACTTTCCCTCTACCCTCTCACCTAATGTCTGGATCTGTATCAGAACTCATAGGCATAAAAAAACATGAAGTCTACTTTGTTGAAGGTTGAAATGTATATTTCCTGGTGAGTTCTGGCTATCAAATGGTGCATGTGTACTTACTGGGACTTACCTAGGTGGGGGACTGTATGTTTTGGGTATGCCAACCCTTTTTCAAAAGGGAATCCACCAAGTTTTGGCAGATGTTTAGTCACCTGACATCCCCTGGCAAGGAGCCCAGAGATTGCTCACCTGATACTGTGTTCAGATTTAGTGATGTCATGATGAAGGATTTTTCTCACTTTCTTTGGATCTTCTGCCATCAGTGAGTGCTACATGCCATCAACATTGAGAAGCAAGACTTGTCCTTTCTGATAGAGAGCCTTCTGTGCACAATGCCTCTACAGATGTTTGGTTCACCATTCTTTGTGTTGCATGTAAACAGTCATTCCCTGATGTCAAAGCCTTAGCTATAAAGGAACTGGAGCAAAGGTTGATCACTTTAGTCGACCCTATCATCCTGCACCGAGATTATGAGGTCTATCCGAGAGTATATACCAAAGTAATATGAGTGGGATTGGTGTTTCTTGTAGGATTGAGTGTGTTAGTATGACTCAGGGTCCAGTATGACTGATTGAACACATAGTAATCACGGTGACATGATGCCACTCATGCTCAACCCTGAACCCCCAGTCACACCCTCATGTAGTATTGTCCTGCTCCCAGCACACCTGAGACTTGCTGCAGATGCCAAAAAAGAACATCCATTGATGTACTCAGGCAAACATAGATCAGACTACCTTGATTTACAGTATCTGTGGGATATAGCAATAGGTGAATAATGAATTAAATAATGTTCAGTGAATTTCATGCATGTGAGGGAAAGACTGCATCCTGCACATCATTTGTAGCAACTACACTGACTTAGTATTGAAGGGCCCCAGTCTGTAGGTGAAACTGGGTGTGGTCCAAATCTGTATGATTGGACTCAGGTTTGACCTGGACCAATGAACCAAGTCCTACTCTGCCACTGAAAAGTGACCAGTCATACTGCCTCATGCCCAGTAATACTGACATCCCTAATTTAGTTAATGATTGTTTCATCTGTTCCTGACGTCTGCCATAACATAGAGGTGGCATTCCCATGAGCCACTCATGCTTAAGTAATTACAAAATCAGTGTTTGCTTTTCAAGTTTTCACTAAGTCAGAAATTGGTCTGTGCTTGCAAGTGTGCCTCACACTCATGGCCTTAACTGACAGTGTATCGATAACTATATTCCTTTATTAATTAATATCTTCTATTCTTCTACACCCTCCATTTTGTAGATACCACGAGTCCAGGTAATCCAATGGTCCATGCCCATCCATGGAGGCATTGGTAAACAAAGAGATTACAAATCACCAGATAGTTCTACAGACTCAGAATATTCACTGTGAGAAGCTAAGCCAGGCTCGATTCCATTTTGATCTGTGTCACTTCAGGTATCGCCAAGAGGGTCTGGAGTGCCAAAGAGATCACCGGTGAGGAGGCTGGCTGTGGGCACCTGTGGAATAGCGCTCAGAACAGTATGCTACACACTAAACCTCACACACACTCACACAACTACTCAATCTATACAATCACCCTTGTAAGTACATGGGGGGACAAGATTATATCACCTTGTGACTACTAGTACTTTAGAACTAGCCTTATTATCTCAACACTATGCAGCATTTTACTCATTTCAGACTGATCCTAAGGCCAGGAACTTTTACAAGAAGGTACACTTCAAGGCGCAACCTTCCAGGTGAAGTATAATATTCAAAACTACACTAGGACACTCATCCTACAACACAATCAGACACACTGTAGGTCGCAATGACACTGAGCTCGCTCTTTTAACCACTCCCCAAGTACAAACTTAATGAGCTCACTACACGCAGGTGTGTAGGGTTAACAGAACTGACTGCAATGATGAGAACAACCTCTAATCCTTCTGTGGATCTCAGATTCGGAACAGAAACAACTCAGAGAACAGAACAGAAACAGATTTCAGAAACAGACTGACAGAACAGAACAGACAGACAGAACAGATTTCAGAAACTTCGCTTCAATTCATACTCTAACAGACTCCAAACAGTACTCAGATGGAACAGAACCAGAACACTGATTCTTATTCACCTGGAACTTAAGCACACAAGTCAGATTCTGAAGTTATTTCTATTCCTTGGAGTGAGCTCGCTATTTCTATACAACACTCAAAGCTACAAACTAATCCTTTATCACAGCGCTCACTTTCTATGCGAACACCGTAACTTGGGGGTTCGAAACTTGTATACTAACCCAGACTACTGACTACTTATTCTACAACCATTGTTAATTACAAATACCACAGCAGTACCCAGGTAAACTAGACTCCTACATACATAGCCTGCCACTGCCACAGCCTTACTTGGCACCTGACTCAGTATTTCCTCCTATAGCTTTGTTTCCATAGTGAGCTCACTAAGGCCCAATAGGCTCACACCATTTTACAAGTCTGAGGGTGTATCACCTCCTGACCACATGTCACTCCTTGTCTAGCCCTTCATGCTACATGTATAATCTTCTAGATTAGTGCCAGGCACACAGTGAGCTCACTAATTCTGCACAGCAATGGATATCCTTGTCAACCAATTACTCAGTTTACCAGCACTCAGCCAAAACTCCTATTCAGGCTATGTGCTAGCCATATCATTTTATCTTATCTCTCATGTGAGGTTTGGTCCAGCCTTCTCAGGTACAGTACATCACTTTTAATTTAGTGAGCATGCCAATCTTTTCAATTATGATCTTCTTTATTCTCTGCTTATAGAAGTGAGCTCACTCAGTAAGCATGACTACCCATGGCCAAGTAGTGCTTTGTGAACTTTCTGCCAAGCATGCCTTTCAAGTACCTGCTGTAACTAAGCTCTGGTTTATGTCTGTCGCATCAGATGTCACTTATGCATACAATTATGATGCCCTTTCGTACTTGTTATATACACTTGCTTATTCTTTATGTATGCTCACTCCTATACTGCATTGCAAGGTATATTCATAGGAGATCACAAAATTACATGGCTAGTATGTTTGCAGTCACAACACCGGAATTAGTGATATTATCGAATGGCTTGTGTTGATCATTTTCTTCAACAGGGCCTGCTTCTCAAAGCCACATATCAGAGTCGGATCCATCTAAAATGGAATCATATGCACAGTCTGCAAGAATTGATTTGCCAGGCACTGCTTGTCCGCTAGAAACCTTCTTCTGTAGACCACAAGGAAGTGACATATGACTTGAAAGGCATCACTTATAGTCCTGTGCTTGTTGTAGCTTTCAATAGGCTTCAATACGGTGGTTGTCAGTGTCTTTGATTGCAGTATCATACTCTGATCGGGCACCTCAAAGAAGTTGAAGCTGTTTCTTGAGATCTTTGAGGCAAGACAGGTCAGCAATAGCAGCTCTATGTTCTGAAGTTGCTGATATAACAGCTTGGTTGGCCTGGAATAGTGTCGCAATATTGTTATCTGTCTCCTGAGATCTATGGTTGGCATTGAGGTGACATTGTAGGTTTTCATTGTGCCTTTGGATGACTGTATTCTTGTTTCTTCTGCCAAGATCATGCTCATGCTCACATTGTTTCATATCACTGATTGATCCTGTATCAACAATATGGGCACTAAAGTAAATTGAGTATAAAGGTCCATGAAAATTGATGGGTTACTTACAATTCAATCCCATCTGCAAGGGAGAGATGGGTTCCTGTCCACAGATTGGTGTAGGGATGTGCACTTTCATTCATATCGGTGTTGCTGGGACTGAGAAACCAGTCCTCTTCAGAAATATTTGTATGATGCTCATTGATTAGAGCAACAAAATAAGGTTGGCCTTTTTTGTTAGCACTCCAGTCTACATGAACATCTAGTATCAGGAGATTAGCTGATGATGGACAGAACAACATACCATGAATATGGGGGTTCAGATGGTTCTTACACCAATCCCAGTACTCCCATACTTTTTGCAGATCTTCAATATGGCAAATACTGCATACTATATCTTTTTCTTCTCGCATCAAATGATGAGCCAATTTGTTGAAGTTTCTAGCAAAATAACTCAAATCAATCTTTGTTTCAAGGTGGCTGAAAGGTGACACACCTATCTAAATGAACCAAGCATATTCTCATGATTCAGGTAACAATGCTTGCTGGATTGTCATCCAAAAACAGTCTGTCAGATTTAGGAATCTGCTGATTACACTGGACAAGATCATCTTCACATTCCATGATTTGCAGATGGCTGCCATCAACAAGAATTGTAGCAATGCCCTCACCATGCAAAGCCTTGAATTTTACTTTATGGTGAGTAATTTTCTCAATCATATCCCAAAGGAGCTTCCAAACAAGCCAAAAGGCTGATCGAGTCTCTCGGTCCATGTAGAGATGTGCAATGGTAACTCCTATCTGCAACTTGTCAGTATATACCTCAGATAATAAAGTATCAAGATTATACTTCAATTAAGTCGAGAGTTCCAAACCATGACCTCCCACTCTTTCCATTTAGGGTCCTGGATCCACTTGTATGTGTTATCGTGCAATGTTGTACGAGCTTTATGGAAGAGTTCAGCAAGATTGGGAAACATTGTAACAATCACATTGCCAGCATCTGAGTCACTGTTGGAGATGTGAATCACTTGGATATATTGCTGCTCTGCAGGCAATTCCTTTGAATCTCTCAATTGACATGCAAAGACACCTGTAGAGTCAGTTGTTAATATAGCAGAATATTGGCATTAAAAAAAAAATTCTCACCCTCTATATCTGTTCTGTAAGGATGCTCTGCCTTCTTCACATGGCGTGCAATCTTAGCATGTTGACATTCATTAGCTAATGCTGGATCGTAATCAGCTGGACTGTCTCCCATGAGATTCTTTGTTGTTCGAGCTTAGATATAAAATGATGTATTAAAGTACAGTAAACAGATTTATTTACAATAGATACTCACCACTATCCACTTTCACAACTGAGGCACCAGTAGAACCATACTCCTTCACCGCTTTTGCATACATATCTCACCCTTTCTGTGAAACCTTTTTGATGGCTGGCATCAGATGATTATGGTATCCAGTGAGAACAACAATTGCTTTCTTGATTGAAGAATCTACAGGTGCATAGATTTTGATTCATGCTGGACAAGGATGCTGAATGAGGTGTCCTGTCACAGGTTCACCATCATCCATAATATGCAAGTAGGCTGGAGAAATAATCAGCTTTGAAAAGACAAACTGACAAGGAGATATGAACAACACTCTTTCTTTCCTCTTGCATTCCAAGGAAGGACCATATATGCACAATCATTATCATGGATCACCTCTCAGCGACGAGCAAGAGTTGTGTGGGAGAATTTTCCATCCTTGAATAGTTCTTCAAGGAGTCTCCCATTGATACCCCGATGAATGGTTACAAAGTGATGATCTTTCTCTCCTGCCTCATAATCCAAACAGCCAACAAAGTGTTTCTGTCCATCAAGGTTTTTCTGGAAAGGTATGCTGTAAACATGATCATGTTCACAATGTTTAAGGGAATCCATTCTCACCTGCCTCAAGGGATGCAAGACTGGCATCCTGGGACATTTTGCTCCAGTTTCTGCATCAATATGTGGGCATGGCATGGTGTGTACTTTCTGATAGTAGCTAGGAAGAAAGGAATGTTGAGAACTCCTATAAGATGGCATATTTAAATACTCACACTTGCACTGTGATGGTTGAACTATCTCCTTGTACCTCATTGAGTTTCCTCTCAGTGTCCCACCATTCCTGATGCTGAAGAGGGTCAGGCTCATATCAGACTACATCCTTGAGCATATCTGCTTTGACAAATTCGCAATGAGATACACCATTGCAAATATGTGATGCAACCTGGCATTGTTCACCAAAGAAAGGAACAAAGGGTGCATTCTTCAAAGAACCACCAGAGCCACCACCCTATGAGTCCTGGTCCTATTGGGGAAGATAAATGCAAAGTGAATCAGATAAACATTAGAAACTCATGGCATCTTTGATTCTTGTGATCATGGGAATCGGCTCACCCTTGTCATCAATAGGAGGATCCACCTCAGCAGAGAGATCAACCAGATAACCGAAATCCTGTGCATCAGAACCATATCAAGGGATAGCCCAACATCATGGAAGCTCAGTAACCATTTTGATGTGTCCAACATCTGCTTCCCTTGAGAGTTTGATCCTATCCAATGCTGAGAATGGTGTACTACGTTGTTGCTGCTTTTGCTTGGCATGAGAGACAATTGGCAATGATTGAGCAGTGACATCAGGCTATACTGGTAGGCATGGTTGAGCTCCCACTGTAAGTCGACTTTCATTTTTGTTTCCTTGAGCTAGCAGAGATCTTGGCTAAGGCAAAATCAGAGATAATACCCTTGTCATCATCGTCGCCTACATCAGAGATCTCTATTTTTGCATCTGTAGAATGCTCAAATGCCTGACATCTTGCATGATTTGCAGACTTAGATGTGGGATACAAAGACCGGTACTGAAAAGAACTGGAATCAGAAATTTGAGTTGGTGTCACTCCTGCTGGTGTGACAGGGATAGAGGCCGAAGAGGTTGATGAGATGCTTGCTGCTGATGGGACAGGAATAGATGTTGATGTTGCTGGGACAGGGGAGCTTGGCTGATGTGAAGCTGAAGAGACTGCAGAATGGGGTGTGTTGGACACAGAATGGCCAGTCTCTTGGATGTACTTTGTGTACCATAGCAAAAGAGAAGTCTCTACTACCCAAGATGCTGTGTTTGACATGTCAAAGTACTCTGGTCAGATCGTTGATGAGCCTCCAGGCTCTGTACGCTCAGAATTTCGCAATTTCAGCTATAATAACCGAAG
The DNA here is from genome assembly GCA_030435615.1 of Armillaria luteobubalina. Lineage (NCBI taxonomy): Eukaryota > Fungi > Basidiomycota > Agaricomycetes > Agaricales > Physalacriaceae > Armillaria > Armillaria luteobubalina. The sequence continues at coordinate 383,474 of JAUEPU010000019.1, read as the reverse complement.
GCATCACATAAACAACCTATCAAGACAAGCTTACTATATTACTCAAGGGCATATACTTTATGCAACAACAATGACACCCTAAGATGCTCGATATCCTTCCCACCTGGCAAAGCACTTTAATTTGTGCATACCATCACTTCAAGGCACAATAATTGATCGTACAACTCCATTTGGCAGTAGGCGCTGAGAAACCGAAGAGTTGCCGCACCATTATCACATTGATTACACATCACGGCTTGACCTGCCAGATTGATCATTTAATTATGTGATGTCATATGCATTGACATATACATCCCCTCGACAATCGTGGATTACATCCGATAATTCCTTCGTTTTCGAATACAATAACCGAACGCCAAAGATTATAAACCTTGACCCATCGGTATACCTCAGCTCATCCACCCTACCTTCTCAGTCTGCAGTCAAACAGCACCATATAACACTCACAGTAATAACCAGTGACCCTCGAGTACTATCTTGTTTTGGCAACGCAAAAGACTAGCTGTTATTGAAAGCCTCATTATTACTCATAAACTGTCGGATAGTTACCAAGCCGCAGTCTTACAGCCTTAATAAGTAGAGCTAATAATATCCAGACCTTGTAGTATAAAAACTCGATAGAATATTGTAGAGAGGGAGAGAACAAGTACCCTAGAGACACCGCACGTTCTAGAAACTAATAACCAGTACACCAACAGTTATAACTTGTATTATCTTGCTTCACAACCATATACACACCACAAATCAATTGTTTTGCACCCTATATGCGCTACTATAAGCCTAGGACCGGTTTATACCGTCTAACAGCTTTGTTCACCTCTCTATTGTTCACCACTTGACCACATACCACCGTCGGCTTCGAATACTCAACTGCTGGTCGGTTTTATACTGGTTACTCGCCATTAGCTTGCCATAGCCTTGGTACCAGCACTTTGAGCTCTCTTATGCTTCTCGCATACCACATCGTGTCTCGTTTTCTTTTATAGGCCGCATCATCTTCACTTTCACCACATAGGAGTTTAATTTGGTTTTGTTTTTGACAATTACATCGCCGCCCATTTGGGAAGTCTCTGAGCAGACTTGTAGGATCAGAATCATCAACATAGGATCGTTTCGAACAGTTCTCGTTTAGTTTCACCATAGGATAGGATAGGATAGTCCCCATGTGGACTTATAGGTTTGACATTGACATAGGATAGGACAGTCTCCATGTAGACTCAGTTTTTGGCTTCGACTTTCAGTAACAGTGTTTCGCAAAGGATCAGTAACCCACCCTCGACATAGGACTTCATTTTCCCTCTCGTATTCTTGACCACAAAAACTGCCTTTGGTTTCTACTCTCGAATATTCAACACCTTTCGTTTATAGATTTCCCCCAGAGGATCATCATCTAGAGACATCGTCTAGCATTATTCTCTTCATTTCCGCAGATACTTGGTATTCATGTCATACTGGTTTCTGTTGTTCCTCATTTATTCGAGACAATACCGGCATATAGCCTACATCACAGTACTCGACTAGGATACTACTTGCTAGACTTTCACATCACAGTGTACACCTGCATCTAGAGGAATTGATTGGAGTGCACGGAGGTGCCCCGAACAACTCGCAAACACATCACCTTAATTACTGAAGGCTTTGTTTATTACCAATACTCATTGAGTTTGGTGTTGCTGTTGCCATGGAAGTTTAGGCTTATCATTGTCACAAGTGCCACAGGAAAATGCTAGCTGCATGTTCAAAAGTTGCCACTGAGAAGTAGTATGGGCCTTACCATGTCTCTATACTTTTCTATGACCTCCCTAGGAATAACTGAGAGTAATATCTCTAAGCTGGATAGTGCTGGAGGCTCAGAGGATGACATGCTTCTGGCTAGCTGAGAAAGTTTGCAGTGTTACCAGCAGTTGTGATGGACAAGTGATGTGGGAAAGGTTAAGAAATAATCATTATTATTAAGCAATTAGGTGCTACAAGACAATGGTGTTTGGTTCTGGGCATCTGAGATGGGTCAGAAGGTGGGACAAGACAGCAGGAGAGGCATGACTGAGGGTTCAGGGTTGAGTGGCATCATGATTAGTCAGTGATCAATCATACTAACTTAGTTGTACTGAAACCCTCAAGTCATACTGAGAAACTCAATTGTACAAGAAACTCCAATCCCACTCATACTACTTTGGTACATACTTGAGCCATACACCATCAGTGTCAGTGCAGGCACATAGACAGCTGATCCCTGGCCACATGTATGTCCAGGGGTGGTATTCCATGTAGAACTTTCAGTGGCACCATGACAATTGCACTCAAGGTTCAAAATACTTAACCATAAACTGAAAAAGTTTACTGAGCATGGTGTCCCCTGCTCAAGGAAAATTTGCAGTACAATATGAATTTTCCAGTAAGATACTCAAGAAGATGCCACTCATATTACTCAGAGATGAGCCTCTGTTTGTGTCAATGACCAAACACAGAATAATGATTTTTGCATTTTGATCGCCATCAGTCTTTGACCTTAGATATCTCATGATCACTCCCCAAGGCAGAGATTCTTCCAAGTACTATATCCTTTTCCAACCCTCACCTCTGGAGTAATCTATATGTTCAAGGTGCCTGCCACTGCTGATGTGCTTGGTAACAGTGCAGAGACTAATCCAGAGTGAATATACAACAAGTGAAACTTGTATATACTCAACCCAAAGCAATCCTTGCACTTCACAATCACCAAATATATAAGTTCGTGTGTTTTGAGATCAATAGAAGACCTCTGCAAACCAACTAGTTTGGTTGGAAGATCAAATATTCTGCCAAGTGTGCAACTATCCCAGCAGGAAGCAGGACTATTATGACTTGTTCTTTCATTTCAAAAGGTATTCAAGCTATTCAATTCGACTTAGCGAATATAGCACTGGTTTGTGAGCAAATACAATATATTAAGGACAACTTTTCATCCTGAAACTTCAAATATTTCGTGTTCTGAGATTAAATGGCACTTAGGCCGATTTATATAGCACACTGGCTTTACTATGGCACACTGGCTGACTCAAACTCAAAAATATTCAAATAAATATCAATATATTCTTTCTATCTTTAGTGGACTTGAGTAACACCCATCTCATCCAAGGAATATACACAAAAGCCTTTGAATTGCCCTGCTCATGGGCTAAGGTGCGACTCTAAGGGATGGCAAGCTCCCAGGGACTTAACAACTATTCTCTAGCTCTGAGGTTCCACTCCAAGGCCCTTGAATTGCCTCAAGCACTGTGCTTATAAGGTCAAATTGTGGGGAGGGTGTTGCCTCCAGTATATTACATCTAGGAGGCCTTTATATACTGTACATAGTCCAATCTATCTCAGATAAATAGTCATACTGTATAAGCTAATATCTGACTGTATCTAGGTTACATACTGCTGGGTTGAGGGTTCCCTGGTCGAAATGGTCTAGGTACTTTCTAGTCCACTTTCCAGGCTCATTCATGGCCGCTTGAATCAAAATATTCTATCATTCTTTGCCAGACTAGGAAGGATTCTGGAACTGCAAAGCTGAATAGCTTGGTTACCAGTCGCTTTACCCTCTGCCCAGGCTATTGCATCATAGAATGCATCACCATTCTCTATCTCTAGGCAACTAGTCAAGGCTACAGTCAGTGGAATATTCCTGATCAATTGATCCATTAATATGGATACTCTGATCGCTGATGTGAGCCTCATGGCCTACTATTCTGGAATGCGACTCATCTGCAGAGTATCTACAGGTCCAAAGTCACTATCAATAGATAGTACTGGCAAGTCACTTCATATCTTCAATATAAAAGCAAATATTCCGCCATATGAGGGAAAGTACTTGCTGCTGAATGTGAACTTGGGAAGTTCTTCTATCTATTCTTTCCAGAGCTTGAACTGCCTTGGAATAATTCTGCAAACCATAGACAACTAGTCACAGCTATTCAATCGCATTAGGGGAATATTCCCTTCATCTGGGGGCTAGTCAACCTCATTAAGGGACTAGCTACTTCTGGTTTAAGTGGATTGTGCACAAATAGGACATTATAGCATATATCTGCTTGTTTAGACCTATCAGAGATTGACTATTTCAGGCTGGTAGGTCCAATCCTTCAAGGTACTGTTCCTAAGTCCTGTATTGTGACTCTATATCTTCATTCATTGCACAGGATCCTAGCTATCTGTTCGAAGCCTCAACAATAGCTCTTGTATTCAAGTAAATATTGATTCTGAGATGTATATATCTTATACAAAATCACAAAATCTAAGGGTAAACACGCAACATGCATATCACCGCTATGCATTTGAGTCCACCCAACACAGCTGATTGAGGCATGGCATATGGACCATGCCTCCAGAACACCTAGTACCTCTGGAGGCCACCAATCGTTAAATTGACATGTTGTGATGCTAGAGCCTATGGGAAGGAGCAGTCTGTGTCCCTGTAGGTATGTTCCACTCTTTATGGGCTGCTGTGCCTGGGTTACCACCCCTGAAGTCTTCCATCCACTAACAGCCTGACAGCTTTAGGTCACATCATACCTCTATTCTAAGCCAAAAATTATCTCTATGGCAAGTCACCCACCTCCTTTGCAATGCACACTTTCTATTTTTCATCACCCAAGCTTTGAAGACCTGCCCCAGCCAGAAGGTGTAGAAAACACACCTGGATCAAGAAGATGTTGACTGTAGAAGAGTCCATCAATAGATACCTCTGAGACATGGATAAAGGTGGTGCTATAAGCTTGACTAGCATCATCAATGATCTCGCTGGATTGATTCTCTGCTCATTACTACATCAAGTGTCAGAGGTCCAGGCCAGGAAAAGACCTTGCCGAGTATTTCACCTCTTTTGAGAGCCATCCTTCTATATAAGCTGATGAATAGCCTTACCACTGTGGTTCCTTGGTCTCCCTACTTTGTCACGACTCACTCCATGGCTTCCTTCTGTTGTGTGGCTTTTCGGCACTTTCCACTCTACAACAAGGTCACTGATTTTCTACAGGCAGGAGAGATCCCCTGGATCAGTATGAGTGGAACACTTTTCAGTGGCTAGCATTGCAAAATCAGCTGTCACTCTTTGGTCCGATCGGGTGTATCTCAACTGTGGCATGTTGTTGACAAGAATTTTCCAGGGTGATATTTTCTATGCCTCCAGTATCTGGTTTCAGAATAACATTATGACCTGTGACATTTGTGTTTAATGTCATCAAACTGAGAGGGTCAAGACTGAGGATAGACATGTTGAAGATATCCATATGTTATACTTATTTGATCTTTCAATTGTCGTTCTGTTTCACCTACCTTATATATACACAAGCTTCCGCCCCGTGTCTTCGTCACGATTGCTGGGCCCTCGTACCTCGGGACCCAGCAACCTGACTGCGACACGGGACTTCAGCTTGTTGGGGCCCGCCCCAAACCCGGCTTATTACTCCAATCTTGAAGTGTTAGTTTGAGAGAAAATACATAATATGACTGTGATAGAGCTTCAGGATATACAATATTTAAAGTATTTGTACCTTTTTGCATCTGGAAATGAAGCTCAAATTCAATCATGTCCAAAAGTCATGGTGCAGTGGCCAGGCTAAGTGCTGTACTATAGAGCTGTCCATGTAAAAAATGGTGTTATTGAAAATGTCAGCCTGACTGGAATTGTGTTGAAGGAGATGTACAGTTCATGTCATATATCTACACAGTAACACACTCCTTTGTTTTGATCTTGTATAATTCAACTGTAGATACCATTGTTGCTCAGTCATTTCACCCAGTATATGCCTGACTTGGACTGAGGCACATATACCTTACACTCATTGCTCTACTCATTACTTACATCACTCCTTAGTTTACTGATCATATTCTCTTTGTATTAAATTGATGACATGAAAATGCAATGTATTGGAGATATTATCCATATACTATACTGTTACTTTACTTATCAATGCTCATTCTTTCTTACTATATATATATATCTTACCATACTACCTCCAGTCTATCATTATATAGCATCACTGTAGTTACCCAGATACCTTAGTCTTTTATACCTCTCTTGTGCCAACTGAAGTACATATATTTGTCTGTTTTAAAGTAGCTGTATAAAACCTCCATGATCCAAAATTGATAGAACCTTCTGACAGTAGTAAAGATATGGTACCATACAGCAATAGTGCAAAACCTTATTGTAAATATTACATAGAGAGTGTTCTGTCAGATATTCAGCCTATCTCGCATAAAGTTCCACCATACCAATGTTTCTATATTCAGATTATTTCTCCTATACATATCTGCCTATATCTACTTATTGTCTCTCTTACCACACCTCAGCTGTTCACAATGACTACATACCTGACTGTGGTGTGTATACCACTCTATTTTACATTTCTTATACTACATTCTTATAGCTGTTTCCATTCTAACATGTTCAACAGTTTCAATATCAGAGCAATTCTGTATTAGAATTCTTTATTAGAATATCATCCCAAATAATAGTAGTGTCTTGGCAAAGAAGCTCTGACAGATATGTCTCTTAGGGCTCCATGCCCTCCATCACTTCTATAAACCACATAGCTCTTGAAGGAGACTAATGACTTTGGACTGTATAATTCCAGCTGTGAGGGACATATATAATGCCATGTTTGTTGGTACTTGGTAAGCAGCTACAAATAACTTGACATGACTACAGACACTCATTGACACTGTATTCCTGTACAATATGGTTATGGCATGCAGCCCTAATGTCCCTTTACAAATGCTCAATGCTGCATATTGTGTCATTGCAGAAGTTACTTGCTCAGCCACCTTTCAAAAGAATAGCTAATATTATGGAAGTACATTTTAATATGATTTTTCCTAAGCACAAACAGCTTCTGCAATAGTCTGCATACCAACATTTTTCCTCCCTTGGTGTCAGAAAGAGCCAGATGCCGGAAAAGGCAGGTCCCAGTCGTGGCAGTGCTGGCAGGACTGGTCATTGAATAGCTGGTTGTGGCAGTGTGTACTGAAGAGAGGTGGAATTTTCAAAGTCCGCTAATTTTACATAAGCAAATTGTGTGGCTGTGGTCCACCTGTATTAATATATAGATACTCCTGTCCTTACTTGATCGCCTATATAGCTCAGCTGTAGACACCCTATACCTCAGTCATTTCACCTATGCTGTGCCCGACTGAGGTATGTATACCACTACTGTCTATCTTACTCTATTACTCACATTCACTCATAGTTCATTACTTATATTCTTCTGTCAATAGGTACAGTAACCTTCAATACAGTTGTTTCACCTATGCTGTGCCCGACTGAGTTCATTACTTATATTCTTCTGTCAATAGGTTATGCACACCCATTGCCTATAGCTCAGTCAAGAAGAATATGCAGCAAATTTTACCAACTCAACTTATACCACTTTACCACACATCACACCAGTACCCACTACCACACTTAACCTCCTAAACAATGTCATCGATGTTGGGAGTCACTATCCTCCCCAACACAAGTAGCCATTTTAATGGGAAGAACTACATGTCTTGGAAGCTTCAAATAACTGAATTGCTGAAGGGCAAGGGTCTCTGGGGATACATCAAGGGGACTACTGTTTGCCCTGCTGCCCCTGGAACCGCTACAACTACACCTGCACCTGCATCTGTATCTCTACCACCTGATCCAACTGCAATATATTCATCCTCTCCTTCGTATGACAAGTGGACATTTTGGGACCAACTCACCCACTCGCACATTGTGCTCAACATCCTTGACCCTATTGGGCTAGGAGTAAGGACTGATGGAATAGTGAAGGAACGTTGGGATTCTATCATTGCAGAACATGCAAAGAAGACCAATATGGCCCTATCCGAAGCTGAGGCATCCCTGAACACTGCAAGGTTCAACGGTAGTAGTGACATTGATATCCACATTGCAGACTTGCATACGAAGAGACAAGCAGTTAATGATCTTTGCACTGTTCCCCTAAGGGACCAGGAATTCAAAGGGATCATTATATGCTCAATAGTCCCCATGGATAACTGGATGCCTATCTTGCCAAGCCTGTATCAAATGCCAACATCCAGTGATATTATCTCTCACCTTCAGACTCATGCCGCTGATGAGCCTCTAGGCTCTGTACGCTCAGAATTCGCGATTTTTGTCATTTCTAAGTGATAACGACTTAGCACCGGTTATAACGATAACACCGGTGTGCACGCACTATTATAGGACCTCTTTGACACTTCAACGGCTGGTTATAACAAAGAATAACCATCCCAACTTGTTTCGCGACCTAACTCGTATGCCATCACGAATAGGCACAATATTGACCGATCAGGCAACCACCGGTGATAAGCGAACTACGCATCACTGACGCATCAGGACCGCATCACCAGCGCATCACGGTATAACGGACCGGTGTTGATCCTTTCATTATATGAGGTCATACCCGCCGACAATTGCCCTACTGCAATAATCATCGAGTTCTTGTCATCCAAACAACCGGCGTTGATAATATCACCATGCCCAGCTCACTAGAAGGCGTTATTCCTTTCGTTCACCTCAGTAATTCCACCATACCCTCACAGTCCGCAGTTAAAACAGCACCCCAATGACCCCGCTGTGACAACCCATGATATAACGAATTTATCTGTCTTCAGTCCCGCTAAGGATTAGCTGTTACAAGAGACTACGGAGATTCATATGGACGTTTGACTCGTTACAAAGCCGCAGCCTTACAGCTTTACTAAGTCTTTCTATTAATAAATATCTCTGGTAGTATAAAATCCATAGAAAATCGTAGAAGTAAAAGGGGAGAAATAACTACCCGCTACTTTGCTATTAGCACTCGCTATACCACTCACGACCGGCTATATTCTCATCTCTATACTCTTGCTACGCTCATTAGCACCAGTTTAAACAACCATATTTCTCGCATAGCGCAGTACACGAACAATAACATTTGTTTGCAACCCATACGCTCGCTATAAGCAACGGATTGGTTTCGCACCGTCTTTAGCTTCGCACACCCTTCGTTCTCTTTGAGGAACACGCTCTACACCGTGATCGACCGGTGTTAGCATTATCTTCGGTCGCCCGTCGCACCTTTGATTGCACCCCGTCATTATTGGTTAAATACTCGCATCTAGCGCGTAACACCGTACGCTCGCGTAGTACATCGCCTCTTTTGTTTTTATAGGATCAGATCGTCTTCATCTTCGTACCATAGGAGTTTTATTCGGCTTTACCTTCAACATCGTTCATCGCAGCCCACTTGGGTAGTCTCTGGCAGACTTATAGGAATCAACATCGTCACATAGGATCGTATTGGACTCAACACCAGTTTACACCATCATAGGATAGGATAGGATTGGATAGGATTGGATAGGATAGGTTTGCACACATAGGATTGACATTGACATAGGATAGGACCATCTCCAAGTAGACTCAGTTTTCAACATTGCCCTCAGTATATTTCATCTCGTATAGGATCAGCACTCGTCATCGCCGCGTCCCACCGGACATAAACACATTTTCACGCTTTTGCCACCATTAACTGGCATTATTAGGATCGCCCCCTTCAGTATTTTGACACTACACCGGTTATAAACCGTCTACCGCACACATAGCTTCATTATCGCCGTTATTTTCATAGGACCTTCGTCTAGAGACCTCATCTAGTCGTTTCTCCTTCTTTTACACTGGACCTGTGGTATTCACGTCATACCCTCTTCCGTTCTATCTCGTTATCGAGATTATCACCGGCCTACAGCCAAAACCTTTTAGTACTCGATCGCTTGAGTGCTACTTGCTTGACTGAAAAGTCGCAGTATAAACTCGCGTCTAGAGGAAGTGATTAGGTCGCACGGAGGTGCCCCGAACAACTCGCACAACCCAGTACCTTTATAACTGGTTGTCACCGTCATTAACCATTACTCTTCGAGTTTTTGGTGTGCCGTTGCCACGGAAGTTTAGGTTCATCACCGCAACCCTCCATGCTGTGGGCAAAGGACCAACCCAGACTCAAGCCCTGGTTGCCGGAACCCCTGCTCATAGCAGATGTCGCAACCCTGATTGCAAAGCCCACAACAAGTCCCATCATACAACAGAAAATTGCTATTGGCCAGGCGGTGGAAAGGAGGGGCAATTCCCTCCTAACTTCAGTGGACCTCGACGTGCAAATGCAAACCAGGCATCGTTGAATAATATGGCCAATACTACCAGGCACTTCATTCTTGCAGCAAGGGCAACCAACATCGATCTCGACCAAGATGACGATGGAATCATTGTTGAGGATGGAAGTACAGGAGAGTCTATGAATGGAATGGGAAAAGGTCGTTCTGGCAATGGGACAAGGTGGATAATGATTCTGTGTCAGTTTCGAGCAACAACTTCTCCAACTGGAGCTCTAATCTCAGTAGTGAGACCATTCGTTCACTGAGATCTCGGAAATGGGGGATGAACTAGACCCTGATATGCCACCACTCACAAATGTGGATGATGATGATGAAGAGGAGGATGACAATGAGGATGAGATAGTTGACACCAACGAGGTGGGGCAATACACTTGTGAGGTGGATCCAGTGAGAACAGCCTTCATCACCACTATGTTTGGAGGACGTATGCCATCTGTCACCCTGACTTTCATGGATTCTGGAGCCAGTGATTACTTCTTTCAAAATCATGAGGATTTCACAGACTATGTACCTGTAGCATTCTGAACTGGCTCATCTGCTGTTGAGGGAAAGGGCACATTCAAAATCCTTGGCCAAGGAACTGTGATGAAGATGTTCAGACTCAATAGGAAAGACGTCAAGCTGACGTTCAAGAATGCCTTGCACTCACCATCACTGGCTGCAAATCTCATATCTGTGAGTGCCCTGGACAAGGCAGGCCTATCAACCATGTTCTCAAATGGTAGAGCTGCCATCCAGGACCAGTCTGGCAAAGAAATGTTTGCAGGACGAGGTGCTGAAGGCATGTATGTCTTGGATGCAGCATCCACCCCAACAGCAATGTCCTCCCAATCCTCTCCTACATCGCTCTGCACCTGGCATCACTGATTCATCCATATGAGCCCTAGAAAGATAGAGGAAATGGCGTCAAAGAATCTCATGGATGGCCTAGACATCACCTCCAATCCTCTTCAAGGCAGATGTGAAGACTGCATTCTTGCCTGTCACACCTGTCATCCATTTGACGAACCGACAGACCCAAATGTCAATCCTCTTGAACTAGTAGCAACCAACCTGTGAGGGCCATCTTGTACTGCGTCACCTAGTGGGAAGGCATACATGATGATTTTTGTGGATAGTGGGACCTTGTTCAAGGTGGGGGAGTTTCTTGCTGACAAGGCAGATGACACGACAGTTGCTGCATTTGATAGATACCGTCGCATGGCAGAAAATCAGACCAGTTGGAAGGTTAAGTGAGTACATGCTGATAGGGCATTCACAGGGGCAAAGTGGACACAATACTGCGCTGAAAATGGAATCCTGCTGGAATTAACTGCACCCCACTCATCAGCTCAGAACGGACTTGCTGAATGTGCCCTACATACAACAATAGAGGATACTCAAGCACTATTGAGTGACTCTGGACTTGCTGACCGATGATGAGCCTCTAGGCTCTGTATGCTCAGAATTCGCGATTTTTGTCATTTCTAAGTGACAGCGACTTAGCACTGGTTATAACGATAACACCGGTGTGCACGCACTATTATAGGACCTCTTTGACACTTCAACGGCTGGTTATAACAAAGAATAACCATCCCAACTTGTTTCACGACCTAACTCGTATGCCATCACGAATAGGCACAATATTGACCGATCAGGCAACCACCGGTGATAAGCAAACTACGCATCAGGACCGCATCACCAGCACATCACGGTATAACGGACCGGTGTTGATCCTTTCATTATATGAGGTCATACCCGCCAACAATTGCCCTACTGCAATAATCATCGAGTTCTTGTCATCCAAACGACCGGCGTTGATAATATCGCCGTGCCCAGCTCACTAGAAGGCGTTATTCCTTTCGTTCACCTCAGTAATTCCACCGTACCCTCACAGTCCGCAGTTAAAACAGCACCCCAATGACCCCGCTGTGACAACCCATGATATAACGAATTTATCTGTCTTCAGTCCCGCTAAGGATTAGCTGTTACAAGAGACTACGGAGATTCATATGGACGTTTGACTCGTTACAAAGCCGCAGCCTTACAGCTTTACTAAGTCTTTCTATTAATAAATATCTCTAGTAGTATAAAATCCATAGAAAATCGTAGAAGTAAAAGAGAGAGACATAACTACTTGCTACTTTGCTATTAGCACTCGCTATACCGCTCACGACCGGCTATATTCTCATCTCTATACTCTTGCTACGCTCATTAGCACCGGTTTAAATGACCATATTTCTTGCATAGCGCAGTACACAAACAATAACATTTGTTTGCACCCCATACACTCGCTATAAGCAACGGATTGGTTTTGCACCGTCTTTAGCTTCGCACACCCTTCATTCTCTTTGAGAAACACGCTCTACACCGTGATCGACCGGTGTTAGCATTATCTTCGGTCGCTCGTTGCACCTTTGATTGCACCCCGTCATTATTGATTTAAATACTCGCATCTAGCACGTAACACCATACGCTCGCATTGTACAGCGCCTCTTTTTGTTTTATAGGATCAGATCGTCTTCACCTTCGTACCATAGGAGTTTTATTCGGCTTTACCTTCAACATCGTTCATCGCAGCCCACTTGGGTAGTCTCTGGCAGACTTATAGGAATCAACATCGTCACATAGGATCGTATTGGACTCAACACCGGTTTACACTGTCATAGGATAGGATAGGATTGGATAGGATTGGATAGGATAGGTTTGCACACATAGGATTGACATTGACATAGGATAGGACCATCTCCAAGTAGACTCAGTTTTCAACATTGCCCTCAGTATATTTCATCTCGTATAGGATCAGCACTCGTCATCGCCGCGTCCCACCAGACATAAACACATTTTCACACTTTTGCCACCATTAACTGGCATTATTAGGATCGCCCCCTTCAGTATTTTGACACTACACCGGTTATAAACCGTCTACCGCACACATAGCTTCATTATCACCATTATTTTCATAGGACCTTCGTCTAGAGACCTCGTCTAGTCGTTTCTCCTTCTTTTACACCGGACCTGTGGTATTCACGTCATACCCTCTTCCGTTCTATCTCGTTATCGAGATTATCACCGGCCTACAGCCAAAACCTTTTAGTACTCGATCGCTTGAGTGCTACTTGCTTGACTGAAAAGTCGCAGTATAAACTCGCGTCTAGAGGAAGTGATTAGGTCGCACGGAGGTGCCCCGAACAACTCGCACAACACAGTACCTTTATAACTGGTTGTCACCGTCATTAACCATTACTCTTCGAGTTTTTGGTGTGCCGTTGCCATGGAAGTTTAGGTTCATCACCGATACTGGGCAGAAGCGGCATTGATGTCGATCTTTACACAGAACCTGGCACCTTCAAGTCGCCACCCCAGAGTGGTACCAGCAGAAGTGTTCTCGAAGTGTCATCAGGACATGGCATTCCTTCATGTCTTTGGGTCTACATGTTGGGCAAAGAAGCCTATGGCTGGTGGGGTATTAGTGGATGGTGGAAGCAAATTGGATGATCGATTGAAGAGATGTACCTTTCTGGGGTATGCAGGGTCCAACTACCACATGCTCGATCAATCTGGGCGCATGTTCATTTCTCATGATGTAATCTTCGATGAGGGCCCTGCACACCGATCTATGAGTGTGGGGGAGATGGAGGATGATTCTACACTCAATAGCTTGAATCTTCTGTCCACTATACCTTCGACACCTACTACAACCATGCCAGACAAGCCAGACAAAGCAACAGAGACACCTCAGGTCATTGAACAGCCAACTATTTGCCGATCAGCATGACTCATGTGCCCTAGTGCTGAAGCTACTGAATCCACCCTATCGGATCAACGAGAATCCAAGGCTCATGTGAATGGTAGTGACTGGGCAACAAATAGGAAGCAACCATGTGCCTCGATGGCTTCCAGAAATGGTCCTGACCCTTACATCCCTCGAAACTACCAGGATGCACTACATGTTGACGAGGACCATTGGAAGGCAGCAATGAATGTTGAGTATCAAATGCATATGTCAAAGCACACTTGGGACTTGGTGGATAGGCCAGAGGGAGTAAACATGATGGATTGCAAGTGGGTTTATGGTATGAAATGGGACGGTGATGGTAACTGGCTTCGAGACAAGGCTAGGCTTGTTGGGAAAGGGTATACCCAGCAATATGGACTGGACTACAATGACACATGGGCCACAGTTACTCAACTTGAATCTGTATGAATGTCCGCCACAGTTGCTGCAAAGCTCGATCTTGTTCTCTGGCAAGTAGATTTCATCTCTGCATATCTAAACAGTGAAATGAAAGAGGATATCTACATGAGACAGCCCCCAGGATATGTTGTCGCAGGCCAGGAAGATAAGGTGTGCAAATTGGTTCATACTATTTATGGAACCATGCAGGGAGGCCACAACTGGTTCAAGACACTTGGGAAGACCTACAAGGACTTGGGGTACCGTAGCTCGAAGGCAGATCCATGTGTTAGGACTATTGGTCATCCCGATAGTGAGTTCACCATTACAGATACCTACATGGACAACGTGTGGGGGGCATCATCGAGTGCAGAGGAAGCAAAACAGAGGAAGAAAGAATTGGAGGAGAAATGGGAGCTCACCAATGTGGGGGAGAATAGGTATTTCCTTGGCATGAAGATTGACCAGGACCTCGAGGCAGGCACCATTACCTTCTCGCAGTGCCCATACTGGGAGAATCTCTTTGCAGATTTCAATCTCGGATACCTACACCCTCAATTGACCCCGCTACCAGTCGGTATTGCACTGGACAGCCCACAGTCACCCACTACCCAGGCAGAGAAGGACAAAATGGAGAGGTTCCCATATTGAAACCTGTTGGGACGTGTAATGTGGGGCCAGCTCATGACTCGCCCAGACTTATGTTTCCCAGTGAGTCTACTCGCCCAATTCCAGTCTAACCCTGAGATGGAACACTGGAAGGCATTGTTACACATCCTGGGATACATGAAGAGCACCATGGACCTTGGGATCATCTTCTCACGTGACGAACCTCTGATCCCAGTTGGCTTCATGGATGCTGACTATGGCAGTTGTCACAACACCACTCATTCAACCTCTAGATATGTCTTTACCATGGCTGGAGGACCAATTTGTTGGAGCTCAAAGTGCCAGGCTACCGTCACTCTTTCCACTGTGGAAGCCAAATACGTCTCACTCACTTGTGCAGCCCAACAGATGATGTGAGTCATGTCATGGATGGATGAAATTGAGTTGTCCCAGCCATGACCTGGCATCTTGTATGGTGATAATCAAGGAGCTGTAGCATTGACTACAAATACAAGGGCCCACCAGAAAGTAAAGCACATTTGTATTCGTGAACACTTTATTTGTGAACTCATCAAGGATGGCAAACTTCATGTCAACTTTATCCATGGAAATGCGAACCCTGCAGACATGTTCACCAAGCCTCTCCCTCGCAACGCTCACCACAGTTATCTTCTTGACCTGGGCATTGTTTTGGTGGGATGATACGGATATGGGGGAGTGTTGAAGATATCTGTATGTTATACTTATTTGATCTTTTGATTGTTGTTCTGTTTCACCTACCTTATATATACATACTCCTGTCCTTACTTGATCGCCTATATAGCTCAGCTGTAGACACCCTATACCTCAGTCATTTCACCTATGCTGTGCCCGACTGAGGTATGTATACCACTACTGTCTATCTTACTCTATTACTCACATTCACTCATAGTTCATTACTTATATTCTTCTGTCAATAAGACATCCCTTACCCTCAAAGGGGACCCAAGTTGTCCCAATTTAGTAGTCCGAACATCGGCAATCGTTCAGGCACATATCATTCTGTTTTTGGTAGTAATCGTTCACCGCATGGCACAGCCATGTCAGGGCTGTGGGCCCGGCCGTTCCTCATTGGGACCTGGCGCCGGTAACACTACCACTACCACTATGATTATTAATCTGAACCACTTTTCTTGAGCAGTTGGCAACTTAAAGTAGTATCAAACTTCTTGAGCTCTAATCTTAAATTCGTTGATTTCGTCTTGCGTCATCTATGTTTTGTACGTTTTCCTTCTACTTTCTCTAATTTGGCACATTGTCTATTGAATATCCATAATTCTACGACGCTTTCAGTTTATTATTTGTTTTTGCGCGCCATGTACTGAGTCGTTCCTATGGAATCATTTCAAGTCGCGTATGTATAACACAACAGCCCATTTTGTGTGGTCAACACGTCAGCAACCTGCATTTATAAGCAGATGAATCAACCAAGCCATGCTATCACAAAAGTCCAGCACATACCGTTACGTCAGGAAGAATGTCGAAGAGATGTATCACGGTGTCTAAGCTGGTCTCCTAGTAAATCGTTTAGCACAGTTTGTGACAGAACCACTGATAGCACATACAACATAACCAGTAGAGGGCTCTTTCTGTGTCTCATACCCTACATTGTTCAAATCATTGATACGAGTCTTATTGTCACCCTGCCATTTCCACCAAAGCTACACGACTCGAAGATCAGTCCACTGAGAACACGAGAAAGAAATTAGACTGAACGCACGAAATCTATATATCCGTGGTGCATCCAGAACATTGGATCGTTAGGCGACGTCACATAGTCAGCCATCTAGTAAAAGATAGTGAGAATAAAAAATAATCATCGTAGATAGAACTCGCACATCCCCTCCGATACCAAGATGTCCGGCGATATGAACTCCGGACTGTGTGGAAAGAATACCCATGGTAGTTCTAAATCCGGAGAACGTGTCTTGGGCAAACAACGTATCAACATTTGTTTGTCCAGCTTCAAGTGAGTCGGTCTCATTCACATTGCGTGTAAGGAGATGTTTCGTATTCGTTGTTCCGTATCCAAGGTACCGTGTAAGGTTAGCGAAAGGTCCGTTGACGACTGCCCAGTCATCTTCCTCGCTGCCGTTCCCTCCAAAATCAAGCAATACTGGAGAAGCAGCGAACTTTCCGGCGTCGGCGAGTTCATTCCAGTAGGGAAGCTGAAATACAGTTAGTCGTTTGATACTAATAACATTGAAAAAAATGGACGTACAGGACCAGTGTATCCGCACTCAGTACGTAAGATTGTTTCGTGAGTATGGACGTAGTAGCGATGAACCTACAATGCGTGTTAATCCGAGTCGCGAAACAAGGGAGAAGAATAATCTTCATACATGTAAGAATCTGTTAGAGATAGCCTCTTGGTAAGCGTAGTGTATGACGAGCGCTGAAGGAACACTGACTGGCCAGTTACGTGCCAAAAATCATTGCCGTCTGGTATATCGCCTTGTTGCGCATGTACACCAACCTACAGTGGAAAACGAAGTAAATGAGCATTTTATCAGAGAGAGATGCATTGAATTGATACTTGCAAAGTCATCATAGCGCGACACGACATCTGGAATTCCGGTTTTTGCAGGAGCCGCGAAGAGACAAAGTTCTGCTGCGAAATAGGCTGCCTTCTGATCCTTTGTCAATGTATTCCTAGAAGCGAAGGGGTGTCGGAAACAGCACGTTGGCGTTATGAGACAAATAATTACCACTCTACGCGAATACTTGGTTCTGTGCAAGTGGTCCGTCGACTGGCAGGTGATGAGTGAGCCAATTGGACGGTAGCCAAGACCAGCAAAGATAATTTAGACAAGGTAAGAAGCATTTTAGCGCAAGTATCAGCAAGCAAAGGTAGAAATGGCTTGACCTTGAAAATTTCATTCGAAAAGCGTGGCCTTTATATGTGGATGCTCGACACCGACAGAGACGGGAGTCACGGGACCGCTCGAAGCAGTGACTTGTTTTACTACGAACTTTCGTATCATTGCTTCAGGGTGCCGACCGCCAAAAGCAGGACCAATCCACTTGAGTGATTGCAACTTACCAGGGCGCGGGAGTTTCATGCCTTGAGATCCATTGTCAAACACTTTATAAAATAACCCGCGTCGGAGTTCTTGTTCAACGTCACGTTCCCGCACCCTTTTTCGAGACTCTTTTTCACTCCTGTTCATAACACTCTCGCGATATTCATTGGAGTGACGAGATTCGAAAATTCTCGTGGAAGTCAAAGCAGAAGTGGGTCAGCATTTATTTGTATTCAATTTGTGCCAGTCAACCTGTGTTAATTTGCGTACATTTATACTTGACGTCTCACTCAGCTCTACCACTACCGGTACATCGCTGACCCGTCTTGATGAATTCTATCTAGTATCTGAACTTCATCACAATAATCGATCGCTTCAGGATATTCGATACCAAATCCAATTATTCCAGTGGAGAGTCGGGACTGATGTCTTTGCAGTGCTTCGGAAGAAGTGGCACAGAGCGCTTGATGCGCGCAGTCCATGTTGCACTAGACCATGCCGTCTGCGACCCACATCCTTAGTCCTCGTCTTCGTATATGAACAAAGGTTCCCTGGATGAGAATTATCTCCATAGTTCTGAACTGTGAAGTTGACCCGATCTAATCATTACTTTCTGCGCTCCACTGAAGTTCAATCCTTACCAAAAGCAGGAAAGTATCACTAAACAGTGTGCGCGGGTATCCCGAAATTACTGGTCTGTAATTAGCTATCGGTACCCACTGCCCGAGTTGTTTCTTTCCTCAAGTATTGCAAAGTCGAGACATCCTTGAAAATACTGGGGTGGGGTGGATGACTGCTCTTTGACCCTATACACAGTTTCAATCTATTGGCTGTTGCTTGAATAAGAGGATGGTAATCGGCACTTACGTTATATATCCAATGTATATCTGGTTGCAAAACAGAATACTTATTCGCTACTTAGAGGATCGGAGATCTGTTTTGATCACTGTCCCCGAGAAGGAAACCTACTGGAGCTCGTACTATGTATGCAACATCTACTTTATTTACTACGCTTCGATACCGAATGAGTATTAGGCTTCACTGATACGATCATGTTCCGCGAGGAAAGACTTCTCATATCTCAGCATTACTATTACGAACTCACCTCGGGTATATGCCCACAGGTATCTTCCACCTGTTTCAGCACATTTACCAGTAGAGGCCAGATGCTTATTATTGGTAGTAGATTTAAGTACCTCAGCAATGTGGGTAGCCATCAATTTCGGAGATGAGGCACCAACGCGCAAAACAGGATATAAATTTGTACCTCCGCTAAGAAATCAACACATATATCATGAAGCATCGGGATTCGGGATAGATAAAAAAGACATCAAACTCAGCTTCCGCATCATTGTGACGCCCACAGTAGATCCGAAATGCTATGGGGATAGTGATCACTTTCACTCAGCACTGTCCCTTCCAACCTCGACCACGATCCGTGTTCGAAACTAATGTAAGGTTCGATGTCAGTAACCTAGTCAAAAATGAAGTTGGATGAGCTGATATTCGAAGGAGCAGGTAGAGTGAAGTTTGCCATCATCCCTAATCTTGTCCTTTCTACCCGGCCTCGGACCACTCGCCGTATCAAATTCCTATGTGATTGGACCACTGGAAGGCAGTGGCGAGTTCTTCAAGAGGTGCTAGACACTCTGTGAGCTCGTCAGAGCGTCTCACATCTGTACCAGCTAAATGTGAACCCCAAATCACGAAGCACAGTTGTCAAGAGTCGAGATATTTATATCCTGCCCGATGCTATCAGTCGTGATAATATTACATCTCCGCAGTCACCTTCAAGGAGAAGGAAGTTATTCATTCTAGCCAATTTCCCTGAAGGACTCTGTATTGTTTATATAACGAATTCGTACCTGACCATCACTTTCCTTCCTTACAAGAGCCCTGATATTCGCAGACTAGACCGGACCTGAGCCGCTGCCGTCACTGGCCGCGAAAGGAGCGGGAGGAGGCGGGAAGATGCTGGTCCTCATTGGTGCCGATGCAATTCTATGATCAAAAAAGCCTTCCACTAGGACAAATACTGCACGCTTTGTGCGGAATGCATGAGATGAAACAAAGAGAAACACAGGCTCTGACCCGCGTATACTAAAGGTGAAACCTTCAGGCTGGATGGACGACCAGACGAAGATAGGGCCGAAAGACATCGCTCTTCAGGGTCTCGAATCTGGCTTGGTGCGAACTATGTCATTCATAAACAATTGACCGTGGGAGGCAAGAGAATTCGCAAATTTACATGTATTTTTGAAGTCTTTTTGGGGGGTATCTGCAGAACATGATGTTAGATGAAAATCCGTCTGTTGAAAGGCAGGGAAGACAAGAAACCCCATGTAGAGACACGCCTGAGAACATGTCGAGATATGACAAAGTACGACATGCTCGTTCTTGACTCCGAGCGCACCAAAGAACCTTTCTGTATCTTGTACAAGACCTGTACTCTTTCGTCAAGGATCGGCACGCACGTAGGCCGTACGTCGGTGGCAGGCGGATACCAAAGAATCCCGAAGAGAAAAGAAAGCATTCAAAGCGTTCCCTACAAAAAGGCGAGCTTGTACAAGGAAAAGGAAACTTCAGCCCGTCAAGATGAACGGAAATTGAGCCAGCGATCAACCGATCATCGTCGAAATTGCAAATGCTTTCATTTCCCTCTATGTTTCCATGGCAGGTGGCATCGAACAAGGCACTGGTGTACTTATTTGTAAGAATGGATTGGAAGAACGTCCGAGGTACGTCTTCGATGCTCACTTTACCTTTCCATTCGCACTTATTTTTTTGGCTTCGCTTGCAGAGGGCTTAGTTAAGCGCCCAACAAAAAATCGATCATCGACATGCCCTGTTTTCTTGTGGAAACCGTCCCACTGACAACGGCGAATCGTACTCATCTTTGAGCTGAAATCCTCAGTCTTTGTCCGGCGTTAATGGGTGCCCCGTCGGCGAGGCTATGAGATTTGGACCTGAGGCCTAGGGATCGATATTAGGAGAGATAATCGGACACACCGCACAGGACGAGAGTAAACATCTCGCACAATGTTAATTAACAAACTGTTGAGTTCGTGTTAGGCATTTATGGCTATCTGATACCTGTTTTAACCATCTATCGATTTCATAGTCGGGCACGAGTATGCAACGTGGAAAAGATTGACGTGTACTGTGGACCGCGAGGACAAAGTTGTTGTCCATCCACGACACGATGCTCCAAGCTTCAGGCCCGAGGCACCTATGAATTATATACAAACCGTTGGAAAAGTCGGGCATTATTCTTCTCATATATTTCTCTCGCCACTGCAATGTCTGGGTCATCAAAAATCTCAGGAATCAGGAAGCACGAAACCTACCATATCAAAGGAGGGGATGTATATTTCTTGGTAAGTTTTTCTTGGTCTTGAGATATATCAGTATCTTGATTCCACGTGAAATTAGCGAAGTGATCTCCGGGGTTTCCCACTACCCTTTTGAAGAGGAGGTCTTCTAAGTATTGATGCTGTATGGCCGTTGAGTGAGGGAATGGCCTTGAACAACGTTGCCTGAGCCAAATCTGGTTTAGTGCCGGAAAACTCTGGAGCATGTGACTTTGCTTTGCTGGGCCATCAATGTGTTTGCTTTCCGCTGTTATCCTGGCTTCTATGAGGCGAGTCCTTGCCCTTAGAGCCTCTGGACATACTTTCTGATGCTTTGGCAGGTAGACTGGGCAAGTTATGACCTGTATCCTTAGAGCTAGGGCTTGGTCTTGTAGGGATATTAATGGTGAGTCTTTCCTTCTATTTTTCACCATTTCCACTGCTTCCTGACGATGTTTTAGGTTCGTTAACGCGTTTAGGACCATTGTAGCTTGTGCTAGGCAACTCTAAAGTCATTTTTTCGGTACTCCTACCCTCCTGTGCGTGTCTAGGGCCTACGACGTGTACACGGTCTTTCATTCGTTTTGAAACCTCGGACGAGGTC
Source organism: Armillaria luteobubalina (assembly GCA_030435615.1). NCBI lineage: Eukaryota > Fungi > Basidiomycota > Agaricomycetes > Agaricales > Physalacriaceae > Armillaria > Armillaria luteobubalina. The sequence goes on along the minus strand of JAUEPU010000019.1, from coordinate 361,523 downwards.
TCTGGACGGCCAGTATTTGTGTTGGATCATTTTGGAAGTGTCTTGGAACGAGTTGTACGTGCTGCAAAGGCTTCTAGGCCTGCCAACAAAGGTATGGTTATTCCGTGACTATTTAGGTGGTCCATACTGACACTATCATCGTGATCAGTATATTCTGAGCGTGCGCGGACAGTATCAGGGGCATCGTTGGTGTAGATACGTGAGAGAGTGAACAAAGTACAATACACTCATCGAAGGGCCTTCCTGTTTCTTTCTTACGAATCTTTACAAGTACCGTTCGTTCTCTTTTGTCAAGGACCAGACCGTACGCAGACAGTACGTCAGCGGTAGGTAGGAGTACCAAATTTTACATACGAGAAAAGAAAGCATGCAGAGCGTTCCATATAAAACGGGCGAGCTTGTACGAGGAATAGGAAACTCCAGCCCATAGGTATGAACGGAAATCGATCTTGAAGTTGGCGGTGGATGATTGAGTAAGTGATCGTCGTTGAGTCGAAATTGCAAATACCTTCTTTTCCATTATCCCTCCACGTTTCCGCTCCAGGTGGCGCCGAACAAGGCACTGGCGTACTTATTAGTGAGAACGAATTAGAAGAACAGGCGAAGTACGTCTTCAATGCTCAATTTACTTTTCCATTCGCGCCTATTCCTTTGGCTTTGGTTGCAGAAGGCTCGGTTGAATAAGTGCCTGCGGTGAGGAACCGCCAATTATCAGTGTCCTGTCTCCTGCGGAAACCATGTTCCACAACTTCAACGAATCATATCCAACCAGTCTCTGTATCCTTGGCTCTTACAGGTGCCCCGTCGGTGAGGCCACGAGGCCTGGATCTGAGGATCCATATTAGAAGGGAAAGAGTGTAGTCGGACACAGCACACAGGATGAGAATAACCATCTTGCATATTATTGATTAATAAACTGGTGAGTTCTATTTAGGTATTTGTTGATTGGTGTTGGTGTTGGTGTTGTTACCGACACAGGCTTTGGCAAGTGACGAGAGCAAAAAGCGCTGCCTGATCCCCGGCTCATGTCTTGATGTCGTCAATGAAATCATGTGTCGATTTCACAGCTGGGCACGCGCATGCAACGTACATAAGATTGATGTGTATTGTGGACCACGAGGACAAGGCTGCCGTCCGCCCACGACACGATGCTTCAAGCTTCAAAGCATCAGGCTTTCAGGTCCGAGGCGCCTATGCCTTGTATATAAACTACTGAAGAAGTCGACAACTATTCTTCTCATACTTTCCCTCTGCCGCTGCAATGTCTGGATCGTCGCCGAAACTCGCAGGACTCAGAAGACACGAAGTCTACTATCTCAAAGGAGGTGATGTATATTTCTTGGTAAGTTTGGCTACCAGAAGGTGTGCGCGTAGTCACTAAATTCTATCTAGGTGGATGAATGTTTGTTCCGGGTCCACCGATACTTCTTCGAGAGGGAATCCTCTAAGTTTCGGCAAATGTTCAGTGGTCCGACGTCGCCTGGGAAGGAACCCGAAGGCTCTTCGCCTGGTTCCGCATTTAAACTAAGTGATATCACAGCAGAGGATTTCGCCCACTTCGTTTGGGTATTCTATAACCCGTGAGTCTTACGCGCTGTCAAGTCTGGGAAGGAAGACTTATTCTTTCTATCAGGAGGCACTCTTTATACGACGCTTCTACGGCCGTCTGGGTCGCCATTCTTCGCACCGCCCACAATTGGTTGTTCCCTGAAGTCAAGGCGCTAACTATCAGAGAGCTCGAGCGCAAGCCGATCAATTTGGTCGATCGCATCATCCTGTACCATGAATGCAAGGTCGACCCGAGCCTCTTGGTACCACTCTATGCGAAGCTCTGCTCACGGGATGAGCCTCTTAGCACCGAAGAGTCAATCCGCCTAGGCGTCGAGACCACTGTCCGCATCTTCCAGGCCCGCGAACGCCTCCGCTCCTTCTCGTTCGACGGACTGAAGAGCCCTCTGCCAAACGGCGTTGACCAAGCAAACGTGATGCAAGTCGTCGAAGAGGTGTGGGGAGGCGATACGAATGGTGCATCAGGTGGATGGGTGATCATCTATGTATTCTGCTGTGCTTTTACTTACTCATTTTTTGTTATAGGAGCACAGCAGGGTTCCTCGTCGACGGGGAAAGCGAATGGATTTGCGAACAGCACGTTCAATACACGACGACCTTGATCGACCTCAGCCCAAGACTCAAGATGATGACCCTGACCCTGACGGTGAGTTTTGTCGTCGTGTGGGACTCGCGCTTTTCTGAATCGTTACTAGTATTCATGCTACCTGTAGATTCCTCCACTCTCACAAAGAAGCTGTCACTTCGGGTGAAAAGACTTTTGTCGAGTAAGAGAAAGGGGAAGGATTCTACAGTCAGAGCGTAGCGAACACTCCTCGTATTTTTTGTTTCCAGTTGTACTTGACATATCAATGTATCCATTCGGTTTGCAGTCCGTTCGAATCACGCACCTACGAGATCGTAATGCAGTGTCTTATTAGCGAAGAGAATGTGTGAAGCCGGTGGAGGCAAAAATCTTGAGCTCGGTACCCTTAGCTCAAACCGGCATGTTCTCTAACTCTTAGCAAAGTACAACTCATTCGTCCGAGTATCTTGCACGCGAGTCTCATTCCTCACCTACGCATTGAGGCCTCGGACAAAACTGTATGTCCCAGCAGTGAGTCAGTGTGAGTAAGAATCCACGCCGGAAGAAAAGGCGCGCAGATGTTTCGTACAAGAGCATATGTTGTGCTGAAAAAGGAAACTAGGCGATAAGCCCGCGAATCTGATGCTGCATGGGAATCACCGATTGTTGTTGACCCTGATGGGTGATACCAGAGCTCGAGCCGAGGATCGCCGTTGGCATCTTCTTGATCATCATTATCCTTACTCACTCTGTCGTTTTTGTTTACGTTTGCGCTTAGTATAAGCTTTAGTAATGCTCATCGACATCGACGACTCAAAGTGCTAAAAACACGGAAATGAAATCTTTTCACGAAGAAGTTGGAAGAAAGGGCGAGGTACGTCTTCGTACGTTTTCGTGTGTCCTTGTTCTCTTAGGTTTTGTTGCGGTAGAAACAGAAGCTGGATTAAGCGCCCCCAACACCGCTATGCCCATCGATATCGGCGACCTCAGGTCTCCTGTGGGAAGCACGTCCCACTGACTGTCAAACGATGAATCATATGCGAACTGGGCCGCCGAGGCTATGTTTTTTTCAATTCAGTCGACTCTGCCTCGAGGCCTGGTGCCCTCAACCCCGTCCTATTGAAAGGAAGGAGCACTGCTGTTCGTTCCCTCCAAGTACTCGGATTTGAATCCGACCTCGAGGGCAGCGGTATGCGTAAAGGCTGTACGTGACTTAAGCTCATCACAACGTTCGTTGACAAACCGATGAATCTATTGTTCGGCGATAGTTGGACATGTGTGTGTAACATGTACTTATCACGAGGTGCGAGAAAACGCATTCTTCCGTATACGACTTGTAGGCATGAGTCCCACGACGAACTGATGCTTCAGGAAGAGAGGACCGAGGCGCCTATGCGGTGTATATAACCATTGAAGGGTTGCGCGATGACTCCCCTATCATTCATCATTCTTACACCCTCTACACTCTACCATCATGTCTAACCAAACCGGGTCACAATTTGGAAGTATCAGAAGGCGTGAAAGCTGCTATCTGACCGGGGGGGACGCCTACTTCCTAGTAGGTTCCAACTTTTTGATAAATAAGTTTGTATTCACTAAATCTGCCCAGGTGGAAGAATACATGTTTTGTGTCCACCGCATATTTTTCGAACGAGAGTCCCAAAAGTTCCGGCAAATGTTCGAAGAACCGGCGGCCCCCGGGGAGAATCCTGCGGGATCGTCAGCTGGAACTGCTTTCAAGCTTGAGGGTGTAACAGCAAACGAGTTCTCCAAGTTCCTTTGGATCTTTTATAATCCGTAAGTACCGCCTGCCATATTACATGAGGACGGAAACTCATGTGTTCATCAGGAAGTATTCCTTATATGACGCCTCAGTAGATGACTGGCACGCTATTCTGCGCCTCGCATCTGATTGGGGGTTCCCGGAAGTGAAAGCTCTCGCGGTCCGTGAACTCGAAGGGAAGCCCATGTCCTTGGTGGACCGAATTGTCCTTTACCAGGCGTACAACGTCGACTCGGAGATCTTGATTCCACTCTATGTGAAACTCTGCTCTCGCGACGAGCCTCTCAACAAAATTGAATCGCAGAAGCTCGGCGTAGAAACCGTTGTCCTTGTCTTCCACGCTCGGGAGCGCCTCCGCTCGCCCTCGCATGACGGAGTCAAGAGCCCTCTCCCGAATGGCGTTAACTCTCTTGATGTGATGCGAGTTGTGTCTGAGACGTGGCAGGGAGACGACGTGTCGTCGGGGAACCGTTCATCAGGTGGATGGGTGGCCGTAAATTCATTCTGGTTACACTTTTACTTACTCATTCCGTTGCCTGCTTTTTAGGATCGGGTGCCGACTCTACTCAGCAAACCTCTTCCCAGTCGACGCGCCAGGGGAACAGATCCGCGGGTAGCCAGAATAACAAACCTGCAGGTACCGCGAATACCAGACGCGGTACCAATAATCCGTGATCGTCCTCTACCTACGACTCCAGGCGACTCTGGTGAGCCTCTGTTTTCACGCCGAGTGGTGCTTTCCTAAATGACTTACTGACAGACACGTTGTCTGTGGCTTCTCAGACTCCCACAACAAAGCTTTCGGTTCGGATGAAGAACTACTTTCTGTCGAGAAGAAGGAAGGGTTAGGGCACGAGACCGACAGTCGGGGTGTGGCGAACCCTATCAGTTCCTTCCCTGAGTCTGAGAGGTACCGAACGGAATCTCCGCGTCCGCCTGGGTCATGGGTAGCATAGCTTGTTTTCGTCCAATTTTTGTATTTACTCCATGTAACTTCCTGTATCAACGTGTCCACCAAGCAATTACAACACTGCGTAAACCTTACACAATTCCGTAACATGGATATAACGGGTACCTGAAGATCAAAAGATTTTGATGACAGGACGAATGCATCCGCGGAAAAGGCAAGTCTCTTTGCAGGGTTCAACGAGGCCGCGGCTGGCTGCGGTTGTGCTCGTACGACTCAAATCGTGCGCTTGCTTCATGTGCGGACAAAATGCTGTGTTTTTAGGTGAAGAGAACATGCGAAGCTTACGTTTCCTGTGGGCATGCGCCTTTCGTACATTCGATTGAAACGATGCACCAACGTTATGATGGAGATATTCTCGTTGCCGGAGGACATGTGTCATACACGTGTAGACGGGTTCATAAGTCTCGTCTCCCACCCCTCGACTTCTCAGAACCCCCCCTTCCTTCCCCTTCACCTCGATGGCCAGCCCAGATAGCAGCTTCATTGCCCTCAGGCATCACGATGAGTACCATCTCTCTGGCGGTGACCTCTATTTCCTTGTGCGTTGTCTTATCCACTGCGCCGGAGTCTAGCAACTGATATTATCCAGGTCGAACAATATCATTTCCGTGTCCATCGATACTTTTTCGAGCGGGAATCCACGTTTTTCAAACACCAACTTGCAACACCTGCCTCTCCAGGAGAGGAACGTCAAGGGACTTCGGAGGGAACAGCCATCGTCCTAGACCACGTCACCCCTGCCGAATTTGCGAGATTCCTCTGGGTGTTCTACAACCCGTCAGTCGTGCAGTGTGTTTTTTCCCGTCACCCAGCTCTAACGTCTAACCATAGTAAATACTCGCTCTATGATGCCACTGTCGAAGACTGGATCATCATTCTCAAACTTGCGGACCGATGGTGTTTCCCCGAAGTCAAGAACTTGGCCGTCAGAGAGCTTGAGAAGCATCTTATGGACGATATCGAACGTATTGTCGTCTATCAGAACTACAATGTCGACAAACATCTTCTAGTCCCCCGTTACGCCGCTCTTTGTGCGCGGACGGAGACCTTGTCGCTGGCGGAAGGTATTCGATTGGGAATGGAGACGGCGTTGAACATTGCTCGCGCGCGAGAGTGTGCTCGCTCCCCGTCGGTTGCTGGACTGCGCAGTCCCACGTCTGTCGCACTCCCATACGAGGAGATGCACGGCCTCATAGTCGACCTGTTCAGTATTTCGGAAGCGGCTGATTCTGCATCGAAGGGCCAAGAGAACGGTTCCTCAACGGCGTCGTCTTCAACAACAGGTGGATTGGTGATACCATCTTGTCCATATATACTTCCTCATGCTCATGATGGTATACTACAGGAGCCAAGAACGCCTCTGACGGAGACTCCAAACCAAACGGAAAATCTACAAACAGCGACAAAAACGGTCGAAATAGTCCTATCACCGGTACTGGCCGCAGAGGGGGACGAAAGTCCTGATGAGGACTCGTTTGAAGCTGACGAGGATGAAGAATCCTGGGATGACGTAGGCTCGGATTCGGATACTCACGTCGATAATGCTGGTGTGGATAGCGAGAGCTTGAAGGTTTATGGTGACGTTGATGATGGGCCCGTTGAAAATGTTGTAGATCCTCAGGAGAATGATGAAGCTCATGCTTTTGACGAACAGATACATGACCTTACTCCCGACGCTGGCGTTGGAGATGCCCCCGAGAGTAGTGCGCAAGACAGCAGAGATGACAATGATGCTGGTACTTCGCATGAAATCGATGGCGGACTTGATAACGGAGATGGCGAGGCAGACGGGAAAGAGGGTTCTAGCGGGGAAGTGGAGAATAGTGGAAGTACTGATATAACCACTGATGCTACCTTAGAGTCGACAGAGGGGAAAGAGGATGACGGAGGCTCTCCCACTAAAGAGACTCCGCTCGACCCTGATCCTACTGTCGACTCCTCTTCTGCACCCGAAACCTGGGCTGACGCTGGCCATAGGTCGGACGACGAATTTTCATTTGACTTCGTTGAACCGTCTGGACTAGGGTCTATACCCACGTTCGATTTCGGTTTCGATTCCACTTTTGATCATATTGAAATTCCCAATATCACCGTTCATTCTCCTACTGCTTCTCATGCAGGAACGGAACCTGGGGACGAATCTATCGAAGCACCCGTAGATACCGAGGGTAGGAACCAGGCAGCAGAAGGAGATGCGAAGAACGTTTCTGATTCATCGTCTTCGGACACCGTTAGTGGGCCTGAAGGCGCCAATACTACCGAGGCTGATGCCAGAGAGGTTGCAGAGGGTAGTGGTGATGATGATGCAGAGGGAGATGAAGACAAGGCTTCCAACGATGGCGTCCCCGACCAGACCCTTCCCCCTTCTGACGAGACCGCTCCGAAAGCGGAGGACAGTGGTAGCGCCATTGCATCGGGGGATAGTAGTAATGCCCCTGCCGAACCTCCTACCCCCGAATCCAAGGCAGACGAAACTGCCTTTGAAACGGGAGATGGTAGTAGCACAACCGCCGAAGGAAGCAATGGCAACGCTCCTGTTGCCCTTGCGGCAGAATCCGTCGCAGACGAGGCTGCTCTTGAACCTAAAACAGAGCAGGACGGCGAGCTATCTACCGCACCCGCTGACGCGGATTCCGCCCTCCAACACACGGCCAACTCTCTAAACGAGGGACGCAGAAACTAATGTCAACGTACCATCGACCACAGAAACAACTACATCTTCCAGTGATCCGGCCGTCACTAGTTCTTCCCCTATCTTACCACCGCAACCGTCTGCCGATGAATCCCTTGGAGGCCATGACACTAGCAGATCCAGGAGGCCCACTTTGATCATTGATACGAACCTCTCAGGTACATTTGTACCCGCGCATGCTGGTCATGCGAATGTGGAGAACAGAAATCAGCCTGCCGACAGTCGCCCAGGAGAGACAGTGGAGAATCCAGTCGAGCCTCCGCCCATCGTTCAGACTGAGGTTCCCGCCGACTTGAATTCTTTGGGTGACGCCGCCAATCTTCTTCCAGAGGCCGCTTTACCTGAGGAATCAGAAAGTGAGGAGGACCCAAATGAGCAGTTTTTTGACTCACCCGAAGGCCCTGCTTGATTGCTTTACTGTAATGTTGATTCTTTATTTTCGATATAGTCACGTATATCATATGTAGCCCTATATAACCATTAGGATCCCTCGTAGCGCACTTAATATGAATAATTATCGTACCAGTCATAGATCCGGAGCCTCAGCTTCTGCGCTGTGTCCTTATGTTTTTCCAGCAATTCCAGGCCTTGCATCCAACAGCAGTGGTCGTTAACCCGCCGATTGTATCCATAGCTTGCACACAAATTCTTAGATGTGGTCTATCTTTTCTGCGCCGAAGAATTGAAGGTTTTGACATGGCGGTATGAGTCCAAGACTCCTAAGAGGAAATCGTTGCTGTCGGCCCGGATTATCGAGTATATGAATAGTTAGGCTAGGTCCGTCATTCTTAGTCACGTTCCGAACTCCATCTACTGAGCGACACCACGACTGCGATGTCCGTACATGACTGAAAGGAACATAGCATGCACGCATACTTTGGTGCTTCATCTACGTTTGTTTTCCTCAAAATTTCGCGGAATTGTCGTACTCGGAACCCTGACGTCGGTGACTGTTGGACAGTTTGATATTAGGACATCACTAGGTTGCCTTTAAAGAGGTACCGCCTTCGTCCATCTACTCTATGAACGCCGTGCCCCTCATGATAGAGGCCAAGGACCTTCCTTTTGATATTCTTCCACCCATACTGGGCCAATTGACTGACCGCCATGACCTGTGTTCGTGTGCGATAGTAAGCAAGATGTTCAATAGGGCGGCGACGCCATTACTATACGAAACGCTCGACTCGCGAATAATTTCATCAAAGGTGCGTGCAGTTACCGAATAAGTACAGAGTTAGTGGTTTTCAGGATTGTTTTCTTGTTTCGGAATTCTCCTTGAGTGTTCAAAGTGTCACTAATTTTTTTCTCAGGGTCTTCTCCGTCATCCCTCTACAACTTTGAATCAACGACCGGAACTTTCACAATATGTGCGCCATATCACCGAGACAGGTAGACTCATATATTTCTAAGTCGGATTTGATTTATGGTTAACGGAATTTTACTAGGCGCGGTCCATTGCGGCCATCTTCCTGGCTATCCCAATATAACTCGAGATGCCTTAATCGTAGTATCTCGCTGCTCTAATCTTCAGTCAATGACGTGGATAGATGATAGTTCTACTGCAAACCCTGCGCTATTCGCGTTTATGAACGCAATACATAGCCTCCCTGTCCGTGAGCTGACCATTCGGACCCTCAAGGATTTTGGGGAGGAAGTATGGCAGACACTCAAGCGGCGTGTGGGTTTGCGAAAAGTATCTCTGTGGTGTATGGACGGTCCTCCCCGTGTTCTCGAAGGCTGGTCTGACATTCTTGGGGATACACTAACACACTTGGAATTAGGCGTAAGTATCTCTCCAAAGTTATTATGGCCCCTGACCTTGTTTTTTAATCCTGTATTTTTCTGTAGAGATGTGCAGGAGGTTCCACCAACGATACTTATCATGGTGCTCTCCGACCTTCCTCTTCTCAAGGAATTGAAGTTGAAGGGAGCGCAGTCCCCATCGATCCCAATGATTGTGACTTGCCTTCCGAACTTGGACACACTTGATACAGAGTATCTTCATTCTAATAGCAGAATGCAGCTGGATCGACCCTTACCCGTGATCCGCAACCTTACCGTGCGAACTCATTCGATGGACAATATGGGGCCTAATAACTTATGGAGATGGATACTCAACCTCGTTCCAAGACCTGGACTGAATTCTCTTAAACTACATACCTTCACCGTTAATATGGGCGACATGATCATCCCGAGGATGTTTATTCTCGATCTGGCGAGTGTCCACGGTCCGACGATGAAAGCATTTCATTGTCGAGGATCTGCAGATGACGCTCACCGATGTAGAATGCTTATGCGTTAAAGTTTCCTGAGCTCCAGACGCTCGTTTGCGCGGTAGCAAGTTCGGACATTGTGAGTTCGTTGGTATGCACAGTTTCCAGACTAAACTTTGAGGCCAGAGCTCTATCGCTGCTGCCGTCGAACCGGCGATGAATCTTAGGACGCTTAGACTTCAGGTACAGTGGCTACCCACTCAAGGGTTCATTGCTCGTCGCGGTCTTTTCAATGCACATCACGCTAAGGATATGATGTTACGAAATGAACGATCCGTGCTGCGAGTGATCGAAATAGGTTCAACTTTGTATACAGTAAGTATCATCTATTTAGGCGATGACGATGATATGTATATCTTTCTTTCCAGGGAAAGTGGGTTCTCCGCTACGGGCAGCTGGTATTTGAAGTCTTTGAGAACATCGCTGAAGATAAGTGGCGTACCTGAGAGGCGAGTTCTATATTCCATGGAATAGTGTATTAAATAAAATGTTGTAACTGTTGCTCAGCGAGATGTTTTCAGTATATCCAAGGAGTGCTGAATGTTGGCGGAAGCCGCGTCTCCCGGTTTGGAGTATCTGCTTACCATCTCTCCTAGTTGGCCGACAATCCGGCTACACTCATCAACAGGTAGCCAACTTGGCCTGGTCATTCTAGCACTCATTGCCCGTGTGGGTCTCTGCGTAGTCTTCATGCAGGTATTGTCGAGTTCAATATTGCTCTGTCATTTAGCTTGTGAAATGGACCTGCTACTGACCCAGGAATGTGTACTCACCATAGAAGAGTAGGCTACCAAGAATTCTGTAAGGACTCCAGAGACGAGTATGTTGTGGAATAAGTAACTAGTAGTTTATGGTGAATTGTGGTAGTTGGCCGGAATTCGTGGCGTGGAAATAATAGCACGCGTCAGTCATTTTGGACACTTTACCGTCGCAACGCGTTTTCAACGCATCACCACAACCACCGACAAAAAAATCCAAGATAACAATCAAATCTGGCACAATGTCCTCCCAAAAAGGTGAGTTTTTGTTCCTTTCTGGCGTCTCCTGGTATTAACGACGCGAAGCCATAGTGAACGACCTCCCTCCTGAGCTTATCGATAAGAGCGTCTCCTGTAATAGTGGCGATATGGCATCGCTGCGCACCCCGTCTTACATTTCAAAGGCCTGGTGCACAGCTTCTCTGCCATACCTCTTTTCTTTCGCCCTTTTCTTGTCACGCGAGGATTTCCTCTGTTGGCGCACCATCCACGCGTACATGTCCCTACTTTCTAGATTTCGTCCAGACAGTCAAGTACAAGCCCGGCGCACGTACTCGAAGGACAGAGCTCTTAAGAATGGCCAATGACTTTTTCCCTTCATTTTCCAACATAGCGCACTTCAGGACCCTCACAAAATGCTATCATAAATCCTCCCAACTACCACCCACACCCTACGGGTATCAACGTTCCTTGCATGCTTAAGGCATGAAAGCTTTTGTGGGACACCCTTTTTAACCAGGGCCTTGGTGTCATTCCAAAAACACGTCAGTTCAACTTCTCTTTCCCTGTCATCCAAGAACTTCATTTTTCTGGCTCATTCTCCACTATTTCAGATGGTATAGAATTTATTTCGATTTTCAAAAACTTGCACAAACTCGAGTTGAATGGTATAGCTTTTGGGGGTAAAATTTACCTGTCAGCCTTCCGATATTCAGGAGACATGTCGGCGCTCAAGGACTTATCTATCAAATGTTGACATATGCCCGTGGATTGGATTGTAGATAAGGTTTTCACGGTTTCTCCTCCAAAAAACCTTCGGTGCATTACCTGTGAAAGCAATGTTTCCCCCTTCTCTCCCAGGTGTTCGCTCGTCTTTTGGATCTGACAGCTGATTCACTGGAGTAACCTGCTTTTACACAACCCATTAGTGCCATATCTAAACATAAGCTTCTTTTTTGTTTTTAGTTAATCACTCATCACCCTTGTGGCAGCCGGCCCGCTCCGTCTTCCTCCCTTTGCCAGACAGTCTTTCGAACAGCTCCACTCGCTGACCTTTGTCACTATACACCTGGGTTCAGTACCATTTGACTCGGCCCCCACACTACAATGGTGTACGACTGCCCTGGAAATCATGCCTTCGGCTCCAAAACTTCAGCGGCTTGTCATGTATGCCTATGCTGATCAACCCAACACCGTTAAAGAGATTACGAGGGGAGGATTTTTTAACAGGGATTATTTGGCGGAGGTGGTGTCTCGGTTGTATCCCGAGCTGAAGGTGTTTATCTTCCGGGTTTCCATGGAATACAATTTTGGGGAGAAAATAAAGAACGCACTAGAGAAAAGACTGAAGAAGAGGCTTCTTGGGATGGGGGAGATACTGGTCATCGATTGGAGTAAGTTCTTCCGATTTCTTTCTTATTCTATTTCTGACTTGCCTTACTTGATGAAAACCACACGGATGATTCCGCCTCTGATTCGGAGTCAGACTTTTATTGACCGTTAGCTTGATCTTGTCTACGGCCATATTAGCATGTCTGTTCTAAATGCCGTTGAAGGCGTAGCAACCAGTATTACTCCCATGCCGCAGAAAAGTCGATCTGACATGATATATAAATGAATACGTCCAACACCTATGGCATCGCATCACGCATGGTCCTATAGTATTAGTTTACTCATAAAATCCACCATAAACTATCTCGATTAACGAGGACCACCAGTATCTATGAAGCCGGCTGCCAGGCTATCTTAATGCGCCTCAGGGGTGAATCTCAGAATATGTCACGTGTTGGCGTCACATCCTTTTTCGGACTTTCGACCTTCCTCCACACGCTTTCATCGCTCATTTTCGAGTCTTAGGTGGCCCAAATTCCCTGCATAGGGTCCTACACTTGGCAATGAGATGAATCACTTTGGACCTTCAGTGAACGGTGTTGGAATTCTGGAAATTTTGCACGTATATGCCCACCGTTACGATATCAAGGACATTGTTGGATACATTTCACCACTGGCATGCACCCGATCCCTCGAATCCTCTGTGATTATCTACGGATAATATCAATTACGCCGCAAAACTCAAACCGCAGCCTGCCAAACTCAGATCCATTCCTTTGCTGTCGTACTGTATAATGATTGTGCATCCATCCATATTTTGAGTTGACGATACGATGCATAGTTCAGCGTACTATCATAACTATTATCATTATAGCGGATATAGTGTAAATCTACGCGCATGTACTTCTGGTAATATCTTGGAAGCTCTATATACACCTTATGATACAACCAACACACATCCGAAACAAAGAAAAAAAAAGACGATAGATCATGATTTTATCGTCAACTTGGATTTTCAGATCCATTGGCGTCACGGGGTCGGTGAACACTGTGTAACGATATTTCGTCTTCTTCATCTAGACGCGACCCATGACGCTGTCGAAGATCGGATGCATCACCATTGACACTTTTCTCCTCCACTATTGCACCATTGTTTTGGCCAACAGCCGCGTCATCAATCTCCTCATCATCATCCTCACCTCCATCGCCGGACGCGAACTCCATGGGAAACATAACGGCACGATCAATGGCAACAGGAAGACCTCGGTGCCTGCCACGAATCATGACAAAACAAACGATGAGCTTCGACAACGTCCGGAAGGCGCCTGAGAGCGAATAGTTTGCCTATTAAAAAAATAATAAGGGCATAGTCGGGTACGTTGAGGTGTATAAAGGCATACATAGGGGAGGCCCAAGCTCAATCCGACAGTTCCGTACGCAGAGACAAGTTCGAAAACTGATAAAATTGAGTCAACGACTGTACTTCTATAATGGAGTGCACACCTACCGATAGTAAAAATATTGAAATAACTCATGGTTGCGGCGTCATCAAGTTCAGGACGCTGCATAGAAGTGAGGGACCGCAGAGAATAAGGAGGGTAGATGCATACCTGAATGATACAGACTAAGAACAAGGCTAGTCCTAACCACCACATGTCGAAAGCTAGCTGCTTTCTGGCATGCATGGCCAAATATCGACTCCAAACTGTGACTCGAGGTCCGGTGGGTTCGAATTGCGACTCGCCCTCTGATTCCTCGGTTTCCCGATAGATACCTAGAGATTGCTCTTCATACACGTTTGTCGAACGCACACTGGAAAGAAAATGAGAGAATGACACCAGCCATATGTTAAAAACCAACCTCATTGCTATGGGATCTGAATGGGTCTGAGTAAGGGCATCAAATAAGAAGTGTGAATATGCTTACAGACGCTGACATACATCATCACGACGTAGAGCACTCTGCATTTGCCGTTAGCTTTCTGATGAGTCAACAAATAAATGCTAGCATCTCACTTGACAGCCGGAGCAAGGGCCTGATAGTGTTACGGTAGCAAATCCTGCTGCTCGGACAGCAATCGCTTGTAGCAACCCGATAACGAATCGAGTGCCTAAAGGAATAACTTCGATCGCGGGTGTTCCGATATCTAACACCATGAAAAAGAACCAATCTGTAAAGCTGTTCCACAGTTAGTGTCGCACGATAATGGAAGAAGAAAACACACTTCAAAAAAAGCACAATAGTTAAAAGAAACCAGGTCTGATGCGAGGGAAATAGATAGATAAAACATCGTCTAGGATGATCAAGCAGAAAGTGTAGCGTTTCGTTTGCTCGTGAATTTCCAGGTACGACTTTCGTTAGAAGCCAGCTAAATATTGTCAAAACAGAGCACAGAGAGGGAGAGGAGAATTTACATTGCAAATCGTAAACTAGTGCCCTCGATGTGAGAGATTGAGTAAGAGCATTAGATGAAGGAAGGCTCACAATATGGGCTAGTAGGTGCTGTATTAGAACAGATACGTAGAAACGAGTAGAGATGGTCTTACAAAGGAGGTATTGCCGGCCAAAATCAAAAATATCATGACAAAGATCATCAAATACGCCTGCTGGAATGGGATCATTGACTGGTCTACCAGTGACATGCCCGTATTTGTATAAGCAGATACCACTTGGAAGAGGGAAAACCTTGCAATTGATTGAGTAAACGATACGAATATTCTGTTGAACATACCATATGGGGGACAATGGATGGTATAGCGGGGGATCATTGAATGCAGAACTCCACTTAGGCATAGATATATATGGAGAAATTATGATAAATGCTGTGAGCTGAATGAGTATATGATACTATTTTAAGCGTAAGTCGGGCGTCTAACAAAGGAAGAAGAGTGGTCCATACCCCGGCAACAATCCAAAGCAAAGCAGTTAGCGCGCGATACTCCACGCCACCGAGTTCTTCGAGCTGATTGCTTGTCAAGTACGGAAATGATGAATTGTGGCCAACAACGGCGTCAAAGGATATATATGGGACAGTTCTCGCGGATGTTAAAGTCGTTCCCCGTTGAGACGCAATTGTGGTCGATACTGGTTCGGTCACTGTCCTTGTCAGTTTCCGCTTGAACTTGGGAAAAAACCAGGAGATCAAGCTGCCAAGAATTTCATGCGGCATAGGAAATCCGCCAAAACCACTGTGCTTTGTTGTTGTTCGATTGGACCTGTGCGTATGTGTTGTCGCATGCATCGATAGGTGGGGCTGCATGGGCGTCCTGTGGGACCCTGCAGAACCATAGGTCAGTCTAGCTGTGGCTGAGGATACGCCCACGAGTCTCGAGCATGATTCACAGCATGCAGCCCGTCAGGAAGAACGATGGCGCAATACACCTTCGAATCATTCCCAGGCATCTGGAGAGCATAAGAAAGAATATCTCACTGTGATCTTCAATCGGTGACATAGCATCAACATCAAGGTCCGTAGTCAGGATCCTGTCTGTTCGCGGTCTTCGATTTGGTTGAGTCGGCAGTGAGAACTCCACGGTCTGCGTGCGCGCCAATTTCCCCGGAATCGAACTTATAGCCATCGTTTCTGATCTGTGCATAGGGGCTGCTACTATATTAGTCTTGTTAACTCGAAAAGAAAAGTGGAACGGAAGGAAAGATGCAGCGGCTATGACGGGCTACATGGGTATCATTGAGGAACAGTGTAACCATGTAGGCACGATGTCGATATTTCATAGCGGCGACTTGTAAGACTGAGACAACTCACCATTCTTGAGTGAATTCTGTCTCGAAGGCGTCCCAGGGTCTGATAGTCGCCGTGCCAACCTATGGAAATATAGTAGCAATGAAAAGAGGAAGCGCAGTCCGCACTTACCTCTTCATTATTGGACCCTTGGTGATACGCGGGGACAGCGTAGGCCGTTCCGGTGAACGGGACGCGAAAGAGAGATGCCGAGGAGGGTCCTGGTTGGACTGCACAGTGCTAAATCTTTGTAGCGGTATTGAGCTGCCTTGAGATATCCACCCGTTTGGATCCACGCGCTTCGGTGCATCGTCCATGCGTCTAATCATGTCCGTTCGCAACTTCTTGCGTATACTATTGCCCCGTCCCTCTGTCTCGGAAGCCTTGTCGCTGCCATCCTCCGCCACAGCGACCGTTTTGTTCCGCGTGAAGACACGTCGGAACCAGGGCACATGCTTTTCCTCGGCGTCAATGGGAGTGACGCGAGCGGCGTTGTTCTCAGCGATGATGCGCTGGAATTTTTTGGCAAAGTAGCGTCTAAAGGCATGTGAGTTGAGAACTAAGGTATCGCGGCAGATCACACCTTCGGATGTAAACCATGACCCAGGATACGAGAACCTGGAGCCTGTCAGCATCCATGAGTGACAGAATGAATGCAACGTACTGGGCTTCCCAGACACATTTGAAAGAACAATATAAACTGCTGCCACGGAGTGAGACTACTGAGGTCTACGGTCGCCAAACCGCAGACGGTCATCGCACTGACGCAGTTGAACAAAGAATCGATGTACGATATGTGGTACCGTCCATTGCTGGCATAAAATATTCCAGAAAAGATCAGAGGTGTGAATGCGCTGTCCAATCGGTCAGCGCTAGCAAGTAATAGTCGACGGACTCACTCACAAGAACAACAGATGAATACGAAAGAAATTAAGATGTTTTTTGATGTGTCTCCAGCCCACGTCCGACGCCAAAGAAGAAGAACGAATCGAGGGCATGAAAGTGCAAAGACAGTGACAGTGGGGTCGCGCGAGGTCGCGCCGGAGCTTGCTCGAGGTATCGGTGCTCGAACAGAAAATCCTCAGAGGCTTTCAAATAAGGTCACAAGATAAGATCCAAGAAGAGGCTGGAAGGGCCCCCAAGAGGCAAAAGGGAACCAGATCGCAAGTGGACGTGACCAAAGTGAAAGTAAATTATTTAACGGCACTCCGCTTACGGCAACTCGCACGTTTGATGATCATGACGCGATGCAGTGCTGGAACTTAGGACTTGCCGGTTACTAAATGATACAGAAACAACAGAAACTCCTTCTGCTCGGTAGTATGCTACCGTTGCTACGTACATGATGCGCAAGCGAAACTAAAATAAGTAGGTACCGAAAGATGTGCTGAAACATCGTAGAATAAACAATATGCCAAAGTATGAAACAATGCAAGGAAAGAAAAGTGAAAACATGAGATAACGGATACAGTACGAAATGCAGGACGAGATCGGCGAGTCTAAGATAAAAGCCCAAGAAGTTTGGCACTATCAGTCTTTGAAGCTAAGCGTGTCCGTTGCTCATCATCAAAGGCCGGTCCCTTCATCATAGTTGCCATCAGTTTGAAGGCCATCGGCGCATCAATCGCAATGTCTTCCAAGAACTCGAGGACTCCACCAAATCCGTTTTCGAAGTCAACAATCGTACACAGGTTCTTGGTCGAGGCACGGGAGAAGAGGTCGGAAACTAGCTGGGCGTCTGCCTCTTTCGATTCGACAGCAAATGAAATGAGCTTGTCAACCAGGAGAGTGTGGTGTTTAGCAGGGAGTTGGGTGAAGTAAACTTCTGCTTCATCAAGATTCCGAACAGCGCTAAACTCTTTGATGTCCTCTTCGATCTTCTTCTTAGCGTCCTTGTCGCTGATCTCGATAGGTTCAGGTTCGGCAGTAACTTCTTCGTCTGAGCTACCCTCGGACTCTGCAGTCGTCGGTGCGTTTTCCTGGCCCTCGACTGGTTTCGACCTCGGCTGAAGAACAAGTCGTTTGCGTTGGATCATTTCTGTCAAATAAAGTCAGAAGACAACATTGACGAAGACGGAAGTTTTTACCTTTGGGTGTGGCTTCTGCAGTAGAGTCATTGTTAAGCATAGAGAACATATTCTGCGAAGAAGAGTTTGATCGTTGGACAGACTCCCGCTTGTCCTTCTTTCCGGCGTAGATGCTACTCTGAGGACCAAAAGTAAGAGGTGCGCCCTTGTTGCTGATCTGACCGAACTTGGACAGATCGCCGGCCTTGGGAGGCGGTCGAGGAGCGGAGTTACCACCAGCGACTGCCCAACCATCGGCACCAACTTGAGGGAATTCGCCTCGATCTCCACCTCGGCGAGATCCGCCACGAGACATTGACATTTGACGTTGATACGACTCCTTCTCTTGTACGGCTTTCTCCTTTGCGGCCTTTAAAATGTGATGATATAGCGATGCCCGGAATGAAACTGAAAGATGCTTACTGCTTCGTGTATCTGAGCAAGCGTGGTAGGAGCGGCAACAGCATTACGGCTAATCCACTTCCGCTCACGCAGCTCGAGAACATCCTAGCCACGATTGATTAGATGAGTAACTCGCCCAAATCATGAAGCCTACCTGCAACATGAACTGCATACGCGAGCTAACATTAAGGCTCTTCGTAAGCTCCTTCATGCGCGAGAAGTACACATCCATGTGAGCCCGGGCCTTCGATGTATCCAACAATTGCCCAACGGTGGTCAAAAGTTTACAGAGGGACTCGATCTCCTCTTCCTCAGGATTCTCAACGTTCCCAAGCAGCTTCTTGACACACTCGTGCATGATACGCTCCGTCAACATCTGCAGTTTGAACAATTCACCGATGAACTTGATCAAACCGAGACCTTGCCGTTTCGCTTTCTGCGCGGCGTAATACTCTTCGGAATAGAGCGCGACTTCCTCCTCTCCATCGCCTTTCTTCTCGGCTGCGGCCTTGGCAGCTTGATCCTCGATGGCCTTGGAAGCTGCGGCTGCAGCAGTAGCTTCCTTCGCCACCCAACCTCGCTCGAAATCTTCCTGACACCTGTTGAGAAGGTATTTCCGGAACAATTGACCGCCAGCGATAGGTTTGCCCTCAGCATTCTTGATACCATCATCCTGGACCTTTGGACTGATCTGCTCCATCATTTTCCGACAGAGACGAGCATACATCTCGGACCATGTAGCTTCATCAGTGGCTTTCTCAAAGACGAGCCGGATGACCTGAATGAGAGTGCGGCCGTCTTTCTCCTTCTCGGACTTGTTTGCCCATGCGATGATTTGATCGGAGATAGAGTCGAATTTCTCCATCGTGAGCTTGTTCAAAAGACCCTTGACCTTACGGTCAACGACATCCGGAGAGTCCGGATCGTTCGCCCCGAGTAAGCGCCTGTCCCAACGATTAACGCTCTGCGTTAATGGAGCGACGGGCTCGAGCATCGCTTGTGCCATAGCCGCTGATGATCCGTGGCCCATGCCATAGCCGTGCTGAGATCCTGGGCCAGTTGGTACTCTATTGCTGTCGTTACGTTTCTCCCCGCGCTTGCTCCGTGTCCGGTTGCTGCCCATAGGTGCACCACCCGGACCACCTTGGCTCGCCGTTCTCTGCATTTGAGAGGGTCGGCCGCCAAATGGCATAGGAATCGCACCGCTGGCAGACACAGCACGCGTGTTATTGGACATATTGAATCGGTCGTCGCTGTTGAGTTTCGACCCGCCTATGCTCGTCGCAAAGTTGCCCATACCGCCCATGCTGAAATTGCTGGTGGAACCTCCTTTGCCAAAGGATGATCCTTGGTTGAATCCGAGATTGGTGGAGTTCTGCCGCTGAGGCGGCACAGCACCAGAGCCCGGGCGATGTCGCCCAGATCCACCGCGACTCATGGGGTAGTTGATCTGGTTGTCTGACGGCTCAAGACCAATAGCATCAAGAGCAGGAAGTGAATCTGGCTTCTCCTTGCATATCGACATAAACTGCAGAAGGAAGTCTCGGTCATATCTAATATCATGATTCAGCATAGTTGCTTGTAACCATGAACAACGATAGCACACCTGAATTTACCATCTTTAGCATTTATGTTGAGTTCAACTCTAGGACTCTGAATTCCTTCGGGATAAGGAACACGACCCAAGTCATCGATGATACGAGCAGTAGCTAGGGCAGAAGGAAGGGGAAGGGGGATATTGGCCTTAGTGGTAGAGAGATCGAGGGGACCAGGGCGGCGTCGGGGGAGCTCGGCTGGAGGAGACGTAGTGTTGATTCGGAGATCCTTTTCCTTTGCCTTGTCCTTGCTTGTCGCAGTGGCATCGGCATCAGCGCTTGAGGTTTCCTCCATGATCTCCCCTTCCTCGGGCTTGGCGACGGCGGCGGAAGCAGCAGCAGCTTCAGCATCGGCTTTGGCTTTGGCCTTCGCGGCCTCTTCCTCAGCGATGCGAGCACGCTCTTTCTCTTTCTCCTCCTCTTCCAGGCGCAGCCGTTCCTTCTCCTTCTCCTCCTGTTCCTGCTGGAGTCGCCTCCTCTCAGCCTCCTCCGCCGCCTTCTTCCGCTCCTCCTCTAATCGGAGGCGCTCCTTCTCCTTCTCCTCTTCCTCCTTCTTCAAACGCTCCTTCTCAGCCGCCTCCTCCTCTAGACGCTTCTTCTCAGCCGCTTCTCGTTCCTGTTTGTCCTTAGCCGCCTTCGCCTCTCGCTCCTTCTTCTCCTTAGCTTCCCTCTCCAACCTCTCCTTCTCCTCCTTCTCCTTACGCTCTCTGTCTTCCTTCTCCTTTTTCTCCTTCTCCTCCTTCTCCCTACGTTCATTCTCCTCCTTCTCCTTCTTTGCTTTGGAATCTGCCTCTGCCTTGGCTTTGGCGACCTCCTTGTCCCGTTCACCTGCCAAGCGTTTCTCTCGCTCCTCTACGGACTCCATCCGTATTACAGACCGACGATTGGGACTCCCGTGTGCGGGTGTTACGACTGGTGGAAGCGCAGTGCCAGACAGAGCGGGGCTGTGTTTCTGGCTCTTGAGATTTTCCAAGTTAATCTCCTGCCCGTCTGCATTTTTGACTGAAATCCGAGCACTTGACCGTTGACCAGGCACAAACGCGCTAGCGCTGGTATTTAATCGGCCCGTACCAGGTATCGAGGCGGAGGAAGGAGTGGGGGGCGGTGATGACAAACCGCCGATGCTTCCAGAGGAAGAGTGTGTCATGGTGGGTGGGAGGTGAGGCGGATGTGAAGCAGGTGCTGCATGTGTGAGAGTCGGAGTTCCAGGTCCTTGAAGAGGCGGAGGATGATTGCGAGGAGAAACAGGGATCCCATTATGGGGAGGGCCATGCCCACCAGGAGGTTGCGGATGATGCTGGGGTGGTTGAGGAGGCATTTGATGTTGCTGCATTGGATACCACGGATACATGTATGGCTGGTCGCCCATGTACTAAAAACAAAAGATGAGAAGAACTTGATAGGACTCCAAAGCGCTGCACTTACATAGTAATTGGGAGGCCATGACATCTGTGTTTGCATGGGAGGAGGCATATTTGCAGGAGGAGGATGGGGTGTCATACGAGGGCTACTGAGGCCCGCAGACATTTGAGGGGCCCCTGGTCCGCCGGGCCCGCTCGGTATACGGGGGGCATTGCCATTAGGGACCTGCCGTTGATACTGGGGTGACCGTGGACCAGAGCCAGCAGCTCCACCATTAGGACCAGCATTCGATTGCTGAGGTCGCATGCCATTTTGCGGAACGAAGGAAGGATACGGCGGGTGAGATGACGATGGTATCGAGGGAGGCTGTGATGAAGGTGGGAGATTTGAAGGTCTGATATTAGGTGATGAGGTATCGGAAGAGGCTTGGGACGGGGGCGCCGACGATGGATTCTGGAACAATTTAGCAATGTCCTGTTTACGTGGCTTGTGGGGTGTATTTGACGAAGATCCTGGCTTCGCAATGGATACTGACGACTTGCCGTTTACCTGGCTGACCGTCGCAGGAACACTTCCAAACGTTTTGACACCCTCTGATTTTATCGGGGGCGTGGCAGCGGGTGACGACGACATTGGCGCCGAAACATCATCTATAGATCCGAAGGACACTGCGGGTCCTGGCGTTGCAACGGTTAGCCGTGCACGAGAATGGACCGAAAGCGACTCGCCTTGCTTCGTAGCTCCTACATTATTCCGAGGAATGCTCACTCCATCTTTTATGTGTATACCCTGGCCAAGAGTGCTCGGACGTCTTGAATGAGTTGCATGAGCGGGTGTATTCTGAGGAGCAGGAGATTGAGATCGTGATGAAGACGCGGTCTGTGGTGGTCCTCTTGACCAAGCTGACTGGGTGGGTAGCTGGGGTGGGATCTTTGGTACTGTTGCAGTTGCGGATTTGCTCATTCTACCGGCGCAGAAAGCGACATCAGGAAAGAAGAAAAGCAGCACAGGAAAAATACTGACGAATTTTGAAATATGAGATGAGTTGGGATGATTTGGAGTGATTGATTTCACTGTCGAGTAAAGGTCTGTCTCGTGTGGGTCGGTCGTCAAAAATGACCTGCCAGCAGGCGAGAAAGCAGCTGTAAGTTGAGTTAAAGAGTCTAAGTGAGACTGAAGAAAGTCTTCGGATGCTGGAGGTAGCGATCCGGGAGTCAAAGTCTGTCCTGTAGGCAAGGACGAGGGACGAAGACAAGGGCAAGCTGTCCGTTGGTCACTCAAAAATTAGTCAGACCCCGGCCACCCTCGGGTTAGGGTTACTGGCCTATTCGGGCATTATCGGTCCCGTCGCCTTCCACTGCGGCGCACTGCCGAGTCATTTACTCTGTAATAGCAGTCCTATTTACATGCGGCTCCGCCTGCAGGCAATTATATACAGGCGAAGAGCACTTGCTGTTTCTTCGAGGCGGCGTCGTGGTAACCAAACGCCGCAGCGGAATGACCGGCCTGACTTTCTTCGCTTCATGACGAAGTTCATTAACAGAACATGATGTGGGAAATCTGGAAACCTGAGGTACGTACACCTCCATGTGAATCCTGCGACTACGTCACGCGGACAAACATCTTGTCAAATAATATATACAGCACAAAAATACAGTACATAGGCTAGCGCCTGAAATAAAGGAATAAGGACGCATATTATACGCTATCCAAATTCCTATCGGAACCGCTTCCACCACCGTAGAGAACCGGATCATCTGCCTTCATATCCAAGTATAAACTCCTCTCAAGCGCTGATTCCGCGGACGCACTATTCGTCCCCATCACTCCGCTCCTGGAGGCTGCAACAAAGGACGAGTCGGTCACAGTAGCGCTGCGGTGAGCTTTTAACGCAAAATGCGGTGATGTTTCGACAGACAATTTTGTCTGCTCATTTAAATCGTTGGATGTTAGTCCCAAACTGGTCATAACGATTATCATCGTAGGTACGATAGCCTGGTAACAACGTAAAGATAAGTCGCACTGCAAGGGGACAGACAAGGCACTAACCGTCAATTGAGCTATCGGATCATAAATAATATAGAAGGCGTTTGTATTCAAGAAATACAAGGTGATCTCAATGACCAGCGCCGAAGAGTAGATCGCGCCAGACTCGACGACAAGCGTAAGCACTCGGCGGTATCTGAAGGAGGACGAAAAATTAAGCTGTCTTCCAAGATGCCTGCCCCGGAGTTAATTGAAATTGGGCAAATCAAAGAGGCTCACTCACTTACCATATTCTAAATGCAATTAACGATGTCGCGACAACGTTGGTCACGAGCGACAGTGAAAAAAGTGACCCGTTCCATCTTTGCAAATTCGGACCAAAGGCGCTATGCGTCGTCTTCGCCTGAGCGAAGATGACCGTCTGTCCAAAGCCGCAAACTGGGGCACCATTAGTACAATAGCGTCCGAGCAACCGGTATACTGCTTACCCGCCGAAGCTATGATAAGAAGGATCGGAAGGATGCAAATGACCCAATCTCTACCCCAGACATGATAACATCGCCAGACCTTGAAAAATCCTTAGCGAACGTCGGGTAACTTATGAAAAGACCATCACTTACGACAATGCTGTCTCCCAATATGGAATTTATGGTGTGTATGCAAACTTTTGCAACGTTTGCAGGTATCGAAACATCGGAGAAGAATGCTCCAGGTCCCCCTGGTTGATCGCGAAGGTATATGAAGCCTTCGACCAGACGGGAGAAGCCCAAGGAAACGTGGACGGTGGAGAAGCAAAACATGGCTATCGCCGTGATCAGGACTACCGGGTTGACAGCCCAGGTTTCTGCCTGTACTTCACAATCCATAGATACGAGAAAAATAGAAAAATGTTGATGCCTGGGCGACATGAAAAAAAATCAGCAGTCGCGTTGCCATGAAATTGAACAACTCGCCATAAAAGAGGGTTTCCAGCCAGATAGCTGTGAGGTAGGCTTTGTCCAAAGGAATGTTTGCGACACCCATGGTGTACGGAGCAGAGGGGGGGCAACGGAGTTCATCCAACGCACTGCCGTTATATTAGCTAGCGATGTGGCACGAGACGCGCCCAGGACTAGTATAGAGTACGAAGAATAGATATAAGAGGATGGGGCAATCAGGTTCTTTGATGCCGTTGGAGACACAGGCCCGAGGTTGTCAATTATCACGACAACTCTAAAAGATGAACACGGCTTAGCCCATCACCATGATTGCGGTTCGTGGAAGAAAGTATATAATCGCGAGCGTTCCGATTTTCAAATTGGGAAGGTGTGACGTCAAGGATAGCCAATGAGGAAAGCGGATTGCCTGCCCTCAGCTTACTCGTCAGATAGATAGGATCAAGGGATGATCATCACTGATCAGGGCTCGGAGCAGGTAACTCGTGCTTAGGCTCTG
Source organism: Armillaria luteobubalina (assembly GCA_030435615.1). Taxonomy (NCBI): domain Eukaryota; kingdom Fungi; phylum Basidiomycota; class Agaricomycetes; order Agaricales; family Physalacriaceae; genus Armillaria; species Armillaria luteobubalina. The sequence continues at coordinate 336,778 of JAUEPU010000019.1, read as the reverse complement.
TGCACATACCATGTAAGTAAAAAAGTCTTGTACGATTGTCGGAAGACTCTCGGTGCCCGAGCTTTCTGACAGCGACATGCCTAGCCAAGCATCGGCGACGTTCACCTCGATCCAACCAATGAGTCCAAAGTCAAGGATATAACAATGTAGAATAAGGTGAATGCTCCACTGAATATCCAGACCAATCGCTTGAGACCCAGCCTTCATCAGGTTCTATAAAAATCCTCCATTGAATTCAGCTTCACACGACACACATGGGTTCCGACGTACAGCTCTCACGAGTACGTGAAACACGCCTATCGGCGTAGCAACGGTGTGTGATTGCTGTACAGAGGAAATGCCTCGGAGACCGTGATGGAGAAGACACGTTCAAGTTTCAGGGAGGAAGTTTGCTGTCCGCAGCTAACCCTGTGACTCCGTCAAGCGAAACGGCCATCAGAGTTTCAACGTTCACCGCCAGCTATCGAGTGGTGCATCCTTCTCACTTTTTCGCTTTTGCATGTAGACCATGCTTCACTGAAGATCCGCCTGCAGGATCATCATCACAGGAACCCATCTTTGATTCGTGGGCATGCCAAGGCAAACTGTTCGGCGTATATCATCATGAAATCTTTCATTTCCGATGCATTGCCAGGAACACCGCTCTGATTCGTAGATCGTGCGGGAGTCCAATCAAGAGCAATGCTGCCATCTTTTGCACTCATCTTTTAATCAAGTTCTACAGGTACAAGCACTCTGGCTTGAGACGCCTGGTTTGGCCGTACCAAGCGGATCTTCATACTATACAGGTCGGTATATATTTATCTTATCGATATCTATTGTATTGACATACAAGTGTATAGGCATGAATGGAACGTGACCCTTTGTTCTAACCTCGGACATTATCAGCTATAAGATCCAAGCACTATACTTTCGGATCTTGCTCAACTTCTGTGCTCCCGAGCAGTGGCTGATGAGCTGAGAAAAAGCCTTTCACTCGTCTTAATATCAACTCATTGCTAATACATGCTAGAAAATCCCTCAGTAGTCTTGCTAGTAGGCGTCATGAACGCGGGATAAATCTCCTTATCTGCGTACCAAGCTAATCAGCGGGCCGGTACTAATCGATCGTGTGGAGGTCCGAAACACGCGTTTAATGGCTGGACCGACAATGCAACAATGGCACGACTCATCCCTTTCACCCTCTCTCTACGACCTTCATGGACCCAAATCACCCGGAATCCGAGCTATGCACTCTTCTCGGCCAGATGAACCTGGCAACGGTGACTCAATTAGCCTTTATATCTACCTGAACACATTCTGATACTTCGTTTGGCACAGGAAAGCTATCCCGCCGAACCAGAAGTGATTATGGTTGATGACACCAGCTGTGATGTACGTTTAACCTTCATTAACTTTGAGTTTGTACACTCATCTCCCAACAGTCTGATGCCTCATCCGACCCCGGTTTCATGACACCCGAGCTTAGATACAACGGGTGTGCTTACCTCCAGGCCCTCCGAGCACAGCTCGACAGTTACCCCACCACGGGTGGCGAGTATCTCGAAGCCATCTTCACACATCGCGAGATCCTCTCTTCCTACCCTGGAGCACACCAACTGTGTGCACAGGGGTTCAGCGATCTTGCCTACGCTCTAGAGCAACGGGCGTGGAGGGCTGACCGTGAGGCAGACACGGAGGCTGTGGTTGCTTTTCGCCATGAAGCGTGGATGATTGCATCGACGCTGTGGGTTCTACCGCTTAGTTTCACTACTATCGTGACAGCGGAACTTACTTTTCTTGGTAGCATATACCGGCCTGCTTCTCCTTCTGCTGATACTATCAAGGAGTTCACGTATGTGGATAGTACTCGTTCCAAGCCATTGATCAAGTGTATGATGCCTCTATTTTAGAGTCGTTTGTTCGCAAGGTGCTTGATGAAGTAACATAGTATCATCATAATCCAGTGTGCCCTGTTTCGTTTAGTTTCTAATAATATTACTTTTGTTCCTTCCCGGCAAATCCAACGTTTGAAACAACCGCGCTGTTTGGGCGTGCGCTTCTCAGAAAGGCAATGAACGCAGCCCCTTCAATGATTGGGCGCTTAATGCTTGTACCCGGCTTATTTTGGAACGGTCATTCCGTATGCACCCCATACATAGTACGTATGCATATTCTGTCTACCGATAAGACGCGTCTGACGCGGTTTTTCTCCAGGACGACACAACGTGTTGAATGACAGCAACTATGGGCGCGCTGCAAAGGCCTCCCAGAATCGTGGGGAATCTTCGCAAAAAAAATGAAGGGACTTCTATTGATGTTTTGATACCCAGACACCCAAGAAGACCAAGACAAGGTAGACGAGGAAGCTCGACGGAAGGCTGAGAAGGATTTAGTGCAGTCATGGATGGACCGTCTTCAACTCATTAGTTTAATTGTGCGTACCAATTCACAGCTCAAAATGCCGACCGGTAACCAATCCTTCAGACAACCTTTTTCGCCTCCGTCGAGGCTGGCCTGCTCCAAGTCTCGACACCGAACAAGGGAGACGCTACGACTGCAGTGGGAGCGAGCATGTAATGCAGGTCTCCTTGGAGCCCTGGTCGTCCATGTCACTGCATGTACGCCGACATTGAATCACAACTACACAGCCGCTCATACCCCTGCAGCCTTTATATCCTTCTTTGCTGCGTTCTTCTTGATTCGTTTCAAGGTCATAGAAGCCAACAAGGAAGAACTGCGAGCAGGGGTCGCTGTCCAGCCTGATGAAATTTGGTGCGCGAATCCCCGCCTCGTCCAGGCTGGCCCGTTCCACGAACAACTACCCCTCGACCTACTGAACAAATGTCATTCGTTAACCATCCTACTCACGACGTTTGGGTTCGCGCTGGCGTTAATGGGTATCCTATGTCTCTCCTGGGCGACACAGCCTGTAAGCGTGAGCATCTTCACCAGCGCATGCCTTTGCATTTGCCTAGCAGCCACAGCATTTATCTTTGGAATAAACAAAGATGAGGGTCTGATATTTCGTACATAATGTAGAAATTGAATCGATATTCCTCGCCGGACTGACTAACAACGCCAAACAAGCGGCTTACTTTTTTTCGGCTCTGAATCTTTACTCCGGCAATCCATACCATGAATGGGGGTCAACGCAGGGATCCCGCCTTGGTGCCCATCTATGCCCCAGGCAAGGAGCCCCTACCTGCTGGTGTCCCGGAGGAGGAACGACCCCAGTTCGAGCAGATGATGAGATATCAGTCCTACATGACCATGGCCATGGAATCCTGCGCGACCAAGGCCGCCTTTGCTGGTAGTCGGCGGTACTGTTTCTGTTCTTCAAGGTCGACCTAAATGCCTCATGTACTGTCCCAGGTCTCGGTATCGGTGCCTTCTTCTCCCTCATGTCGGCCTCAGTTCGCGTACGAAGACCCATTTCCTCCGTCAGCAAACACAGGCGGGAATGAACACAACCCAAAAGGCCAGCGCGATATTCAAGGACATGGGAAAGGGCATGTGGACCACCGGGAAGGGTTTCGGAAAGGTCGGAATGCTGTTTGCAGGTGTCGAGTGTGTTATAGAATCCGTGCGTGGCTGCTGCTGCTTCCTACTTGTGCACTGCTGTGACACATTTTTCAGTACCGCGCCAAAAACGATATATACAATTCATTATCTACTGGAATGCTTGTCGGCGGATTTCTTGCACGGAATTCGGGGCCCAAGGCTGCTTTTGGTGGCGGTGTGGCTTTCGCCGCCTTTTCTGCTGCGATAGATGTCTTCTTCTTGAGACGAGAAACACCAGAGTCAGCTTGTTTTCTTCATTATATCGAGCAATACTGATTTGTGTTTGTATAGCGAGGATTGAGCTTACCTTTAGTAGATTAATTTATTTCATTGCGCACTATCTACTCAATAATTGTATCAAATACCTATTACTGCTATCGAAGATAATAATTAGTCTAAGGCATAAGGTATGGCATGAAGCATAGTATTAGATGTTGCAGTACTAGTGTTACACTTAATGCTTTTGGTATGCTTTTAGTTCTCTAAGGGTTACAAATACAATGGTCCACCAATCTGCTAAGAAATACTATCATACGCGGGAGGTGCTTCTCCCATTATACTCTGCTGTCCAGAAACCAGTCTTTCATATAAAGTACTTTCGTCCATCGCTTCCTCTGCCTGACGCAGCGACCGCATCGAGGTCGGATCCAGTGGACTAGCCTCGACCGTCGATGCACTAGAGTCGTCGGAAGACCGACCAGAGCCAATCCTTTCCAGTCCGTTGAATGGCCCTGCAAGATCAGGGAGAGGATGTACGATCACGCTCAGTGTTGCCTCTCCTTGTCCCGCACTCGTTCGAGAGACTGGTGCTGACATGGACACTGGATTGCGACAGACGTTGGATCCTCGAATGACTTTGTGTAATGCGGTAGAGATGACCATTCCTGGATTGCAACGACACTATATACATGGGAGAAAGAGTTAGAGCTACACCAGATACACAACAAGCTCAATAAACGCTCACGGATAGAATCATGATTGGAGTCTGCACCACGATATCGAAGAGTTTCCGCCTCCCCGTCTTGGGATCAACTGCACTTTGGTCACCGGTTTCTACTCGGATAACACATTTCAGCGTGTGAGTTACATTGATATTGCTCCTTTTGTTTTTGTTCGTGAAGTGTAGCATGCGGCAGGAAGTGGGAAGCGCCAGATCGCGTTGAACTGTCCACGGCCCAGGTCCCATCCAGCTTGATGCGAGCTCCGACGCATCGTCTTCAGGACCAATTAGAACGTGTAAAGGCGAATGCTTGAGAGCATCGATGTCATCCGACTCTAAAGGTAGGATCGGACCTGCGTGCTTCGCTTCGTGTTTGATACTGAGGAGCTGGATGTGGGTGATCGGATCCGTTCGTGCAACACGTTTGAAGTGAGCAAGATACTCCACTTTCTCTGTGAAATACGACGGTAATAAGTAAAAGATGACAGCCAAAGTCGATAGTCCCAACCTTCGATGAACACCGACAAACGGTGTATTTTTACCTTCGTGAGAGGCATCATAGTAAAAGAAATGGGGATCGTGCCGCCGATGTAGAAGCTTCTGCCGGATATCGTAATTAGGTATTGCAATTGCTGGTCCCAATGGCGCTCTACGATGATGTTCTCGGTGTCTTCGGTGTCCTCCTCGGTCGGACAAGACACGACGACAATCTCGCGCTGAGCGGACAGCTTCGTCTTGAAAGTCCCAGGACGGTGGACATTTGCGGAGATAGTCCATGAGATGGAACCGTAATTACACTGTAGAGTGGGAGGTGCATTCCCGGGTATCGTGAATGATATCGGGTATGTATATGTACCTGTGCGCGTTCACACTGAGGATTGAGAATATGTTCAGTAAGATGCACAAAAAAAGTCACCTGCTTTGAATTCTCGCCATCGCTCACCGTCAATCCTATCGTCCGCGTCTGGCTTTAAGATATCCCCGATTACGCCAGTCAGTCTTTCTTTCGACCAACCGTGCTGTCTTGAGCGCGACCGTTCAACACTGCCATCGTCGGCAGTCAAAGACGGTTTTGCTTTCTCACGGGTCCGTCCTCTCGACTCGTCCAGATGGAAATCTCGCTCCGTCGAACGACTCCCAGCTCCAAACGGCCGCCTGTTTCTGGGGGAACTAGATCGTACGACATCCATGATGGCGTTCGACACTAAAGCGAGACTGAAACCGGACACCTTCCGCCGTCCACGAGATTCACTAGGACTTCGCATGTCTGATAGACTGGGAACTCGCAGCGGTGACAATTGAGGAGAATTCTGTGTGGTGTTGGGACCGGACTCCATGGATTCGTCTATGCTCACACGTCTGGAACGTGACCCATCCCTCGAGACGGGTTGCCACGAACGCAGACTAGACGACGAAGAGTGAATGATAGGTGGGTTTGGAGGCAAGGCACGCGAAGGACCTTACGAAAAAGATGACAACATTTGAGCTTGATAGAAGTAGGCCCACTTACTTCCTCTTCCACGACTCAGGTCAGCCCTCAGACTGTTTCGCAAATCTATCAAGGTATTCGCAGGGTTCTCATCTACCGTCTCGAGATGTCCTGCAGAGTGAGCGGGGCTTATCGTCGGACGTTCCACGGAGGGAGATGAGTGAGGAGGTGTGGGTAATGAGCCTGAGGGCGACGACGGTGCATGGAGGGAATATGGAGGTATCTCTGGTGGGATATGTATATCTGTGTCGTAGGATTGTGGATTTCGTCGGTATGAACTGTCGACACTAACGCGACGCTGTGCCCTTAGGTACCGTTCTGCATTTGCTGTGTCTGCCATATAAAGAGCAACCTCCGAATGGCTGGCCTGGTCGAGATGGTCGTCATCATATTCGTCGAAGGCCACATCGTTGTAGCCTATTAAGCCGGGGCCAACGGACATGGTCCGACGGGGAGGCGGACCGGCATTGAATAGCACAGTAGACACGGAGAAGACTTTGTTGTCCTCTGTGACATCTACTCGTCGTGCCCCAAAACCTGATAACAGGGATTTCAACATTGAACCGGTGCTTATCTATGGTCTCGTACCTTCCGGCCATGCAGTGGACGAGGTAGCTTGGAGTTTAAGGTCAATGCTGGTTATCTTGGTCGGTCTTGCGAGCTCGAGGATGAGCAAACCGCGCAATATGGAAGGCCGCGCTTCACTGTTAGAGTTTCTTCCAGACGAGTCATTTGTCCTCAGGAATACAGCAGACTCTGTAAGGCGGATGCTGAGATTATTCTTTTTGATTCCATGCATAGACTTTTAGAAGCTGGCCCAACGAAGGGCGAGGGGAGTGGCAGAGCTGCAGATCAAGGCGGATGGCGGTCCAAAATAACGCGAACTGCTGGTCGATAGGAGACAAAGCATTTTATGTTTTAGCCACGTGCTTCGGGAATAATACCTAGCCGCCACAAGATCCGGCTGGCAGTTGACGAAGTTCCTCGCCTGGGAATGGCGCGATTCCGAAACATTCGCCGGTCAGTCGAGACTCTGCATATTGGCACATATTTGCCATTCCTGGCGTCATACAGTCAAGAAAACCTTTAGAATGCAGGTATCGCCGGTATTGGCCCGTCTGGAATATTAACTGCTTGACTGTGCTTGTCATGTTTCCTTGTGCTTTTGGCAATGGACCACGCAGTAAGGTTGAGGAGGCCCCGGCGTTCCGTATTTGCCTTGCATCCGCTGTCGAATTCATCGCCGAAAAATGAACCGTCGCCGCCCATACTGTCGGGTCCGCCATATGCAAGTCTCCAAGAAACATGCGTGGCTGCGCCGTGAACCGTGAGATGGGGTGTTGGCTCAATGAAGTGCCAAGGCATTTGCCGGGCATCACGCCACCCCAAATAATGCTTCGACATGAACAGTCATATTGCGTTGTACCTTGAGTGTCAGGACTAGATAGTTCTAACTTTCAAGACTGCTGCAGTACTCACAACCGTCAATCGTATACAGATGTCATATCTAGCCGGGTTATTTATTAACCACTGGAAACCTCAATACACAGATCTGCATATCTTAGTAGCTGACTGAATCAAATTTCTCTTTATGCGTACGAAGAAGCTGGACCTGAAATGATTGGAATGTAAGATACATTATCGTGAGAAAATGCCAGTGTAAGGAGACTCATCGTCTTCCGGATCCGGCCAAAATATCATCATTTATGTCCGATGTTAGCATGTGCCAGCCGTAGTCGCTGGGGATGAGCAGGTGGGGACACGCAAACTCGACAAACGTGCATAAAGATCGGGATTCAGACGGATCAGAGAGCTGAGAGCCCAGACGTCTTTTAACCGAAGTGAAGAGGCGCACGTCAGGCCCTGGGAACTTGTTCAGAGTGATATGGCAGATCCTTGTCCCACTTTACGTCCTTCGTCGATTTCGAGCACCCTGGGCAGTGGAAACGGAGAGCAGTAAACCGAAAGAGCCTGTCCTATATCGTAGAGAGATCAAGGTTCGCCTGTACCTATCTGTGGACGAGAAACTGGATGAGATCTTTGCTAGCAGGATCTGGAGACCAAGATTTGATCAAGAGGTCAAGGACGGCGAAACTTGATCCGGGCATAATAAAGTGCGTCCTTTGTATTTGTGTGTAGCTACCACCTATTGACGGCTGTCTGCGAGTTTTAGTCTTCCAGACATGAGAAACGACTAAACAACACACTAAGAAAACAGAACGCCTCCACTTCTTAGTCCGCTGACCCCCTTGAATGCCCCATTCAGAAATATCGGCAGTAGCCAATGCCCGTCGAAGTTACGAGTGGAAAAAAACGCCTTCCTCACACCTGATAATGCATTTATTGTACTTACTTCCACGAGCACGCTACTGCAGACGACATTCTCGTCTGGTATTATTGCGTATTTTGTGCTTGGAGTGCATTTTCACATGCTTCATTCTCCTTTCAGGGTTTACCAGGGATAAAGGCAACTGTTTCTGGGATGTGTTTTGAGAGAGAAGACGGAAAGAAGTTCTGGTCACTGACAGTATCAGGGTGCAACTATGCAGGTCAGTTTTAATGGCTGGGTTGTACGAATATCGCCATGCAGTTGCATTTTTCTTCGTCATGATGGTCCTACCAGGCCTTCGAAAGCAGAGGAGGTAAGTTCTGCCACCACAAATCGACCAAGGAACGCTTTCTTCATCAGACACTGGTGTTCTCTTCTCCCACCGAACCAAGAGTCGTCAATATTCGGGACCGCAGAATACCAGAACTGGAACTCTTTGACAATAGGCCGGTACTGCCTTGACAACGAGTTTTACCGTCTTATACGTGGCCAAGACGGGGAAAGCGGTCGATAGGGAACCTCCTACGGCATCGTGACGTTGCAAACAAGTGATGGTAACTGTCATCCACGTTGTTCACGTTGTCTTCGGTAGCGTACCCACGCGGTTGACAAGCGTACGGAACCTTGGACAAAATTAACACAAGGTCGTCCGACGCTACGCTGCAGGTGTCAAAAGTATGTAGAGGTCGCTCAGGCTGGAGGCGTCGTTCGGGTAACTGGAAGAAATTGTACAGTTTGAAATTTTTCAATCCATGAAGGAGTAAGATGTTCGTGGTAGTAGTTCAAGGTGAGGCGATGGTAATCACGTTATCGTGGTACAATTTCAGTTATCGCTTATCGGAGGCAAATAGTCCGACGTCATTGACTTCCTCTTCTACGTCCCCTCTTCCCAAGCAAGGTCGGACCGGCGTACACGGGTACCCGTTCTAGCAACCTCCGCTCGTGGAAGGATACCGACTCTGGTCTCCTTGCCAACAAACCTCTTTGGCGTTCCCAGCTGGGCAACATTCATGCATGCCTACTCTTTACCATGCTGCTCAGAGTTACTGTCCAGCTAGCTCAGACTGCCCATCATGCCGTCTTCGAATACAGTAATCACCAGTAATCTCCCCGTCGTATCTGCTCTAGCCCGGTGGAGAATTAATTTGATTCTTCTGAAATTCTCCGCAAGTGAAGTTACGCGGTATCGGCGACGTACATGTACGTTACTCTGATCGTAATTGTTCTGGCCCAATCAGAGCGTGAGCGTGGATAGTGACAGGGAAAAGGCTGGCTGTCGTGAGCAAGCTTCTCCTCGTCCCCCTCCTTCACATAAGCCAAAAGCCCAGTATCGTGTCCGTCACCTTCCGTGGCTCTGTCCTTTCTGGCTTTCAATCTCTTTCTTTACAAAAATTCGACGACGTGCAGTATGCGTGCCTTTTTCGTTGGGCTTATCTCCGTTGTGAGTTTTTTCGCCACATTGCTACGCGTTGTTTTATCTCCATCTTTCAGCTGGCTGTTGCACGCACAGTGCTTGCCGAGAACATCGTGGTCACTGTAGGTCACAACACGACAAATAATGCCAGTGCGGTATTCCAGCCGCAGAGCGTGACCGCAAAGCTCAATGATATCGTCGTTTTTAACTGTTCGTAACATATCTGATGGCTCGCATTGTGTACTGAAGATATCCCAGTTACGGAGGGAAATCACACCGTTACCCAATCTCTTTTCTACGCACCATGTATTCCAGCCAACGGGGCCAACAACACTATCAACGGGTTTGATTCGAGCTTCCGCGACACTGCCAATGGCACCGCGATTACCATCCTCACGGTCCCTATCACTTCCGACATTGAAAACCAAACACTCTGGTATTTCGACTACAACACCTGTGGCCAAGGAGGCGTGGGTGTGATTAATGTTAACGCGAGCAGCACGGAAACACTAGAAGGATTTGAGGTATGCCCACCACGTTCAGTATTCCATACTGAGTTAACCCGGAATGACAGCGCAACGCCATTCGTCTCAATGGCACGGCTTCTTCTTCTTCTTCTTCTTCTAGCGCGAGTCGAACTTCGACGTCCACGTCTTCCTCATCAACCGGAGAGTCGGGTTCCAACGATGCCCAGCGCACCGTTGTATTTGTAGGAGCGGTGATGATCCCCGTTATCTTGCTATCGGCGTTCCTTTAGACTGTTTCAAGACCGATTGGATCCCCGTTGAAAATGTTTTTCTTGGGTTTTACCTTGTCAGACCGTGACACTCTATTTATTCAAATGATTGAATCACGAATTTTTACTTTCTTTCAATGATATCCTGATACCTACTCATTGACATCTATGATCTGTTGCTTATAATTATTGTACCTCGTCCTACAGTTTTGAATGCTGCTTATCGATCTGGTTCTTTGCTTTTTTTGCTTCCGTCCGAGCACAGCCACGATCTCTCGTGAACAACATTGTGTCATCGCTTAATGGATCTTACCAAGGACCGATGACCATTTCTTACCCGGCGGCGTTTTATTATGCGCTGCTACAGCTCCTCATGATCGTCTCCCTGCTTGTCTTCTGACCACCACTACCACCACCACCACCGTTTCCCTTTCTGTCGATGCTATGCCCGTTAATATTCTCACCGCCCAAGCAGGCCTCCGGGTTGGGCCCCTACTACTCGAGACACTCGTGAAGCATTACTTTGACCGTATCACTAAGGACGCGCTGAAGAAGACCGAGGTCCAACTGAGGCGCGATGAACTTTTGTACGACCAGGCGTTTAGTATCATCAAGGTACGTAGTCTTCATTCCTTGCGCGCCAAGAACCAGCTGAAATGATGTCGGCAGATGTTCTTGGAGATAGCAACGTAGTGAGTCAATCAACGCCCCTCTTGTACCCGCTGAAACCAACGGACATCAGCCATACTGTAGAGGAGGTCCAAGGTTGGTTACTCCGATCCAATGAATAGCATTCATTTCAATCCCGGCTTTATTCTAGGCTTTGGAAACACCCGAACGCCGTCTCCACCCTGGGTACGCGTTGTCCGAGTCTTAGTTCCAATGTCATGCTGCGATGAGGCAGCCACATATCTGGTTCAAGCTCTAGGTGGTGAGGAAACTGCACGGCGTGTTGTAGGCGGTGTAAAGTGGTGGCAGGTGCGAGGTACTATCAGTGGGTGTGTTCTCTGTTCGTTGCTCTCAGGATCTTACGTTAATCTAAATTTAGCGTTGATGGTCAGTGGATAACCGCGAAGAAGGACTGGCGAGAGGCCAAGCGGCGGTACAAGATGCAGCAGAAATCTAGACCGGACGCTGACCCAGAGCAGGAGACCGGTGAATCAGCGACGTATGACAAAGATATGGATGAAATGCGTTGTATTTTATACTTGCATGGCGGTCAGTTATTATAGACATGCTTCTTTTAAGTGTTTGCTGATTCCTTCTTGCATAGGTGGATACTATTTTGGAAGTGTAGACCAAGAGAGGTAAGGCATGCACTTTTAATCAAAGATGGGCGTTCTTATGCTGTGTTATAGATACAGCATTCAGCGACATGCTCGCAAAATTAATGGTCGTGTGTTCGGTGAGATCAGAACTTAAAGTCCTGCTTCGTTGATTCTTATCATATGTCAGCCGTAAATTACCGTTTAGCCCCCCAATACCCGTTCCCTTGCGCGCTTCAAGACGTGTTAGCCGCCTGTAGGCCGCATCATTCTTTCATATCCTTGGTGTCCTAATGACTTGGTAGATTTATACTTAATAAACCCTCCCCCGGATGCTCAGCATCGTCCGGTCAAGCCAGTACATATAGTTGTCGCCGGAGATTCGGCAGGGGGTGGCATATCTTTAGCTCTGCTCCAAGTCATTCGGGATACCGGACTACCTATGCCTGCAGGTGGAGTTTTGATATCACCTTGGTGCGAGTAAGTCCGATTTTCCCGTCGGACTCGGATTCGTACTAATATCCATCAGTTTGACGCATTCTTTCCCGAGCATTCACCTCAATACCGACACCGATATTATTCCTAAGTATGGGTTATCTCTCCAGAAGCCGAGTGCGTTGTGGCCGCCCCCGTCCCAGGAAATGACACGATTTGTGCACGCGTCTCTTCGCTCCCGTATACGGCAGGCATTCAAGATAGAAACGCATGAGCCCACCGCGTCAGTGACGACCTTAAGCGGACCTAGATGTGCTTCGGTTTCCGGAATGCCTGTAGATGTCGGTGCAACAGCGCCCCTTCCTTCCCTGGGTTCAGGGAGCCAAACGATCAACATGACTACGGCGTCGGGAGATGTGCTCAAGATCGATCAGCAAGTACACATGTACGCGCAAAATAGCCTTTTAGGCCACCCTCTTGTTAGCCCGGCCATGTCATACTTGGGAGGACTGCCGCCTCTGTTTTTTATTGACAGCGAGAAAGAGGTTTTACGTGACGAAATAATTTACGCGTAAGCTGTCTTGTTCCGTGTTTATCTTGCGTCTTACCCAAACTTTGCTAGCGCTCATAAGGCAGCATACCCAGAGAAATATCCCATTAGAGATGACATTCGGGAATCGTATCCGCCACTTAAGGGTATTGAATCACGGTATAAAGCCACGCGTGTACACCTACAAGTTTATGACGGTAAGAAACCTTGACTGTAACAGTATCTCCGCTATCTAATGTCTTGTTTAGATGCAGCTCATACATTACCTGTCCTCTTCTCATTTACTACCCCCGGAAAGTATTGCTATCGTGCCATCGCTTCATTCTGCAAGTCTGTTACTGGAATGAATCAAACCCCCCAAAGTCCCGTCGAGGGATCGTTTACTATTCCAAGCCCACCACACACACCTACGCGTAATTCTACAGCGAACTTGCTGTCCCCACAAAAACGAGAGCCTATGCCTCATTCATCTTCAATGACGCAGTCATCCACGCCTTCCGAGATGACTGAAGGTGAAAAAGGCCTGTCCCCTGCTCATCCGCAGAAGAAATCGCTGCGGCGAGCGTTTTCTGAGTCTATACGGAAACGATCAATGTCCCATGTCTGGACTAAGCATCACGGAACACACGCTTTGCCGTCTGCTGAGCATGCAAACGGTGATAATCGGGATGGGAGCGGTGATTCTCTCAAGCAGGACGACTCGTCGACCGATGTAGCTGGTCCGCGTTTCCCTCCTCATCATGCCTCTTCACCGTCGCCCCCTGGGGAAGGAGAACGAATGGCCGGGGATCCTACCGTCTACGCCGAGACTTTTGTAAGTTCAGTTCTTATTCGTCTCCGTATTCCCAATTTTATCTTCTCTCTTTTCAAGGACGATCCAGATTGGGAGGGCATCATGATCCGCGAACGCGTATCCACCCAAGGTGTCATCCGACCACTCGAGCCAGAATCTGAACTTGATGCTTTGAACGTTCCCATCGAGTTCATGGGCGCCATATCTGAGCTCGCCGCTCGGCGGTTCATCGAAGGCCAGGCCAAGTTTGACAAGAAATTTTCCCATGCGGTCAAGGCGATCGAGAAGCACCGGATGGATAATCTCAAGCGGGCAAAGAAGGACACAATCAGGAATATTGCCGTTCTGCAGCATTCTTTGAGGGGTGAGGAGAAAAGCGAGGGAGACAAGACGATCAAAGATGGCTTGCTGGAGGCCTCGGGGAGCTGGAGTTGGGCTTGGGCTCTTGATGCGGGGGAGACGCCCCCGCCGAGTAGTATAGTGTCGAGGCGGGATACCGATGAGGCAAGGCGACTGGCGAAGATTGCAGACCAGGCGGTGTTTCCGAGTGAACATTCTGTTACAGGCAATAATCTGTGGCAGGTGTTGGTGAACTTTTTGACGGTGACGCCAGACAAGGAGAAAGAGAAGGGGCTTGAGCATGACAAGGATGCGGGTCCACGGAGACGGGTGTCGTTGTTTGCCAAGTTTGCTCCCTCGTCGCAAGAGAAGATGCCAGAGTCAGGGTCCCGGTCTCCTGCATAATAGATGTATATATTTGCTATTACTCCCGACTTATTGTAGTTGTACAACTGATAATAGATTTACTGTTCGCGTTTATGCTGAGTGGTGGGTTGGACCGTCAATTTGGCCAAACCTGTGCGCCACATCGATCGACATCGTCTTGGTCAGCGACTACCACTTGATTGACTTAGCTTATTTATTGGGGCCGTATGCTGATTTTCTAAACTCTAGAAGTGGTCGGTTCATCGCCTGCTAGCCTGGAAAATGTGCATCCTATGCCGTGACGCTCATTATCTGCACTTCAAATACACTTTCCTCCTTACAAATTTCATGTTACTTGGAGTGATTTACCCAAAATAATCAATCCGTGCTAATTCAGAGCAGTTCCTCTTCTTTAAATATTAATTGTCCAACGGCATCGGGATTGCAGCGGGAACTGGCATCTATGCAAAAGAACCTTCTACGCGCCTCGTTTAATTTCAGCAGAGTTCCTCTTACGAAGATACGTATGCCTGTGGCAAAAATTATAACGCATATCGGCATCCAAAATAACCGAAGGAACCTCCACATACACCAGCTATGAAAGATTGTTCACTGTTCAAATTTCATTGTGAGTGTTTCTGATGGCAAGTAATGGGCATGCTATGTACGTGATTATGCGGACAAACAAATAGGTACCAATACCGTAGATAAAATACTATGCTAAAGTGTGAAACGAACATAGTATGAGATGTAAGACAGACTCAGCGAGTCTAAGATAAAAACCCAAGAAGTTTGGCACTGCTTGTCTTCGAGGCTAAGCGTACTCGTTGCTCAGCATCGAAGGCCGGCCCCTTCATCATAGTTGCCATCAACTTGAAGGCCATCGGCGCAGCAACGGCAACGTCATTCAGCGACTCGATTGGCCCAGTAAATCCACTCTCGAAATCAGCAGTCATACACAGATCCTTGGTCGAGGCGCGAAAGAAGAGCTTGGCCACCAACTGTGCATCTGCCTCCGATTTGACAGCAAATGAAACGAGCTTGTCAACCAGAAGAGGGTGATACTTAACAGGAAGTTGCGTGAAGTAAACTTCTGCTTCATCAAGATTCCGAACAGTGCTGAACTTCTTGATGTTCTTTTCGATTTTCTTACTGGCGATTTTGCGAGTCATCCTTTTGACAGGCTTAAATTTGGCGCTGGTTTGGTCAGGAGAAAACAGCTTGCGTTTAGACATTTCTAGTAAAGTAAATAAAATCGGGTCGACAACTCTGGGTGAGGAAGGGAAATTTACCTTTGGATGTGGCTTCTGAAGTGGAATTGGCATTAGGCATGTTCTGCTCCGAGGAATTTGTTGGTTGGACAGACTCTAGCTTGTTTTTCTCTCCGGCGTGGACGCTGCTATGAGGACCAGAGGTGTTAGGCGCACTCTTGTTGCTGTTCTGACCAGACTTCAATCGTCCTCCACCCCGGCGTGGCCGACGGCGCGACTTTGCCTTCTGACCTTCATGTGCCTCCTCTTGAGCGGCTCTCCCCCTCGCAGCCTTTAAAACGCGATGATATAGCGATGCTCAGGATGAAACTGAAAGATGCTCACTGCCTCGTGTATCTGAGCAAGCGTAGTGGGCACAGCAGGAGCAACACGGCTGACCCACTTCCGCTCGCGCAGCTCGATAATGTCCTAGTCATGGTTGATTATAAGAGTAACTTGCCGAAATCGGGGAACTTACCTGTAACATGAACTGCATACGTGAGCTAACTTTAGGGCTCTTCGTAAGCTCCTTCATACGCGAGAAGTAGACATCCATATGAGCGCGAGCCTTCGTTGTATCCATCGATTGTCCAGCAGTAGTCAAAAGCACGCAAAGGGACTCAATATCCTCGTGATTCATCAGTAGCTTCTTATCCTCCCCGTGATTCAATAACAGATTCTTGACACATTCGTGCATGATACGCTCCGTCAACACCTGCTGTTTGAACAATTCACCCATGAATTTGACCAAACCGAGGCCATGGCGTTTCGCTTTCTGCGCGGCGTAATATTCTTCAGAATAGAGCACGATCTCCTCTCCGTCACCTTTCTTCTCGATAGCGGCTCCAACGTTGACGGCCTTGGAAGTTGTGGTTGTAGCGATAGCTTCCTTCGTCGCCCGACCTCTCTCAAAATTCTCCTGACACCAGTTGATAATGTACCTCCGGACCAACTGGCCGCCAACGGGTTCTCCCTCAGCATTCTTGGTACCATCATCCTTGATCTCCTCCACCATCTTTCGACAGAGACGAGCATACATCTCCGACCGCAGAGCTTGATCAATGGCATTCTCAAAGACGAGTCTGATGACCTGCCTGAGAGTTCGACCGTCGTTTTCCTTCCCGAACTTGTTCGCCCATGTGATGATTTGGTCGGAGAGGGAGTCGAATTTCTCTATTGTGAGCTTGTTCAGAGAAGCCCTGACCTTACGGTCAACGACATCGGGGGAGTCTGAATCGCTCGAACTGAACAAAGACCTGTCCCAACGATTGGCGCTCCGCCTCAATGAAGCAAAGGGATCAGGCATCGAATGAGCGGGAGTTGCTGTAGGTCTAGACTTTTTATGTTTTGTCGGTGCTCTGTTGCGGCGTTGCTGGGTATTGGCACTCAGTCCTATGGGTGACAACAAATAAATGAGTAAGTAAAATAACAGCAGAATAATTGAACTCATTCACCAGATACACGCTTCGTATCACCTCCCCACACCTCGTACATCAATTGCATCACGTCTGCAAGGTCGACGCTATTTGGTAGAGGATTCTTCATCGGAGTCTTCAATCCGTCGAGTGAGCAGCGGAGACGCTCGCGGATCTGGAAAATGCGAACAGTAGTCTCAATTCCCAGACCCACAGACTCTTCGATGGAGAGAGGTTCGTCGCGCGAACAGAGTTTGGCATATAGCAGATCAGAGATGATCGGATCGACCTTATAATCTCGGTGCAGGACGATGGGATCGACTAAGGTGATCGTCCTTCGCTCCAGTTCTTTGATAGCTAAGGCTTTGACATCGGGGAACGACCATTTGCGCGCAATGCGAAGAATGGTGATCCAAACATCTGTAGAGGCGTCGTGCTCGGAAGGCTTTCTATCAGAAAGGATAAGTCTTGCTTCTCCATGTTGACAGCGCGTAGTACTCACTGACGATAGAAGATCCAAAGGAAGTGGGAAAATTCCTCTGCCGTGATATCGCTCAATCTGAATGCAGTATCAGGGGAAGAACCTCTGGGCTCCTTGCCAGGGGACATCGGGCCACCAAACATCTGCCGAAACTTTGCGGATTCCCCCTCGAAAAAGTGTCGGTGGACCCGGAACATACAGTCTTCCACCTAGGTAACCCCTAGTGAGTACACGCGCTCCCTGTTGATAGCCAGAACTCACCAGGAAATATACATCTCCTCCTTCGATAAAGTAGACTTCGTGCTTTTTGACGCCTACGAGTTCTGGTACGGATCCAGACATTGGGGCAGAGGGTAGAGGGAAAGCGTGAGAAGACTCATTTTGCGACTTTTCAGTGGTTCAAATAGGCGCTCCGGAATTGATGCATCGTGCTGTTGTACGCTATATGCTGACTTCTCTGACTTCTCCTCAGGGTCTGGCGCTTAGCAGTCAATACAAAACACGGTGCAGACGCATGGCCAACTGTGCTATCGATAGGTTATGTTAAATGACTACACAGCCCTAACATGGACGTTAATCGACAGCGCATGACGACAGGAGAACTTCAAGCCAAACGCACCCACCGATGGAGGTCGTGGGTACAACCCAGCTTAGTTGTGATTCGTTGGTGGCCGGTGGGACACGTCTCCTATAAGAAGAGAACGCCGATATCGATATATCGATCTGTTACCTCCCACGAGCTGGGGTATGCCAATGCCATTGTTCCGTCTCGGGCGCTTAACCAAGGCTCTCAGACCTGCCCGTGCGACGGAGCAACAAAGGAAATTGTCCTCGCCTGTTCTCTCGATCCATTTATATATGCCTTCTACCACTCCGGCGCCCCATTCCACACGTCTTGGCTGACCAGAGCGCCAACATGGAGCGAAAATAATGAGGATAGTGCTGGTCACGGAAGAAGAAGTAATTTACAAACTCCGGGCCGGTTCTACCTGCCACAGTATCACTGATTCCTGTCCACATCACTGATTTGCAGACTCATCTTCAAGTTTAACCTACTTCCGAATTGTTGTAATTGTACAGCTGATAATAGAGTCACTATTTGCGTTTAGGCTGAGTGGTGGACCGTCAATTTGGTTGTCGCGATCGGCATCGTCTTGATCATCGACCACCACTTCGCAATAACCTTTGCTTATTTACTAGGGCCGTATGCTGATTTTCTAACCTCTACAAGTGGTCGCTTCATGGGTTTGGTGCCATCAATTACGCATGCGTCGGTCCCGGCTATTAAGAAACCGGGGTAAGCCTCATAAGGTCCGAGGAGGCTGCCATCTGATAATTCTTCTTCTTACTGATTCATGTCTTCCAGCAAACCACCGAAAAAGGTCGGTGGGGAATATGGGCAAGTGCGTGCAAATATTGACGTCCCAACACTGGAGAGCTATCTGGCGAGAAATGTCCCTCAAATTCACTTGCCGCTGCAGGTGAAGCAGTTCAAGGTGCGTCACACACCTGCTTGAAACTTTGACCTAATGTTCGTTTGTAGTTTGGACAGGTATCGTTTTATTACCTGCGTCATTCATTTCACTGAATGCATGCCCACAAGTCCAATCCTACGTACTTCTTGACCGACGCCAGGTGCATAGCTCCAATGTCACCACCATTTACGCAGGCTAACCTGGCGCAGCTCAAAACGATATGTTCTCCGGAAGAAACCTGTGGGTCAGTTATTGTCGAAAACTGCGCACCAAGTGGAGCGGGAATATACGATGCTTCATGCCCTTCATACATTCAACAACAAGCCCACAACTCGTCCTGAGGAACGCGTCCCAGTGCCGGAGCCGTATATTTTGTGCGAAGACGTGTCTGTAATTGGAACGCCCTTCTACGTGATGGAATTTGTAGACGGGCGAATCTTTACCGATCCGCGGATGCCTGATTCAAGTCCCGAAGATCGAAGGGAATGGTGCGTCTTCGTCCACTGTCAACAACACCTTTTTCTTATATCTTTTCACCTTCAGCTGGCTTGGTGCCGTACGAGCGCTGGCTAAACTCAGCAGCGTCGACCCCGCCGCAATTGGTCTTTCGAACTTTGGTCCTTCGACGAACTACTTCCCTCGTCAACTCAAATCCCTCTCTACTGTCTCCAAGGCCCAAGCTGCAGCTAAGGATGTCGACACGGGCATACCTGTCGGGCCCATACCCTCCTTTGACAACATGATTGCATGGTACTACGCCAACCTCCCCGACGAGTCCAAAATTGGTCTCCGAATCGTGCACGGGGATTACAAAATGGACAATCTCATCTTCCACCCTACGGAGAACCGCGTTATTGGTATCTTAGACTGGGAGTTGTGTACACTTGGAAGTCCAGTATGTAGTAACAGTATTATTCTTGGTATCGGGACTGAGTGCCGTTGAACTAGCTCGCTGATTTCGCAAACTTGTCTCAACCATGGGCAATGAACCCTACTGATATTCCCATTGCCAGGCAGAATTTGCTGGTAGCTTTTGGCGGTGAGAACCAGAAAGACGTCCCGATTAGTTTTGAGGAGCTGGAAGGAGAATATTGTCGGTTGATGAGACAGCCGTGTCCCATCAAGGAACTAATCTTTGTTCGTAGCTGGATGTTATTCCGGGTAAGTTGTATTCCTAACCTAGAGTTGAAGTATTAATGTTGTTTACAGTTGGCCATCATCATGCAAGGGATTGCCGCAAGGCAAGCTAAACGTCAGGCAAGTTCTGCTGAAGCTGGGACCTATGGATCTACTTTTACTCTTATGGGTAACTTGGCAAAGGTCTTCTTGGCAAAAAATGGTGTACGTCTAGACGCGAAAATGTTCAAGTTGTAGTATTATCACGTTATCTTGCCTCTGGGCAGTAGCATAAGCCACCCCCCTTCGGGTATGGCCACAGAGGCCGTATTTCAATCCAGCTCCCTAGTTATCTTAGATACCATTGTAACATCATATCCGTGTACTGGGTATTCTCCATACTGATGATAACTTGGAATACTTACTCTTTCGAATTTTTTATTGTGTATTGAATGTCCTAGCAAAGTCCTTAGTGTACAGTTATATTACGCCAACCAGTAACTATGTAATATGAGCACTTACGAGAGGAAACCGTGATATCATTAGTTCACCATTCATTTTACAGCCCTTTGTCATGCCGCGACCTTGCTTACATCCTCTCATTCTGATAGGTAGCTTCACTAATCTATTGACTCATACCATGACAAAGTTCCGAGTCTCTCGTTGTTCCTTCATGTTCCGTACGTCGTGTATCAATTGTGTTGAGTCCAATGAATCACGCCAAGTCTATTGTATCTAAGGATTTACCGAAAGCAAGAGTGCTCTTGCCACTCTAAACTCCCTGGCAGGGCAGATAATTCCTAGTGGTACTCCCAGGGGAAGCCAAATGGACATAAGCTATACGTAATAAATAACTACCGCTTTCTGTTTGCATTTTTCAGCGATGTAGTAGGAGCAGATCGAAGCGGCCCGACACCCGGCTTCCCTGACCTGAACCCCAACCATGACCTTCACCTTTCTCTCGCCATGGAACACGCCCGCCTCGAGAACTTCTTACTTGCCTCGCCCCATGCCGTTATTAAGACATTGTGTTGTATTTGTGGCCTGGAACGTAGCCTCGTTGAACACGAGATCCAAAAGAACGACTTCGACAGTATTTCGCAGTTCCGATGGACCTACGCTGGCTCCCGCATATGCCACGCCATACTGGCCTAGTCCATGGGGTTTGAGCAGCGATTACTGAGTCTGTCTTCTTCGAATTCATCGGCATCTGTGCCATCATTCTCGCTCGCTCTAGGTGCAGCAAAGTAGCGTCAAGTTCGAACATTCTCCGCATTCCTATGGCTCACCTTGAACTCGGGCCGGCGTATATATAGCCGGTCTTGGTTTAACACCGTCCTGTGTACGCACTCGCTGGTCAGTTCTACTCAACGCGTCGATAACGCCTCCACGCAGCGATTGGCGGACGCCCGTTTTTAGGCTAGAACCGGCTCTCGACGTCGGCAATCTCCGACGTGCTCTCGAGGAGGCTCAATTTGGTTCCGAGGCAAAAAAAAAAACTAGTGTGATGACATAACAGGATATAAAGGGCGCCGCTTGACTCGGCTTAACCAGCAACCACCATGTCTACGCTTACCATGACTAGAACCCACCAGCAAGGACGACTTCGCTCGTTCTCTCTATCCCTTGTAGCCCGCCATTCGTCTCCATTACTGGCTCTCCCCGCAGAGCTTATCATCGATATCATTACCCTCGCTCTAATAGATTCCAAAGTCAATGCACTTGCGACAATATGCAAAGACATAACCTGTCTCTTCAATACCATACTCTACCGCGCAATTTCCCTCAGCTCCACTCGCCACGTGTCCCTTCTCTGCCAGGCGTCCCAGTCAAACCCTTCTTTGGTCGCCCACATCAGACATTTTACCGTGTCTGGAAACGCGGTCCTTGATGCAAAGGGATGGGGACGCGTATGGGAAATCATATCTCGAGCCAAGGGACTATTATCTCTGTCACTCAAGGAGGGCTATCAACCATTGTCTCTGGCTTCGATCCTCGCAGATTTAAGTCGTGATAGTCTTTCGGCCGTCACGATACAGCGTTTCGACGCGCCCTCTGCATCAGCCGGCCCCGCGTGCGTCGCGCCTATAACACATCTCCGTATATGTGAACCCAGCGACCAATGGCACTCCCCTTCCGAGATCCTATCGTCGTTTGGTACCCTCCCTGCACTTACCCATCTGCAACTCTGTCGTCGGATTAACGGCAATGAGGAGAATGACACGACCTTTGTGGAGGAGGTTGTATCCATTTTGAGGGACCGGTCGCGTCTCAGGATGCTTGTCGTGACTGTGTTCCCGCAGATGTGGGCGGGGGAGGAGGGGGTGGATGGTAGTGGCGTATGGAGGTTGCTCAAGGAAGTTGCGGATGAGCGTTTGGTCGTCAAGAAGGGTGGGTATGGGTTATGGCTAAAGGACGAGGCTTGGGCGAGTACATATATTTCTTAGACTCTAGACTGTTATTAGATGCGTAGTTATGATGAGACTACATTTGCACTTGAAGTTCTGTTAGATAATGCTATGAAACGCCCGTAGTGAAGGGAGGTGAAAAGCCATCATCATTCTAGCAAGTATAGAGAAAAAGCGACACGTTGTCACTATTGAACATACTGTACAATGGATCCAAGTGTAATCCAACGAAACTCCATCATTGCACCACTTGTGTAATCTTCGGATAAATTAAGGAGCGCCGACAAAGATAACTCATACTACCCACCTTTCCGTTCTCGACGTGATAAATCCACCCTGTGATGGGAGTATCCTTCAACACAAGGGGATGACTCTGCAGGTACTTGACGTCATGCTTCACACTTTCTTCCAATTTGGAAAACTCCAAAAAATCAATATGGTTGACCAAGCTAGCCGCTTGGGGTCCGTCCTCGTTGACGACCTTGGTTTGCAAGTCCTGGGTGGTGAAAGTGGTCATTCCACAATCGGTGTGGTGAAAGACGGCTATTTCTCGTGTTCCCAGGAGACGCTGGGAGACAATGATACTCCTGATCGCGTCCTCGCTGTGGGAATTGGGGGGTCAGGTTTCTGATGTGGGATACGAGGGTTACATACGTTCTGCCCCCTGCGTTGCGGATAATATGCGCTTCGCCAAGATCGATACCGAGAGACGCAGCTGGACTAGCAGAATTGATGGGATAGCACTATAGATTCAGGAAATGCAACTCACTCGAGTCGGGCATCCATACAAGTCACTAGGAAGGCGAAACCCATGAGGCTGATAACCATGAATGCCCCAAAGGGGACTTAAACATACCCACGATGAGCTTCTTCGACGGGGGCATAGGTAAGTCACCCTTGTTGAATGTCGCAGCATATTTCTCGTTGCCGTTGATGAGTCCTTGAGGTGTAGACATTGTAGTAGATGTGTAAGGACTCTCCTATATGCGTCTGAGATATATATACCGGTAGAAATGAGTTCATATTGTGAACGAATTGCGCGATGGTATCACGAGCGCGTCGGCGTGTGAGACAACGCGTTAAAGGAAAATTCATGAAATTACGCGAGCTATGCGAATCCATCAGCGCTTATGCAGAAGGCCACCAAAGGAGACACATACATACCCTTCCCTGCCCGAGCGATGCCAAAGCTTTACGATGAAGATGGAGCTTACCAATATAAAGTAGGAATTGAATCTTTGAGAGAGCTCGACAGACGTAATATTAAGTACAGAGTGCAGATTGATCCAAGGTATCCTGAGAATTACATGGGGTAAAATAGTGGGCGACCTGCATATGGAGATTGTTAGCACATATCAGATGATGAGAGAAGACCCAGGAAATCAGAAAAGAATAGGCACATCACGTTGGTCAGTGCTTGACTTCTATTGTCTCGTCATAGAAACATGCATGGAATAAGCCTCACCTGAACATATACAGTCACCGATTCTGGTCTGACGGCTGAAAGCGCGTGTAATACTGCTTGGTCTGATTCTCCATCATTTCTTGTGTGGATTCTGGTAGGTCTTCTGCGAAGCGACCTGGAGAGGACGTAAGGACGATAACTTTGGCAGGCGGAGCGACGTACCTGGAGACCCAGAAAACAGAGCCATAGCCGGGATCACTGTGTTGGCCGGAACGATAGTATTATCTGCAACTTTTGCACAGTCTTTGATAATGGTGAATTTTCCCTGAGTTTGCTGAGGATAAAGGATAGAGGTAAGAAGCCGGAGCGTACGATCACACAGTTTTTCCCAATCTCGACGTGATTCCCTATGGTTGCAGCTTCTACGACGGTGTTGGCACCTATGTGAACATAGTCTCCAATCTTCATAGGGTAGTAATTGAAAGCGCCGCGATAAGTTTTGTACGGTGGCCTGGATGATCTTAGAAGAGATAGAGAAAGAAAGAAAGAAAGACTCACCGCATCACGCAGCCTTCTCCTACCAAGCAATATCTACCCAGCGAGATAACAACTGCATGACCGGGCCCAGACCTGCGCAGGTCTCCGCGTATGATAGCACCGCTAGAGATGATAGTTTTGCCTCCGAGAATGATATTTTGCGGCCCAGCGATTGTCGCTCGTCGTGATACCTTGTTTCCAGTGTCCTAAAGGGCGACACGTCGGTTCGTACGCGAATCCAGAAAGAGACTATCGCACAGTTTCAATGAATTCCGATTTCGAATAGTAAATTGGGCCGTCCATGGGAGTATGTGTCAGAGTCAGGTGGCTGCCTGCCGAAAATGCTTGCGCGTAACCGGCCGTCTTCGACCCAAACCACCATGTCGCCCCTTCCCGTCCTGCGACTTGGCTGTCGCCGTTTTGCTGCTTTTCATCATTCTTTATTGCGTCCATGCAGCGCTGCCACACGATGGCGAGCACTGTCGACCGCAACGTCCACGGCCTCTCAGAAATCTTTCTCTACCACCGAGCCATCGGAACAGCATGTATACCACGGGCCTCTGAGCAACACCTTCCGGCGGCTCAAGCTCTTCTCTTGGACAACTCTAGGGCTCACTTCAACAATTTCACCCTTCATGTTCGTCATCGAGTCCAACCTACCAGCGAGTGCTCGACTTTCATTGGCGACAATCGCGGTCACGACATCAGCCGCGAGCACGGCAATCGTCGGATGGGTGACCCACCCGTACGTGACTACTCTTCGCCGGTTAGAGCCCCCAAATCCAGGAGGTGTACCCGAGATTGAGATGACCACCTACTCTCTTACTTTAAAGCCACGGATCACCCGGGTACGTCCCGAAACCATGCAGCCAGACTTGTATTAGTTGAACAACACGTTCAGGTCTACGATCCCGATTTTATCATTGATACGTCCCGACCGTTCGCCAAATGGGAGCTTGCCAAATCAGTTGCTTTACCGGTCGAAAGGAGGCCTACAATTCCAGTTACAGGAAGCGAGGAAACGGTGGCTGAAACCATGGATTCGAACGGTGAAGTAATTGGTAGCTGGGTGGTTCGTTGGGCGGAAAATGGTGAAGGGACATGCCGGTCCATCGGAAGTGTAGTGAGGTATGTCTCTAGTTCTGTATCCCATTTCATTATTACTGAAATTTAATAGACACTTCAATGTTCACCTTGAACTTTTAAGATGATATCATTATTTTTTGAACTTTCTTTTAAACCTTGCGATCAGTTTCAATACGGGTTTTAGTCGTCGAATCTTCTGGTTGAACATTCGGGTATCTTCAGATGTCAGTTCATTGAAGAGCTGTTCGACATCATACTGAAGTCAAATGCTTCAGCGAAACAATGTCTACCCGACACGTGTTCAATCCGATATTCCTAAAGCTTGGCAACGCCAAGGGCAGGGATGGTATCATTCACGAAAGGTTGACGCGGTGTTGACGCTTCCAGACTGATGACTAGGCCCAGAAGAGGTCCCCACAACTCATCATACAGTATTAGTATGTCATGACTAGATATCCGGACGTGGTCTACGCCAGTTTATTTCAAAATTCTTGGTGACTTCGACCATGTCGCCTTACACCCGTGAATCAGAACGAGAAGTTCTGAATACTTGCACAGGTCACAGAATAAATTGCCTGTAGCTCCCTTGATGTTCTTGTTGTTGTCCTTGGGTCCTGCTATGGCTATGTCTCTCCCCGGGCACAACGCGGTTGTCGTCGACGCCATGTCCAGTGGACATACCACCTCAGCTGCAACGTTTGAATCGTCCGTTTCAATAGATGTGCTCACATGGCGTGACGATCCATTGTTCCTTGGCTCTTCAAAGGGACAAATTTCTTGTCCTACGCCCAAGGACCCTCTCATCTGTCCATCGTCACCCCATTTATCTCGGTCAACGAATAGTCGATCACAGTCTGTCCGCGACATAACGATAATATGCATCGGTATCCTTTCGCATGGAGCCACAGGGGTATCACCAGCAATCTGGATGGCTCCACATATTGTTGAGCAGCACAAAAGTGGAAGACGATTGACTGTGTGGAAGGCTGAAAATCAGGCTTGCGCAAATTAGTGCTAGCTAGATGTATATGGAATAAATAGATCTACCGTACTCATTCCTGAAGGCTGATCCTCTTATATGTGTGACTGTGCGTCATACCAACATGAGGTTAACCACAAAATCCAGCGGTAATAAACTGTGCTCGTACCACAGCATAGGGAATCCTGTTGATACATATAGCTCGTCCTAATAATACATTGGTCGCGGTACCCAACACCAACGCTTGTCTACGTATCCTGAATGAATGTCATGATATGTATTCATAAAGTACAATGTGCGGTGCATGGCTGTAATACCAAGCTAAGAGTAATGCGAGCAATAAAATCTGAGTGGGGTGCGAATAGCAAGAGGCAACACTAGAGTAATGTAAGCGAGATACTTTTGTCGTCTAAGATGTCTGTAAATAACGGAAGGAGGAAGAAAGGGAGAGAGAAGGTCAAGCTTAGTCTTTCTTCTCAGTCTTCTCAGTCTTCTCAGGCTCTGGTTCCGAAGACGAAGACGACGAAGAAGCATTCTCCTCAGCGTTGCGCTTCTCGTAGACCTGTAGAGAGAACAAATGAGCGTTAGAGATGGGGCAAATGAAAGCTGCGTACCTTGCTGAAGAGACCCAGGGACGCTTGCTGTGTCTCATTGATCTTCACCCGAATAGCCTCAGCGTCGACAGAGGGGTCAGCGGCCTGTCCCTTGACGGCGAGCTCCCGCAATTCCGCGACGAGCTGAGCAACCTTCTCCTGCTCAGCCTTATCGATCTGGTCCTTGAACTCGTTCATAGCTACGAAAAGGTTCAGGATCCCGCTGAAGATCAACTATCAAACACGTACCCTTCTCGGTATCGGCGCAAACGGAGTCGGCCTTGTTGGCCTCCTCAATCAAGTGCTTGCGGGCCTTGTCGGACTCGGCGTACTGCTCGGCGTCAGAGACCATCTTCTCGATGTCCTTGTCGCTGAGACCGGAAGACGAGGCGATGGTCATGGACTGATCCTTGTTGGTGGCCTTGTCCTTGGCAGAGACGTTGACAATACCATCTGATGCAAATGTCAGTGAAGTGTGAAAGATATGCGGAGATTGTGTGACGAACCGGCATCGATATCGAAGGTAATCTCAATTTGAGGGATACCCTTGGGAGCCGGGGGAATGCCGACAAGGTTGAAGTTACCAAGGAGCTTGTTGTCTCGGACAAGCTCACGTTCACCCTGGTAGATTTTGACCTCGATAGCCGTTTGGCCGTCGGCAGCGGTCGAGAAGACTTGCGACTTTTTGGCAGGGATCGTGGTGTTACGGTTGATCAGCTTGGTCATGATACCACCGAGTGTCTCAATACCTAGAGAAGCGGGGTTATAAGAATATGGCGACCAGACATAAGCGGTTATACGCACCCAGCGAGAGAGGAGTGACATCCAGGAGCAGAATGTCGGTAACGTTACCAGCCAAGACACCACCTTGGATGGCAGCACCCTTGGCAACAGCCTCATCAGGGTTGACACCCTTGCTGGGCTCCCGACCGAAGACGGATTTGACGGTCTCACCGACGCGAGGCATGCGGGTCATACCACCGACAAGGATAACTTCGTTGATCTCCGTGACCTTGACACCAGCATCGCTGAGCGCCTTCTTACAAGGCTCGACAGTCCGTTGAACCAAGGGGGCGACCAAGCTCTCGAACTGCGACCTCAATAGCTTGGTGTTGATATGCTTGGGACCTGAAGCGTCGGCGGTGATGAAGGGCAAGTTGATCTCCGTTTGTGTTGTTGACGACAGCTCGATCTTCGCCTTCTCCGCAGCCTCACGAATACGCTGGATAGCCATCCGGTCGCCATTGAGGTCAATTCCAGACTCCTTCTTGAACTCCTTCAAGATGTGGTCAACGAGGAGGATATCGAAGTCTTCACCACCCAAGTGAGTGTCACCGTTTGTTGACTTGACCTCAAAGACACCTCCCTGCTTTTCCAAGATGGAGATATCGAAGGTACCTCCTCCGAGATCGTAGACGGCAATGACGGATGATTCGCCACGGTCCAAACCGTATGCCAGAGCAGCAGCGGTAGGCTCGTTGATGACTCGGAGAACGTCTAATCCAGCGATCTGACCAGCGTGTTTGGTAGCCTGCCGTTGGGCATCGTTGAAGTAGGCAGGGACAGTGACAACGGCATGGCTATCGCCACAGTGTCAGAAATATGGGGATGAGACACTAGACACAAAACTTACTTGACATTTTTGTTGAGGTACTGTTGTGCGGTTTCGCGCATTTTAGACAAGACCATGGATGACAGCTCCTCAGCAGACTAGATGGAAAAAATTAGGTCGGCAGATACACAGCGACAAGACGTAACTCACGAAGCGCTGCTTTTGACCACCATTTTCGACCTCCACGGCCGGACGTCCATCGGACTTGGGCACCACGGTGAAGGGCCTAACGAAAAGGCCTGAGTACATAGTACCGTAGAATGAAGTTTTTGCTCACCAATGTTTCATGTCATCTTGGACCTCCTTGTCTTTGAACTGACGCCCGATCAGCCGCTTAAACGCGAATACCGTATTTGTGGAGTTGACAACAGCCTGACGCTTGGCAGGGAGACCGACAAGACGCTCGCCGTGCTTTGTGAAAGCGACAACGGAAGGTGTCGTCCGAGCACCCTCAGCATTCTCAATCACCCGCGACTCTTTGCCCTCCATCACGGAAACGCAGGAATTTGTCGTTCCCAAGTCAATACCAACGACGGGGCCTACAGAAGGTTTGTTGAGCTGCACGGGTCTTGAACTAGGGCAAGTTTTGCGTACCGTTGACTTTTGAATTCATATTCCGCGCAATCATGGCCCGGGGGATTCCCTAAGAAATGATAAGTCTTAAAAGAGACATAGAACATAGATGCATACGGCATAATGGCCGGTCCTGCAGACAGAGGAGCGAAGAGAACGAGCAGCGGTGAACATAATGTTGGAAGGATGAGAAACGCAATACCGGCTTGATCAAAATTTTTTATCAGGTTATGTAAGCGTGCCGGCCTAACCCGAAAATTCGAGAAGAAGATGACACAGCAGCACTCTCGTCTTCTCTGTGCTCCTTTGAAGACATTTTATTCGTGGTACTGTGTCGTTCACATATCAGGCGCAACCTTGAGGCATTCTAAACTGTGCCCGTTATTCCTTTCGTCTGTCAAGCTGAAGATCACGCATAGTGTAAAGCCAGGAAATATTAATTCTGTGGGTGTTCTTTTTTCTACCTAATTTCCTTAACTTAAGCATAAATCATTCAGTCATTAAAGTTACGCCGAGATTCTCAGCAAGACTTGTATATCATTTATACTACAATTTCATTAGTTTTCGATCGATTTACTGGAATTCAACCCAGTGGCATACTACTTCGACACAAGTGCTGCATGCACCTGAACCATCATCGCAACATCATGCCTACCAGTATCACTGTGACATTCTGTCTCAATGATACCACCCTCATCCTCAGTGTGCTCTGGGGCGTGTATCGGCATTATTCACTGCTGCCTCTTCCCCGTGTTTATGATCTCGGACGGACCGGTACCCCAGCTCTTTCCGCACGACGATGCAATTCCGAATCACCGAGCGTGTATACGAAGTCGCTGCGGCCTTAAGGACGACTCTCGCTGTCAATGTGTTGATGAACCTACAGACTCTTTCGCAAACATTAGTTCATGGCATGCTTCTGCTACTCTATGATGGGACCTCATGGAGCAACAGTCGCGTGTAACTTTATCCCTCATAGATCACGGTTCAAAGACTTTTGTCCCGCTAGGATTGAGGAAGAGAAGATTTCATCTCTCGAGTTGAACATTCGACGACTACAATGTCTGTGCTGACTGGCGACAACCTCAATAAATTGCCTTGCAGATATCGGTCAAAACAGAACCTTTACATTGTTTGTGTCTCTTGCAAAACGGTCAAGTCCAACTAGGAGTAAGTGTATGATATATATTACATATAATATATAAGTTAAGCATTCTTTGCGTAACCCCATAGTCCTCAGCTCAGGCGAATTGGATGTTCCAAACGGCTGCAGCTACAACGAAAATAATGGCTGTCCATGACTGGCCGAACGCTTCTGCAGAATTTGTTTCGGACACCTGACAGAGCGTCAGACCCATAGAATGACAGTCGAGTAAAAAGACACTCACAGCTATAGTGTGATTTCCGTTTCCGAGTCCGAGTTGGTTTTTCGTGACAACGTATGGCTGCAGTCCATCAATGGGTGCTGGCGACGCTCGCGCCGTTATAGCTATGGAAAAGGAAATCGGTAAGTGCCCAAGGCAGTCTAATCCAACTACTGTTACTTACCGAATGACAGCACGAATGCGATAAGAAGGAAAAATACGCGGAACGAGATCATTATGAATGGAGGACGTTAAGGACAGTTAAGCTCAGCTCTGGTGCAGGAAGTGAAAATGGGTGTTCTGATAGTCAAAGCAACTACACCTTTGCTTTTATAGTGGTGCATTATGGGAGCTCTTCTTCTCAAAGAGGACGAAGCGTTGATGTTTGAAAGGAAAGTCCTGAATAAGAACAAGGGCGGAGGAAGGAAGGAATTTCTGTCAGTCGCCGACGAAGGCGATGTGTTGTGAAACGGGGGATCAAGTTCGTTCCCAGTATGTATGCATAGTGTTCAAGCCAATAGTATTGCGCTTGGCTGAGCTCTGCAAACGCATGAGGATCTACACTACAGTACCTACTTATATACTAAAGGACTGTTTACTAGAACTTTCTATACCTTTCTTCAATCTTCTTCCTTAATAAGACAGATCAGCACGATGCCGGATTGCCAAATTCCAACACTCCCCCTCAAGACGGCATCAGGCTCATTAACCCATGACCTAATATATCCTGAGGCTCCCATCATCCAATGATATCACCAATTGATCGCCAACGTAGAAACGAATTACAGCAGCAGAATGGCGGCGTAGAAACGACTTTTAAGGTAATTTGCACCAGCGTAGAGACGACTGACAGTGGCCTAAAGAGGACTTCAAATATTGCACCAACCTAGAGAGGAATTACAGTGGCCTAGAGAGGACTTTTCACCTGCCTAAAGAGGACTTCCGGTGTACGTGCGCTAACCTAAAGAGGACTGATTACAGCGACTTCGACTTCTTCAACTCTTCTCTCTGATCGCCTGCCTAAAAAGGACTTCTAGCAATCCCAAATTTGGCTGCCTTCTCCCAAGGGCTTATGCCGCACTTCGGCAATTCCGCAAGTGGTAACGGATGGCCTGTTAGAACACAATTCCGCGCGAAAGTAGACGAAATACTGAATTGGGTACAGACGGTTAGTTCTGCGATCCCAACTGGAGGATGAACTTCGGCCGGGTAACCGGTGGCCAATCAAGGTGTCAACGAAATGACTAAAACCGGGTATGCGTTTGTGTTGTGAAACGGGGGATCAAGTTCGTTCCCAGTATGTATGCATAGTGTTCAAGCCAATAGTATTGCGCTTGGCTGAGCTCTGCAAACGCATGAGGATCTACACTACAGTACCTACTTATATACTAAAGGACTGTTTACTAGAACTTTCTATACCTTTCTTCAATCTTCTTCCTTAATAAGACAGATCAGCACGATGCCGGATTGCCAAATTCCAACACGATGTATTTCCGAAAATCTTGTATTTTGGTTGCAATAATATCGGGTCCCTGCTGGTGTCAGAATATTGAAAACGTATATCGTTGCTAAGGAAATCGAGACAGGGTTGAGTATGTGGTTCGAACTTCGAAGTCGAAGAGCATTGGCCCGGTAATTTGATTGCATGCCGATTCCACACTTGTCAATTTACGACGATGACCATGCCTATTTCGTCGACATAAACAATCTCGATGAATTCCTATCCTGCTGAACTTTTAGTTCAGCTGGCGCCGGTCATGTTCGTGGCCGGCCTCGATGCCCCTCCTCCCCAATCTCCAAATCCCGCCGATGCGACCAAACACCAGGATCCCTTCGCCCTTCTCACTGCTCGCCTTCGCGACGCCTTGCTCTCCCAGCGCAAAGTATCCATCTGGCAGCCCGACAAGTCCAAGTCCTTTCAAGTACTCCTGGTCGACAAGGATATTCGATTTCCTCCCCGGAAAATCGGACTCCAGGACGACTCGCAGTATCATTCTCCTCTCTCTCCACTGACGCCTTCTTCTCCTGTGTACCCTGATGGGCTTATTGCGCCTATCTGGATTCGCAAGCATACAACTCTTGTGCCTTCGGTATTCGTGCTATTCTTGCGCTTATTCGAATTTCCGTTACACAATCCTCGGTCGCCTTTGGACGGACCTGATCCTGATCGCGAGAAGGATAGAGAACAGGAAGAGAGGAAGCGGGATGGAGAGCTGGCTTCGTATATTGCGTCGCGGAAAAAATCTACTAATGAGCGCAATATGAAGCTTACTGTGGTCCTCATGGCGAGCAGAAGGATGCTAGGTGTGTGACCATTGGCTCTTATTTTTGGGTCTATTCTCATCAACGTAAAGACGATCCCGCACTGGATGCTAGATTAACATTCATACGTAAACAAAGTGGCCTCGACGCTAGAGCTGCATTGTTTGTCCTGAGCCCAGTAAGCTCGTCGGAATTGGGTGACTTCGTACAGAGGTAAGACTCGCTTGTCTACATGGGGTTTATCACTCAATGTATAACTCAGTCTCCAGCAAGCATTGTACGAACCAGCAGTGGAATACTATACCTCACATTCCAAGCGCGTCAGGCGCAAACGGAACCGTCACACCCAGGCCGTATCATCATATTCAAACCCTTTGAGCCCTGTCGGACATCCTGGAACCATACGTCCACTGCGACCGGAAGGGTGGACTGTTCGGTACGAATACAAGATGGCCTGCTTCGCCGAGTTCAGAGGAGAAGATGAAGTCGCACTCAAGTAGGACATCCGGTTTCGCCAAAATTCCAGCCTCACGAGTTTACAGGCACTATCAAGACGCGTACGGGGTTCTTGCTGTGATGTTCGGCTCCATATCAATTCTTCCGCCTCGTACTAAACGATGGGCTGAAGCTAAAGTGCTTGCTGACTGCATCAACATCAAAGTCCGTCAGTCGTCATCTCCCTTACCCTAGAATGGCTTAGCTCACGAGGTCTCTAGATAACGAAGTTGTACCTATATAACAACGAACACTCCCTAGCCTTGTCCCACCATACTACTCATATCAGAAAGTTTGGTGACCTATCACGGGGATGGGGGATTGGTGAGGAGACCTTCGAGTATTGGAGCTGGGTGACTCGACAGTAAGTTTCTCTATTCCGATACGGTGGGTACGCTTTTCTTATACGCTTTTAAGATACCGTATCCTAGCAGAACTATTGGAGCAGGGCACGCACACAACGCTCTCTCTTCCTTCTCATCGCCCCGCTGCTTACAATACCACGCTCTATTCTTCTACCGCACAGAATCCATCCAGCTCTCGAGGGTCTACTCCCGCTTTAGAAGCAGACGCTTTGCGATCTCTGGGATTAAATCCGAGCCATGCCTTGCAGCACCCGGGGTTCTATTATTACATGGCTGCTAGATGCACGGAAATGAGACGGGAACGCTTCATCATAGCACTTGACATCGAGGTGGGTATTTGTTCTTTATTCAAGGTTCGTGACTGGATGATAACCAACCGAACAGGGCATGTCCAATTCCCCGGGTTTTGCGAACGAGAAGAAAGTCGATCATCTCGTTATTATACTTGAGGTGGGATGTTCTCCTATCATCTTGATGCCATCCTGACGATGTCTCGGTACCCAGCTGTACACCAAGTCATATGAGCTGTTCAAGAAATACACCCCGAGCTCTCCAGGACAAAGTCAAGCCCGACTTACTCTCTGGATCGCATACCGTATCGGACAGACGTATTTTGACTCTGGCAAGTTTGACATGGCGATCCGGTACGTGGAATCAGCGTCGGTCACAGTAAGTTCTGGTTGAAGATCAAGCAGGTTCTTTGAGCGAATCGCGAAGACGTACCGCCGCGAGAACTGGGATCCCATGTTGAGGCCGCTGCTGACGACGTGGTACGCTTGCGTTCAGCAACTCGGTGACGTAGAGTTGAGTATACGGCTGCTCATTGAAATGTTAGGGCATGGTGAGCTGCGTCCTTGACTTTTTTCTCGTTTCCCTTCCAAACTGCTATCTTAATGCAGGCGTTGAGGAGGCAGACGAACCTGGAATACTTCAGGAAGATTTGCTTGCAGTTCTAAAGGTCAGTACTAGTATCAAAATCTTGTCACTTGCATGCTCAGTGGGGAATAGAGTACAGTGCCCTCATCACCGGACGAGCCGCTTATTGTCGACCTCACGGGTACACAACCGATATGTTCGTCTTTTCCTCCCATCTATCTGAAACAAGTCAAACGCTTAACTTTCTCCCAGTTGATTCCAATGTCGTTTTCTGGACTCCTGAGGTAAAGGTCGGACAACCCGCTGCGTTCCAAGTCTCAATCACCGCGCCTTCTGATGTGGCAATATCCGACCTCCCTTTCATGTCCTTGTCTATCCGATTCTCAGACGATACTCTGCCAGTAGTAGTTCTCCGGCATTCAGATACGGAAGTGGATGACTCATCCAAAGTCACTCATGTTCACTTGGGACACATTTCAAAGACGGACACGGAGGGTGTGCCCTCTACGCTGACAACGAATTTACGATGGAAGCAGGATTCTACCCTGATATTATCTGGAACGTTCTCATCGGAGGTCCCAACAACGCTCAAGGTCAGTTGCCCTGCCCGTCACTCGGAGTTAATGTGTTGAGTACATGTCAGATCGAGGAACTTCTCTTGACGTTGGTTGAGGGATCCTGGAACATCCAAATACCAATGGATCCGCGCAGCTATAGACACTTGACCCTACCCACGAGTAAATGGCTGGCCTCGCTGAAGCCTCTGAAATTCATCGATGTCAAACGCGACGAGTCATCTTCTGTGATGTGAGCTTGTGATTTATACAGTCCGTTGGATATTGTTGACCTGTTCATTTAGTGTCCGTCATCGTCCCCATAATGTTTTGTTATCGCTAACGCACCATGCACCTGCGTGTATCGACGAAGTATATCCCATCGTCATTGAGGTTACGAATGCCGATAATAGAGAGCTGGAGGTCACGATGGATTTACTTCTGCAGCCTACAGAGGTCGACGACGCAGGTACGCATGTATGTAATCGGAACTTGAGATGGAACTGACACTATTTTGTAGTCAATTCAATAACTCTTGATAACGAGCGATCTTCTGGTCTCATCAAGGGGATCTCTTTTGGCGTCCTTGTGCCAGGTGTGAGCTCGATCAAAACCTTGAATCTGTCCAACACAGGTGGAGCCGGAGATAGGATGATCGATATATCCATCCAGTCAAGGGTAGTCTCGAGATACGATTCGAACGAGGATTTGTCCAAGTCAGAAATGGAAGACGTGTCGGAGATTCTACAGACGCTGACAGTGCCTACTGCCAAAGCGCTGAATGTCGCATACGATGTCGCGTATAGACGTCCTTTGGTCGAACGGTTAGGGCTAGCAGATCTGAGAAGATTCGAAGAAGACTTTTGGGATGAAGGTGAAACTGGAGAGGCTCTTGTGACCCTCAGATTGGAGTGTGCGGGGCCGTGGGCCTTGGAGTTGCAGAAAGTTGTGCTTGAGAGACAGGTACGGTTCAAAAAGATGTTAGCTGCATGCCTGATTTGATGTGCTTTGCAGAACAATGACGCTGCAAAAGTTTTGGAGGCTTCAAGTGATATGTACGACGAAGAGGACTTCTCCACAGGTTTGCCAGTCTTCCTATTTTTGGTTCAATCTGACCATGGCCTTAGAATACATTCCAGGCGACGAGCTGTCGGGCTCATGTCGGATAAGCCTGCAAGGAGATGCGCAGCAGGCTATTCCTGGACCAGGTACCTATCTGGTCCAGTGGCGCAGGTACGCACGTTCGCCAATCGATCAGACCTAATAATGATTCTGTAGAATACACAACGACGGAACGAGAGGGTCAACTTCAACAAGTGTATTCCCACTTCCTTCGTTGCGACCACCCAGAGATGGCTTGATCGGGCTCCTCCAAATATCTCCGGTTGCCCGATTACACGAAGGTCTCCCATTAACTTTGACGATACGGAATAACCATCCTACGCGATCAGCGAGTTGTACCGTCCATGTGGAGCCCGAACCTTCTGACGGATTTATCGTTGCTGGTTTACGCAGTGGAAGATTACCTATACTCTTGCCTGGAGCTGAGGAGAAAATACTTTGGAATCTCATACCCGTTGAGTGTGGGTATGTCAAGCTCCCGACGATCAGGGTCATTGATCACAGGAAATTGATCAATAATATGGGAGAAAATGAGGTGGAGGGCCAGGCGGTCAAAATTGTTGATGTCAGACTTGATCGGAGGAAGGAGAGTGTAGTTGTTGAGAGTAACGAGACGGAGGAGGCCACGAAACCTACAAACCACGAGAGCAATTCTCAGGAAGTATGGGGTGCAGTGTTGGTGCTGCCGTAGTCTCTTCACATTTCACCCTAATCTTCAATAAATGCTACATGGTTTCCATTGATGAGAATCGTTAGGGTATAAGTCGTGATAGTCGTAAGAACTTTGGCAAGCCAGCTCATTAAAGCTTGGGGGTTCTTCTAGAATCACCAGATCAGCAATGATGGTTGGGAATGGACGAGAACATCAGACGCC
The DNA here is from genome assembly GCA_030435615.1 of Armillaria luteobubalina. NCBI lineage: Eukaryota > Fungi > Basidiomycota > Agaricomycetes > Agaricales > Physalacriaceae > Armillaria > Armillaria luteobubalina. The sequence continues at coordinate 299,737 of JAUEPU010000019.1, read as the reverse complement.
TACCTACGAACTCCGCAGCAATAGCACGCTCTGGCAGACAGCGTTATCACAGCAATCCATGTCAAAATCACAGCGACAAGGACCATCCAAATTCCGTTACCAAAATCAATCCCAAGGTCGATCTGACTTGACAAGCTTGGCAGCTGGTTCTTGAGTGTCAAGACCAAGGCTATATCCACCCCAAATACGATGGTCCCCAAAAGTGCTGTGACAATTGAGATTACGAGGGCCACGATGGCTAGCGCGTGCGATCCGAGACACATAGCTGGGATGAGCGCGGCAAGGGACAATGCCGCTGCAACGAGGTGAAGGATGAGGACGACCAGGAGACCCTTCAAAGCCACCTTGACGATACTTGCATCCACGTTCACGAGTGAAGTTATTGATGAAGGTATATCATAACCAAGCTTTGGGCCAAAGCACTCTCCATCGTTCGTCCACCAAGATGGTGGATTTAATGCACTGTAGATTTCATCTTAGACTGGGACCAGAAATTCCGATACGATGCTCACCTTGTTGCACACACGCCCCACACTCCGAACCGCAGCTCCGTTGCAATGCTTGTCACCGGCTCGTCACTCGCAGCCGTTGAATAGACCCGGATGAGGTATATGGCTTTGATGATGGTCAAAGAAATACCGACGAGGAGCAGAAGCAGGAAAGCAATGAACAGAAGCACCAAAGAGACAATGGAAATCTCGCGGTAGAGAGCGAACGGCTTATGATGAGGCTTCATGCTGGAAGAGGAGTCGTGAGTCGATATAACTGATGGCGTATAGGAGCTGACATTATATTACCTGCAACGCTGGACGACGGTAATGAACGCGGAAAAGGAGAATGTGGGAAACTGGCATGGTTCGTGGGCTCAGTTGACAGGTTGGAGAAATCGAAGCTCCATGAACCACTAGCAGCGATCATTCAGGTGACTACATAAAAATTGCACGTTCCTCATGAAAATCTGCCGGGAACCTTATTTCGTATTTGACTGATGCACTAATACGGCATGGCATGTACATGCTTAAACTCTGGCTTAAGAAAGGGAGACGGAATAACTGGTGGTCATCAGTTGGGCGCTGCCAGTGAACGGCTCAGTTCCTGATTGGATTGCCTGGACGTACTGTATGGAAGATCAACAACGTGCCGTAAACCGGGGAAACGTAAAACATACTTGTGTCGAAGGAACTCCTTGCTGCGCAACGAGATAATCTAGCCTCATTTTCAGCAGTCGTAAGATACAGAAATATCAGTCGACTTACTGAAGAAATCTTTCAAATCTACGTTGAAATCACGGATTTCTGAGGTGGCCACGAAGGAAATGACCTGCCAGTTCGCGTTAGGTCCCCTCCAAACGTTCCAGGTGTGTCCGGCGACGGCTGTATTGGAAGTGATTTGAGAACCGACGGGCTGGATGCTAGTAGTAGAGCCTCAGAAAAGATATGTTGGTCAGGGCAGGAAACGGCTTACCCTCCAAGACCAGACAACCATATCATTCTATACGAAAAGATGAGAAGGTCAAGCAAGGTAAAACAGACACTCACATCTCGTATGAAGATGAAGTAGTCGCCGCAGTGCCGCTTGGCGCTACTCCGAACCAGATATCGTAGCTATTTCCGACGCATGATCAAAACGACATAACCCCGATATTAACACAACTTACGATACATCGGCACGAATACCGCTTGATTCGCTCAGGTAGCTCCAGTTCCAAGTAGTGGGGGCATGAGTGATTGCAGCCAACTAGCATATTGATCAGATGGGTTGTCACTATACTGACCGTTTCGACGCACCTGCTTGCCTTTGCTCGTCGCCGACAGGACATTCGCATCTTCCATCACCCGTCAGCAGCGAATTCGTCTTCTTCAAAAGAGCGGCATACGTACAGCTTTTGACATTATTGGGGTTATTCTGCCAGTTCCAGGTAGTCGTCCAGGATATGTTATTTCCGCTTGTACTGATCAGCGTTGACGTTTGGGATCCGACACCGCTGTCTGTATCCTCTTGTTAGCTTGAGCCAGCCAAAGATATCTATATAACTTACTTTTACCCCACAAGTTCTGACAAAGGGAATACTCGCCGCCGGTGGTGCAATCGTACTGACCGGACAGGGTTTGACAACTTGCAACAGCAGCCAAGGCAGAGAGAACCAGAAGAGAAGATGTAAGCATGATTGATCTTGAAGTCACCGAAGATGAAGTGAAGGCTTTCTATGTCGCATAGTAGCTACGACTTATATCCTTGAGCAAAGCAGATTTGCCGCGAGTAGCAGCCTGAGGGAGAATCTTGGAACCAAGTTTCGCCACCAAATTCAATACTCGACGATATCAAAGCATAGAAGGATAAGGTTGTGTCATGATTCTTGCGTTATCCGAGTATGTACAGAGAACTTGCCGTATCTCAACAGTGCTTGAATGGTGTGGGGCGAAGAGAGCAAACTCCAAAACTCGGAAGGAAGTCGGATATACGGGCCGAGTCTGCGGCTCCAGCCGAGTTGACCGAGGTTCGCCGTCTTGCATTTACTAGAATCCGTTGAATGTTCTGAGTCTGATTGGCCGACATACGGTCGTCTTCGCAAGATGCACATCGTAATATATTTGCATTGTAGCGTCTAGCTGTTCTTGACATCTTGTACGACGGTATGTCCTGCATAAATCGCCGCGACCTCCTTTGGAGACGAATACTACGAAGTTGTGGTAACGAACAGAGAGTTGTCGAACCAAATCTGTATTTCTCTGGGTCGCCCAGTGAGTTTCATAATGGCAGAACTTCGGTCAATCAGAGCTTCTTTGGGGGACAATTAAAATATGCTTGAGGAGGTGGTATCACGGATGAATCACTGATCCTTTAGCTTTAGCTGCGGTCACACGAGGCTGAATTGTCGTACATTATATTCAAGTCTGTTCGGCCGAATCATGGCTGATGTTCGGGTTACGTTTCTACTATTTGGATGGTGTGATAGAATAGAAAGATGACGAGTGGGCCTTGAGCTCATTGGGTAGGCTGATTGATGCTGTATTGAGATATAGTCACTGTTCTAGCTTCGTACAGGCCATCAACTACGTCAACTGAGAATGATTCGACTTATGCAACGCAACGATTACGATTGGCGTAACGTTGCTTATGCCTCCGGGTCTGCCAAGGCTAAAACGTATTTGCAATAACACACAAATCGGATCAGTGAGGCGTGGGCGCTTGTTTGCACGTATCGTGGAAGGCAAACATTGCAGATGTGGAATGCTTCTTCGACTGTAATGGCCATGCTACTGAAGGTAGCCGCCTTCCTGTCCATCGTTTTACACGCTGTTGTTGCCGATTCAGAGGTTGGGTAAGTGTATTCTGTGTTTCTTTCTGGTACATATAACTCAACTTGTTACAGTCTGGACTCTGACCCATACCTGCATTTTCGACCGGCATACGCTCGCTCACTCCCCATCCAAATCCTACTAACGGGGATCGTCTTGACCCTGGTCGCCGTTCTATTTATTCATCTCATATTTACGGCCCAATACCATTGGCCGTTAGCACCCGTCAACTATGTCTTGCAAATGTCCGGTGTCACCACCCTCCTTATATCCCTCATCGCTACGCTGCATGTTGTACTCTCTGCGACACTGGAAGAAAGTCAAAAGTGGCCTTACATGTTATCATATATTGCTGTCAATGTACCCCCGATGGATACAACCACATCAGGCTCAACGACTGTATGGACCACGGCGGAGCTAGCAACCTGGTTAATCATGAATGCTACGACGTCTGGACTCATACAGGTGCGCCTGTTTACTCTATATATGAATATTTCTCTGTAATAAGATTTCCAGATAACTCATATACAATTCCTGACGCTTCTGTACCCTTCTCGACTAGAAGGAAGACTTATCTTTTCTCTATTGAGTGCGGTACAATCGTCCCATCTCATTGATAGTCCGCTCATACTTTATAGTACCTTTGGCTGTAATGGCTGCCGTGATGCAGCTCACACCGATATCGGGCAATCTTGTCGTAAAAGATGTCGCCACGGCTATCCGAAATGTCTGCAATGCGACGCTGTCTCTCCTGTTCACAGTATCTCTTTTCGTCTGGGGCGTACTCGTGAATCGTAAGCAGGCCTGGCGTACGGATGGCGGTACCGCGGCCTTTGGTTGTGCTGCTCTTGCATTGGCCCTCGTTAGCACCGCTCTTAATTTTCTGTACATACCGAGGGAGGAAGAGTACGTCTGGCTCCCGGGACTAATGTGGGCAGTTGTGCTGTGGCAAAACTTCCTCGGGTGGTGGTGGTGGGTTGGTGCCGGAACTGGGACAAATTACGATCTTCCAGAACGGAGAGAAGGAAGACGAGAGAAAAGAAAACGGGCCACAAAGGAGCCTCGCAAAGGTACCCGAGAACGCGCGCAACTCGTATGGCGTGGCGTCACGGGTGCTTTCAGCGTTCGACAAGAAGGAGTGGAGTTGACTTCAACAACAGCCCGTCGCCGCTCAGTGCCGCATGCTACCGATTCTCGTTCAATGTCGCCTGAGGCAGGTCGGTCTCATTCCGAAGATCATCATGTCGCTTCATCATCTACTACTTCGTTTACATCTACCACAACTCTTCCTCGCATTCTTCCGGCGGCGATCCACCGCTGGTATGCACTACTTCGTCAAGCACACGTAGCTGCCACTCGACAACAAGCCATCGAACGAGCAGATCGAATCCGAGAGCTTGAGGATGCAGGTGCCCCTCGCTCGACTCATACGGGCTGGGGCTTAGGCAGCTTCGCCTGGAGATCAGGCAGAACTGGGCGGCGCAGAAGTAAAGAGCTTGGCAGGTATCCCACCCTAAATTCCCAGCTGGACCAAAATGAGGCTACTTCATGCCAAACCGATATAATATCGGTCGGGGAAGATAGTCATGACGAATCGGAGGAGCGGAATCATCCGGATACCCATCCCCCAGAAATAATACGACCTGAAGCGGTCGTTCGTCGTCAGTCGATGTGGTGGTGGGGACCTTTAGGTCGTTGGCGTCTTCAAGACTCGACAGTCTATTAGGCATCTTCAGTATTTGCCATCAATGTAACTATAGCTGTACAATAAGGATTCTAGACACGGGCATATATCCATCCATTCGGGTAATCGTCTACATTATATCATACCATCTAGCAAATGCATCGTGTGCAGCATCGAATGCTTCGACCGAATCGGTATCGTTTTGTGGTAATAACTTCACAGCACGCGTGGGATATCGAACAAAGGAAGACATTTCGCCAGTTTGACGTATTTCGACGGAAGATGATAGATCGATAACAAGAGATACTTGGATCTTCGCAAAGAGATCACTGTCCCCACGAGCAGGGGCGTACGTCCATGGTCTTCAACAATAGCCTTGTACTAATAAGTACCATTGCGGTGGGTGGGGTAAGGCCACTGAAAATCGGCACAACGGTTGGAATATGAGTCGCCAGGCATAACCTGTGGGATTGAGATATATTGATTTTGCGATTGTTGCCGGTCTGACCGTGACTTATACCCCTTATACTTCAAAATGCCAAGGAGGCTTGTTTTGGTTTCATACCTTCCGCTGGCAAAGACCGCACATAATCTGGGTATGATAAAAACTACTACGGTGTGGGTATATCATTATGTTTCTATCCATCTGCGGTACTATCACCTGTCTAATATAAATATATACATCCACGCGCCTTTCATTCTCTTCTCTTAGTAATAACCACCTCGACATCATTGATAGGAGAACATATGCCAAGAGTGGGGGCGTTCAAATTGGGCTGAGGTATCTTTGCACCTTCCGCCAACTTGATGTCATACTTGAACAAGAGGGCTCCAACGAAGGAGAGAACCTCGTATGAGGCAAAGAATCGACCTGGACAGAGGGATGCCCCTCCACCGAACGGGCGAACGAGTTTCGCGTCACCCCTCATAAGCCCCTTCCCAGGCTCTCGGATAAACCTATCCGGCACGAACTCCTCGACGTCTGGTCCCCAAATTTCTGGATCCCAGTGATGCGGACGGATAGGGCACTTGACCACGGCGCCTTTACGGAAGGTATAATCAGCTATGATGGTTTCTTCCATCACAAGCCGGGTAGACATCGAACAGGAGTAGATTCGGAGAGTTTCGTTAAAAGTCGAACGGAGGAGGGGGTCGTTGACTAGAAGCTCTACGTCGATGACTTTTCCGTTGCTATCGAACGCAGTAGTGATCGACTTGCGAATGCGATCTGCAAGTCCGGGAATTGTCGCTATCTGCAGAAGAAGCCAAAAGGATACAGGATTGGAGTTCGCCTGTAGCCTGCAATAAATGTTGTCAATAAATGCCGAAGATGTTCAGAGGTTGATGGTCACTTACGCGTTCCATATACTGAATGTTCCAGCAGCAATGTCACGGGGGGCCGTCGTGCCTGCCTCAATCAGCATTTTTTGGATTTTGCCTACCCACCAGATGGCGTGGTTTTGTTTCGTTTCGCTATCCCGGTAAACTCGTTCAAATGCTCCAAGGAGTTTTTCCCTGTTTGCATTCTGTCTTCCCATCACAAAGCGAGGAAGGCCGATAACGAATGTGAAAAAATCTGAAGTGAACTGCCAGTTGTAGTCGAGAAGGTTGGGTTCTTCCTCCAGTATTTGTGGACCCATCATGACGACGGTGGACGCGTTGCCTAGTACAGTTCTGGCCCAGTCACGCAGCGGGACCTTCATTCCCTCTGGGGACGCGTTGATTTTCAGGTCCTCTTTGACGAGTTCTACACGGAGACATTCAAGAAAGGAAGTGATAAGCTCGTTCAGCGCGGGTCCCTCCTTCAGAGTGCCTCGGTAGAATGGATGAACACTGTCCAGCAAAGAGGAATGGGGCCCATTGTGTTCATATGCGATCCTATCTCTGCCCTCTTGAGAAATGTCAAACACGGCGCCGAGGCCGTACAGGACGAGAGGGCTGAACGAGAGGCTCTTCGCGCGATATACGGCCGATACATCTTTGCTTGCAGTGACGATCTGGAGAGGTGGTATAGTCAGGTAACGTCAATTCCAATAAATAGATACACAGACATATACTCGCTGCCCCATCAATTTCAAGGAGACTGGTCGTGCATCGGGAGAAAACATTCTGTAACGGGTTCAACGAGGAGGCCTCAGGGATGAAAAAAATAGTAACGAGCCTCGCTGCATTGTATACTTCGATAGACCTTCGACGGTACATCAGGGCATGGCCTACAAAAGGTATCAGATAGGGAAGAATAGGAGGCTCATTGAGCGCTTGAGCCAGAGCATTGCGTCGGTGGTGAAGTGCGAAAATTGCGCCTACGCCGACGACGAGGATGGCGACACAGATTTCGACGGTGGTGGACATGGTCGAAGTAACGCGCACGCAGCACGAAGCACTCTTTACTCCTGAGCCATGCCAGGAATTTTATTTAGGCCGTGTTTGGCGCTCCGCCTCGACAGCAGGCGCGATCGTTAAGGCCCAGGTGTAAAAGCTAGCGGCCAGGGAGAGCATTCATTCCCTGCAGTATTCCACCTGAAAGAAAAGCAGCGAAAACATCACAAGAGCAAGTGAGCGCAGAGCGGTCTACAGGAAGGAGTCTTCAACATCCACGACTTGGACAATGGTGGTCAGTTCCTTGATCTACCGATTCCTTCCGGATCGAGTACTTTGCGGCGGGACAGTGCCGAGCCGCCGAGCGGTAACGCAACCCTGCAAGCACTTGCCACCAGCAATTAAGCGTCATTGAACGTGATTTAAAAGGAAAGGGCCGCAGCGCCAGCATGCATGTATACTTGTGGTGCATGAAAATACCTCCAGGACCGGTCTGCCTCCTCTCTCATCTTGCACTGATCACATAATACAAAGTACGAAGCCAGGATACTAAGTCAGACCAGCAGAACACCTGAAGTAATTTATAATCGGTCATTTCCTCTTGAAAATTCACGAACGAGCAAACGAGCCGGGACACGACTGATAGAATTACGTCCTTAGATATGCAAGGACCGCATTTGTTGAGAATCGAGACACAGCAGAAACACCGCTGCGGCGACTGATGTTGAACAGAAACACTTCTGACATATACGAATTACTAAAACATACATTCGAGTCGCCTAGCACAAGTACATACATAGCAAAAATCTTCAATATTAATGTCCACTTCTTTTCATTATAACGACCTCTACATCGTTCATAGGAGCAGAAAAGGCGATAGATGGAACGTTCAGATTAGGCCGAGGAATACTTTCCCCGGCCTCCAAGCGAATATCGTACTTCAATAGAATAGTTCCGACGAAGGAAATGATTTCGTTCGGAGCAAAGAAACGGCCAGGACAGAGGCTCGTCCCTCCTCCAAATGGCCGTGTCAGCTTTGCATCCCCCTTGATCAGTCCATTTGAAGATTCTCGAATGAACCTATCTGGGACAAACTCTTCGACATCCGGGCCCCAAATGTCTGCATCCCAATGGTGTGGACGAACAGGGCACATGACGACGCCTCCTTTACGGAAAGTATAACCAGAGATGATGGTGTCCTCGGTAACAAGCCGAGTAGAGATCGAACTCGAATATACGCGAAGCGTCTCGTTCAATGCTGAGCGTAAGACTGGGTCGTTCACCATGAGATCCAAGTTAATGACTTTCCCACCGCTGTCGAAGGCAGGAGAAATTGACTTGCGAATGTGATCTGCAAGCCCAGGGACCGTTATAATGTGTAGAAGAAGCCAAAAGGCGGCGGGGTTGGTGTTGACTTGAAGCCTATAGTCCAATGAGTCTAACCTGCCAGCGAGTGACGTACTCAGATACGCACGCGTTCCATACCGGGAGTGTCGAAGCGCCCACATCATAATCAGATGTCATACCTGCCTCAGCCAACATCTTCTGACGGCCGGATATCCACCAGATAGCATCATGCTGCTTCGTCTCTCCGTCCTTATACACCTTTGCAAACGCACGAATAAGTTTGTCTCTGTTCGCCCGTTGTTTTCGAATCAGAAATCGTGGAAGACCGATTGTGAACGAAACTTGGTCCTGATCGAATTGCCAGTTATACTTGAGAAGGTCAGGTTCTTCCTCCAGTATTTGTGGACCCATCGTTGCAATTGTGGACGCCGTGCCTAGAATCGTTCTGGCCCAGTCCTGCAGGCGGATTTTCATCCCTTTCGGAGACGCGTCGATCTTGGCATCCTCTTTGACGAGCTCCACATGTAGACAATTGAGAAAGGAAGTGGTAAACCCGTTTAAAGCTGCTCCCTCCTTCAGGGCGTCGCGATAGAACCCATGACTATTCTCCAATAAAGAAGAGCCATAATCTTCTACAGGTTTGTATGCAACCGCATCTAATCCTTTCTGTGAGATGTTGAACACGGCGCCCAGACCCCAAAGGATGAGGTCGTTAAACGAAAGGCTTTTCGCACGATAAACTGCTGAAACATCTTTGCTTGCTGTGACGATCTACTGGAGCCAATCCATCAGTAGCTCGCTTACTTAGGTGAGGGTGAACGGACGTAGATACACTGTCCAAATACCGTTATTGATACGGGACGTGAATCCGGAGAAAACATTCTACGATTAATTAAACAAGTGCCGTGGTTCTTTAGAGTGGACCGACGTACCTCGCAGCGAGATACACCTCGTTGGACCTTCGTCCGTACCACAACGCATGTCCCACAAAAGGAATCCAATATGGAAGAAGAGGAGGCTCATTGAAAGCTTTTGCTTGTGCGTTGCGTCGGTGATACAGGAAGAAGAGGGTGGATACGCCTATGGCGATAGAGGCGACACAAGTACCGAGAATAGTGGCCATGGGCGAAATTACCTATAGTACCTCCGTAATTGAAATATATGTTTAGGAGGCCTTAACTGCAAGCGCGGTGCTGGGCACTGAGAGGTGCTTAGTTGGCAAGGACCCTTTATCTCACGACCCTGTACCATCAGATGTGAAACTGACCAGTATTTATTCGTCCAACCCGACTCGAGCCGTCCGTCGACACGTGACGCGCGACCTTCTCTCGTCCTACGCTAATAATCTCATGCCTCCTTCATTAGCAGATGGATTACTTAGGAATTCTGAGTTTCTCTGTTCGACCCGAAATTTCTGCATCATAGTGGGACAGATACAGTTGCGAAGGATATACAAATATCCTTCCGGATAGAGACCGTTGCCAAAAAAGTGAAGGACTTCGTGAACAGAAACAGTGTGTGTTGACTAAAAGGAATCCATGGTCGATAACTTGACTTTGATTGTCGGAAGCGACTGCGGCTTTACCAATGCAATGTGCTCTTAAGCAGTTCGAGGCTAGCATTGTTGTTGGATAAGAAGCCAGATAGAAGCCGGAATTGCATCAGCTTGACGCCTATACATGATTGTAAGTAAATGCGAATATCATAATCACCGAGCGGGGAACTCGCGCTTCTCACCTGTTCTCATCAACGCCATGTGCTACAGATGGTTACACCGCCTGTGCCCGACATATCGCATGAACCTTGACGCTTTTTGACCACCCAAAGGTTTCCTTCCCCTTCGGCTCCCGGTCTTTTGCTTTGTACACACCCGTGAAGCCCTAAGATATCTGTAACATGTGTTTCCATCCCAAGAATTGGGGCAAGCCGGTGTATTGTGAGAGAGTTCGAGATCTAGTGCCGACTCGGACATTTGTGACCCATCATCGCAGTACCGATCTTCGTCCCAGGCGCGAGATATTGGTTGACTGCTGAGCAAGTTCTGTTTCAAAACACAAACGTCATTCCGGTAGCCCGGTCCTGTATCCATTGTTGTCGGGCGATATTCCCGGGGATGTGTTGCGCCGACAAAGTATGAAACTGCTGAATAAGGGGGATTTAGGGTGGTACATGGCTGAGATATCCGAGCTCTTGCTTCTTAACAGGGTTCCCGAGTGCGGCGAAGTCAGTGGTCTCTTACATACTTACGTATCCGTTGACGATGTTGGCTTGGCATCAGGGGAGTACGAGACATGGAAGCAATCGGCACGCTTTTGAGTAAATGAGAAGTTTGCCATATCGAGAAAGACCGAACGGCACAGTAGAATAGCCCCAGGAAGATGATAGAGTATGATTTACCTGGAAGTACGAAAACGACGACCAGAATACAGCGGCAACGCTTGCGACAAGAAATAATGTAGACACGCAGATCCATGGACGAAGTATTGATAGTTTCGAATGGTGCGATTGCGTTCCATTATCAAAGTTGGTGATCTCGGACATTGATAACGTTGAAGGAAAGTGAAGGAAACAAAGCTCACACCTAACTGTTGTCATTAACAGCGTATGTTGCGCTATATTTCAAACAAAGAAGTAGAACAATAAGATGAAACGCTACAACTTGCCTCTCTTGTCTACATCAAATCCGATCTTTCCTTCAGCCCAGTCGCGTATCAACACCCCAGCGATGGCGGTCGTTGGAGGTACCCTGAATGGAGGCGCATCTATCGGTTTGGAACCCAGATCAGTGCCTGCGGTCTTCCCGTCGTATTCATCGTTGAAAGTCTTAGGCGAAAGATTTGTTCCATCGGGGTGATTGATGATGGATAGGATTTGCGAACGATCATACCACTGCGCATCTAAGAAAATATCAGCAAGAGCTTCAAAACTGTGTCCTGTATAATACCTTCCAGTTCGTTATCAAGATCGACTCTAATGGGCGCTGAAGCGTCCGCTCTGGCATAGAATCCAACCATCAAACTTGCAGGATATGGCTAGAGGAGCAAAGTTATTAACAAGATACCATATAAGCAATAGGGTAGGCTTACCCATGGCTGGCCAGAGTGATATCGGACATCCCAGACTTTGACGCCGGCCTCCTCCCACATTTCTCTTAAAACGGCGTCTTCAAAAGACTCCCCGGGCTCAACGAAACCGGCCAAAGCAGAATAAAACTTCCCAGGGAATTTTTTCTTATTAAAAATAAGAGATGAATATGAATCCTGACAAAGAAACATATGCCACCAACATTTCTGCCCAGCAAGATCCTATCTCCAGTTTCATCAACAGCAATCATGATGACCACGGGGTCACTGCGTGGATGCGTGAAATTGTGCAAGCCTTTTCTGTAGTGATCACTTGAGTGATACGTTCAGATTCATGTTAAATAAATTGCCCACGTACGCCGTAATGCATGGCTTCTTGTTCGTCTTAGGTTCCCAAGGAAGCAAGGTCGAACAAGCTAATTTCCAGCCTCCCCACATCGAATATAACGGAGCACCACATCCGGGACAGAACTATCATCACAAGGGACCAATGAGAATCGCCTGATTACCGGAATCAGACACACTGACCTTGTTTCTCTCGTTCCAGTCTACCATGGATCTTGCCTCGGCGAAGACCCCAGACGTGAAAAGGTCCAGCTTGTTCATGACAGAGCGCGGTTCAGAAAACGACAATTTCACGCCAGTACTCGCAGTTTCTGTGCTTTGCAAGAAAGCCTCCAGTTCTTCAGGGGACTTTTCCAGACTTGCGACATCCAAAGAGAAATATGCGGTTCCTTCAATGTTCTTCACGGCGGCTTGGGCGTCGGCGAAGTCCGATGAAGGCAACGCGCCAGTCTTGCTGTGATCTTCGTGTAGACCGAGAAAAACGACAGGGCTATTCAAATGACGCGCTGCCTCGGTATGCGATGTTTACTTCATCTGCTTGCAGATATACCCCGATCTCCTTTCCTTGTCCAAAAAATGGCTCCGATCCCAGTACGGGCTTTACCTCTTTGGTGCTCAGGTAGGCTAGGTACGGAACACCGTCACGCTGCCCTACAAGAGGAAATCCTGCGTTAAAGAGAACCCAGCGGGTCTGTGGTAATGCTGCTATTGCATTCAAGAAATCTTGCGAAGATCTCAACCAAGAGAGTCGATTTAACGGAGATCCTCCGAGAAAATTGATGTGTCTGTAGTGCAAAATCAGAAAATTCCAATCTCGAGCAGACAAAGTACTGACGCATGGGCCATTCTGCTTAAATGATATAGACGAGGTATGATAAGAGATGATAGCGGAAAGAGAACTAGCAGTACATTGTGATTACGAGGATTGGTAAGGAAGCTTAACGGCATCCGGTCCGGCAGCGGGCGACACAGACACGTGCTAGCGTCACGATTTCAACGGGTTCAACTTTCTGCACTCATCTCAAACTCTGTGCTCTTGTTCACTGCCTACGATGGGGCAACAACCGAATCTTGTGACTTGCAAATGGACTTCTCCAACATACATTGATGACAGACCGATAACGGTTGAACATACTGTTCATAGATTAAATATTACTTCAGAGCTTCGTCGACATCTCTGGAGCCACAAGTTTTCTACCAGTCAAAGCTCGGGTCTAGCTATTTTCAAGCTCATTCAAAGGAACCCACAATTGACTTCTTGCTATTTTGGAGCTTTGCGGAGTTCTCCAAGTTCTGACAGACGCATCAATCGGTGTCCAGACATCGTGACTATGGACCTACTCTTGGTGCATATATGAATACATAGCAACGTCTCGGTAGCGCAGTATCAGCGGAACTGCCCTGCGCGTTATCCGACCTGACCAAACGTGTCTATGGTCAAATGATTCGCGCGAACTGCGGTAAGCACCGACTAGATTCTAACACCGGATAGCTCCCGGGTACAGACAACATAATTTTAGCGCGAACTTCAGTAACTTGACCCAGGTGCCTCACAACTCTATAATATTGCAGCCCAAAGATACCATCTATATCTTGCTCTTCTGAACTTCACGGAGATTATGCGTCTATTATGGCTGCCGTCGGAGTGTTTTTTCTTTGGAAGATCGGTGGCTCTTGGTTCGTAACGTATAGCCGACTGCTCTTCTAAAACTCGATTGGCATCTAGACGGCGACACCGAGCTCAATATTTACCCTGGAAACATCGAATGCACACAAGTACCGACGAAAACACAAGGCAACACCATCCTGAAACGTTGCAGGGTAATTGAAAGCACGCTTGTGGCGCGATCATCAGTCTCGCTGACAGTCCGTTATCTTTACAGTTGCTATTCGATTTTCGCTTCTCGAGTCCCATGATGATGGGCCCTCAAAGATTTCCGGGAACATCTGATGTGGATATATGGTCCGTTATGCATCTATCCCCGGTCTTGGGAGTATTTAAGAATTTCAGTTTGGGTTAGCACGACCTATTACTCTCTACCTCGCTACCAACATGTCTGCCCCTTCACCAGTATCCGAATCCCAGTACAAAGACGCAGAGAAATGGATAGAGGATGTGAGTACACAATTATCTGTTTACTTCTGACGCTAACATACATTCTTATAGTTCTACCATTTAATGGGTACACTTGACCTTTCCAAGTTCACATCAACATACCTGAAGGAAGACGTTCTTTTCCACTTCACCAACCTCCCGCCAATGAAGGGTCGGGATTCCCTCTTCTCTGTATTTGGACTGTTAGGCGGCGTCTGTACAAGTATAACCCACAAGTACGTTCTCGACTCCACAATTCATTCCAAACAACGTGCCTATCATTTATTATCAGGGTGACCGACTGTACGCTCTCATGTTTACAAGTCGAGATGTAGCTGGACTTACGAACGGCATGTAGTGAAAGTCCTTTCCGATCGCATAATGGCTGCCAGTACCGTCGATTATGCCTTCATCAACGGCGAAAAATGCAGTATGAATGCTTTCGCCATACTTCATAAAAGCCCCGAGGTAGGTCTCTTCTGCGTTTCGAGATGCCAGACTCTGACTGCGAACAGGAAGAGCAAGCTAGCCAATACTTCATTTATGGAGACTTCACTCCTTGTTACCAAATACTCGGAAACTTGAAAGCGGCCGCCGAGGCCGAAGACAGTGAAGTAAGAGCATAGGGATATTATTTTTATTTGTTTTCTGTACTATGATTGTATACACTTTTCAGCTTAAAATACCACGCCAACACGTCTGTATTTCTCGTCGCCAGTTCTAACCTAAATGCTGCATGTCAATGGGAGACAGGGAATATGCTCGTCCGTCTATCGTACCATTTGGTACGCGATGCCGAAGAAACGCAGCAGTAAATTCAGATTTTTCTCCCGTGATTCGGAGACGCCAGGTAGCTTATATTCGGTTGCTAGGTTCTTACACTTCGTAGCTATCATTCGGATGTATTCCGTCAGTACCTTTTCTTAAGCCAGTGGCGTTGATAGGACGTACCATCCAGGTCGAAAAGATCTTTGAGCGTGCGAGGAAAGTCATTGCTGACATCGCCGTTCCCATCGTCTGCGTATATTGTATTCAGCAACACGTTGCCGTCTCTCTGACGCAGAAGCGAGTTGGCGCGTTTACTCTCCCTAGGGCCAGTTCCGGGTTTGAAAAGCGGGTGATAACCGATAAATTGAATCAAACGTACGAATTATGGAGACGCCGACGCTCCCGCTCTAAGTCACCCTTGCGGATCTGTACCTCAGTTTTGACGGCCTCGGGAATATGATGTTGCTCCAAGTGATCCTTCACATGGATTTCGACGAGATGATCGATCTCCTTATTGATGTCTTCCTCCACTGTGCAGGGGCAGTCATGATTCACATGTCAAGACGTTCCAAGGGGTAAGGTACGGAAATCTTACCCCGGGCCTTCAGAGCATCAATTACTCGATTGTCGAGGAGGTCGTCGAGTAACACTGGTGTGTGACATTGAAAATGGATCGCTGGCAAAATCCGCAATGCTCACGCTTTATTTCAAGCAACGCATTCTTGCGATCTTTGTCTTGGTCACCGATTTCGTTGGCGATACTGCATCGGGTAAGTAGTAAGTGGGCAAGAACGGATGTGATAACAAACTGGCAGTCGCACGTTTCGAGGGAGTTGTTAGCAAACGCAGCCTCGCTTCCCAGTATACCTACATGGTAATGACGCTTAATCATCTCGTCCAACACATCCTGACAGAGGAAAGTCAGCACAAAGAGATCCAGTAGAATAAATCAGTGTTACATCCAGAGTTGTCGTTGCGCTCTGAATCGCCGTGAAAGCACTCTGCGCTGCCATAATTTCAGGAGGTGGTAAAAATGTCTGGGAAGCGGAGGTTGACGAGACAGGAGTGTTCAGCTGCTCCATTACGATGGTGCCTCTTATTGAGTTGGGGATCAAGGACTGTGGGACTGTGGAACTGTAAAGGTAACACGCATCAGCAACGTGTTAAGAAAGTAGCATCCAGAAAGGAATCCTAATGCCTTTAGGTCGCTTCTTAAGTTTCTTCTAGCTCTAAGAGTAGGAAATATCTTTATATGGGTCTACTATAGATATATAGATGGGCGGTTTGTTGATACAGGTGCTTAAGGTGTCTTAAGAGATAATAATCTATTATGTACGAACGTCAGATTAAGTGCTCAGGGCGCTTGTCGTGCTTCTGCGGCGTCAGGCGCCTCTGCGAAGGACGGGGGTTGACTCCATGGCGCTTGCTTAGAAGCGGCATCTAACTGGGCTGCCATTAAATCCCGGAACTTGGAGTGCTCGCGATTGACCTGAGGCGAGCGTGAATTTAACATATGCATGCGAATCGGAGAGATAAAAACGCACTAGATCACGGTAAGATCCCGACTCCACTATGCGACCGTCTGGAGTACAATTAGCTTCCGGAACGGCAACGTCTTTTAGTGACACACACCTTCAAGAACGACTATTCGCTCTGCTCGAGCAATCGTTGACAGCCTATGTGCTACAAATAGACACGTAGTCTGTCGAGAACGTAGGATTTTGTCGACCGCATCATTTACCTAGATGACCATGTTATTAGAGCCGGGTTCGCGTATCGTAAAGTGCAATTACCCTATGTTCTGAGGTGGCGTCCAAAGAACTTGTTGCCTCATCCAGGGCAAGGATAGCCGGTTTTTTAAGTAAAGCTCTTGCTATCGCAAGTCGTTGCCGTTGTCCACCGCTCAAACTCATTCGACCAACTGTGTGGACATACGGTAAAGATCTTCAAGGTCAGGCACGCAGGTATGTACTCACTCTCAGTGTCAAATCCTTTTGGCATACCCCATACAAACTCACAATTAGCCTCTCTTGCCGCATGCTCAATTTGCTCCCGAGAAGCTGTGGGATTCCCATAGGCTATATTCGATGCGATGGTCCCCGTGAATAGAATGGGATCTTGTGGCACAACCCCGATAATGCCGCGCCAAGAATCGACTGAGAACTCACGGATATCTGTATACTCATGAGACCTTATTCTGGAAATAAACAGGCATCACGTACCTTGCCCATCGAAGGTGACTTTACCGCTCACCGGATCATAATATCGCAAAAGCAAGGAATGAATAGACGTCTTTCCACTTCCACTCCTTCCGCTGAAACCAAGGGGTTAGACGTGCCAAGATACACGAAAGGAAAACATACACAACTGCAACACTTTCACCAACTCCGATTTCGAAATTGAGGTCTTTGAGGATCTCAACACCTTGACGGCTGGGATATTCGAAACGAATGTTTTCGAACTTCACTATCCCACGCCGGGCATGATCCAACGTGATACCGGCGTCTGGGGGAATCGCGGGCTTTCTGTCAAGTAAATCGAAGATGCGAGTTCCTGCCCCAACACCACGCATGATAGACGACTGAAAGTAGGTCCAGATATGCATTGTGGATATATGAAAATGCACATACGAAAAAGGTCCTACAGGTGATTATTAGTGAGAGGTTTAAGAACAAAGGGGAAATTTGGTGCACGTTATCATTTGCAGTCCATTCCCAACATAGACCGTATATAGAAGCAAACTGGTTAAATCTCCTACGGAAATTTCACCGCGTGCTACCAATGTTCCACCTAGAGTACAAAGAGGTCATTTACTCCCAATTATTAAGTGCGAAAGAACCAGCGCACCATAACCAAGTAGTCCAAGAAGGGTGATGTTACCACTCCAACCGGTACTGCCAAAGAAAATTCCACTAGCAACAGCTTCTTTCTGTGCTAAGTCGAGTACTTTCATGACCTTTTCATGAAACTTCTCTCGTTCCTGATTTTGTGCATTGAAGGCCTGAACGGTACGAAGGGCAGGCAATGACTCGGTTGCAACCTTAGTCATTTCTCCCATCGCTTCCTGCGTCCTCAACGACAGCTTTTTCAGGTACCGGCCATAAAACACCTTTTCTATCATTTAATATCATTTTGACAAAGCTTGGAGGTCAGAAACGTACCACACCCAAAGATACGGGTGGAACAATGACCAGCATTAGCATGGTGAGAGTCGGGGAGATATAAAACATTGCAGCCACTGTTCTTGATAGATGAGGCTTTTAGATGTCGAATAGTTACAACGAAAAGGCTTACACCCGACCGATGACATGATTACGGCCCGAAGTCCATCAGACAGGTTCTGCGTTACACTTTGCAAAAAATTGAGAAAGGATACGAAAGCAAAAGAAAGCAGGCTGACCTTTCTCCAACAACACTGGTATCAACACTGAGCCTGCTGATGACATCGCCTTCACTTTTCTCGATGAATTCAACTTCTTGACGGACAGACGCTGCATACATCTGTTCTCGAAGTCTTGCAACGATGCGCTGACCTGTCCGGCCAGTATTAGAAACGCGTAGGAAACGTGTTAGGCCTGACCTACCGGAAATCCTCATAAGCATTGCCCTAAACGCATTGGCAGCGGCACCTGCAGTGAATAACAATACGAGCAGCCCAGAAGCTTGCCATATAGACAATCCCAATGGAATTTGCTGGTAAGTATTAGTGAGGCGGTACAGTCCGCATTTTATGGACACATACTGGATTTAATGTAGAGAAGAAATCGATGAGCTTTCCAACCGTGAATGGAATCGACATGGACACGGATGATGACACCAGCAATAAACCCACGGCGATCGTAAGTGGTTTGCGCTCAGGCTTCGCCAATGCCACGATCTTACGGAATGAGGACGATGACTGGGAGTTCGCAAACGACGAGGGTAGTACACGGGATATTATTGGCGACTGTGGTTTTGGCTGGGAAGGTTCTGTGGCTTGCTGAGTCGAAAAAGCGCGACATCGTATTATTCTCTGCTGTGACGAGAGAAAGCTGGAATTGTTTCGAAAGGTTGTGAACTGCCGTCCGAATGGTTTTGTCGACGACAGGAAACGCAGTGAACCACCAACAATCATCTCCAAGTCCAAACCCGAAACCGCCTACTAGCTTGGCTAGTCGTTCGGTCCGCTCTCCTGGCTTAGGACAGAGAATGATGAGACCCGTGTAGAAGCCAGGTCGCTGGGTGTCGCTACACGTCGCGTTCAAGTTGGCGGGAGCACGGTAGGAACAAGGTAGGAGTTTTTCGGCTTTCGGCCGCTCGGAATGGACCCACGTCATCCACCGACCCGGTTAGTAGCGGCCCGAGTTTACTACTTTCGTCGTGTCATCCTCAAAAATTTCCCTTCAACTGAGTGAGTATACTGCAACCGCATTGCTTTGAAATACTCCATTCCTTTCTTCCGTAGCCATGGCTAGTGGTCTGCTTACTCCAGGATCAGAGTTTACTGTTAGATTATGCCAACCTTCAAGGTGATGAGAGCCGAAGCATGCCTACGGTACCGCTATTGCGGCTTGACGTCGGACCGGTTCATAGCTATTCTTCAAGGTGCTGAAGTAGAGGATTTGCTGCCCACACTCGTGTGTACTACACGTGTAGGTTGCGTATAGGTCGAACCGATGCTGCGAATTTGCTTGAAGGGGGACAAAATAAACTCGATCACGTGTCGGTTGCAACATCTTCTCCTGCGGAAAACAAAGACCGCAACACTGAATTTGAGTATCCTGGTTGCATCTATAAAGACTGTAAGCATCGGACATTTTTCTGAGCCTCTCTCGCTCATCTTCTGCTATTGACAGCCACGCTTCTTAGCCACCTCGCACGCCGTCGCCTCCTGCACTGGTGTCAAGGCTTATACAGGCCATACGGTGGAGACCAGGCAACCGACAAACACAGCGCGCGGGCCAATAACCATCTGGGAAGCGTGCAAGGAACGTCTTGAAGGACCACCGTACCGAAAGTCGATCGCATGCGAGTGGCTCGATGGTCGAGCATAGAGTCGACGTGGTAAAAGATATCAAAGACGCTCCACAAGTCTCTCTCGAGTACTACGAGAAGCACGTTCTTCCTTCTTCAATCTACCGAAAACACCTGGCGAAAATCACCGAAACTCTCGAGGAGGACAAGGTACTGAAGAAATTTGACGATGAAGAGGGACTACGATGGACAGACTTTCCTAATGATCCCAAAGACAATGGGCCTTCGGAAGATGAAACTTTCAAGTATATGGCAACTATCGCCGCAGCTATCATCAAGACCGCTCAGGAAGTAATTTCTGGAGGTCCAAAACCTACAACGATCATGGAGTGCAGACCTCACGAACCGAGTCTTTCCGAAGTACGAAACTGTGGCTTCAAGTCCGATGGGCACTACAGATTGCTTCAATCTAGACGTCCCGATTATTTCGAAAATGCGACGTCTACTATGTCCATCGCGCTTCCTGACCTGATCAAGAAGAACGACGTGAGTCCGCTTCACTTGTGTCTATCTAGCTCCTTCTAACCGAATGGTAGCACAAACTGGCTTGCGATCGACCGGCCCTAGAAGAATACAAGAAAGACGATAAACCAGAGGACCAGAATGATGTAGGGTACTCTACTTTTACTATCTGTGTCCTCCGCCTAACCTGTAAGATAGGATTTCCGAAAAATTAGTTGGGAAGGCATCTCAGACCATGTACGCCGATCCTACTCGTCGTTTCATGTTCGGAACGACGATCGAGAATAGGACGGCTCGATTCTGGTTCTTCTCGCGAGCAATTGTCCTTGTATCTGAGTCCTTTGACTTCTTAAAGGTTACTGTCAATGCCTTCTCACAGATCTGTAGCTGATAATATTCCTAGGAGTACACCCATTTGATCCATTACGTGCTTTCTCTATCCTTCGCGACGGCGGAAGAACTTGGCTACGACATGTCGGTCACCTGTGTCGCCTACCCCCTCGCTGCAAATCCTTCTGAACACGCCATTCAATATGACTACCGCATAGGTGACAAGACGTACCGGACTGTCAACTGCCTCAGCTTATTCCGGGCAAGCGGTCTTCTGTCTCGTGCGACCCGAGTATGGGCAGTTTGCCAGATCGAAGAAGAGGGCCACCCGCTATGTGTACACAAAGATGTCTGGATTCCTTCCAATGCGCAAACGGAACGCGAAATCCAACAGGAGATATTTGATAGTATTGAGAAGAACCATCCAGAGATCGGCGATGGGTACCGAGAAAAGTATTTCATGAAGATTGTGGCATGCGAGGTGGTGAAGACGTCTCAAGGTTACAACGACGACATGCCGGTAGTTCGTGCGCGGGCCTTTGGAGATAACTGATGATTTGGCTCTCTATATGCCTGAGACCGTCAATGAATCCCGAATTATGCCAGGCTCCACTATCTCTACGCCCACAGGAGCCAGCCTTACAAATCCCGATGCAGATAATAAACCTCAGCCGCCACGTCTATACAACGGCAGGAAGCATGTCCGGGTCGTGTTTGCAGATATTGGGAAGCCCCTCAGTGACATTCGGCAGCCCCGTGTCTTATTTAAGGCACTTAGTGATGCATTCAAAGGTAGTCCAGTTGGAGTATTTTGTGCAACATTGCTGACGCCCCTTCCTAGGCCTTCATCACCTCTATCTAGGACATTATGTTCATCGAGATATCTCTGCGGGCAATATCATCCTATGTGATGACGGAATGGGCAAGATATCCGACCTTGAATATGCGAAGAGATTCCTATCTAACTGGTCTGGGAAATGATCCGAAAACAGTACGTGTAGATGGCCATGTTCCTTCACCATCCTAAACTTGTGACAGGGAACGCCTATCTATATGGCTGTTGAAGTTCAAGATGCCGGCTACCTTTTCATGAATAGAAGGGCGTGGCGGAATCTTGCTTCAATACCCTTTTTACACAACTATCTCCACGATGTCGAATCTCTTTTCTGGATCGGGTTCCATGCACTGTTCTCTACAGTGCCTGCAAAATATTCCAAGGCTGAACTCGCTCTACGTCTCGACCAACGTATATTGTTCAATGCCTTCTTTCCACACCGTCTTGAGGGTAGTACCCAGCGGTCCAATTTTTTTGTGTTTAATCGGCGGAAGGATGATGCAATGAAAGCCCTTCCTACAGAATTCGAGTCTGTCGTTGAAGCGCTCTTTTCTATCCAAGATCTCCTGGTCGAATACTACATGGATGTGGAAAATCTCAAGGGCTTTCCCCAACAGGAGCAGTTTAAACAGATCTATTGTACAGAGGCGCTGGCAGGTCTGCTGGCTTACTTTGAAGCCGCTGCGAAGAAGCATACAGTGGTGATACACAGTCACTGTTCCCCGACAAACCCATTATCACTACTCGTCCTGCACGAGGTGCCCGTCTATCGAGAGGACCACTGACGACGGTGATCGCGACGATGGACGAAGCCTATGTTCCTGATGAATTAGAAGACACAGAAAGCTTAACCGATGACGAAGAACCGCCGTCCAAGGTGCGACGGAAGAATGGGAAGGCGAAGGAGAGGGCCACTGGCAATAGCCATCGTACCTCCTTCAAGCAGGATTCTGTGAAGGGCACTCACAGCGGGGAAAAGCGGAAGAGACCGTGATACATCGGTGTATAGGTGTTTGTCTATCATCATTACGCATCAGACGCTCACTAGATCAATAGCTTTGTGAATGAATTCCAAGCATTTTCGTTCTACGGATACGTTTAATTTTCACTAGTATTGTCCAGATACCGTCTCTGACTCAAGAGCGGCGAGAGTATCTACCACGCCTCCCCCAATCTATCTAATTAATTGACTTCTTGGAGTCCATACTAAAATAATGGATCAAAGTCTAGTCGTTGGGACATTACGCGGGACAGACTGGGAAATCGATACACCATGGCCATTGAGTATGGAGGAATACGAAATGGTGCGTTAGATATATTAGTGTTTGATTGTGGTTCTTTTCATGTTTACGTCATCTATGGTATACGTCCTGGTGCAAGCGAGCGTCCTATCCAGAGCCTGTTTACAAAACCAACCAATAGGGAAACCATGCTTCACCGCCTTACAACAGTCTCTTTGCCAAAATCATGATATCGCTGCAACGCGCCATGGGCCTAGCAAACAGCTGGTTGCCTAGTATGTTTCCCCCAAGCTACAGCGCTAATTAGCTCTGTATATGCAGAAGGAAATTGTCCCATACAAGGATACGAATCTCGGTATTAGAAACTATCATCACATATCAACGAAGTCGCATCGACCATGTCTACATACAATGATTTTGTCCTAGTCTCTGCTTGACTGGTGCAATTCTCTACTGTGCGATGATCAAGATGTTTCCCATCTACGACTCCACAGACTTGGAATTCGAGCAGAAGTGCTATCAGTCGACCAGCTCTGCCTTTGACGCATTTTAAACAGGCGCAACTATGAGATTAGATCACTGGGACCATCTTTTTCTTGACAGCAGGGATGCTGATATAAGAGATTGGTGCTATCGTAGGTGCCTAGGATGCATACTCCAGCACGCTCAACATCGCCATTCCTATGGAGACGAAGATGCGGCGCGCTCTGGAGTTGGGATAGAATTGATGGACGCGATAGTTGCCGACAATCCTTTGCTCAGTAGGTGACTGCTCTGCGATGTCAGGCTTATATTTGACCATTTCTGCTACAACAGGGTCGCCAACCGGATTACAATAAAGGGCTTGTACGCGTTGCTAGTGGCGCTAGAGGACTCGGCGGACGTAGTAGATGCATCTAGCTTTGTGTAATGACTGAGACGACTATCTAAACATTGGGGCCAGTGAGCAATTCAGGCTATTTTCGGGTCCGTTTTTACTCAAAGTCTTACCCTGGTTGTCTGTCACCAGGGACAGCTAATTGTTTGTCCCACTCAGTAGATTTCGTCTATCCTTTAGTGTTAATACGTGAAGAACCGAGAAGAGAAATACAATTACTTGCGGAAGCATCTTTGCAGTGCAGGACTAAGCTGCCGCAGGAGTAGGGTGGGTTTTGGATGGTTTAGTCGAGGGAGGTGCACTAGAATATCCGGACGTATTGGATTCATCAGGAGAAGAGGCCGATGGGTTATCCAATATGACTTTAAATCCACCGTTGCCCGTCTCCCACTTCACCGCCTTCCTATGAGTTTTCGTTAGTCGACAAAGGGCGTGGAATGTGCAGCACATTACTGTTGAAGCAGTGTCTCTATCGCGGTCATTACAGATCGACCCTTAAGTCCAATCCTGGCATGAGACTCTCGTCCTAAAGAGTTCCGTCAGAAAGAGGAGACCTCACAGGTAAAGGATTAATACCACATATCAGCCATACGTATGGATCACGGTGTGCTATCGCGTCTTTAATGATGCGCTCTGCGAAGAAAGTAGCTTCTTGGGCGTGAAGATTATGTAGATCATACGAAAATGGAACAGTCTATGTCTCTTTCAATGAAATTGTCCGATATGATTGAAACAAGACCACCTTTTCGTTGTTTTCTGTGGCAAAAGTTTAACAGCCGAAGCGGAAGAAAAATACAAGAAAACACACCAGTAAAGATAGAATGGGCAGCAGCGGCATTATACCTATACATATTACCCAAGTGCTCGTGGGCGTCATTTTTGTACATCGCCATGTCTGTCCTGTTCCGTGCCTGTTGGGCAACATCGGACAGACGGAATTTCTCCATTGCCAAGGCTCCCTCTCGGTTGGCCAACGCTCGCAGAGGATGGCTGCCAGAGCCTGTTCCTGTTTGCCAATCTTTTCCCTTTCAGGCCAGTCAGTCAAAGAGAAGACAGTGGCGACAGAGCTAAGCCTCACTAGTGGCCGGAAAAGGCGTCTATATTTGTCTTGATACTCTGCCTGATCGATGACATATACGCTGCGAGGGTCGGAAGGAGTAGCGGTTGCATTGAAGGTACTGGTTATAAGGGAAGAAACGTCAGGAGGTCTGAACCGTCTCATCGTGCCAGTGTAGCTGCATTGAACGTCCAAGTCAAGAGCGTCGTAGGCAAATATGACCACACTTTCCGGAACGGAGCGGGTTCCGGACCGAGTTCCGGCTGTGAGGTGAAAAAATCAAGTGCTTGAGAAGGTTTAGGACTTGGCAAGTCAGATGTAATCTAGCCAAGTAACAGGTAGGTCGGTATCGAGCCCAACAAAGATCCCTTCTATTAGGTACTTGTAGTTAGCCCAATATATCACTTCATACGCAGCTTCCTCATAGCGTCTAACACATCACAATCATCACCCATCCCAACAACAGTAATCTCAGTTGTAGACAATCCTCCTTCCAAACCTGTAGATTCAGATCCTGCACCGGTATCTGACCGACAAACGGTCACCTCCGGACTATGAGACGCAGAGGAAGGGATTTCAAATGACTCTGTGTACACCTCACTCACGGAATCGTCGCTCTCGGGACGCGACAAGGAAGCCAGTGAAGAACCTGAGGCTGACGATGAATGCCCCGAAAACGTCGATGACGTTGAACAAGTGACAGACAACGAATCAGCGTTGGACGCCCTCGTCTTCTTCGAGTTTTTCTTCCAGAGACTGGCAAGGAATAAGTCCCGCTGTGTAAACATAGGGCTAGGCGTGCGAAGAGAGGAGGGGGACGGGAGCGAAGGAGCAGATCGAGACGGGCCACACCAGGGGCCGTCATAAAAACCGGGACTGGGACTTGCAGGAGACGCTTGTTCTGAAGCAGGGACTTTGGGCCGCCACTTGGCTGGAAACTTGAAGATAGGAAATTTGGGCTGGTCTTTGGGATCAAGCTCGCTCTTGTTGGGCTTCACCCTAGGACGTCGACCTGCCCCTCCTCGTCCATAGGGTCGAAATTCGGGCTGGAGTGGTCGTTGTTGCTCATCAGGTGCTGTGGATGTTGTTGTTAGAGCCCAAGACTTGGGTCGATGACCTGCTGGTCTGTTCTCCGATAACGATGGACCTGAGGTAGGGAGTGGGGAATCGGCTGTAGGTCAAATTGGTTATGGGAAGTAAAGGCACGCGGATATAAACGGACGCACAATGGTAACTGGTAGTTGTTTTGACGTAGTGCATTGCAATTACGGTAGAGATCTTTGAAGAAGCGGAGAAGTTGAGCTAGCGCAGAGAAATGCCAAGAACACTTACGACTCCGAACGAGCGTGGTAGAAAAAGGCGGCACTATCAAAGTTCAGTCAAGAACAGTGCGGGTCCGGCCCCCACAATTTATGGAATATATCACTGGAGAAAGACGGATAGGAGCGAAGAGGTACTTATGTGAACGAGTAGGTGCGGAGGGCGGTTGTTAGCGGAAGCAATTTTGACCCCGTATATTACGAAACATAAGAACGGAAGGGGGAAAAGGCGTCGAAGAAGAGAAGTGTGGAGATTGGCGAAGCATCTTAGGAGATCCTCTAGTGCCCAGAGACAAGAGTAGAAGGACCGATGACCAAGGACAAGACACGTCCTGCGTAGTAGGTCCATTTTGAGGTAACCGCACCCGACGGCTCGGGGGATTCGAATGCTTAGTGTAGACTCGGTTTGGGCTGCTGAAACGAACGAGAGAGCCTCTCCTAACGATGATGGAAAGTACGATCGTTTCGAACTGCCTACATACTTAAGACAGTGCTAGTACCAAGTTCAAGCCCTCCTAAACGTATACGTGAAGGTCATCGATCTTAAGAACAAACCAACAACACGTACCTCCATATGAATTTTGTGAACATTCTCTCAAGCCCACTGTCCTTTACTTCTTTCTCCTGCTTCGGGATTCGAATAAATGACCCCACATCCAGCTGCGTCTCTATTCCTGAACGAGACCACCGCTGAACCAGAGCCAACATCTGTTTCTCCGACCACCTCAGAACTGTCGCTTCCTTCTGCCAAACTCCTGTAGTCCACACAGCAAGCGGTCCACCCTTGGCAGAAGGAAGTTCGCGATCCAGTCCCAAAAATGACCGCCATCCCTTCCAGGATCGAATGCGATTAGCAAGGACAACATCGGTGAATAATCGATCTCCGACTATGATCAACTCCTTGTCTTCGACTGGGCTGGGCAGCGAGGAGTAGTATTTTCGGATCGCAGCAATGCATGAATAAGAGGGCTTCATTGTTGTGTGAATCAGAACTGGCACGTTCAGATGATAAGACACCGATTCAGCCTGTATTTTTATTGTAATGTTAATCCAGAAACGAAGTGGTAGGGCGTGCGGCAAACCTGTATCCCGCCTGCGTCCAGATGAGTTCCAGCAGAATTGCTGACGACAATAACGTTGCCTTCGCCAAAAGTCTCTCGACATTCTTGCCAGGCACACTGAGACGAACTAGTTAAAAAATGAGTCCAACATATCTTGCTAAAATGCGCACCTTCAACTCTGGTACTAGCTCATCTTTGTGAGGGAGAGTCTACAAAAGGTATAAGAATAACAGCGGTCAAAGAAAATGAATATTACAAGGCAGTTATCCTTGTCGAATATGGCGCCGCGATATCCAGCCCTTTTCAGTGCCGGAAAGTCGAGCTGGCGGATGTCTTTTCTGCGACAAATGTCTCAATTTTGCCAGACAGTACGAATAAAAAATGGCGCGCCTTTCACGATAAGGGAAGGTACTATGACCCGGGGATACCAGAGCAGTTGCAGAGGGACGAGCAGGCCCGGTACATTGAGCGGCATGTGCAAGCCTGTAATTCCCACGGCCTTCCACCTCTCTTACAACGTCGACAGCCATGGCCGACTTATTTTCCTGTACGCTCTGCCCCTCGAATCATGCTATTCTCTAATAATGAAATATACAGCTCCCAACGATGATATCGACTTCGACCGCGCTGCATCGGCCTTCCCTGACATTTCACTGGACGGCGAGGGCGATATCCCTGTTCCAGCACAGCTGGCCCCTGCGCCTCCCATGGGCAACTCTGGTTTCTCTTTCGACGACTTCAACAGCCCACCTCCAGTTTTTGAAAAGGAGTCATCGGTGAAGGTTACTGGTGACGATGAGATTGAGAAGTTCGAGACCGAGTTCCCTGACATTGATGTTGGCCCTGTGCGTTGAAGGACTCGCCTCCAGGAATACGATGACTGACTATGCCTTGTAGACTTCACTACCTCTGCAGCAAACACCGACCTTCGGCGCGACGTTTGCGCCTCGTCCCCAACCTTCTGCGTACTCCTCAACACCCATCCTCACCCAAACCATCGATGAAGATGAACCAGAAGTAATCAAGTAGGGGACATCCGTTGCTCTGCTGCTTTCTCTTGCTGACACGTCCGTAGGGAATGGCGCGCCCGTCAAGCTGAGGAGATCGCGGCTCGTGACGAAGCTTCCAAGGCCCGCCGTCAAGAGACTATCAGTCGAGCGGAGGGAGCCATTGATGAATTTTACGAAAAATACAATGCGAAGAAGGAGGTTACTATTTCGGAGAACAAGTTAGTGATATAAACCTGCCAAGAATACTTGTATACTGATTATTTGACACAGGGAGCAAGAGCAGGAATATCGTCAGTCTTTGACCGAGTCTCTGTCCAAGGGCACGACTTGGGAGCGCATCTGCGATATTATCGAACTTCAAAACTCGCAAAGCAAGACCATTGCAAGGGCTGGCCCTGGAACGACGGATCTGACGCGGTTCAAGGAAGTTTTGCTGAGATTGAGGAGGGAAGGTGATGCTGCTCCTGGCGCCGGAGGTTACTAGATTTTTGGACTTCGACTGTTTATTACCTTGGATGGATATCGTACGAAGCTCTTCAGATAAATTTCTTAATACCTTGACTTCTCGATTCATGACGTGTATGTCAGTGACTAAGCAACGCCGCACCTCCTTCCGTACTACCATCGCCAAATTAGAGAAACAAGGCAAGAAAAGCAGAAGAAAACTGGCATGGGTCAGTAATTCGGTGCCGGCTGAATGGCCGATATTCTCAGCTAGCTTAGGCTGTGTCAGGTTCCATTCAATCTATCACACGCCGGCCAGCGACGGGTAGGGGCCCCGGATACCCAATCGAGTCGGGTATTCATAAAACTGGAAATTGCGGCAACGACGAGTAATTCCACACACCCATGGCGTCGACATTGACCGAGTCTTGGATCCAAGGTCCCCATTCCACCAACTTTTTTACGCGTTATTTCAAGGCCGACAGCCCCACGGCCGTCATTGTCTTCGTTCATGGCTTTGGCGAACACTGCAGTCGGTACACCGATCTGCACTCCCAATTTGCCGAACGTGGTGTCTCTGTCTTCACCTATGACCAGCGGGGCTTCGGGAGGACTGCGCTAGACAAGGAACACAAGAGTAAAGACAGTTCGTACGCTAGAACGAACTGGGTCAACGAGATGGAGGACGTTGCTTGGGCTATTCAACGTGTGCAGAAGGAGCTTCCTGGAGTACCAGTGTTCCTCATGGGGCAGTCTATGGTGCGTCGTCGTCGTCGCTCTCTGCGGCGGCTTAGAATTCACCTTTGAGATAGGGCGGTGGAGAAGTCTTGGGGTTCCCTACCGAAGGAAGGGCTTCTCCTCATGCTTCTATGATTGCGTCTTTGTCTGGCGTAATAGCTACGAGTCCTATGGTCGAGCAGACCTTTCCCGTCAACAAGCTCCTACGTTGGAGCCTCAGTAAATTGGCTTTCCTGACTCCCTACGTTCTTTTCCCCGCGGATCTAGCTCCTGACGTGGGTCAAGTTAAGGTCTCGACTCTTCTACACTACTTACCGGTCCCCTTAGGAACTATCTCGCGACACTTCTGTCGGCGCTGCCTATGTGAAGGATCCTCTTGTAAAGCCCTCGGGAAGTCTTCTTGGTCTGATGGATATGCTCGATCATGTATGGTTCTTGACTTTGACAGTTCATAAATATTGTTGACTGATTATTGAATTGCATCATGACAGGGCGAGGACCTTCTGAATCACGCTGCCATAATTGGCCCAAGAAGCTTCCTGTACGTCTTTATTCCACGTCCTGTTGGCCATCTTTTTTGATTATTATTGTTAGTTGATCATATTTCATGGGACGGACGATAGGGTTCGTCTAGTGCAAACTTACGTTGCGGTGGTGGAGTTAACATTGCTTTAGATCACGAGTCCGAAAGCAAGTCGAGCATTCTATGACGCAGTCGGTACAGAGGATAAGAAATATGTATCATATCCCGTATGTTACGGATCTTCCTGCTCTGCCTTTCAAAAATTTGATGCTGAGGTGATTTCAGGGTGCATTCCACGAGCTCTCTAATGAGACAGAAGGCGGCGTGAAAGATAAATTATTGGATGAGTCTGTAGCTTTCATCGAGGCGCATTCAACCCCCATTCCCGAGACGTCGAAGTTGTAGATTATATGGTATACTTTCTGGTAATGCTTATGTTAGGCTGTGAATTAACGCGAAGGCTTTATTTTTAATCTTGTGAGACTCTACGTGCAGATAGCGGAGAACGGTTATTGGTTGCAGTCTCAAGTCAAGCTTAAGACTTACATTATACGATGGTACGCATAGAAAGGCCAGGGCTCAGTCACATTTCTATCTTAGACTTACTCCGGCTTGTATAGGTAACTTTATTATGGGTAAATGGCCCTTGGATTACTTCTGGTACGATTTTCATGAACAATTGCAACATCCTCTGTAGCGATTCATGGCATTAATTGTATGTCAATAAAAACCCACCCTCAAAACATACCGTGTCCTTTAGCCCCTATGATATCGATCGCAAAGTGGCGGTGCTCATCAGCATCGCCAAACAGAATCCTTGATCTCTGTCATATACAGCTTTCACTTTTACCACCATCTTGTATATATTCCCACCCTCCTCCGACTTTGTTCAGCGGCCATCATGCAAAGACACACCTTTACCGCACTTAACTCGACTTTCATCGTCGATTCCGAGTACCAATTTGTCAAGGAACTCGGCCAAGGCGCTTATGGGTGTGTGGTTGCTGCGAGACATCGTAGATCAGGCGAGGGCTGCGCCATTAAGAAAATCACCAATATCAATACGAAGGTACATCTTGACTCTGCTATCCACGACGGTAGCTGATCTCTGGTATTCTTTCCAAAGCGTATTTTGACAAAGCGATGTCTGAGAGAAATCAGGTATGTATATCTGGTTGCATTTTGTTGCCTACCCTTGGCTGATCTACATTTAGGCTGTTGCATCACTTCCGGGGACATAAGAATGTCTGTCCTCAGAATCCTGATCATTATTGCATCGCTCATATCCCGAGCAGATCACCTGCTTGTACGATATGGACATTGTATTTCAACCCAATGGCAATTTCGATGAAGTGTATCTCTATGTAAGTGAGCGCTTCTCAATGGAGATCTTTCTCTAATATCTGCCTCTCTAGGAAGAGTTGATGGAGGCCGATTTGCACGCCATCGTGAGTATCGGCCATCTGCTGACGGAATATGATATCGACTGTCATACAGATTCGATCCGGGCAACCCCTCACGGATGCTCACTTCCAGTCTTTCCTTTATCAGACCCTCTGCGGACTGAAATATATTCATTCCGCCAATGTCTTGCACCGCGATCTTAAACCTGGAAACCTCCTGGTCAACGCTGACTGTGAACTCAAAATTTGCGACTTTGGGCTCGCCAGAGGTTATACTCCCGGAGGAGGGACATCGAAGGCTGCCGGAAATCAAGGTTTTATGACAGAATATGTTGCGACCAGATGGTACCGAGCTCCAGAGATCATGCTGAGTTTCGCCAACTACGTGTGTCCCTTCCTCTTTCAGTGTCGTTTCTAATTTAAAGTACTTCCAGACCACTGCTATTGATGTTTGGTCTGTAGGCTGTATTTTGGCTGAATTGTTAGGCGGCAAGCCCATTTTCAAGGGTCGCGAGTTCGTAACGATCTTTGTTTCACGTCTGAAACTCGATCTCACCCGTCTTCTAGTTATGTTGATCAACTTAACCAGATTCTCCATTACCTTGGAACGCCATCTGAGGACACGCTTCGCCGTGTCGGATCTCCCCGTGTAATGTTTTTTTTTAAACCAAGGACATACTACTCATAACTGAACGTTTTAAAGGCCCAAGATTATATCCGATCTCTGCCTATCAAGCCTCGTGTACCTTTCTCGACGCTGTTCCCTCATGCCAATCCACTCGCCATTGACTTGCTCTCGGGTATGCTGTGCTTTGATCCAGCGAAGCGAATAAGTTGCGAGGAGGCGCTTAACCATCCTTACCTCCAAGTATGGCATGACCCGGCTGATGAGCCCGTTTGTGATTCGGTACGCTCGTCTCTCAGGTTCTGTACATCAGATACTGAACCTACCTCTGCTTCCGCAGAAGTTCGATTTTGGATTCGAAGAGGAGGACAGCATTGATGGAATGAAGAAACTGATTATTGACGAAGTAAACTCCTTCCGTGTAGAAGTTCGTGCACAGGCTAGGGCAGCGGGTCAAATTCGCCGGCAGGACAGGTAATGTTTCTATTGTCTTGCCGTCAATGATGGAGTCTCATTGATATCAAAAAGCCTTCCTCTTCCGTCGCGGGATGAGATCATGAACTCTCCCATGCAAGGACAGGAGGGAACAACCTCTGGCTTTACCGCTCCTCCTCAAGCGAACAGACCGCCTACACCTGTCATGGATGATCCCAGTGAAGAGCTGGAGCGGGAGTTGGCGGGCACCCATATCGGTGCAAGGAGGTAGTGAATCAAGATACGGGATCTAAATTAGTACATTTGATTTATACTCCCAAGTGAAACCGATTGTAGCGGGAAATTTTGTTGTACGTTATTTTACTAGCAGAAAGCAATAATCATGAGTTGATCATAGTATGAGGTCCAGTAGTATGTATTATCATCGCAGTGAATTGAACAATGCATTTTCGCATTTTGTCAATAACTGCTGCCAGTCTGAGCTATGTACTTGATCTGCCGTTAAGGTTACCCAGCGACAACACCGGCCTTCTGTATTTGGCCCAAGTATTCAAGGCAAAATTTGAGTCAAACGGGGTGGACTAATATTTTCATACTTTCGCGTTGACTATCTTGGTGATGTTTTCAGTCCTAACAACTTCCAGCACGTCGAGGGCATAGTTGGATAATTGTAGCTCCTTATCTACTTCTCACTCCCTTTTCATGGCACTACACCAGACGCATCTAAGACGAAGAACACTGCGTCTCTGAATCGATATTTCCTCTGACAGAACGACTTGGGAGGGACGTTCGAGGAAACCGTTTTCGTGACACTCGTAAAGAATATCTTCGCCGTTCGGACATACCCTTGTAAGAAAGTGCGATTCCAGCGGAGTTGGTAACCTCGACGGCAACTTTCAGACGCTGTTCTGCAAATGAATTCGAATATCAGAGTGGGCGATTTATAGCACAAGACTGTTCCGTCTTCTATGGTGTATATGTGTTAGTTATGGTATGGACGGGATGCGCTGATATATTTATATAAAAGTCCATCATACAAAGAAGTCACCGTCGGTCAATAAACCTTCCTTCCTTCCTTCCTTCCTTCCTTCCACCAATTACGGGAGTATCCATTCACCATACATATTCGGTCTCTCCCCCCTGATATACGCTTCAAACGTCCTCTTCAGAACAGTCGACCAGCTCAAATCTCGCTCAGTATCAGAGAACTCAGCAAGCACCGTCGTATCGTTCCCAAACTGTCCGGGATTGGGCCAATTCTGTCCTGGGTCCACAGGTTTCTCCCTATCAATCAAGTTAAGTGAATACATTGATTGTTGCAGGAGGGGTGAAACGAACCAAGAGTTGTGGTAATGGTATGCGAATGCACCTTTGAAAAAGCCATCAAAACCCAGGGCTTGTGGGGAGTCGCCGACAGGCGAGCGTGTGTCGAAAAAGTCAGTAAACCTATGGGCAGGAGATAAATTTGTAAAGTGACGGTAAAAACAATGGTCACTTTTTGAAGTATGGTTGTGGAGGCCTATCTCGTTGATATCCATCTGCGTTCATCCATGCAGGGTCGAACAAAGCTCCAGGTGCACGGTACAGCAGGGCATCCAACTTTCCGTGCTTGACGTAATTTGACGCAGGAATCGGATGAAAGTCCAACTCATTTTTCAGAGCGGTCCGTAATAGGAAGGTCCCCAAGGCTGATCCTTTGTTCAATCGAAGAACAGCGGTGTTGTATCGTTCACGGAACGCCCAGCGGTAGGAGAACGAACCTTTCCATCCCCATAGCTCTTCCCAGTCACGTAGAAAGATCATGTCCGCGTCCAAGTAGATGCCCCCAAAGCGCTGGCACAGTATAAAGCGGGCCATGTCGGACATGATGACTGAAAGTCGGTCGTAAGACGAAGACGAGGAGGAGGCGGCTCGGTCGCTCGAATACGTCTTGCCAAAGGATTTGAACACGCTCCCGACGTTTCTCCAGTCATTTTTGAGCTCGGGAAGGCTGTCGAGCTGCTCTGTCGTGTTCCATACTTTGAACTGTATAGCACGAGAGAATCTGGGACGGAGGAATGGCGATGACCAGTCGTTCCCTTGCAGCTCCTTGATCATGTTGGAGTGGGCATTTTGGGAGGGCTGTGTAACAGCAGAGTCAGGGTTGATCCAAAACCATAGCTGGGGTCTGCAGAAGACGCGTTCGTCTTCGTAGTCTGGTTCATGGAGACCGAGGTTTTGCGTGAAGAGGTATGAAATAATGGCGAAGTAAGGTTTGTCTGTGAACTGGCCTGTCCAGAACATGTGGAAAATACGGGGATCGTTGGGGTCGCACGGGCCGTTGGTGGAAGAGTAGGCGTGATGTTCATGCGTCGGAGGCAGAGATATAGGTGACGGTTCCCATTTAGCGGTGAGTTTTTTGATGAATTTGGCATCCAAGAGTCTGTCCGCGCCTCGCGTGTCTTTGGGGGATGAGAACAGAGAGCGAACTGCTCTTGTGGGAATCGATGGGGTGACGACGAAGAGATAATTTTTCCACTCGGTAGAGATAGGCCGGCCACGGCTGTCCTTGTCGAGACCAGCGCCTACGCTAAGCACTTCGAGGCAGTCACGAACATACTAAGTACATCGTCACTTGGCTGATGCGGGCAAGAGAAGTCGCGGTTACTCACTCGGTTGTCCGAGACATCACAGTGCTCCATGAGGACATCCAAGTCCGCAACACTGCCTGCAATCGGCCTTGGAGCGTATGCCACGTCCGGAGGCTTTGCCTCGACATTCAAGTAAAATCTCTTGGGACCGGTGCCGTGCCCTGAATCGTCTGCCTCGTTCATGGGTAAGGCAGGATTGTCAACAGGACGGAGGCCTAGTTCCTTGGGGACTAACGCCATTAAAATAGAGGCCCAGGTCGATGTTGCTTTGCTACTTACTAAGGTGCGTCGTTGGATAATGTCCACTCTCTATTTCCCACTTCCATATCCGCTCCAGATCCTCCCGCCTGAACACGAGCGTGGATGCGACGCCAAATGGAGGCAGCATTGCGTAGATGATTAACAATATGGCTGCATAGACAGAGAATACAAGAGCGTAGCCCTTTCGTCTGCCGTAGCGAGAGACGCTGGCTACGTGGAAGGCACGTAGGTTCGGCAAGGGGATGCACAATTGATTATGGGTGCCGGGGAGTGGCACATGAAGCGCAATTGTCCACGAAGTCCTCCAGTAGTGACGGGATGGTAAAAGCGACGCCATTCGACATACACAGCTGGGTGTTTGTGCAAAGATGCGAGCGCTAGAACAGTCAGCGTTTCTTTGACATTACGTAGTTTCTGAATAAAGGCATAAACAGCTCTATTTGTTGTGCATCGTAGCCCAAGCCTGGATCTCCTTGGCAACTAGCTATTGAGTCTGCGTCAAATAAAGTATTCAGAACGGGAAGGATGGATTACCTTGGGGCTTCAGCGATACCCGTTGCATGAATCCTCACCTTCTTTATAGCCACCCACTGATCCCCGTTCGCATCCTTCCAGATGTACCCGAGGCCCCCATCGCCAATCGGTAGACCACTGAGTTTGAAGACACGTTCTGTAAGGTTCCTGGCACCGTTTGTGTCCAACTGAAGGTCATTGAAACCGGATTCCATTCTTATGGAGATGGCACATTGATACTAATAGGCTGAACGCAAACAACCAACTGCACGTGCCCAGATGCTGTTCTGATCAATGACCCAATCCAATATTCAGTATGTACCAGCAGACAGCACGGTGGGAGAACACATCCACTGCTAGGGCCGATATATTTCTGATCGGAAGACGAGGCCTCAGAATGTTGCAACATTGCATTTAATCTTCTAATGGTGAAAACATGTTCAGAAAAACAGGTCAAGAGACGAGATCATTTACATACTCTTTTAAGCTAAGGAAACGAGCTCGAAAAACGGAATTGAATAGGTGTGTCCCGCGGTCAGACCAAAGGTAACCAGATAGGACCAGTTTCCGTTGCGTTTTCCGTATCCTGTTATTGCGGCATGCAAAAATAAAGAAAAATCACGACTTTTTACATTACCTTTGCCCGTCCCGAAAAGTAATCAGCTCTAGCAGCGAATATTGCGAAGAAAATCATTATAGAAAAGGCTGCACGATGAGAGCTAGAATCTGAGATCTATATGGACATGAATGGATCATCACGCACATTAAAACATGTCAATACAATACTTATCAGTCCATGACACAAAGAAGTCCACCAATTACCAGAGTATCCATTCACCATACATATTCGGCCTCTCCCCCCTGATATACGCTTCAAACGTCCTCTTCAATGTAGTCGACCAGCTCAAATCTCGCTCAGGATCAGGGTCTGCGAGCACCGTCGTACTATTCCCAAACTGTCCGAGATTGGGCCAATTCTGTCCTGGGTCCACGGGTCTCCACCTATGAATCGAGTTAGAGCTGATTGTTGAGAGCGAGTGAGAGGGAGTAACGAACCAAGAATTGTGAAAATGGTACGCGAATGCGCCTTTGAAGAAGCCGTCAAAACCCAGGGCTTGTGGGGAGGCACGGACAGGCGGGGGTGTATCGAAAAAGTCAGTAAATCTGTGAGGGCAAGAGATGAATTTGCAAAGTGACGTCTAAGTTGAAAGCACTAAGCACCTCTTGAAGTATGGTTGCGGAGGCCTATCTCGTTGATATCCATCTGCGTTCATCCATGCAGGGTCGAACAAAGCTCCAGGTGCACGGTACAACAAGGCATCCAACTTTCCATGCTTGACGTAATTTGACGCAGGAATCGGATGAAAGTCTAACTCGTTTTTCAGAGCAGTCCGGAGTAGGAAGGTCCCCAAGGCTGATCCTTTGTTCAATCGAAGAACAGCGGTGTTGTATCGTTCATGGAACGCCCAGCGGTAGGAGAACGAACCTTTCCATCCCCACAACTCTTCCCAGTCACGCAGAAATAGTATGTCCACGTCCAAGTAGATGCCCCCAAAGCGCTGGCACAGTACAAACCGGACCAAGTCAGACATGATGACTGAAAGTCGGTCGTAAGACGAGGACGACGAGGAGCCGGCTCGGTGGGCGGCTTTGCTGCCGCTCGAATACGATTTGCCATGGGATTTGAATACGCTTTCAGCGTGTCTCCAGTCATCTTTGAGCTCCGGAAGGCTGTCGAGCTGTTCTGTCGTGTTCCAGAATTTGAACTGTATCGCACGAGAGAATCGAGGATGGAAGAAGGGCGCTGACCAAGGGTTCAATTGCAGGTCCTTGATCATGTCGGTGTGGGCGTGTGGAGAGGGCTGAGCTGCAGCAGGGACAGGGTTGATCCATAACCATAGCTGGGGTCTGCAAAAATTGCGTTCGTCTTCGTAGTCTGGTTCGTGAAGACCTAGGTTTTGAGTGAAAAGGAAGGAAATGATGGCGAAATATGGTTTATCTGTGAACGGCCCCGTCCAGTACATATGGAAAATACGGGGATCATTGGGGTCGCACGGGCCGTTGGTGGAAGAGTAAACATGACGTTCCAGCGTTGGAGGCAGAGATATAGGCGATGGTTCCCATTCTGCGTTGAGCTTTTTGATGAATTTGGCGTCTAAGAGTCTATCCGCGTCTCGCGTGTCCTTGTGGGATGAGAACAGAGAGCGAACAGTTCGAGTGGGAATTGACGGAATGACACTGTCCTCGACGAAGAGATATTTCCACCTGTCGGGAACAGGCCGGCGCACACGGTCGTCCTCGTCGAGACCAGCACCGACGCGAAGCACTTCGAGGCAGTCGCGAACGTACTAAGTACACTGTCAGTTGGCTAAGGCGGGCAAGCGAAGCCGTACTTCGTCACTCACCCGGTTGCCCGAGACATCACAATGGTGCATGAGAACGTCCAAGTCGGCCACGCTGCCTGGAATCGGCCTTGGCGCGTATGCCACGTCTGGAGCCGTTGCTTCGACATTCAAGTAAAATCTCTTGGGACCGATGCCGTGTCCTGGATCGTTAACGGGTAAGGCGGGATTGTCAACAGGGGCGAGGCCTAGTTCCTTGGGGACTAACGCCAATAAGAACGGGGATCCGGGTCGATGTCATTTTGGCTACTTACTAGGGTGCCTCGTTGGATAATGCCCACTCTCTATTTCCCACTTCCATATCCGCTTCAAATCCTCCCGCCTGTACACGAGTGTGGGCGCGACACCGAACGGAGGCAGCAGCACGTAGACGAGTAACAATATGGCTGCATAGACAGAGAATACGAAAGCATAGCCCTTTCGCTTGCCAAAACGAGCGACGCTGGCTGCGTGGAAGGACCGTAAGTTCGGCAGGGGGATGCGCAGTCGATTACGAGCACCGGGCAGTGGCACGTAAAGCGCAGTCGTCCAGGAAATCTTCCGGTGGTGATGGGATGGTAGAAGCGATGTCATTCGACATACACAGCTGAGCGCTCGTCCAAGGATGCAAGTGTTTGGAAAATCAGCAGTGTTTCTTCACCATTACGTAGGTTTCTGAATAAAGGCATAGGCAGCTCTATTTTTGCAGCCACTAGTTTATATCATGCCTCGGAGGCAAGTACTACTTGACCAATGTCGAGAAAAGTAGATGCTTTATTTCATACGAAACACCATATCAGTGGGCGATCCTGATGCAACTCCGAGTCGACGTCGGTATTTTTTACAACAGTGAATCGTAACGCGTTAGATCGGTGCCAATGTTACAATAGGGGCTTATCCATTTCTGTCATATTAGTTATTTATTTAATTTTCGGCTGTGAACCACCAGCGACTCCGAAATATATACCAGCTTCCGTACTACGAGCTCGACGATGAGCGACGACTTTTTACGCCTGGTCTCACAGGCAAATCCAGCTACTAGAGAGTACCAGCCCACGAATAATGGCTACCCACCATCTTCCTCAACCTCCTATCCCTCAAATCCGCAACTTATGGATCCGTTTTTCGACGATGACGACGACCTCGAGTCCACCTACAGTCGACCAATGCCCATGCAATCACAGGAAAGTGGTCTACCGTTAGCACATTCTGCTGCGCCACCGGCTGGTACAGGCAACTCTAAAGGAGGAGACGGTGTTCCACAGGGCTGGAACTTTGACGATGATGATTTTCACCCTTCGAATCAGTCACCGTTCGGTGGCTCAGATTCATTTAATAACTCGTCAATCAAGTCGAAGGAGAAAGAGCCGAGGGCAAAAGCAAAACGGCAGTGGAAATGGCCGTGGAAGAAGGAGAAACAGTTGACCGGGGAGAGAATTGTTGCACTCAATAACAGCGCTGCAAATGTCGAATTTTCCTCGAATTTCGTTTCCACCAGCAAGTACAACCTTATGACCTTTATTCCCAAGTTTCTGTTTGGTGAGTTTCAGAGACTCCGGATCGCGTGTTATTGCTCATTCGGCTTATTCAGAGCAATTCTCGAAATACGCCAACTTGTTCTTTCTGTTCACAGCTTGCATACAGCAAATACCAGACGTTTCTCCGACCAATCCTTATACGACTATTGCTCCCCTGGCAGTGGTGTTACTAGCTTCCGCTTTCAAGGAAGTTCAAGAGGATCTGGTACGCCTCCTCGGTAACTATGTCTGTCTGCGAGCTGACTGTGTACCTAGAAACGACATCAATCAGACTCTGAACTCAATTCACGCAAGGCAAAGGTTCTGGAGCCTCAAGGAACATTTGTGGAGCAGAAGTGGAAGGACATTCGTGTCGGTGATGTGGTACGGATGGAAAGCAACGACTTTATTCCGGCCGATATGCTCCTTCTCAGTTCCAGCGAACCGGAAGGATTGTGCTATATTGAGACCTCCAATCTTGATGGGTACGCTCTCCTCGTTTAAATGTTAGAGCTGTTGATTCAAAGAACCCATCAGTGAAACTAATCTGAAAATTAAGCAAGCCTCTCCGCACACTTCCTCATTGACGGCACCTCCCCTCGTTCTATCTCTCCACGGTTCCCTCCGGTCCGAACATCCTAACAACTCTTTGTATACCTACGAAGGAGCGTTGGACCTCATCACCAGTGCCGGTACACCGAAGCAGGTGCCTCTCGGTCCCGACCAGATGCTTCTACGAGGTGCTCAGTTGCGTAACACACCATGGGTGTATGGTTTATGCGTGTTCACTGGTCATGAGACGAAACTGATGCGGAATGCTACGTGAGTGAGAACATCTAATTCATAGCAGCGGAGAGTTAATTGTGATGGAAGTGCGGCCCCCATTAAGAGAACAGCCGTGGAACGGCAGGTCAATGTACAGATCGTGTTCTTGTTCATTATCCTCCTGCTTCTATCAATAGGATCGACCATAGGAAGTAGCATACGGGCATGGTTCTTTTCCAATCAGCAGTGGTACCTATTCGAGGCGTTATCAATAAGTGGAAGAGGTACGAGATATCTCATCATAATATTCTGAATGCTTACCGGAAATCTGTACAGCTAAGAACTTCATCGAAGGTTTGCCTACGCCCATTACCGTTGCCCTGGCACTGAATGAAACTCCCCAGATATTCTCACATTCATTATTCTCTATAACAACCTAATCCCGATATCTCTCATCGTCACTATGGAGGTTGTCAAATTTCAACAGGCTCAACTCATCAACTCTGATCTAGACATGTACTACGCGAAAACGGATACCCCAGCTCTCTGCCGAACCTCCTCATTGGTTGAAGAATTAGGCCAGATCGAGTATGTATTCAGCGATAAAACCGGTACACTGACATGTAACGAGATGGAGTTCCGATGCTGCAGTATTGCCGGAGTGGCTTATGCAGATGTGGTTGATGAGAATAAACGTAGAAGGCGAGGACGGCAAGGACGGCTGGAAGACGTTTGCGGAGATGCGAGCTCTTTTAGAGGAGTCTACAAATCCTTTCGCAGACGGAAGCTCAACTGGTACCTCTGCGGCACAAGAAAAGGAGGTAGTCACAGAGTTTTTGACACTCTTGGCAGTCTGCCATACCGTTATCCCGGAGATCAAAGACGGCAAGACGATTTACCAGGCAAGCAGTCCTGACGAGGCAGCCTTGGTTGCTGGAGCTGAGCTTCTGGGGTATCAATTCCACGTACGTGAATATCATTAAACTTTTGACTTTATTAATGCTTCTTCATTAAGACCCGGAAGCCGAAATCTGTATTTGTGAATATCCAGGGACGATCACTCGAGTTCGAGATCCTCAATGTTTGCGAGTTCAACTCGACGCGCAAACGAATGTCAACAGTTGTCAGGATGCCCAACGGCAAGATCAAGATATACTGCAAAGGTGCCGATACTGTCATTTTGGAGCGTCTGAGCAAGAATCAACCGTACACGGAGAAGACCTTGGCACACCTCGAGGTATGTTTGCTGCGCAACTGATCTCAAGTCTTTTTACACGATTAATATAGGATTACGCCACTGACGGACTTCGGACACTCTGTATTGCCTTCCGTGATATACCAGAGCAGGAATACCGTCAATGGTCGACTATCTATGATCAGGCAGCTGCGACTATCAATGGTCGTGGGGAGGCCCTTGATCAGGCCTGCAGAACTCATTGAGAAGGACCTGTTCCTGTTAGGTGCTACTGCTATCGAGGACAAGCTCCAGGATGGTGTTCCAGATACTATCCATACGCTGCAGATGGCTGGTATCAAAGTACGTCTTTTTTTCTTACCGTAGATACCCAACTCAGCACCGTACGCATCGCAGGTTTGGGTGCTGACAGGCGATCGTCAAGAAACGGCCATCAATATCGGGATGTCATGCAGACTGATTGCAGAATCGATGAATCTGGTACGTCCTGTCGCACGGTCATGATAGCCCTCAATCATGAAACATCGTTCTAGGTCATCGTGAACGAGGAAAATGCGCATGATACTCAAGAGTTCCTGAGCAAACGTTTGAGTGCCATCAAGAATCAACGAAGTACTGGCGAGCTAGAAGATTTGGCGCTGATCATTGGTGAGACACTAGCCCGTTGTTTTTGTTTCCTAGGTGCTCAGTTTTGAATAGACGGAAAAAGCCTGGGCTTTGCTCTGGAGAAATCTATGTCAAAGATATTCTTGGAGCTGGCTATCATGTGTAAAGCTGTCATATGCTGTGAGTAACTGCGGTACCGCAGATAATTGTTTGGTAAACTCTTCTCCGCAGGTCGCGTATCGCCTTTGCAAAAAGCGCTAGTTGTCAAACTTGTCAAGAAGAACCAAAAGTCAATCCTGCTCGCTATTGGGGACGGTGCGAATGACGTGAGTATGATTCAGGCTGCACACGTTGGCGTAGGTATCTCCGGCGTGGAGGTGAGTGTATTTTTGTGCATTCGCCGAGTACCAATGAACGTGTTCTAGGGTTTGCAAGCTGCTCGTTCCGCGGATGTGGCCATCTCGCAGTTCCGATACCTCAAAAAGTTGCTCCTTGTTCACGGTGCATGGAGCTACCGGCGCTTATCGAAGCTCATTCTATGTAATTATTTCGTCCCCTAAAGTCTCTTCTTGGACTGATGTTTGCGTGGACAGATTCTTTTTATAAGAATATCGTGCTCTACATGACGCAGTTTTGGGTTCGTCTCACGGTTATGACCCTCGTTCTCTAATCTAATCCCCTGTGTGACTCAGTATTCGTTCTTTAATAACTTCTCCGGACAAATCGCATACGAGTCATGGACATTGTCGTTGTATAACGTTGTTTTCACTGTTCTGCCTCCGCTCGTTATCGGTGTTTTTGACCAATTCGTGTCGGCACGAATCCTAGATCGATACCCACAACTATATGCGCTTGGACAGCGGAATGAGTTCTTTACAAAGAAAGCGTTCTGGATGTGGTTTGTGAATGCATTGTATCATAGCTTCGTGCGTTGCATGTTTCTATCCACTTTGATTTTGCTCACCGGGAGTGCAGGTCCTATTCGGCTTCTCTGTCATCCTTTTCTGGGGAGACCTCAAGCAGGCCAGCGGTCTCGATAGTGGACATTGGTTCTGGGGAACAACGCTGTACCTGGCCGTGCTTCTGACGGTTCTTGGAAAAGCTGCCTTGATTTCAGAGTAAGTCCGGGTTGTTCCATGGTTATGGTACCTGTTAATTAGCATGTCCCGCAGCATATGGACCAAGTACACGGTGGCGGCCATTCCCGGATCCTTTGCGTTCACCATGGTCTTCCTTCCGTTCTACGCCTTCCTTGCTCCAATCATAGGATTCTCCACTGAGTATGCAGGCATAGTCCCCTATTTATGGACAAACGGGGTCTTTTACTTTATGCTCATTTTGGTGCCTATATTCTGCCTCAGCCGTGATCTGGCATGGAAATAGTGAAGTTGTCATATATCTGTCATGGGATGGACATGGGTCTAATTCTATCTTAGTTATCGACGAACATATGCGCCGCTGTCCTATCATATTGCTCAAGAACTCCAAAAGTACAATATACCCGATTATCGACCACGGCAGGAGCAGTGAGTACCGAGATCCTGATTTATATCTGTCTTGATTACTGAGACACCGCCCGAAGATTCCAAAAGGCCATCAAGAAAGTCCGAGCTGTCCAACGAATGCGGCGCAATCGTGGGTTTGCTTTCAGCCAGACGGAGACGGGGGGCAAGCAGGACCAGGCGAAGCTGATACGGGCGTACGATACGTCCAAGTCGGATGCGAGACCGTCAGGGTATTGATTGCTTTGTATGGATGGGACATTGTATTCTTATGTTACACCGCGCATTTCTATATTATATCTCCTGCTCTCACACGCAATCTTTGGCTTGGCGGTCGGGTGTGTGAGAATTCAAGTTGTGGGTTCGGTTCATCAGTATCTGTCTACGAGACGTTGTATTAATGCTGGCAGTGGGTAACCATTGCGACACGGGGCAGTTGGGGAGAGACTGCCAGCCTATACTCCCTACGACGTGAAAAGGGGATAACGACTGAGTGATGTCGATAAATGATTGAATCAATGTGGGGGTGCTCTACCCACGCATCCCGTATGCTTTTTCTTGATAAGAGCCGAGGTGTACGCAATACCGTCGAAAAACATGCGCTTTGTGTAAAACTGCCGCGCCCATGGGGGTCGATGGTCGGAAAGTTAAGCGAGCACCGACAGATGGGATCGATTTGGTCGATGCAACGGTCATCAAGAGATAGGAAGAGCAGGTGGCGGTGCCAGAAGGGTTAAACTCCAGAGTAGCGGCGTGGAGACTCCATGACAGCCTCCTCGCACTGTTGCCTAGGATTTAAATATACACTAGTACTGTCTTCCGAGTCAAAAACTAGGAGAGGAGCTCCTATAGTTTTGGGAAAGGTCTACTTGGCTGTTGATTTTAGGCCCATTTTCTGAACCTCTGGTCTTGTCTGGGCGGGACTGGAAGATGATTGTTTGGCAACGAGGATGATGCTGGAAAAGGACATTCCATGACAACAAGATCACGATCAGACTAATCCAGATATATCCACGCCTTGATATATAGGCCCTTGTTTCCCCTCCCCAGTTCGTCTTTCCCTCCTCCT
This sequence comes from Armillaria luteobubalina, assembly GCA_030435615.1. NCBI lineage: Eukaryota > Fungi > Basidiomycota > Agaricomycetes > Agaricales > Physalacriaceae > Armillaria > Armillaria luteobubalina. The sequence continues at coordinate 254,985 of JAUEPU010000019.1, read as the reverse complement.
GTCGATCGGGGCCACCCATTCTCACTCTTTTCTTTCTTCTTTCTTTCATTCCTTTTTTCCATTAGATTTTTCACTCTTTTACTGCGTCGGGAACGCACACATCATCATGTCTCTCAAAGCAGAACTCGAAACTTGGGCCGCGGCGCTCAAGGCTTACGACGAAGAGGATTTCGAAAAGTCCCTTGATCTGTTTTCTGTGCGTTTTTAATTGCCACTGGGGATGGAGATCCTTACCGGTAATTTGTCAATTTTGACAGCGGATCGGTGATTCGTCCAAGATTCAGACGAATATGGGCTTGATATATGCGACCCTTGGCGAGCATGAAGCGGCCGTTGAACGGTTCAATGAGGCTACCACGATGGATGGGTATCTCGCTGTGGCGTACGTCTAATCTGATAAGCCTCTCCTTTTGTTTTCTTACGGGCCCGACCCAGCTACTTCCAATGCGGCGTGTCCAACTTTCTCCTCACCCGTTATGATCTCGCATACAAGGACTTTGAAGAGGCCCTTTTGTATCTGAGGGGAAACCAGGCTATGTACGTCGCGATTTGGACCTTATGCCACTCTCTGACCATCTCTACAGCAACTATGAACAACTGGGGCTCAATTTCCGTCTTTATGCCGCTGAGGTCCTCTTCAACAAGGGCTTGTCGCAGATCTACATGGGCCGTTTGGATTCTGGGTTGGCGGATATGCAAGAGGCGAGGCGCGACAAGGTGACTGACGAACATAATGTCATTGACGATGCAATCCGGGACCGTGGTGACGGGTACACCGTCTTTAGTATTGTGAGTCTTCCTGTGTTTTTCTATCTTAGAGTGAACCTTATCCGTGGCAGCCGGTTGGGGTCCTGTATCGTCCATCCGAGAAGAAGCTAAAGAACGCGATTACCAAGGACTACATGGGCAAAGCGGTATGTCGTTCAGCTAGCAACCACCTTTCATCGGCTCATATGTTCTACAGAAATTAATCGCAGCTAGCGACCCCGGTGATGCCTACACCACGTTTACCGGTGTGACTCTACTCAAACAAGGCATATCTCCATCCGGTGTCTACATTTCCCGTTCAAACACACGGAGTCCTGACGCCGAACCGTCTCTGAATCGCAGTTTCACAGCACCACCTACCGTATCACTCCTGCCTAGTATGCTAACTTTACTTATCTAAAACCTCCGCTAATTATTTATCCAGAACCTGACGACGGACCTCGAGCTTCCCTGGTACGATCAAAGACTACGCTCAACGTCCTATCAACTGCGCGGGAACCGTCGTCGCCTTCTGGTCCAAGCTCTGCTCCGCCTATAGTCAGAAGCAACACCGCTATTGTCGCCACTCGTCCGTCGCCTAATGCAGGTATAGGCGCCATCGGCGGCCCTGTACGCGGCCTCAGCGTGCGCAAGCCAGGTGTGTCATCTAATCCTGTCTCGCCGTCGCCTCCTCCCCCAGAGCCACCGACCAAGAGTATGTGCTCTATAAATAGCTATCGTAACCCTCGTAGCTAACCACAGTTGTAGCCTCTTCCCCCTCTCGGTCCCAGGCACCCCGACTAACGGAGTTTTACGACGGATACCTTGATGCCTATACCTCCGAGCCCCCCGCTCCGCTACCTACTATGCCACCCGATCGCGTCGCCGCCTGGGCCAACAAGAACGCCAACCCCAATTATCCTCCCGTCCTCACCCGATCTGCCTCGCGAAGTGCCCCACCAAGCAATTACGCGCCGAGCTCGTTCGGTGGGGGAACCATGCGTAGGAAACTCACTAGACGCGGTACGTCCCGGCAGGCGATCAGCCGAGCACAGAGTTCGTACGACGAAGAAGAGGAAGGCTACGGGAGCGGAGAGTACGAGGATGGTCCGTTTGAGCTAGTCAAGATCAGAGTCAAGGTGAGGTAGGAAACAATTCGTTTGTTCTGTTGCTAATACTTTGGGCTAGCTTCACTACGAGGACGAAGTGCGCGGTATGGCTTTGTCGCCCGAGACATCCTTCGACGAGTTCATGAGCAAAATCACTGTCAAGTTCGGGAAATCACTGAACATGAAGTTCAAGGACGAGGACGGGGGCAAGGTGACAATGAGAGATGAAAGCGATTATGACCTTGCCATTGAGACAGCGCGAGAGAGTTCAAAGGGGAAACCAGAAGGAAAATTGGAGATTTGGTGCAGCGATCCTTGATGGGTTATAAATACAAGAGAGGTTCCGACGCTTATCATCACTATTTATACTTGCAATGTGATCAGGGTGTACAGCTAGGTACTTTACATTCCCCCCATCATTATAGTTTTTCACGCATGCCTACTCAATTTGCTTATTATCGGTGCCCCTTTTGGCGCCATAGTCTATAGTTTGGTTCATATACGGGATTTGTTTGTAACAAGAGTGTATACCAGCTGCTTTTCTGACTTCTAGTTTCTGTTCAACCTGATAAAGGAATGTATTGAATAACCTTGAACGAGAAAGGAACGACGTTCTACATCCGAGACGCTCCAAGTAGGGTTAAACGATCCCACCACGGTCTGACAGAGAATCGAGTAAACAGTAACACCAGGCTCGACGACAGAAACGAGGGTGGTTTCTTAAGCGCGGGGTGTCGGACTCACAAGTTGTCACCGTCCTACTGCCCTCTTCCCCTCGAGCGTACAAACCCCCCATAGTCGCTGTCCTTTGGATCCGTGGGTGATTGGGGCGCTCAGAGCATGTGCGGGACGGGGACCTAGGCCTATGGACAGAGGCGCCTCCCCCACAGGGCGATTTGTGGGGACGGACATTCGAGACCGAACTTGAAGACGTGAAGGTACGATGACGTGTAACAGAAAGAGGCAGACCAAGGCTCCCAAGACTATAAAGTCATGGATGTAACCCACGAGGCCGTCGCGCGCACAGGTACCCAGACAGAAGATGTCTTGACAAGGGCAATCTGTCCTTTGGAGGGAATCATCACTCATCACTGCTTGCGACGTCCGTAGGAACTTTGACATGGTCTGCGGAAGACCGTGAAACCTAGTGTTGGACGAGAACCTTCGCGGGTGAAAAGTACGGTGAAGTAAATCGGCGGTGGAGTCTCAACGTAAGATTCCGGGTATGCCAGCGCGTGGAGTGGAAGGTTTGCATGGAACACATCGGGTGTAAATGTCGAGGCTCGAGGTTGCAGTGGTGGCAGGTGGTGGCGAGGTCACGGTGGTCTGTCTCCTCTGATTTCGAAGGTGCTCGTCGGATGAAGGTGAAAGTACATACGCGAGATTCGTGACTGGCAGTGAATTTCAGCCCGGGGAGTAGTTTTTTAGTCAACGCATGCCCAGCACATGCACCCACGAGGCCGCCGCAGACATATGCTTCTCATTTATGAGGTACGACAGGGCGACGCTCTCCGTGGCTTTGGAAGGTTTTAAGGGCGATCTGCCCTTTGACAATGATCACATCAACAATGGACTTGCGATACCCGTTTGTTTCAGTGAGGAGACAAAGTTCATCTGATAACGATCAGTATCGATGACTTAAGATGGAGAGTCAATATAAACCTTAAGTGTAGAGGTCCAAGGACAATGAGAAAGAAAATTGCTGATATGTCTGAGGCGGGAAATTACAACGTAAGAGTTACAGAGTCGGAGTCCCTTGGACGTTTGTAGTGATTGATCAACACGAGGACACCGCATGCAAAGCAGTCGCGAATATGTTTTTCCCACTTTCGAAGTTCTCGGGCGGCAGGAACGAGGGCGGTGACGGAGAAATGGCGGACCAATAGAATTAGCAGACACCTCCCAGCATGTCACGTACTGGGATGCGGCATGAGGCAAGAGTGTGAGTAAAAGCCAAGCGATGAACATTAATGGGTACATACCGCCCGAGAGACCCAAACAAGAAAGGGTAAACTGCGGTGAATGCCTCAAATAACATTTGAAATCGAGTCATGGTATTGGTTGGGACCCTATGAACGCATCAACGCAGAGATTCAGATTGGGTTTTGTGGTCATGACAGTAAGGTGGAATTTGAACGCTGACCGCGCCCAATATGGAGGGCCCCTGCATGTAAACAAACGAAACGACGGGATTAGGGTCACTGGAGGGCTGCATAGGGTAGGATTTTCCTTGGAGGCGGCATGGAAGAGATTCCCGGAAGCAAGGCAACCGGCAAATGCACCCTGTGTTTCAAGCAACGGCCTTCCGGGTGCCATGTACGCACTAGTGCCATCGCCAATGTTTGCCGCTGGATGATGTACAATTGAAGTAAACACTCACCTCACCTCACCACGGGAATCAATGGAGCCCATACGCAGTAGCAAAGCACTTACGGATCCAGTGGTGGGATCCTAGTATGCAAACGTAACATATACATTCTAGTCTTGCGACGCCACAGGGAAACCTCAAGAGGGATACCAGAAGGTCGCATGCATTGTTCTGTGAAGTGTTCAGGCATAGGCTGGATACCGGCGGGCCGCCGTGAAAAGAGGTGTCACTGTGAAAGCGGAGGTACCCGGGGGTCGACCTGCCTATTGAGGAACACAGACCTCGTGAACTGCACCATCACGTTGTGTTTCTCCTCCGTCGCGTCATGCATCCATCTCTTTCGGTAGAACAATGGAAGACGGAATGAACATTGTCATCGATGGCAGATAATGCATATGGAATTATTTAGGTGTGACGACTACGTATGTTGATTGTGAGATACAGTTTTATGGTGCGACTGGAATAATTATAACTATAAAGAGGAGAGTACCATGCATGAGTTATATAGATATGAGTAGGCTGAACTTTTGTGGCAAGGGCATGCTTGCAATGAGGATTAATAAAGTAGACGTGAGCGAGGTATAACGAAGAACGAAAATGAAAGAGTAATATGAACATGAAGCATAATCAGAAAGCGAAGAGCTGGACGGCTACAGGCTTCGACGAGTCCCTCCACCAGCGGTCATATGTGGGGCAAAACCCAGGGATGCCCCAGTACACGGGCTGAGCAATATCCACAAATCGCAAAGTTGGCGTGGCAGCAAAGAGCTTGGACACGACACTCGCAGCGTCTCTTGGAGAGATGGAACCATCGATGGGAGAACCCAATTGCGTCGACACCTTGAGCTCCTCAAGGTGCGGAAGTTTGTCAATAGATTCAAGGTCTCCAGGCTATGATAACAGCATTGATCAGATATGGTAAATGGATACAACAGCATCGATGACGAACCTTAACGCCGAACAGTTCCAACACCTTCACCTTGGAGAGATGATCCGCTAGGAGGGCCAGAGAGGGACGCTCATGATACCCGCCCAACCGGAATGTCTCCAAGTTGCCCAGCGGCTCCACCAACTCTGAAACGTCGGGAGACCGCACATCCTTCACATCAGAGATCCAGTGCAAACTTGTAACGGTCCTCCCGGGGAGGAGTGCTTTGATTGCATCATAGTTTCCACTGAGCGTCGACAGGGCAGGAAGTGAGGTCGGCGGCGGGACCTCATAGTCGGAACGCCATTGTAAATTCTGGATGGTCCTAAGGCGATGCTGAGTGGGGAGGAAATGTGATAGCTCTGATCCTTTGCTCTCGGAAGTACACTGCCAGTCGAGGTATTCCAACTGGCATGCACAATCACTGGGGATGTACGCCTCCAAGGAGCCACCTATGGATCTAAAGACGAGCATTTTGAGGTTCGTGAGAGCACGGAGAGCGATCGGCAGAAGCTTCCAGCACGTGTGGTCCTCTGCGATGTGAGAACGCATGAGGAAGTGGAAGCACCGTACAAGGCGGGCGACGCGAGGGCATGAAATGAAGCGTTGGAGGAGTAATGTGTACGACTCGATGTCGAAGATGTTGCTAACATCACGATACAGCACACGTTCGGCTTCATCGTGAAGCACCTGGTTGGTGAGGAGGAGGGAGAGAAGGGTCTTGCGATCGGTAACGCATTCGACGATGCAGCGATACAGCTCGACGGGGACTCGGGTCATGGTTGTCCTGTAGGGATACTGAGTTGAGTTGAAAGGAAAGGGGAACACGAGCTCACGTTATAAAGTGAAAGAGATCGTGGGGAAGGGATGCAGGAAATGGGACGCCCGCTAATGACGCTCATTCTGCGAATGTTCTTATACATGACGGGGATTACTTGAGGGCGAAAAACAATAAGAAGCCAAACGCCAAAATAAACGGAGCCAATAGTGACTCACCGCGACCCTGATCTCACGGCATATATTTGGTTGAAATTTCGGCAACATGTCTCGATCACGATTGAAGCCGTGTTCTGTTCATTGTCAAGGGACCCTTCCCACATTTCCACGGACAGATGGAATTGAGTCGTACATTTTTGGAAACCGCAGCACGGACCAAGCGCACCCAGGATGCACGGATCTGCAGCTTGGGCTCCGGAAGTCTTCCGCGGGTGATTGCAGTCCATACCATCAATGGCCGGCGATGTGGATCCATGCAATGTGTGACGCTCGAAACAGACAGTGACATCGACTGACACAAGAACAATTTTCTCCATTCTAAGAAGAGAATATCTAGTTTATTTAATTGCGGGTCGTGGGATGCACTTCATTCCGGGTGAACAATAAGGTCAATCAACATGCACTTGCCTGCTGCTGAAACACGAGACTTTCGACTGTCTGGATGCGCAGACTTGGAACATTACAGCTGCGCCCAGTGACTGGAAGATACTATTCACCCTGCGGGCACTAAGCGCGCCTATAATTTCCAAAGGCGGACGCATATCACCTCATACGTGGTGACCATCAAGGTAATAGTGCTGTAACGAGGCAATCCCGCGACGTAAGCCAGTCGACGCCGCCCGGCTGGACGGTAAGGATGAAATATGTCGCAAAAAATCAATTAGGATAGACGTTCTACTGGTATCCCTGAGCCACATACAGCGAACAAGCGAAGACTGTCTGGCAGCCTCGACTTTAATCGGCTTTTCCGCTAAGGAATATTGTCATTATAGGCCTCAGCCCCGTTTGTGAGTGCCACATGTTCTGGAAAAGCTGTCCTGAATATCTGTATTCAATGGGGGAAACGCCTCGCCTCGCCTTTTGATAGATGCTGGGGATAAGTTTCTGTGAGCATGCCCAAGACGTACATCTTCCAGGACGCGAATTCGAACGCATCGGAACTTCGAAGACATGCATAATAATAGTCGGATCCACGCGTTGATGGCGGGATCTATGAGCGTGCGATGCGATTTGAAATTCCTCCGCGCTCAACACGCTCTGCTTATCTCAGCATCCGAAATTTTTGAGCGTCGATCCTTCCTTCATCACTGTTTCGATTTAGGTCAATATAGTTTCATCTTCAGCACACGACCATGGGTCTCTCAGGGCGCAAGGTTAAACAACGAATTTCTGCTGACCCACGGAATCTGTCTTGGGCGGACGGTATGTTGTCCAGCCATGTCGCTTGCGCCTCAATCTTACTCGTTTCCTTCTCATTCCCCCTTGAGATGCCTCAAAATTTGGCGCAGCTTATCTCTCCAAATTCGGCTGGTCCTCGTCAGAGGGCCTTGGTGTGTCAGGAGAGGGTCGGACATCCCATATCAAGGTGTCGCAGAAACTCGACATGATGGGTATTGGCGCCGCCCACCAGAAAGATCCCAATGGCATTGCATGGAAGCAGAATAAGGACTTTGAAAATGTCTTAATGAGGCTCAATGCTGCTCAGGGAGGTGCTCAGGTTGTTGAAGAGCAGTTTGCGCTGGGTGGACAATTTATTTCGGAGACCAAGATTGCAGACGATGGTGCTGCCGACGAGACAGAAACGAAGAAGGAAAAGAAAGAGAAAAAGAGGAAGCGAGAGGAGAAGGGTGACGAGGAGGGCAAGAAGAAGAAGACAAAGAAAACGAAAACGCACGAATCAGAGCCTGCTGATTCAATAGAGGAGCCCGTCGTCCCTGCAGCGAAGCCTCCAACTCAACGTGTCCTTCCTCGCCATCGAGCGTACGTCTTATTTGAGTTATGTTTTATTAACATAATTATTCACGTTATCCTAGTCACCGTGCCCGGGCTATCGCAGCCAAAAACCGCGCCGCCACCTCCGATGCAGCCATGTCTGAGATTCTTGGGATATCTCAGTCTGCTACGCCCCAACCTTCAACCCCAGTCGAAAAAGAGGAGCTACCAACTCTGGAAACGCTTACAGTTTCCATGAAAAGCGTAGCGGATTACTTCAAGGAACGATTACTCTCGAAGTCTGGAAAATCTACACCCGCGGAACGGACCGATAGTGGGGAAGAAACGTCTCGTGGAGGAATTGGATCAGGTTCATCTAGAGCATGGCTACTTACCTCACCGTCTGGTAAGACCACCCCTGCAGGACTTGAATTGTCGAGCCGGACCGGCGACGATGACGCCCCTCGTGGGGGCATCGGATCATTCAACACTCGACCTACCTCCGACCGTGATGATGCCCCACACCGCATTGGCATTGGCATGTCGAAATTCTCCTCATTGATATCTTCTTCATTCCTCGCCGCCACATCAACATCAATGCTCTCATCAACGCCTCTCGATGGTGATGGAGAGGCCGAGTCAAAGTCCATGCGCACCGTCAAGGAAAAGAAGCGGAAGGACAAGCAGGATGACCAAGATGGGGATAACAAGGGGGTTCGCAAAATGGAGATGGAGTCAGAAGGTCATGATGACAAGAAGGCGGAGAAGAAAAAGCGGAAGGAGGCGAAAAAGAGAAAGGAGCAAGAGCAAGAGGAAGATGTCGGTCCGACCCCTGGCGCTGCTGACTTGGCTAACAAGAAATCCGAGAAGAAAAAGCGGAAAGAGGCGAAGGAGGAACTTGAAGTCGGCGGCCCCGAAGACGGATCTGAGGTAACGTTGAGTAAGGAAGAGCGCAAGCGAGAGAAGAAGGAGAAGAAACGACGCAAGCTAGAATCACAAGGATGTTGATAATTTCATAGACAAGCACACGGTATACCCCAGGAATAGACCTATGTCTGCATGTGCTGAAGTAATTATAGACGACCTACGGTTAAAACTTTGTCTTTTCACGGATGCGAAAGCGAAATTATCCTTTCGAACCAAGATGATCCCCAATTCCTAACCCACCAATAGAATCGACTCAACGAGGAAAGGCCAAGGCATAGAAGACGTTTCCGTGACTCTCCTATCTTACCGCGCGAAATGGTCGAAAACATTCAGTCAAAAGGAGAAAAAGATTAAGAATACCTGTTCATTACATAGGTTTTTGGACACCGACAGTTCATGAAACCCGGTATCAGAAAGAAATGTATCGGCCAGAAGTCTCCATGACGTTTACTTATAATCGAACCCACTAACCTGAAGCAGTGCGCGTTCCTCAGCTCCGAACTTTAGTCATGAATTCGTCCAATCGCGGCAGAGGAACATCACTTCGAATAGACAAGAGTATCTATTTTGACGGCCTTTTGTATAGGCTGTGCAATCGGTGCCGTAAAGACATTGTGATTCCTCAGCATAAGTGTCCGGCGACCTCGAGCAAGAGAAGTTAGACGCCTCAACAACCGAAGACGGCTTGAGTAGATTCAATGGTCACGTCCCCACAAAACCCAACTGGCAGAAAGACGACAAATGATGATCTAATTCTGTTCTTGGAGCCCAAGCACAAGCACCAACTGTCCCCGCCAATCAGAAAAAATGCAGAAAATTGTGAATTATATCATGAAGCATGAAACGACATTCGCTATGTCTTACTAATAAGTACCTTGAATTAAAAGGAGAAAGAGAGAGTAACTATCACCGCCCACTGCGCCTAACTCTACGGCGCGCCGGCCCGATTTCCGGAGGGGAAATACACAGGCCAAAGGGAAAGCCTCAGCGACGGTGTTGCACCGGTACTACCGGAGTGTTTCGTGCGCCCTTCAAGCCGAATATCAGTCATTAGAAAGCTAACTGCATCGATATGCTCGACTGAACTTTGCTTCCCTCTGAGCAAAGTGCCATTTCGAACAAATTTCGAAACCAAGTCCACCGCGAAATGAACACCGGTGCAGGACACCCGCTCATCAAACCGGGAAAAGAATAAGGAGTGATTTCCTGTGACCGTTGACATGAAGGTTGACGGAAACCGCCAATCATAATTATACGTCTTAACCCTAGCCCATGACTTGAATACCGAACGCGCGATCAGAAAGTTCTCCACCAAGGTCCAAGCCGCCGGTAATTACTTACCGATTTCTTCGTTTAGGGACCCTTAAGATGCCGCAGCATCCAAGTGCCTCACCCCACTGGTAGCAGGGATAGAAGGATGTCTGTGGGTAACCAGGTGCCAAAGCTTGAGATGCCAGTCCTACCGCTCCAACACCACATCAGAAGAACTACTCAATTGTATCCAGCGAAGGGAGACGCTGTGTACGACGAAATATTCACGTTTAAACACCGAATCTGAGTCCGCCCATCAAACCGGGACAATGATAATTAGTCGCACTCGCACCTGTGTGATTACTTACCATGACATGTACGCCAAACCTGCCAATCAGAAAACTGGTAGAAACGCGGCATCCAAACACCTTGTGATTCATTACAATAGTACGCCGTTACCGTTCAGAAGGGTATATTCAATGGGAAAGCGATTATGTCCACTCCCCCAAATACACAGCTCCCAATCCCCATTACTTTGTCCTCGTTCCCTAAACACCGATCAGAAAGACGGACGCAAAGACCAAGATATTTTCTTCTGTTCCAAGAACCACGGGCTCTTTTCCAACCCGTAGAATTGGAGTCTTGATCGCCGGCCCCCTCGACGACGAGTATGTATGTTTTAGGAGAACTTCGAAGGTGAGGTCCAAATTCTCACCCTTGTCCACCCAATTTCATACGCCTCTCCGATTAAATGTACCGCTCGTAACCCTTCTAGGATCTTTTCGAGCCTCGACACCCTCTAGGATCTTCTCTAGGTATCGGGAGATAGACGGATATCGCTTTGGCTACTAGTAGATAACGAGGCACTCGTGAAGGTTTCGTAGAGCGTGCTGCCGGAGAAGAAGAAGCAGGCGTGAGCTTCCAGCACCATGAATGGAATGACGCTCCAGACTAGAGTGATGGTAATAGAGAACCAGCGAGTATTGAGTCCAGAGCCACCATGTAAGAAGCGCAATATTATTTGTGAAAGGCCAAATACAACGCGGCGACTCAAAAACGCTCCGAACAAAGAAAAGGTCGATTCAGAGTGAGACTTGAACCTAATTTCCGCTACGAACCATACCGACTGTAACGGATGGAACTAGACTTCACTGACTCTCCTTTGTTGTTTTTTCAAGGACGATACAAAGATGATGGAAGATACAAGTCCTAATCAGGACATTCCTCACGTTACGAAAGCAAGAGGATCAATATTTCGAGACTGCCAATTGCATTGATGATGAGGCGGCGGCGGCGGGTAGGCACTGTTCGTGGGTGTCGAAAAGATGAACTTAAGGGTGCCGCCGGCAGTGGCTGTACACATGGATATCTCTGAGAAACAGTCAGAATGTGAGAGTGCCCCTTACACGTAGCAGAATGAAAGACCTTATCGAGGATCGCGAGTGTGACGAAGGAGACTTTACCAGCGTGCGTCGAGGCCTACTTGACGAAACACGCCCCAAACTGGGTGCCTTGGAAAAGAGACACAAAAATAAAGTTGCACAGCGTATGCCAGTCGGGCTACCCTGGGGTTTAGAAGAAAAGAAAAATCCAGAAAAACTCCTTGCTCTGTCCCACGGTGGAGCTGCTGGGAAAGTTCCGGCATGCTGGACGGATCGTTCGTCGAAGATTCGTAAACTTAAGACTCAAACATGATACCAACGATGGGAAGGTAACGTCAGGGTGTTGGAGCAAATAAAAGTGTCCAGTGGTGAATCATCTATAAGCCTAGAATGAAACAAGATTTCAATGAAGAAGGGGTGGGTCCGCGGACCAGGCGGTGGACCGTACATACATGTTGACGGCCATTACGACCCTTGATAGAAATGAATGTACTCCCAAATCATCTGTCCGCCAGGAGTTTGGAAAGTTTCTATCTACATCTCGGAGAAACAGAATGCTGGGTCCCGCTGTCAGAGGGCAAAAAAAATTTGATGTCCAAAGTACTGGAGCGGCGTCCAGTAATAATAACATGGTTCAAGGTATTCCGGATTCAGAGGCACAGAATTAAAGCGGGACATATATTTAGTAAGAAATGAAGCCGCGCCCCTTACACGGAGCGGAATGTACGACAATGAATTACTTCGGCTATATGCCCGATGGAGGCTCAAAACAAGCGTCTGGTAAAACTAAGCACAGCCACTACCGGCGGGTTCCTGCCGCGACGTCTCGAAATTTTTATTCTTCCGGTTCTTGACAGGCTCACCTAGTAGGATTCCCAGAGAATCACTTCTATTTTTTCTCCGGGAATTGTTGAGGATGAAACCATCAGAATGCGTGACTCTGGTGCTGAGTCCCGTTCACTTTCGACGCGTGATAGAAAAGTTAGTCGAGTATTGATCAATTTCAGCCACAATTCTAATCAATTTCAATCTGACAGACACACGATTGAACGGAGAAATATTCCTGCATCGTCAATTAGATCTTAGGTTTCCAAACATGCGGAGGAGAGTGTCTCAATCTCCAAGGAGAAAGAGATGCCACGTCCCTTACATGCGCGTATCGGAATGAGAGATCGCGTCGGAATTTGCAAGTTACAATGAATTACTTCGGGCATGCTGCCCGAGTAAGGGACATCCAAGCGAAAAATTAACAATCTACCAAAGGAGCCGATACGAGAAAACGAGGCCTCAATTGAAGTGCTCATGGCAAACTGAAAGATGAGAGTGCTGAAACAGGAAAAGAAAGACTCGGAAAAACTTGAAACCCCTACCCCCCGGCGGTCAAAGAAGCCCAGTTTTCATTCGACATATCCGAAAGGAGCACTAAACTACAGGATACATTTTCCATATCTCATTTTTAACGAACGAAAACTCCCAGCCTTTGTTAGAATACTGAGTCTTTCCACACCAGTGATTCCTAGTCGCATTTAACGCTAGGATAGGACAAGGATAAATGAACTGACGCGCGCCATACGGTCAAGTGTTGTTCAGGGCGGCAAGACTAGTATTAAAAAAAAGCGGAGTTCGCATGGGTGAAGCCATCCATTCTCCAGCACGAGACCAAACTTATGTTCAGGAAGCCGCGATTTACGGCCAGCCGAAGCATTTTATTCTGGGGTCGATCGCAGCAGAAGAGCAGCCGTCCTTCATTCGAAGTGGGTACTAGAACGCTGGGAATCTATGATGCATTGAGCTCGAGAATTTCAAAATCATCCACTAAGCCTTCTTCGCAGCAAGTTGAAAGATCTTTACTGCGCAAGTCTGAACCCACTCTGCGAGATGACCGTCAACGCATAGCCTCGGCCATCCGCGAAAACTTGCCTCCTTTGCGTCGTCTGACACATGAAATAGGGAAGGTTCCCTCCGAAGACTTTCGTTCAGCCGTCGATTTCAAATTTGAGTTGGGCTGAGGGGATAAGTGATTCCATAAACCACCCAACCTAGGAGACGATGGCCATGCTGACTTCACAATGGGGATTGCCATGCGGGAGTAGCCGAGAACAGCAAGCTTTCATTTGAAGCATTCATGGGCGAGTTTAAAGATGAGATACTTTCCATGCTCTTTTCAGAACATTTGAACTTGAAGGCGTCCCCGCGGTCAGAATAACGAAAACCAATTTTTATTCGACTCTTCAAAGGAGCACAGGACTATAGGATGCGTTTTCCATATCCTATTTTAAATTTCCTCGCCGTATGGGTAGATTCCGTGCCTCATGTACAGGATTGCGAAGGCGGCAAATTACATGTCATCATTCCACTTTGCGGGTTGTCTGGACGCGTGCTGCTGCTCGGAGTGCTGATAAGTCCTTCAAATCATGAGGAGATTTGCATGAGAGAATTTTTGGGACTCGAGGTGCGTATCAAAAAGTTGGATTGTGAAGAATATATCGACATAATGAGAACAAAACAGGTCAATCGGGCTTATCAAGTACAGTTTCCGAATCAGCTACAGTCGCGATTTTCTCCTATTGGTAGTTGATTTAGGAAGGTGGGCTATGCAAGTCGAGATGATCAGTCAAACAAACACACGTCTTGAGATTTAGAGATTCTCTTACACTGGAGCAACACTGGTGGCAGGGCCAGGATCAGCCGTAAGAGTGGGGAACGGAGCAGTCGCACACTAACAGAAAATAAAGATACGCTCGTGAAGATCGCAACCTCGACACTCACCGCTTGCTCGATGTCAGCCATGCTCAGTCCGGCAGGCAAGTGTGCACCATGCAAAGAAGCTGCCAGAGGTTGAGGGATAACCTCCGAGCAATCCACCATCTGCGTCAAGTCTTGTCCGAGAGTAGAAAGTTTGATCATTGCGGACTTGAATTCGGACTGCATCATTGCTAGGTCATCTGTGGAAAGTGTCATCGAGACTGTTCTCACTAAGAAATACAAGAGCACGCACCGGCGAAAGACTGCCAGATGCAGGCTGTTCTCGAATCTGCGGAAAGCTGTAGCTAGATTCACACATCGATAAAAACGTAGACTAACCCCGGGCCAACTTGGGAGATCACAGTGAGCAGTCAATGATAAGTCATACGGCTGGGGCTTACCAAAGAGTCTGATTGCAGTCGCATCTCTCCAGCCAGAGGTGACTCAACTTCACCCTGGTTATCGTCGGTCCTGTCCGAATTTTTGTCAACTAGTCCACCGGAAGAAAAGTAAAGGACAAGTACCCTGGGAACAAAGTGCCTTTCAGTTGGACTTCTATGAAGATCTGGGTGTCAAAGATCTCCGGAGTAGAGTCGAAAGGAGTGCTAAAGGGAAAAAGTAAAAATAAAGCCAAGGGCCCTACAATATACACACCCTGGGATCTGCGAAAATTGTTTTCTTGAATTGAGAAAGACAAAATGGACGTGGAAAATCCTACCGTAACATCTACTTTGTCAGCGGCAGCGACGGTATGTCTAGAGCGGGATATCAGACTAAAATGTTGCAAAGAGAGACGGAAGCAATGTCGTACGAAGATAGAAGAGCGATGAGTTGAGGTGTCGTCACCCCAGCATCGGTAAACCTGGCAATGATGTCTGTGACCGAATCAAAAGGCTCTGGAACGAGTTTATCGAGTGCGGGCTCAATGGCTGCGGGACGTCCGAACAAGAAGTCCAGTTGTGGAGCACCCGGACAGTTGGTCAACCCAACGGCGCCAGCCAACTGGATGCTGAGAGAATTATAGGATGAGTGACAAAGTCCGAAGTTTATGAAATGCCGTACGCACAAGTCTCCTGCAGTGATGTTGTGACGAGCGATGAAAGGTTTCTGTGCTTCCACTATTTCGTCTAGATGATATTCGTTAATTCTGGTCAAAGACCTATGATCATTATAACCTACCGATGCCGTCGTTCGCATGGAAGGCCGTTTCAATTTCGGAGAAGGTGATGATGGATCCATCAGCTCCGCCTCCACTACGCAGGTCATCAGCTTGCATTCATGAGGCCCAAGGGGAGGTAAAACTCACACATCAGTAAAATCGGACCACGCAATCGCGTCGTGGAAGGTCAAACGAAGTGACTCGTGTACCTAGGATCGATGCCACTCATCAGCAGCGAATATTCGTTAAAGACCTAGAAGAATGCCAACCTCTTCTCCACACACTCCTCCATCGAACAGGTTCTCCTGGATGTCGTCAATGATGGGGAATAGGACACAGCAGGCTTCATTGGTGACGGTGTGGATACCATCAGCGCATGCTACTCGCTTCGTGAGGGCAGCTAGTCAAGGCGGATTAGCGGCGTTGCAAAACAAGAGAAGGCTGGTCAATACCGTCAGACTGGCGTACGACGGCAAGAGCAAAGAGAAGTGCAAGAAGAGGTGCAAAAGCCATGTTGTGTTCGTTCGATGACTGCAGTGAAAACTCATTCTGTCCACCATTTATACGCCTCTCTCATACAAGATGTGAAAGAAACCTGAGATGGCTCATCCAATAGCACGTCGCAGATAACACTTTGCTCACACACGAGCGGTAATCTTGGTAGACCATTGGACACCTGAACGACACCGCCAACCAGAATCAGTATCGGGAGTATCGGTGTGCCGTCGTGAGATGTTTGCATGCGTCGTCGTGGCCCATGTCGGCGGGCAGAATCTACGTGGGAGGTACCGTAAGCACCCAGTAGCGGGTATTGCGCCGAATTAGAGGTATCGTATAGCGGATGAAAGGGAAGAAGGATTAGTTTGTGCAAGAGAGATATGCCTCACCGAGACAATGGGACGGAGAAGTTGGGTATGTAACAGTGGTGTCTGATGAACGCTTCGACATGGGAGACGGCGTTGTAGCTGTCCGGGTCCAAAATCCTGAGTTCCACTGACAGAGTTTATTGAAGAGAGAGATCGTATGGTTCCTGTAGACAGACTGAGCAAGAATCAGATACTCCGGGTCCTAAATATGCGAATTAACTCTTAAGTCACATACGACGCGCTCGTTCGCACCTAGTGTCACGATGCCTCATCAATCAAAATAGACTATTCCACATATAGTATTCCCAGGCCAATTACCAGACAGATAACAAAGAACCAACTCAGTATTGGCTGGCGCCTCCGGGTCAAACCAGGGAAACGGTTTTCCACAATGCTTCTTCCCCTGGTCATTGCGGACCCGAGAACTGTTCAGATCAACCGCTATTCCGTCTAAGAGTAGGGCGCCAGGTTTTAAATTTTCACTGTCGGTTTCAGCCTGCTACCACGATGCGCTATCGTGGTTCGTTGTGCAAGTCGCGTCGCGAATGTAAAATGCAATAGCTTTGAAAGCGCCAAGGAAAGGTTTTACGAGGAGGCATAGGTGCTGGAAACTAGCACCGCCAGGAACTGGAAGGAAAGGCGAAGACAAACTCGATGACAAACCACTGACTCCTTCCCGGTCCGGGTGAGCCGAATGGAATTCACTAAAGAATAAGTAGTGCTCACGCCTGTTCCATTTAGGTTACTTGTCATATTGTTTGGTGGGATACGTAGGTGGACATAAGAGAAGAAGGTTCACCAAAATGTGCCGGAATTTGTTCTATGGAAACTTGATATAAGAGCACGAGTCACAGGAGCAAACCATCCGAGTCTCGAGATGTCATCACCGAGGTAGAAGTACTCAAGAACTGTAGACACGAAACCTAGCACGAACATTAGCTCATCGGAATTGATCGTAATATCAAGATATTGGTGTTATATGGGGAAAGAGACTCAACGCTAGAGATCAAAATCTGTCGAACTTGAAATCTGGCCTGGCATCATGTGAAGTGTCGATATACCGTTCCCCGTTCCTTGGCTGTGGATGACCGTGTCGAAAGAAAGATCAAAATTGTAAGTTTTCTAGAGGGATCACACGTCCAGAACAGCGGCCTGACACACATGGTTCAGTCAGGCATCCAGGAAAAGAACTCGTATCTGAGCATACCCGGTCGGAAGATAGTCTCGAAGGACGCATGTCCCTCTTCGTCGGTTAGCTAGGTGCCACGGAGGAAGGTTCTGTCCTATCATAACGCCGACGGGGAATGGAATCAACTAACTGGACGGGTATCGATCATAGCGTGGAGTACTGAGCTTGTTAGAAAGACCGCTTAGACCGCCCCCGCCGGACCCGAGAACTCGTAAATACGCACCAGTCGAATTTCAGTGCCAGAAATCGATGTACAGGTCAGAGGCAGTCAAATAGGAAGTAGAATCATGGTGTTGGTGCAAAGAAAAGTACACAGTAGTGAATCATATATGAGTCTACACTGAAATGAGGTTTCAATCAGACGTGCGCGTTAATTCGCTGAGAATGAATGAACTGACGACATAAATTAGTTTCTTGTATCTCAGTACTACTTTCTTCTTTTCTTGCGATGTTTGACCTCCCTTTGACCTTCCTTTCCATCTGTTTCATTGCTTGGTCGCTTTCTTCCGCGTGTCCTTACTCCAACAGTACCAGTGGTAGAGCCGACCACCTGACCTCGCCTTCGCCTTCGCTTCAGTGCGCTCAGTGCAGGTGAAGACAATTCTACCACACGCTCGCGTAACCTGTAATATCCATCCGGAAAATCTGTGGAATTGGGTGACGAAGAGCGAGCAGTAGAACTGGTGGTTGGAAAACCCTGGATAGTAGTAGTCGGCATCTCACGAGGGACAGCATCAAGTTCATCCTGTGTCGCAGGGTCCACTTCAACAGTGGCCGAAAATTCAGCAAGGATAGCCTCAGGAGAAGGAAGAGACGCGGGGATAGGATACCACATAGGGATAAGCCTCAGAGCTGCCATGAGCCACTTGCGAAACTCCGATTCTGGAAAAACCGACAGCCAGTTTGAAACCTCAGATTCCATCGTAAGTGTCACTTTTGCCATTCTGCCCTTTGCAAAGTCAAACATAGTTCTCAGAAAAAACTTGTGTTGATCCTCGGAGTAAGTGTTCCAGGGCAGGCGGTACAATCCGCAATATAGCGCAACATAGATGAGGGATTCCACATCATGGCCAAAGAAACGCCTGTACGGTGTTGGGGGGTCAGACGAGTTTATCGACGATAGTGCATTCATGCACATGAAAGTGGGTGTACCCTGTATGTATCACACAATCATGATGAGTTGTTACACCAGACAACATGATGTTTTCTTTCGCACCGTTCTCCACCGGTCCCAATGACATCCCTCTTCGTTCAATGATACAGCAAATTCCCAGTCAATGACATAAGCTGCTCGGTTCCCAAAGCTATTTGTTTCATCAGCGACAAGAATGATATTAGTTGATGAGATGTCTCGATGGATGAGGTTTGCCTTTGTTGAGGCATTGAACAATACTGAGTAGAGCTTGAGTCTTTACATAAAGAGAACAGGGACAACAGTGACATACCATGTATTACTTCCTGGCAGCCTTTGAGAAGCTCCCGTGTCCCAGCAAACGTCTCCTGCAGCGCATATCCCACCTCGGCAGTAACCATTCTGTAGTGGATCCGGCCCGTAATGTTGTATGGCTCTGAAGCCATATTCCACTCATTCTCTGAGTACTCAGGCGTCAACGTTGAGGATACTAATACAAGGATGAGACCCAACAGTCCAAACTGCATCAATGGAATTACCGACTTGCATCTCCGATATAGACATCGCCGTGACAAACAACCGTTGGCACCCCTACCTCGACACCACGTGCTCGAAGAGTTTGGAGCGTCGAGCCTTCTATATCTACCGCTTCGGCATCTGTCACGGTACGCCAGCAGTCCTTCAAGAAAACGATATTTTTGGTCTGTATATCAACGGCCCAATACCCACGAGTAGAGCGTGAGGCTAGCGAGCGCGGTGAGTCTACCGGTCGAGACACCAGGAATTTTCGGGTGGCTGCTTGGTCTTGTGTCTGCTCTCGGGTTCCATATTCGGATGACGATGCTTGTGGCTGGTCCTCCGATTCTCGATGTATGGACACCTCTACGATACAAACCTGCCCAGGTTCATAATGTTTTTCCACTGCTTTGACCACCTCTTTCTCATCAGTCAGTCCTAGCTGCAGTTTTACGTGTGCCTTCACAGTATCCCGAAAGAGCGACTCTTCAGCTTGCGTGGTGCGCTTGTGTACAGACGTGTCCGCTCCGCGCTGCGATGAGTTGGCATTCCCAAAATGCCAAAGGAACCGACACATCGGCTTGGAATTCTCTCGATAATGGATATCCTCGGAGAAAATAACACCGGAGCGGTCCCATCGGAGCAGTCGCGCAGTCTCATCAGTCAATGATATCGAGAAAGCAAAATCGCGATACTGGTTCGCGCACATTTGTGCCGCATAGGAGGATGTCAGGCCAAAATCAGCAATAGCGTGTTTTTTAGTCCTCTCGTCCGTGATGTGTTCGAACAAAATTCCGTTGTCGCCGACAAAGTCTATTCTTTTTGCCTCCCAGAAAAGCTGCCAGTAGCCCGGGTGAGAGACGATAGCCAAAGATTCGGGGTCTTGCACGAACTGGAGATGTTCTTGAGCGTATCCGCTGGCGCCGACTTTGGTCGAGCATTCCCCAGGTCTCCGCTGGTCGGAAGTGTTGTAAAAGGTCACTCCAGGACAACGGGCCATCTCAGTGCTTTCAGAGTTTCTTCGTGTGGCATTGAAGGCCTGATTCTGTATAGTGCAATAATCAGTAAACGCAGAAAGAGGAAAAGGCAGTAAGTACGTACAACCGGGTCATAAAGCGAACGTTCATCTTTGAAACCGATATCTCCACGCTCTGGAACTCTGCTGAATGCACGCCGACTGTTCGGCATCATGTTATCAGGTCGTTCAGGGCATTCAGGTATCAGGTCGATGAATTCCTCGATTGGCATGGGTCCAACGGCATACCTGGCCATCTTGCGACCCAGTTCTATGTTCTTTCGATGCGTTTCACCGACGCTTTCGCTCTGAGTCTGAGGAGCATCGGATTGTTCGAGGAGTGCCATAAGATCCACTGGCAATTGCTCGGTCTCCGCTAGTACTGTGTCCGGACTTTCCGTCTTCATCTTATCCTTGTCGACAATACCAGCACTGCCTAGTTGAGGGACGGACTTTGCCTTTGGCAGATTTATTATATGACAGGAAGAAAAGCTGTGGTTATACCAATGATGGTGGTTGGATCCAGGAAAGGAGTAGTGACGTCATCACCTGCTCGAATTCCAAATTCAACTTTTCGAACCAGAATTGAACTTGTTATTTATATAACACCGACACACCACTAGCTTTGTGCTTGCGTTCGTTCGGAATCGGAAGTCAAGTATACTGTGGTTTGACGGAGATCTTTTTTTCTCCCTCATTTGTATGCTCCCTATGTCGTGAAATAATATTGACTGACTCGACTTTTGGCTAGATCTGTACCAAATATTTGAACTTGACCTACGATCTCCTCAATTGCGTTTCGGCAGGGCATACACCCTGCACGGCTCCTGGAACGGAAGTGCAGTATCCGAGCCGTCACTTCTGTTAAATCAAAACTCATCCAAGCCCCACACGTGCACGATACGGTTGCCGACCTGCAGAATGAGCTCTCCGGGACGCTTTACAACCACATGACGGTAGCGAATGATACCTGACTTGGACGACCACTCTTCGTGCCAAAAATGAAAGCCTCAGCCAGAACGAGCTTGAAGAAACGAAGGACGCCGATGGATGGCCCGAAGCATGCTGCAGTGTGAGGTACCATGATCTCTTCTCGATAAATTAGGATTTGAAATAGTGAGCGTAGCCTATGGCTCATTTATTATACCTTCTGGTATGACAATGCTGAAATATTTCATAGATGAAGATTCCTGTTCGTTTTGGAGCGGCAGTCATCTGCGAAACCTTGATCATCACAATCAGGACTCTGGCGACGTCTTAATGGTTCATAGCTAACCCTCGTCCCCTGGGCCATACCTTATCAACTCGAAATCGATGTTTCCAACCCACCTGCATCTTGTAGCTCTCTATTCCCGGCGCAGCCATAGGTGCGTGAAAACCGGAACCATATCGAACGCTAGACATGAAGTCAGTAGTGAAGCGAGAATATAAAAACTTGGGGAGCTCGCGCGCGGCGCAGGTACCTCTGGCTCAGGTGGACTGGTCGGGAAATCACTAGGAATCGTGCAGAATCGGAGGCCAGAGAAGATGAACGTCTGTGCATTGCTGGCAACTCTGCCTATCGGCTCAGTCCCAGATAGAGGCAAGTCGAATGATCTCTCCATACGTATGCTGGGGCGGACATCGTTCAATGATACTGCACTACATCGCTCTGCGCGCAAGTCCAATAGAGAACCAGGCAGAAAACGATTGACGGTACATCGAAATTCCTCTAAGCATTCTCCCCTGCAGCGTTGAATCCACAATGTGAGAGTTATCCATGACTCCGAACCCGACGCGTTCTATATCCTGTCGTCCTAGTGTCATGTAGCAGCCCAAATCTGGAAGAAGGGGTCGACTCGGAGTGATGAACTTGAAATTCGTCGAGATAGTTTACCTCCAAAAAGACGGGTAGGCCTCTCTAAATTTCCTACTGTCATCCCGTAGACAGAACCAGCCTGAGATTGGTTCTACGAGTGTCCGCCGTCCAGCTGAACGGTGTCAAAAGAGGGTGCTGCCGCAGCGGTAAGTCACAATCTCGGCTCCGAGTATTATCAGAATGCACACTCACCTTCCGAGTCAATGGACAAACGAGCAGGTATATGACAGAGCTCGTCGTAATCACACGGGATATCACTCCAGACCGAAACAGCAAGTGACAATGGGAGCCGTCAATAAGTGAGATGTGTATTCAAAAGATCCGAGTCTTGAGTTGGACGACTTCCCTTGAGAGAATTTACACAAGACAAGGACGGTACGAATAGGTAGTAATCAGAACTTGAAGAGCTATCGACCGGATACAAGTCGAAGATACAGCGATCGATGGGAGCACGCGATTCAAGACCAATCCAGGAATTCGATAGAAGAATTAGCCAGCCGACGAGTGCGCGAACAACTACTGAAGCCTGAGGATTTGAAACAGAAAAGAGAAGAGAAACACGATCAGCACACTTGATTATATATCCGGGATAACATTGATGTTGGAAGGGCTAACAAGACACGTTACGCATTTAAAATTGAAGTTCCCCACGCCTATTGACGCATCTCAAGGCCAACGCCCTATTATCAACCGCAACTCACAGAATACGCTTCGAAATGTACGGGGGTCATCTAATACTACTATGCCCGAATATGATTCACGGGGAAAATATTTTCCGATTGAATTACTCTCGACAGCCTCTCCCACTAGTAGTCGCACTAGTACTGGCAGTCACTTACTTCGAATTCTAGCATCAAGTAGCCTAGGTATTTTAGCCGTTTCCTAGATTAATTTTATGTTGAACTGACGATATAAATTAATTCTTCGAATATTCTATTCCACACCCAACCCCTTCGCAGCCCTCACAAACGCCGCAACCTTCGCCAAATCCTTCCCCTCACCCCCCTCCCTCTCAACCCCCCCACTCACATCCACCCCCCACGGCCTCACCCTCCCCACCCCCTCCCTCACATTCTCCAGCGTCAACCCCCCCGCAAGGATAACCGGCCCCCTCCTCGCCACCCTCTCCGCCTCCTCCCAATCCACAACCCTCCCACTGCCCCCACTCACCCCGCTCCCATCGTCCCTCAAGCTATCCAACAGCACAAACTCGTGGTACCCCGCCTGGGTGATCCCCGCCGACTCGGGGTGGAAGGCTTTGATGACGGGGACGGGGATGTGGTGCGCCCACTCGACGGGCTCGGAGCCGTGTAGCTGGACGGCGTCGAGCTGGCATGCGCTCACGGCGTGTAGGATCTCGCTCAGGGGCTGGTTCTGGAAGACGCCGACGACGAGGGGGAAGCCCGTAAGGCGGGCCGCGTGGGATGCGAACCACGAAGAGTTGTCTAGCACAGGAGGCGGAGGGGGCGGGCAGGAGAAGCGCAAGGCGCGGATGGACGCGCAGATCTCGCGGGCGGTGTCGAAGGGGACGTACCGCTTGGAGGACGCGACGAACATGAGGCCGAGCATGTCGGCGCCGGCGTCAGCGATGGCGAGCGCCTCCTCCGCGGTGCGGACGCCGCATATTTTGACGAGGGGCACAGGGGGCTCGGAAGGCGGGGCCGGGGGCGCAGGGAGGAGCTGGCGGATGAACGCAGCGGGGTCCTTGGCGCGCATCAGCGTCTCGCCAATAAGCACGCCGTCCACGCCCTGGCTCGTATACCGGGACACATCGGCGGCGCTCGTGATCCCGCTCAGCGCACACAGTATCACGTCCTTGCCCTTGGCCATATCCACCAGCCGCGTCGTCGTGTCCATATCGACGCGGAAATCGTGGAGGTTCCGGTTGTTCACGCCGATGACTTTGGCGGGGAGGCTCAGCGCGAGGTCCATCTCGCGGGCGTTGTTCACCTCGACGAGCGGCTCCATGCCGAGCTCGAGACTGTACGCGTACAGATCACGCAGCGCCACCTCGGGGAGGAGCCCGACGATGAGGAGGATAGTATCCGCGCCCCAGATGCGGGACTCCAGCACTTGGTAGCGGCTGAATATAAAGTCCTTGCGCAGGATCGCCGGCCTCTCAGGGAGCGTTCCCACGCTCAGCCGTGCATGGAGCATATCCTGTAAACTCCCCAGGAACCACTTGGGCTCCGTAAGCACCGACACGACGTGCGCGCCCGCCAACGCGTACGTCAGCGCCTGGCTCGCAGGGGAGATCGTCGGCGCAATGGGGCCCTTGCTCGGGGACGCGCGCTTCACCTCGGCGAACACCGCCGGGCGCGAGGCGAGGCGAGGGAGAAGCGGGATCAGCGGCGGGGCCACGTCCAGCGCATACAGCGTCTCCAGATCCGCCATCGTCGACCCGGGCGTCGCCTGCGCCTGCGTCACGTCCGCCAAACGCTGGTGGTAGATCTTCTCCAGCACCGACGGGATCTTCTTCCCTCCACCCTTGGCCTCGAACGGCGGGAGCGTCGTGTCCAAGACGCGGCTCTCCGGGTTCTCCTCCCACGTGCCCCCGCGGAGCGCGAGGAAGTTGCGGATGAGGGCGTCGCCGCCCTCGCTGAGTATGCTCTCGGGGTGGTACTGCACGGCTTCGAGGGTGTACTGCCGGTGCCGCACGCCCATGATGACGCCCGAGTCGTCGGTGGTGGCGGTGATGGCGAGCTCCGCGGGGAGGGTGGTGTGCGCGGCGCTGAGGGAGTGGTACCGCGTCGACTTGATCCCCTGCGCGATCCCGTTGAAGCACCCCCGCGAGTCGTGCAGGATCCGCGACACTTTGCCGTGCATGATCTCCCCCGCATACCTGCACAGAGTGTCAGCCAAACCCAAGCACACAGAAAGAGCACGCACGCAATCTCCCCGCCAAACACATCCACCATGCACTCCAGCCCCATACACACACCCAACACCGGCACCTTCCCCTTGAAAAACTCAATAGCGTCCCGCGAGATCCCCGAGTCCGTCTTGGGGTGTCCGGGCCCAGGGGAGATGATCAGCGAGTTCAGCTGCAGCTCGGGGAACTGCTCAGGCGAGATGGCGTCGTTTCGGATGACAGTCACTTCTGCACCCAGTAGGCATAGTTGTTGGTACAGATTCCACGTGAACGAGTCAAAGTTGTCGATCAGGAGCACGTCGAGCGGCTTGCTCAGTGCGGGTGGGAGCGTAGACGACATGCTGGCAGAGGGCGTATACCGTCGAGCTATAAAGGAGTCAGAAATACTCGCTTAGTCAGCGCGCCAATCTTTTTGCCTTCCCCTTTAGTACAGCGCCAATCTTCTTGCCATGATCGTCGGCAATATCGCTTTCCACGATGCCGCTGTCACCGTTGTCTCATCCTGCTTTTCTCTTTCGCGCTTGTACTCGTCGTTCGTACGAGATTGAATCACCCGTCCATCACTACCCCGTACCGTTCTTGTTGACTACTCACGCTCGTCACGCCTGTTCTCATGAACGACTTCCATTTCCTCGGGGAGCATCAAACCATCCATCCACCCTCTCCTCCTCTGCTTTCTCCCCGCGTCCATCCCGCCCCTCACACACGCGTTCGCACCTCATACTCCCCGCCCCATGCCAAAGCCATCCCACGACCACAATTTCGGTATCATCGAGCGCCGGCTCACGCAGTTGCGATCCCTGGTCCAGACTCCATCATCTTTCCCACTGCCAGTGTCATTGACTCTATGTACTCCGCGCGACACGCCATGGGCTTCTGCCAACACCACGGCGGCTGTATCTTCGAGCCTACTTCTCAGGAGTTCCCCATTCTGGCGCGCATTGTCTCTTAGACGTGTTGATCACTTGCTGAACTGCTCGCTCCGAAACACAAGATCACCTTCGTAGAGAAGATTCATGTCCGACAGGCCAGCAGCGAACAGGATATCTACCCGCAACATGTTCTACACAAACTGCTCGGGAAAAGTAAATTCGAAAGCTGTCGAGGACCTGGTGGCTGTGATGGAGCTTGAAGAGGACGAGCCGAAGACTGTTTTTGCCTTATCGCAACCATATCGACTCGCTGGACGGGGCTGAAGACAGAAAAATAGATTTTCAGATCCGCAGCACCCACCGTCAGGGAAGGCAAACACGCCGTCAACGTCCTTAGCCGTAATTGCATGCGTGCCGTGGTTCCCCGAAATAGCTGCAGCCGCAGAGAAACCCTACGCGTTATTTCTCAATCAACCTCCCTGTACATCGCGAGATCGATCAAGAAACCACTTGGATGGAGAATAACTACATGAACCGTCGGGATTCCCTTTTACTGAAGACTCAAGGGCTCGCCTTCTCCTCCTCTTCTCGCGTCCGCCCCGCCCCCGGCCATGACATATTCCCCGCCCCATTCCACGCACCTCGTATTCAGCCATCTTGCGCTGCCAGTGTCATTGACTCTGCTCCGCGCGACACGCCATGGGCTCGGCTGTATCTTCGAGCCCACTCTTCACGAGTTCCCAGATCATGTTCGT
Organism: Armillaria luteobubalina; assembly: GCA_030435615.1. Lineage (NCBI taxonomy): Eukaryota > Fungi > Basidiomycota > Agaricomycetes > Agaricales > Physalacriaceae > Armillaria > Armillaria luteobubalina. The sequence goes on along the minus strand of JAUEPU010000019.1, from coordinate 228,585 downwards.
ACACAAATTTTTCCATCCATCCGTACCCTGGGATGACTATGTGTATCATTCGTACGACACCCTCCCTCGACACAACAGGACTGAAGCCGAGGTCTAAGATTAACACCAGATCATGGACCTCCTGTCCACCATCACCATCGTATCGTTCTCATTGACTACTCACGCTCGTCACGCATGTTCCTTACCACTCCGCAAGTAGTTAATTCTGTCGTCGATTTCTATTCCGCACACAGTGAGTATCCGGTATTTGTTTCATTTCTCTCTTGCTGAAATGAAGATTTGCAATACACACCGTCGGGGACAGTGTTTTGCGTGCATGCCGCGGTTATTCCTGACCCCCGGAAATAGCTGCAGCCGCAGAGAAAGCGTACGCGTTAGATACTCCTCGGTCACTCATCAATCTTGGCAAGATCGAGGCTGCATTTTGAACTGTGTATCATACGGCTGTACCCGTCGAGGACGACATGGAGCTCTCGAATACTCTTGCCCATTCTCCGAGGACAAGACCGCACTCAACGAGGCTACTGGAACTGCTTGCAATAGATGAATCATGAAATTTATACAGAATCAGCCTTTGCGTATCTCCTTAATCTGTTTAGTCGACACAATTTACTACTCGTCCGCTCCACAACTTTCAGCCAAAGGCTTCCCATAGACGACGCCTTCGTTGGACCACTCCACATAAATCACGTCCGGCTCACCTCCCTTGTCGTCAGTTGCCTCGTTCTCCACAAATGCGTCTGCAGTGGCTCTGCCGGTACCCTCTGGCCACTGCTTCTCCACCGTCCAAGGCGGGCAATCCGTCCTATCCGGGTCCGCCCTTCTCGCCAAAACCCAGCCCGGAATAGCCGGCGGGGTGACGGGCCCAGGATATCCCTTCGGATTACTGACACTCGTACGTCGTTCGGGACCATAGGAATAGACTCCCCTCCGAGAGACGACAATGCCTGGTACCCCACGAACGTATGCATTGTCCATGTCCGCTCGGGATGGTTCTTGACCCCCTCCAACGTCGGTTGAGAGGGGATGAGTGTGGAAGTTCGCTGCTGTTATCGCCAATCCAATGTCAGTGCCAGCCATTTATCACTATCGCTGATACACCCATACCCAAAATGACTTTGTCCATCACGATGCCTGGATTGTTCAAATCTATCGAAGCGTTCGGGCCCACCGTTCTCTGATTCATAGTCTGTCCCTTCGGAGCCCTAGTAATCCAAGCTCTGGTCACTTTGCTGGGCACTGGGAAGTCTGCAGGGAAGACATAGTGAATATCGGGAATGCGAAATGTCTCTTTACAAATAGAGGCGCACCGACGTAGATGAAACCGCCCTGTTCGCAGCAATGGAATGCATCGGGGAAGGAGTCACTCCAAGCAGTTTGGAATGTACCGCCGTCGCTCTTCCTTGTTAGGGATTTTACACCGTCAAGGAGCTCTGCAACAGAAGGACAGTTCTGAGCCATGGGGACGAATGTTACCCTTTGCATGCGTCTATTGGCACTATTTATCACGGACAGAGGTCTCCATCTAGTACGATCGGCTACGTAAAGCGCACCAGTAATCCCAGACGATATAGAAGCCGGGTCACAGGCGAGAGCGACTCATGACACTTCGGGGGGATCTGTATCCGGTTTTTACATTTCGTGATCAATGGAATACAAGGCTCGGATGAGGCACCTACCACGTCAGGTGTTTGGAAACAGGCAGAAACATTGTCAATATGAGAAGCAGTGCTTGTCCTATGACATTCAGCACGCCATCGGCAGGAGCTCAATTCCAACTTGAAAGGTCAAGAGAGTATTTAATGCACCGGTCATGTGGGTCGTAGTACTCGCCATCGCACACTACCATTCAATGGCACTTGGCAAGAGGCTTCTTCCCTCTTCCATTGACCTTGCCTCGCAAGTTGATTTCTTGCATTGGCTCCTGTTCCCCCTGTGACCTCCGTTGTGTTTGACCCTCCTTTTCAATTCAGTTAGGGATCTACTCATGAAAGCTGCGTAGTGTTCGGATGCTAGCTGCTCCAGTCCATCCAGATCAAATCAAAAAAGGCGTCAGAATATCAGAAAGCATGAATCCAGCTCTTAAACTCCTTAAGAAGGTCGTAGATTTGTTTACGTCGGGAAACATTTGTTTCTGGGTTCAAATAAACTATCTGCTAAGGCAGTGGAACTACGGGTCCCCAAGCACTCTCCTTACCTCATGTTCCAGTCCCTCCAGTCCTCCTTTCAATTCAGTTTCCAAGGCTGGAGGTTTGGGGTGTGATCTGGAATATAGTAAGCTTAGAACATGTGCAATATTTCCGCCTCTCTCCATCCGTTTTTCTTTTTCATTCACCTTGTGACCTTGGATCCAAGCATTCATCCCATCCATGTACTGGGTTGCCCCATCCATCGCTCCCCCTTTTTTTAATAAGCTTTCCAGCATTCCATCGCCAATATCAATTCACCGATGCCCTGAAATTATATTGGAATTATTGCACTTGGAGTGCGCTGTGCTACTAGTTTCGAGTATTCCCCAATTGACCTTCGTCTACAAATAGAGATTCCTTGGCGTCTTGGCCCTGCATCGTAAACGTTACGACAAGTTCGAGCGTTCCTGACCATTGTATAACAATCAAAATAGTCTCCTACGGCAGGCAGATTTTGAATGACTATCAACTGTTTTCAGGAGAAGTGGTATTTAGGGTCAGAGTGCGAAGCTCGTGAGTCCATATGACTCTGGATAATAGCAAACGCGGGGGAATCAAGAGAAAGGGCCCTGTACGGCCACGTTCGAGCATGTTGACAGATAAGGAACAGCGTTCGCAGTGTGCAGTCAGGTCTCCGTACGTTTCGTAATAGAGGGAGAGCTGAACAGCGAGTCCTATCAAATGAAGAGATGCAATCCGCGAAGAATATTGAATCCCTCGTTTGACACAATCCAGAGAGAGCCAGGCCTGGGAAAAGTCTCTAAGTCATGTATGTCAATGCAGCATCTTCCCCCCTGGCCGTACACGAGCTCTCTTTGACACGAAGTAGCCTACATAGAAGAACAGTACTTTCTTCTTCCTACCACCATTATGCTACCCCGAGATCTTGAATACGGCATGCAATCTCAGACCCTTGGATGAAGACACTCACTCCACTAATATACTTACGGTGAGATGGCGTTGGACATATAGTTCCAAGTCCGCCATCGTGTACGCGACATCCGTTAGACGCTGGTGGTATACGTTCTCTAGCATCTCCACCTCCAAATGCAGGTACCTTGTTCTTGAGAAACTCGATAGCAAAACTCAATAACAGGGCGCAGTAGTCTTGGGGTGCCGCGGGTAGCAGAAAATGAGTTGTGCTTGGGCTTGAGCTCAGAAAGGCCTCTGGGCCTAAGGGATGGCGTCCTTTCATGTAGCAGAAACATCTGAAGTGAGAGGATATAATTGTGTTCGTGTAGATTCCAGGTGAACGACTCGGAGTAAAAAGTTGTCGATGGAAAACTGTGTCCCTTACTTGAGGGCAGGTGTAATTAGCTTAGTCAGCTTCAGCTGGAACTCTGAGTGATCATTGAACTGTCTTGTCCCTTCAACTTGTCCGACGAGCCAACGACGAGCTGCAATCTACTCCTCGAAAATTCGAAGACCATCTCAAGATTTCATGGATCGTTACACTATACGAGTATCTAGGCACTTGTGCATACCTTCCAGAGACCACGACGAGCTGACGTGTCGTGTGCGATTACGGTTTAACTACATGTCATAGTACACAGATCGGGATGTTATCACTGGCAGTCACCTTCCCTCAACAGACTGGCTCTAGGTCGCTTTTCATTTACAACTAGGGAAGGGGACAACGCGTATCTTCCACTCGGCACGTAGACAAGGATGCTTTCGCAATTCCCCTTTGGATACCGCAAGGTTTTGAGTGCCACTTCTGAGTACCTTGCGATGGGATCTCTTTGTCATTGGTGGAGGATCCTCAGTAAAGCTGCCTCTGTAATTTCAACTCTCGGTACGCTTGTCTCGGAGGATGAACGGTTTGCTTTATTGGTCCTTCCGCGAATCGCCAGCAGTATCATCTTCTCCTCATTACATATGTAGGTTCTTCTATGGTTTCCACCATCTGGCAATCACTGAAGGTCTTGAAGCATCGCTTCCTTTCACCATGAAAACTACCTCACTCTGGGGGATCCATGGATGTAAGTCTAGCTCGTTCGATGTCCAATTTCCACGAATACACTACTTCAACTCTTCAGGTTGCTCTCCATACTTGAATTGTCTTCCACCGGTAACCTCAGTAGCTCGACTCAACCGTTGGCATTCGTCGACGGGTATCTGAACAGCGGGACCAGTCCTAAGCACTTGAATACCTCAGAGGTCCGGTGAAATCAGACTCGCGCCATTACATGACTAGAAGGTGGAGAGTACGGAACAGAAGAAAATGGGACAGTAAAACAGTGTATAAGGAGCGACATACTAGGCAAAAATATTGACGGTGAATATGGATTTACTTTTCTTGCAAGGTCTTGTCAGTGACGCGATTTAGGGGAGGCTACCTTCTACCGGTACAGAGATGTGGGCTTCGTGTTCGCATCGGCAATAAACAACGAGGATCATGTTATGTATGAAAATGAAGTAAAAGATACAGGTTTTTTTTTTGGTTTTCACGCGCACAGGTTGAAATATAGTAACAGTGAGATAGAAACTGTAACAGCAAACAAGGTCCCATTGGCTGGAAACGAGTGCTCGTCACTCATCTGTGGAAATTTATCAGCAATGTTTAGTTGCGAATGAAATATTTAAATTTACCTTTAGACACCCATCTTCGAAAGTTCGTTCTTCGCCCTCTGAGTGAGGTTCTCACGCTTTCGCGTCTTCCTGCGACTCTCGACATCAGCCCTCGAAACACTCTTCACGACCATAGTGCCCGTGGCGGAATCCACCAACGGCGTGTCCGTAGTCAGATAGTCCTCGCTCATGATCTCCACCTGGCACTCCTTCCTAGTGATGTCATATCCTCCCGGGGATCCAGCATTCCACTCCTCGTTCCACGCGTCCAAAACAAAGAACATCGTATCCCTGAACCGATACTTCCTCTGATAGAACGTCAGCGTCGACTTGGGAGGGACGCTCAGGGTGATCGTCTTGGTCTGAGTATCCGTAGTCTCGTACGTCGTGAACGTTTTGGTCTGGCTGTCCATGCTCATCGACATGCCCTTGAAAGCGGCTCCGATGCTGACAGAGTTGGTGACCTCGGTGCCTTTGGTGATTTTGAGCTCGGTCGTATACTGGAGGGAGTACGTTTGCGCCGCTGTGGTGTTGTTCTCCCAGGACATCTTCGACACCCACGTAGTGTCGACGAGGTATGTATCGACAGAGGCGAAGAAGGCCTCGTCGCCGGGACGATTATAGATTGTGGAACGACCAGATTTGACCATGGTGTCACCGCCGCTGGGCTTGTAGACCGCATACTTGGAGAATCTTTCGCTCTAGAGGTCCGTTTCAACATTGTGGAACACAACGAGATAATGAACTACCGACCATGGTGATGAATGAAGAATGGGTTGGTCAAGCTCGACAAAAAAGATACAGAGGATGGCGGGCTCGCTGAAGGAAACTCCAATTGTTGGATGGCTGTATACTCACCCAAGTCGTCACTTTTATACGTCTCACACATTCTGGCTGTCAGATGGAGATTGAAATTGGCGCTGAAAAGTATGTTGCAGCCTGCGGAGTCATCGCGGATGCACATTGTCAATGAGGATGTAGAACGGCGTCTCAAGGCATATTGTGGAGATGAATTGATGTAAAGATTCTTGGACCTTGCTTACCGGGGTATCATCCTGGCGCTGTCTTCATAGTCCTAGATTCGTGGATATTATTCTGCTGGCTTCAATAGTCATGCTAGTAGTCCATGTGGGCTTGAAATCTCTTCTGGCCTCGGTCATATTCCCCCTACCTCCCTCGTCGCGCTCCCTGATCATCAATCATGATCTGGCACCTCAAAACAAATGGAGAGATAGGGACTTTCATTCGCCGGTCCTTGGCGTCTTCTTTCTGCATCGAAAACGTTATGACAAGATCAAGCTCTTGCTACGTCTTGACCGCCTCGCCACAGGGTCCAGCTAGAACAATGCACAGTGATTAGAACAGTCTCTTTCGGTAGGTAGATTGTTCGTATATTCCAGGAGCAACGGTATTTCGATGACAATGCATGAGTTGAGACTGAGGACGGCTCTAGATAGCAGCGAACCTAGCGGAACCGAGAGAAAGGGAAACTATATGAAAGGTTTCAGGATACAAGTCAGAAGCGAACCTCGATTTCGTACGATTCGTAACAGAGGGACAGCTGAGTGATGCGGCCTATTCAATCCAAAAGCGCGAGGACAAGATGGTTCTTGCAGAGTACATGAAGAATGTTGAATTCCTTGTCTGAGCTTTAACTTCAGATCTAGGGCTCTTGGGAGAGTCCCGTGTTCGTCACTAGTTTTCGCATCCAGCATTGAAGGACGCCTTATCAGAGCACTCTGTAGCGGTAGAGCTGTCAAGAAGATCTTCAATACATTTACCTCTTCCCGCCTCCGTTTATGCTGAACGCGGTATGTAACGTCCTAGGAAAAGCAACTTGCAAGAGTCCTGTAAAGATAGCGAAGGGGAGGTCCATCATGCGGTGCACAGATACCAAAGTTTTCAGCTTCCAAATTGTGACCCAGCTTAAGTTGAGAACGTGCAAACAAGCACTGACCCTCTCGTAAATGATCCCGAAGTTAACGGAATTCCGCCCTTCACCTGATGCACATCCCGTGCATCGAGACAATGCCTATATATCATGAACATAACCTTTCCTTTTGCTGCGTGTCTTCTGCATCCTGACAGAGGGCAAGTCGCAGCTACACACCGACCCGGGTTGCTATCAAGCTGGCAGGCATGTTCTGCAAGAAATAAATGAACCTTCAAGGCAGAACTCCCGCTTAGATTGATGAATATTGCTCGAGTATGGCACAATAAGAAGCAAAGTGGTATGGAGCTCTGTAGAGAGAAGTCAAGTCCCGGGGTACAGCCACTGCCAGCGGAGAGAAATGCATCGCCACTGAGATTCAATGCTTTCTACATGCCACGCCATACCGTTCTGGGGACCTTGCGCCGGTACCAACAAGTACCATGACCGTTCACTACATACGCCGACACTTGTAAACTTGCGTGCTTGGGGGTTGAACGTTGAATCTGGAAAACGATGTGTTTCGATCAACGGGATCCCGAGCTTTAATCGAGCCTCCGAAGTTCGCTAATACTTGGTGCGTTCTAACTAGCTTTGAGATATCTCTTGTTTCTCGCTTTTTGTCCACCTCTATGCTTCTCATGAATAGTCTAGGCCTTCTTCCCATTGCTTGACGTCCAAAACCGTGGCCCTATCTCACAGTTGTGGAGCCAAGTAGGGAACCTAGGCACAGGAGCCTTCAGGCTTCTCATGATGATTTAAGATATGATACCGTCGGATCTTGACGCCAATACATGCATTTACGACATGCGTATTGGTGGTAAATTTATGGATAGATGTTGAAAGTTTGTTTTTTTACAGTCCAATATTTTTTGGTTTCAGAGCGCTAAGATTGAAATTCAACGACGGAACATAGAAACTACAACAGCAGTCCCGTTTCACTCGATACAGATGCTCGTCGACTGAGGGAACATTTCAGCTATGCCCATGAATGAAACTATCCGGATTTACCATCGTATGGCTATTTTCGAAAGCGCGTCTTTCGACCACTGAGTTAGATCCTCGTGCTTTCGCGTTCGCCTGGCTTCCGCAGTATCAGCCTTTGAAACAGTCTTCACCTCTATCGTGCCCGTGGCCGGATCCAACACCCTGTCCGTGGTCAGGAAATCCTCACTCATAATCTCCACTTCACACTCCTTCCTCTCGATGTCAGATCCACCCTGTGACCCGACATTCCACTCCTGTCCCCAGGCATCCAAAATGAAGAACATCTTGATCTTGAACCGGTACCTCTTCTGATAGAACGCCACAGTTGACTTGGGAGGGACCCTCAGTGAGATCGTCTTGATCTGGGTATTCGTAGTCTCGTACGTCGTGAACGTCTTCGCTTCGATATCCATGCTCAACGACAGGTCCTTGAATTCAGCTCCGATGCTGACAGAGTTGGTGACCTCGGCGCCTTTGGTGACTTGGAGGCCGGTCATATACTGGAGGGGATACGTTTGCTCGGCGATGATGTCGTTCTCCCAAGACATCTTCGACATCCACGTAATGTCGATGAGATAGACATCGATGGATGCGAAGAGAGATTCCTTGCCCGGGAAGTTATAGATGGCAGAACGAGCAGACTTGACCAGGGCATCGTCGCCACAGGGTCTGAGGAACTTTCTGGGCTAGAGTATCGTTTCAACTTGAACATCATAGACCACACCGAGATGATAAATTACTGACCATGATCGTGAATGATCGTGAACGAGGAGTGGGTTGGTCAAGCTCGACGAAAGAGATTCAGAGGTGAGCAGGCTACGAAGCGGCGGAACGAGATCCGGATTACCTAAACTATGTATCTCTACCTACGGTACCGTGTCGCCGTCCTTCAACAAGAGGATGGCTGAGTCCCCGAAGAAAACTCCAGTTGTTGGATGGTTGTATACTCAGGCTTCAAGTTGTTGCTTTTAAATGTCTTCGTACCTGCAGTCCTCATTGGCATTGCGCTGCTGGTTCCAAGAATCCTGTTAGAAGAGGGTCACTTGTTCCATCCTTCGTCGTATTCCTTTTCCTCGCTCATCACGCTCGCCGATCATCGTTTAGCACTCAAGCAAACAGGGAGATAGGCGCTCCCAATCGCTAGTGCCTTTGCCCTGAGAACGTTACAACAGGATTGGGCCTTTTGACAGACGAGAAACTAGAAATATGAAAGCGTTCGCAGAATACGTGTCTTCTGGAGCCCGTGATTCGTGATAGAGGGAGAGTTGAGATCTATTCAATCAGAAGGTGCAAGGAAAATATGCTTCCTACGGAGCGCGCGTGAATCTCTTATTCTAGCCTGTTATTGCAGTACCGAAAGGCAGTTCCACACACCCCTTAGTCGCACGCAAGCACTCCTCGATAGCGTAACAGCCTAGAAGAACTGTGGTATTCGTCTTTTTCTACCTCGTTTGCACTGCTGCGTTGAGACTGAAGCCGCTGGACGCAGCATGTAACATCACAGAAGAAGCACGAGTCCCGGAAAGATGATAAATCGATGGTCCGTCGTGTGGCATATCTGAATCCTGAGCATCGAGTTTTTTCAGCTCCAAAAAGGCTTTCGAAAAGGAGAATGTGCCGCCAGTAATTGTACTCTGCTTGGTTGCACGGGAAGTTTGTGTATATTATGACTTTCTTAGACCCTAGCCTTTGACTCCATATCAGCGTAGAGCAACAGCAAAAGTAGAAACCGGTATACAGTGAGGTACATTGTCAAGAGGCGAGTTTCAAAGTCCGAGGAACAGCAACTGCCGAGAGCCGACGGGTAAACATGCACCGCTACCGAGACTTGTCCTTTTCATTCAACCAGCAACTACATATTCCGGGACTAGGTCGTGCTCAACATTCAGAGCGAAACAAATCAACGATTCGGCCGCAAAATGGTCTAGCATACTGTTGAAACCATGCCCGTTTCATGAAGTCACCGAAGTGATCCCGGGATGCCTTCAGCGCCGAGTCGATACAAGAATACTGAAGAACACCCCTAGGACGCTGCCGTCCCGCAGCTTTCTAACGAGTTGACGGTGGGGCTCTTGCCGAAGTTCTATTCAAATGTTCGCGCACCAGCCTGAGCATCGGAGCCATGCCTTTTCCATTTTAAAAAATGGCCACTGCTCGGCTCTGGGGACATCTTTTCCTGGGATATTTAATGCCGAGAGAGTCCCGGGTCTCTAGTATTTTGATTTCTCTGGTGATATGGGAACGTGAGCGCCCCACAGCGTGGACGATTAGACACTCTTCTGGGATGCGTGCCTGTCTCTGGTTAACTCTTGGTATTGGTCGACGGTTTCAGTGCTTCCTGGTTTCTCTTACTAGAGACTAGGCTGTCAATGTGCAAACCAAAGAGGTCACCTTCCTAAGAACTACTGACCTCCTAATATTGGATAGGTAAACACAGAATACCTGACATTCCAGCATCTTCGAGTAAGCAGGGTTATTTGGCTCGAATTCAAGCCCAAGTCCTGGAGTCTTTCATTCTCGTTTCAGCTCTGACGCCAAAGTACTCAAGAGTCTCCTTGGTTTCAGGCTTCAGAGATATACACCACAAGTTAAATGCTCTGATGTGGACTATGTGCTACGCGTGAGCTTGTCAATGACTGTTCCATGGTCTGTCACCATCGTTCCTCATTTTTTGTGTAACTACTTCTATTCAGTACCAACCAAGGTTGTTGAAAGATGAACGTCTTTGAGAATTAAGCGTGCAATAGAAATAGTATGAAGTGTGTAGAATTATCATTGTATAGATCAACATTATTTGTCTACTATTTATACAATGCAGCAAAGGCTACGGAGGCCCTCAGCCTGGCATTTTTATCGCTATCACCAACTTCACCGAGCCACCATTGTAGCAGCTTTCTAGCCTCTGTCTGCTGCACGAAGCCAAGGCCCCGCTCGACGACGGCCTGCCTAACCTCATCGTCGGTAAGAGCCTGAACACCCTCCTTCGCCAGCCACGCGTCGTCACTCTGCAGGAAATCCATATGCCAGCCGACGCGAACCCATGGCCAGAGCTGTATGCCGACACAGGAGAGCCCGTACAGAGTGTACACGGCGCGCCGGCGGTCCCCATCCGTCCAGAACTGAGCGCGCGTCTTGGCCTCCTTCACCAGCGAGTCCATATCCACCTCCTCGTCATCGAGATCCTCTTTCCTAAATGGGAATGGACCCTCCTTGGATACTTCGAGGTACTCATGTGCAGCCCGGAGCATCAGGAGCGCCTCCCGGGCCTTCTGCACCTTCTTGTCCCGTATCCGCCTCAACTGCCCAGGGAGGATACACGTCGACGGCAGCATCGCAGGCGCGTACAGTACCATCACCGGTATCAGCTCCTCCAGGAGCATCGCTGTGATCAGAAACGGTACCACCTTCAACACGTCCATCTTCTGCGTCCTCAGCATCCGCCACTCCCTTCGCGTCGCAGGGGTCTCTACGAGGCTCCTCTGCCGCCGGAATATTTCCCGCCCTCCGCGAAAGTAGAATTTGAGGAGCTCCATCGACGTGTGTATGAGGGATTTGAGTGGCCCTGACCCTGCCGGTGGGGCCTGGAGGATTCCGCGCGTTTGAGCATCGGCAATGTCGGCCTTGATGAGCTCTGTAATAGGAGGTTTGGGTTTTGGTTGGGTGGTTAGTGAGCGACTGAGAATGAGTGGACGCGCGAGGACCCGGCACCGGAGAGGATGGAAGACTTGCATTAAGTTTTTTTGGTCACGGTCACAGACGTGACGATCGTGTTTAGCCGCCGGCAGTGGCAGTGCACGGACGAAGTGGGCGCAACTCTGTTCATCTCCTCATGAAGTATTTTTGTACTAAAGCCTGGCAACAATTTTCAAAGTGATATGATAGAAATCTATATTCCCAGTCCTACTTTCTTCTTTTCTTGCGATGTTTGACCTCCTTTTCACCTTTCATATCGTCTGCTTCATTACCTGGTCGTTTTCTACTGCGTGTTCTTACTCCAACAGCATGGGAATTGGAGCTACCTGAGGCGAAACTGGGTAAGGAGTAAGAAGCAGAGTTTGTAGCTTCAATTGGGCGACCCAGGATAGGCATCTTGCGAGGGACAGCATCGAGTCCATCCAGTGTCGTAGGGTCCACTTCAACAGTGGCCGAAAATTCAACAAGGATAACCTCAGGAGAAGGAAGAGACACATGGGTAGGATGTCACATAGGAATAAGCTTCAGAGCAGCTATGAGCCACTTGCGAAACTCCGATTCTTGGAAAACCGACATCCAGTCTGAAATCTCGAATTCTGTCACAAGCACTTTTTTCGCCCCTCTGCCAGGTAGAAAGGTAAACACATTGCTCAGATTATACTTGTGTTCCATCTCCGAGTAAGTGTTCCAAGGTAGACGGTATAATCCGCAATATAGTGCAACATAGATGAGGGATCCCATTCTCATCAGTCAATCCTAGCTGCAGTTTCACGTGTGCCTTCACAGTATCCCGAAAGAGCGACTCCTCAGCTTCCGTGGTGCGCTTGTGTACAGACGTGTCCGCCCCACGCTGCGATGAGTCGGCATTCTCGAAACGCCAAAGGAACCGACACCTAGGCTTGGGATTATTGCGATAATGGATATCCTCAGAGAAAATAACGCCGGAGCAGTCCCATCGGAGCAGTCGCGCAGTCTCATCAGTCAATGATATCGAGAAAGCAAAATCGCGATACTGGTTCGCGCACATCTGTTCAGCATATGAGGATGTCAGGCAAAAATCAGCAATAGCGTGTTTTTTAGTCCTCTCGTCCGCGATGTGTTCGAACAAGATTCCGTTGTCGCCGAAAAAGTCTACTCTTTTTGTCTCCCAGAAAGCTGCCAGTAGTCCGGGTGAGAGACGATGGCCAAGGATTCGGGGTCTTGCACATACTGGAGATGTTCTGGAGCGTATCCGCTGGCGCCAACCTGGGTCGAGCATTTGTCAGGTCCCCGCTGGTCAGAAGTGTTGTAAAATATCACGCCAGGACAACGGGTCGGCTCAGTCCTTTGAGTTTCTTCGTGTGGCATTGAAGGCCTTGTTCTGTATAGTGCAATAATCAGTAGACGCAGAAAGAGAAAGGGCAGCCAGTACGTACAACCGGGTCATAGAGCGAACGTTCATCTTTGAAATTGGTGTCTCCATGCTTTGGAACTTAGCTGAATGCGCGCCGACTGTTCAGCATCATGTTATCGGGTCGTTCAGAGCATTCAGGTATCAAGTCGATGAGTTCCTTGATTGGTATAGGTCCAACGGCGGCCATCTTGCGACCCAGTTCTAGATTCCGATGGCTTCCACCGACGATTTCGCTCTGGGGAGCATCGGATTGTTCGAGGAGTGCCGTAAAATCCACTTGCTCGGTCACTGCTACTGTGTTCAGACTTTCCGCCTCCATTTCACCCTTGTCAACAATACCAGCCCTACCAGCGAGTTTTCGTGACACTGAATGATGGTCTTGATATTTGAACCTCAAATATGGAATTTGAAAGATATTTATTTTAATCATGTTTGAGTCTAGAATACATTAAAGAAACTTTGAATATATTTTCAGTATTTGGGAAAACTGCCTCAAAACTCAGGAAAAATAGGAATACTGAAAACATATTTCAACTATTACATCAATATTTTGGGTTGAAACTTTGTTAAAAATAAATAACTTTCAATTTCAATATTTTAATCTTAAATATCAAAGCTATCATGCAGTGTGAGGTACGCATTTCCTTTTGCTTTTGGAATCTGTGCAGATTTATTATATGGCAGGAAGAATTGTGTTTTCAGCCAATGATGGTGGTTGGATCCAAGAAATGATTAATGAGGGGTGACGTCATCATCGGCTCGAATTCCAAATCCAATTCGAACCACAATTGAACCTTATTATTGCTGAACAACTCGACACCACTAGCTTTGTGCTTGCATTAGTTCGGAATTGAAAGTCAAGTATAATGTGGCTCGACGGGGATCTTTTTCTACCTCATATGTATGCTCCCTATGTCGTTGAATAATATTGATTGACGTGACTTTTCAAGTTAGGTAAATGTTTTTTTCTGCCACATCCGAGCCATGGTAACTTTACATGTTTCGTACTGAATTTGACCTGCAATCCTCCTCGATTGTGTCGCGGCAGGGCACACACGCCTACACGATCCTGGAACGGAAGTGTGGTATCCGAGTCGTCACTTCTGTTCAAACCTCATCCAAGCCCCACACACTACGGTTGCCGACCTGAAAAATGAGCTCTGGACGCTTTACAAACCACATGGCGGTAGCAAATGATACCTAGTTTAGACGAGCAAAAATGAAAGCCTCAGCCAGAACGAAGAAGCGCAGAACGCCGATGGCCCGAAGCATGCTGTGCGAGGTACCATCTCTTCTCAGTAAAATAAGATTTGAAATGGTAAGCCTATCGCTCATTTATATATATCTTCTATGACAATGCTGAGATATCTTATAGATGAAGATTCCTCGTTTTGCAGCGGCAGTCATCTACGAAACCTTGATACAATTAGGATTGCGACGTCTTAATGGTTCATGGCCAACTCTGGTCTCCATGCCATCCAAGGAAGGAAGTCCAGTCTTTCCGAAGCGCAGTGACGGCGGCGCAGCGCGCCTACTGCGATCTTGGACAAACCTTCCGGTACCTCGCTCCGCGATAACTCTGAAAATGCAGCCAGATTACATACAGGCCCCCAGTTCTCTGCTATGTCTTCTTCAAGTTGTGAATCAGAATCAAAGACACCACTGGTACTACCTTCCGCTTCTTACTTCAATACTCTTATTTCTGATATTTTTGTAGATCAGCGCCGATCTCTTCGAGAATAGTGCTGGCTCTCTACGGGAGTGGTGGCTCTCCCCGCGCGTGCGTCAGTGGTTCGAAGATAAAGGGTACTTCCTCTACCATCCTTTGATGGTGAAAGGAACGCCTTCTGGGTTTCTCGTGCCGTCGATGGACTTCAATCAAGTGGATCAGTCTTGCGACGAGCCGTTTCCTTACGCATACACCAACGGCCCAAGAGCCAAAGGGGATTACGTATTCGGCGTTCCAAAAACGAGAAATGTAATGCTCCCTTCATCCCTACTAGTGTCTACTCATGGCCTATCGACAGGGTCGCGTTTTCTACGCCCAAGATTCTGAAGCCCGACATGTTTTCATCCGGGCTGTCAAGATGGAAAGCCCTCAACTAGACATTTACAGATATCTACATCGGAAGCAAGATGAAACCAGCTTCTTCGAGGGCATCATACCAATCCTCGAGTTCTTGGAACTGGACGAATATTGTTTCGTGGTTATGCCCCGGTATGCATGCTAAGCATTCCGAAAAATCAGCTCCGTCTAATATCCTGGTTGGACCAGATGGGGACGTGCCTCTTCATGGGAATGCACATTGCGTAGCAATCTTACCTTCATACATTTCCTGCTAAAGGTATGCTCGCACCATATCTCAACGTCCATTTGGAGCTCATTGTCCTCTAGGGACTGGCCTTTCTGCACGAGAACAATATCGTTCATCGAGTAAGCCTTGTGCCACAATAATCATTTCAAGCCCTCATCATATATTCCCTCAGAACCTAGACCTAGACAACATCGTCGCCAATCACATCATAAACCCCAAATTGCCTGCCATGAATGAGGCTCGGCGGGACCTCCAGCACGCTGGGAAGCTCGTACCAGCTCTGGTGGATTTTGAGTTTGCGATACAGTTCGGCCCAGAATCATCCAACCGCTTGCTGCCCCGCCGCATGGCTCGACAAACTTCTGTGCAACGGGACTTATCCGAAGGCGAATACCGGTACGACCCCTTCGCATACGACGTTGAAGCCATGGGATATATCCTTTGTGCCCAATTCCAGGTGAGATATCCCCCCTTCCCCAACCCCAAATATCTACTAAACCCATCTTCCCCTCAGCACCTCACACCAGTCCTCCCGATGCTTGCGCCCCTCCTGGATCGCATGATTACCCGGGACAAGCACAAACGCTTCACTGCCTCTGAGGCCTTCCGGTTCTTCCAAGACATGTCGTCCAAGCCGGACGTTGCCCGGGGACACGGCCTGGATGTGCGTCTGGACGATTTGGTGGGGTTTACGCCTGCGAATCAGGAGCATTACGAGGATTATGATCGCTGGGAAGGGCTGCCAGAGAGTTTTGTGGATGAGTATGGTCCGGAGTACAGGGAACCGCCGTTGCCGTGGAGGATCAGGGTCCTTCGTTCAGTTTGTCGGTCGCTGGCAGGGTTTTGGTTTGTCCTTATGATTCGACGGATAGTGGATGCGATGCGGTTCTTGTTTGGGTACTTGTCCCATTCTCGCAAGTCAAGTCCGCCTCGCGTTGCGAGATCATTGGAGGTATAGGATTGAAATTTAGTTAAGTGCTACGTTGTTGTTTTATAAGACTATGTACATTACTCACAACCTTATGGACACCATTCACAATTACCAGATCTTAAACAATGCAGTGTTGATACAAATGGAGAGTTACATGTCGAAAATACGAACGTGGAATAATGCTACAGAGCGGTATAGAAAGCAAGAAATGAATATAGGTTACGACATCGTACGTTTCCCCTTCTCATACTCCTCCATCACCCTTTGCTTCACCTTCGTCCTCGGCGCCCGTCTCCCAGTCCATATTTTGACCTGCTCATACCCCTGCTCCAAGAGCAGCTCGATACCCTCCACGACCGCCCAAGCAATCCCTTTATCCCTCTTCTCCTGCGCCAGCGCGAGTAACTTTGTAATCCTCCTCTCATACGCCAACTCAATCGCCACCCCACCTAGATCACTCAAATGCTCCTCCCTCAAGCCGACATCAATAAGCTCCGCATCCCTGATTGACGTTGCCGGAATCGTCGACACGATCATCGTCGGTAGCGGGTGAATCGGGAGGGGAACGTCTAGCCTATCCAGCACCTTGATCTTCAACAGCGGATCGAGCTTGCAGAACTCCTCGGCGAGCAGTTCGGCTCGAGGTCGTGTACGGTTGTAAATGAAGATGTTGATGACACCTATCTGGTGGAGTGCATAGAGGGCCGCTCGGGATGTACCGCCAGCACCAAGGATAAGAGCAGTCGTGCTTGAAGTGACAACATTTGCGGGTGTGAGTGAACGGAGCAGGCATATTTTGATTGCTCGCCAGTCTGTGTTATCACCACCGAGGACACCGGGTCCGAGTGGTGTAATGGTATTGACAGCTCCAATGATCCTTGCATGCCGCGATATATGTTGCAAATAAGGCATAATCTCGACTTTGAAGGGTATGGTCACACTTGCACCGCCAAAGCTGGACGACTTCATAGTCTCGTCAAGCTCTTTCGTTGACTTCGTCTCTTTTAGTTCGTACGTGTGCGGGAGTCCCAGCGTAGAGAAGGCGGTATTGTGTATGGTGGGTGACATAGAATGGGCAATAGGGCAGCCAAATACGTAGTACTTCTTCTGGGGTAGCAGCCCAATCAAATATAGAAGGGATTGTGCATCTTTAAATGAAATTTGACCGGGTGCTGCCGCTCGAGGAAGCTTGGGATGTGACATGGGAGAAAAGACGGTATTGAGTACCCGGGATATCTTGCCCTAGAAAAGAGTAATTATTTTCATACTTTGAATGGACCGATGGAAGACTTACTTCGGGCCCCATGTTGACGGCAAGTAACGGGATAGGATTCCTTTCAACGGTGGCTACGAACTTCCTCAGACTCATGTTGTCCTCAAACACCTTCGCTGTACTCGCAATTTTAACAATGTCCGCGCCCCTAGAAACCATTTTATCGTACAGTTGCCGCGTCTGGGGACTAGTCCAGACGAGGCTGCCTTTCCAATCTTGATACGAAACAAGAACGCTAGCACTTCCCTTGTGTTCCACGATATGAGAAAATATAGAATCTGGAAGGACCATCTCCAAGTCTATATACTCGACGCCAAGGGTGATGGCATGGAAGAGAATGCTCAAATGGTTTTGCGGCGTATCCTTCGTGCCAACGTCAGGGTATTTGCCGCCCTGCTTGAGTGTACGGAGTGTGAATATAATAGGGAGTGGAGAATGTCGGCGCAGAGTTGCAATTTGATATGCAATAAAGGTAGGGTCCTGCGAGAGAAGAAGGTCGGCGCGGACTTCCCATAGGTCTATGCCCAAAGAGATCTCCTCCAGATCGTTAATCGCATCCCTGATGTCTTCGTATGTAAGAGCAAGGAAGTATGAGCGGCGACCACGAGGTACCAATGGGACCTTATTACAATCCACACCATGGATAAATCGCAAGAGTCGGAAAAACTCCTCTTCCACGGGTTTGAGAGCAAAAGTCTGGTCAGGCGTGACCGTCTCTTTTGAGCCCTCGGGGGCCGGCGGGATGGGCACCGTAAGTGAGACAAATTCAAAGGAGCAACACTGACGAAAGTACTTTTCCCTCCGGTCCCAGGCCTCTCTCGAGGATTCATGGATGTATGACGGAAAATGGGTAGATTGGCGGAGATAGTTGAGGACGGCATCCTTCTCGCGCAAGACGTGTATGACGGGTCCTGTTTGCCTGAATTTTTGGAGCATAGCACGGTTGGCCTCTAGCTCGACGACACCACCACCACAAGCAATGACCTTGCCGACAGGATGCAGGCGCAGAATTTCAGCAAGGATATTCGACTCGGTCTTGCGAAAAGCATCCCAGCCATATGTTGGTATGTACTGTACAATTGGCATGTTTTGCTTTTCAAAGATGGTATCCGTGTCTAGAAGTTCCCAGGCAAGAGCCTTAGCGGCGATGGTCCCTAAAGTGGTCTTGCCCACTGACCGACTTTGAGACCGAATCAGACGTGAAATTTTCGGAATACGCACCGCCTCTCATGCCAATGAGCACTATACTCGCTTTTCTGGAATAGTTCTGTACTGGAGGCGTGGAGGGCGACGAAGCGCGCGAAGGACCCAGAGACAACATTGCATCTAATGGGGACGTGACCTTGAAGAGATGAGCGTGGAAGAGAAGGAAAGGAAAAAGCTGACTGGTCTTGTCTCTGATTCGTCCGTAGTAGATCTAGTACGTGGATAAGGCTGGTAAGGACCTGAGTCGTGGATCAAATCGCGGACATTCATGGCGGCGGAGGGAGGTTTCTCCGATCCGAGCTGGGGGTAGTAAACGGGAAGGTCGTTCTCGAAGGATCAGTGGTTCGTTCGAGCGCGACGGTATCGCATTGTTCGACGTCCAGTTCGTTTTCTGCTCGCGGAGTAAAGCCAACGACCACACCCTTGATGAGCACGGTCCGAACTGCTGACTAAGGTTATACACGTAATACTCGAGCCTCTTCCTTCGGCTTCCCGCTCAATTGTGTTGTTTTCTCTATACAGGCACCTCTTCATAACCGTACGCCACAAATTCCTTCCTTCCTTGGAATCAAGACGAGCGGCGTTGTTCCTAATTATGTTGGTGAATTTCGGGTCCCTGTGCCGTTTTTACATATCGACTTTCCGAGTGTCCTAAAGCCAAGGCCAGAACAAATCTATATGCCCTAGGACGTCTATAGTGCCTTGCACGTCTCGTTTCGGTGGAAGTATATAGTTGCTTTCACTTCCATGCGCCTCGTCCGGCTCACCGCATAAGAACGAGTGTCTAGGTCCGCTCTACTGCAAAATTAGGTACCCGTTGTTATTCACTAGTTATCGGCGATCACGACTGGCCAGCTTGTTCATTGAGACACGAAACCCGTTTGATGAACACAGAAGTGTGAATGGACAGAATGCCCTGCGATAAATGGGCTCTCGGTCTCCGCTTGGGGCCTCCTAATCGCGAAATCCGTCCGATTAGTCGTGTTAATTGTAATTATGCGTACACATGCTGCGAACGTAATGTGGTTACTTTGTTGTCACTCAAACGCGAGTTTTGTCCTTTTCGAATGAGATACGGTTGCGGTTTAGCCTTTGACTGTATCTGCGAAACGCGAATATTCGCGGAGTTGAATTATGTGCCCTCATTTCTCTATTCAATTTGAACCAGTTCGTAGACGGAACTGCACTTTGTGAAGGAGTTATTATACGGTGGTTACCAAGTTTGGCCAGCCCCCAAGCAATAGACTTTTAAACAAATCACGCACGGTGAAAGTTTTGAGCATCCTTGTATTTGTATTTTGAAGCTACAAGCATACAACACGTAGACCGCCTCATCTCCTCACCACCTCGAGTATCAGAATCAGTCGGTGGACTTCGAGGAACCGATGGGAACGGTTGCACAATCTCGAATGACCAGCCAGCTCGAGAAGCTATTCACAAAGATAGATTTCTCATCATAGAACACAGTGGTGATATCGGCCAAGTGGGATCCTCCAGAACCTGCGATCACCTGGGTTTGTCGGCTATACGAACAAGCCATAACATTCCCTCATCAGTATGGCATGAAACAAGTACATGACCCTTTTATAGCTGACCTTTAAGCCCGTCTTGGAAGCAAAGAGTACGTACTCAAGTTGAAGATTTGTTAAGAATTCAACGCAGGAACTAGTAATTTGTTTCGGCATACGACGAAGTTGGTGCAATGAAATTCGTACCACCCTGCCCATCAACAATCGGTATCAAGCCCACACGTGGGTCAGCAAATCTCCTCGGATTTATCATACGTAGTACGATGATTATCTGCAAATCTGAACTAGACCCGTGGTCTATAACGTCAGACTACGTTGACCAATTCTCAAAGACCGTCTTCAAATGCATAGAAGGATGGTTGCAGCAATTAGTCGATGGTAGCAATAAGTTGTACCTGCTTAGTGGTCGTAAGGATCCTGTGAAGGAAAAATGCCCATGAGCGAGGACATTCACCTTCGTCACTACCTGCGTGTGAAAATCGAGGACTATCATAAATCCCATTTCGAGCCATATATTAGTGATAGAAGCTGCGATGGATAGAATTTGGAAGACCGAGACCTGAGCGAGAGCACTACAGATGCCATGTCTACAGGACGGTGGGTAGAATCACTAGAACCTGGTATGCAGGGTCGCACAAGCACTGGTGCAGACTAGGCGTGAGATCTTGGCGAGAATCGTGCGTGACGAACCTGATCTTGCGCCTGTATATGCCCTGCTTGGTAGTGTCGACTTCCTAAAGAAGCTAGTAAAGAGTCGGAAGGCAATTACCGCGGTCGCGAAGGAGGCGCATTCGTTCTGAAAATATCTTTCATGCCGTTCACATCTACCATGGTGGTTAGTACACGTTCTGGAGGGTTGGTAATGATTCCGAGTTTCCCGTCTGTAGGTCTTCAACGGCATGGAGTGTCTGTGGCAGTGGTCGCCGTGAGCTCGGCTTGGGGAATAAGTAGAGGGTAGCGAGGTTTGGGTTTCATAGTGCTGTTACCTGTATCCTTGCGTCCAGCGCGCCTGAAGGCACCGTGCGGTATAATGATGAGATGAGATATGCTGGTCCTCCCGGCTGATTCTGAGAAGATAGATCACAGCTTGGCGACTGAAATCATCACACATAGTTGACTATTTCGCAAAGAAACTTTGAATGTTTTCGTAAAGCCTTTACTCTCGGCATTATATGAGGGAAAGTATAGTACGCGTCTACAAGACAGTCGTCAAAAGGGTTACCGAGAGGAAATGAAAAAGTGCACCTTATTATATATTTTAAGCCTTGCTAGAGTCGACACTGACGACGGTTCCATCGTCAGCTATAACTTTGAATCGCACTTCCATGGTGAAAGTCAGAGCGATGAAAACCCAAACTGGATGAAGACGCACAGATTTCGTACGGGATACCCTTCTCTCTCCTAACACTGGTAAAATAGACCGTACCAGAACCTGAGCAGCAATGAAGCAGGAAATCAGAAAAGGAAAAGAACAGAGACACAACGCACCTTTTGAGCCTCGAATCCTGAAGCTCAGGTCCACATGCCCTTGTAAGATATTGATCTGCAAATTCCAATGAGCACCCCTTCAAAAACATGGGATTGAAACTCACCGCCCCCAGGACCCTCGGCTCCCCGTTAAGCCACCACTCAGGCTGTGGCCTCAGTGCCTCCCCTAAGGCGCCCCGTAAGCCCTCGTCCTCCCTCGCCGTCCTTAAAACCTGCTTGAACACCGAGCTCGAGATCTTTTGCTGGTTCGTCGCGTAGCTATAAAAGACGCCCCACGCTGCGACGCCGACTACGCTTAGTGCCAAGATAGCAGGCCAGCGTCTCTGCATAGATCAGCAAGAGCGATATAGCTTGATTTTGCCATACCTTGATGCGCGGGAGCTCGCGGAAAGGACGAGGCCGGGAGGTGTCGGAGAACATTTCGACATGAGGAGGTTCTGTGGGTGGTGGGGGTGGACGTGGGAATTTTGTGGCAAAACTGCGGTGGAGGCGGGTTCGGAAACAGGCTCTGCTTAGGCTGAGGGCCATGATAGAGCAGAAACAGAACACGGATACCGGGCCGGTGTCCGAATGTGGAGTCGCCCGGATCCTTCTCTGCTTGCTCAGTTGTTGCCAACGAATGTTCGAACGGTTGGAACGGAACACTGGATATTCAATGCTGTAATCACCCTCGACGAGCAGATACTAGAAGTCAATTGGATCCTAGGTTCCTACTACCAGGGAAACATGAGAATCGAAATCTACCTGGCAACTTCATATTTAACCTTCGTTTTCTTAGAAATGCTGATTGCTGAACTTCAACTTGGCAACCTCCGTAGCAGCTCTAGATCTTATCAATCACCTCATCTACCACGGCGCACTTCCCTCGTAAAAGATGATTACTGCCCATTGACGCGCTTATACGGTTGACCGGATATGGCACGCTAACTTTGGTTGTAAAAATGCGAACTTAGGGTGGCTTTACCGGCTTACGCATAACCGGTTACGAAAAACATACTACTGGCAGTAACTTTTCACTCTCTGTCCGAGGAAGCAACGACCACCAGATGTATATATTAGCTCACCTTGTACGCCTTAGGATCTATTCTTGCTCTGCTCATGGGTTTTCTGTGGTTTCCCATACTTGCTTTGGGCTTATATTTCGTCCTTCTATCTGTCGGACGCGCCTTCCGGCGCAAAGTGCTTCGAGAGCAAACATGCGTTTTGGATGCCGATAACTTGGGTGTCAGGCTTGCAGCGGGAAAAATAAAAGGCACTGCTGTTATCTGTGGCGGGAGGTATGTAGTCGACAACTCTGAATCCCTCTGTAATGTTCTCAGCTAGTCTTGTTTTTCAAGTGTCGGGGGTCTTATTGCAGCACGCGTATGCCATGATCATTTTGAACAAGTCGTTATTGTAGAGCCAGAGGCGTGGTTGAATGATCCGGATCCTCGTCACGCTGATTCAAAGAACCAAGAAAACAAACGGTCTCGTGTCGTGCAGTACAATTCTTTACACAGTAAGATCAGATGGCTTCGTATCCTCTTATTTCAAGGGTGACATCTATCCCACAGTCCTGCTAGCGATGGGGCACATCGTTTTGTCTCAACTGTTCCCCGATCTTGATGAAGAATGTAAAGCATCCGGTATAAGGCAAGTGTAGTTTTCAGTCTGTGTACGTTTACAGTGCTGACTGTTTCGTATAAAGGATTGGCCCCAACGCGGCTCGTTTTTTCGTCTCTGGTAATCCTATCCAGGCCCCGACGGCAGAGTATGGTGGTTCGCTTCCCAAGACCACATATGCTGGTCGTGCTGGACTCGAAACGCTCATACGCCGTCTTGTTCTCGGTGGCAAGTACAAGTATATTCGCCAAATCACTGGCACTGTCACCGGCGTTTCTCGAGACGGAGTCGATCCTCAATTCCTCGAATCAGTGACGGTACGGACACCCGAGGGCACCATAAACATACCTGCCACGCTCGTCGTCGGTAAGACTGATATTGTAACAAGTCAAAAAAACAACGGCGCTCAGATTTATTTCCCAGACTGTACGGGCCCGGCAGCAGCAGGCTTTAAATGGCTGGGACGGGAAGGGTACGGGTTTGCTGACAAGTACACCAAGAACCAGCTCCCCCTTGACAGATTGAAGATCAGCTACGATCAAAAGCTTCATTACTCGACGCTCCAATTCCGCGTCCCTCCCGAACTTGGGAGGAGACTACCAGGCCTTCCGGTGCCATACGATGAGTGCGGAGTGATTTATTGCCTCTTCACGGACTCCACCAAGGACCATCGTGTCATGTATTCCCAGCTTGTGGATAAAAATATCCGTAAGCAGCGCACTTTGTGACTCTCGGACCAGAGTCTAAACTAATACTGTCCAGTCCAAATTGCCTTCCTTGCTTGGGGAGAATGTGAGCTTCCGACAACCCTCGAAGAAGTCAAGGCTGGCGCTCGCAGTCTGGTTACCCAAAAGCCAATTCCACAGACGTTCTTTGATATGCTGGATGCCCTGAAGGAAGTGGAGGATACTATGACATGTAGCCGACTTGCTTTCCGTAAGCTTTTTTCTCAATTTGAGCGAAAACTTAGGGGGTTAATCTATATAATAGCTGGGTCAAGTCATATCAGATACGAGAAGGCGGTAAATCTGCCCTCTAACTGGATAGCTCTTGGTGATAGTGTTATGAGAGTTAATCCCATATATGGGTACGTCTGTTAGAGCAGCTCCGTCCTTTCATACTGACAGTGGTCATAACAGACAGGGCTGTACGAAAGCTTTCTTCGGTGCTCTTTGTCTAAACACACTGCTGCGAAACTTGACCGTGATTCCCCGGGGGTTTTCCAAGGAGTACTTTAACATGCACGCAGCCAAGATCGTGCCACTTTGGTGAGTTACGATCGTTGTGTGCTTGATGGATAGAATTTGAGCGTGACGGTGACTAGGCATGGAACGAAAACGGGCGGTAAGCACACAGTACACCTGTCATTCTCATTGCTGACTTATGTTTCTTAGATTATGCTTATCCAACTACAATCCCTGTCGCCGGAGAGACATTAGCTAAAGGCTCCTGGATTCGTTGGTATATGAAGAACCTCTTTGTCGTAGCTCTCAATGTAAGCTCAACACGTTTGAATATGTGTATGCAGTCTTTGACACAGACGACAGGATGCTCAAGGCGGATCGGTGCTTTGGCACTCCAGAGTACTCCTTGCCCCTTCGACTGATGCGTTTCAGTTAGGCCTCGTAGTCAAAGTTGTTTGGAGTGTGTTTAAAAGCCTGAAGGCATGAAACTGGTTATGCCATCTAGTTTTTCTTGTAATTTATTTATGCCCATTTTGTCGGACCATTTGCATAGAGTTGTCTCGCAGATGCTAGCATCATACATCATCGATAATTAGGCCATTACGGAGTACAGGAACTTATAAGGATACGAAAAACAAACACGTACATCTACTCGTATGAAGTGCCATTAAGTCTGTTACTATCCTTCTTCTTGGGCGCCCGATAAGCTTTCAATGTCTCCAGTACACGGGGAATCACGTCTTTATGAACATCCTTTCCCCATAAAATGTCCAGGTGCTCATATCCTTCCAACTTCTTAACAATGACATGCTTCGGTAGCTGTTGCGCCATGGCGTCAATATCAACCAAACTGTCCTGGTCACCATACAGCAGCACAATGGGAGTCACAATGTTCTTCGTAGGAAATCTTGCGGGTCGGTACGTGCGCATCGTTGTCCTCGTCACTGGCGACATACTTGACAAATCGTCGTCATACATCAGAAATGCACCGGTCCGCATGATTTGGAACCAGTGCACGACAGCCTTGACAGAGGCGAAAGAGTACAAATGGGCATAGGCACATATCTTCTGGTATTGCGAGATGTTGCGACTACGCCAGTTGAATAAGACGACGAGGGAGGTGTCGATCAAGGAGGCAAATATTGGAGGGTAAAGGATAGCTTGCCACATCGTTGCTGAGGAGAGGATAGATTTACGGCCGAAGAACAGGTAGATGAGGGTGGGCCTGCGAAAACGTGAATAAGATCAAAAGAAGCCGTGCGTGAGCTCTGACATACGAAGCTTTCATGAGACCATCTACAATAGGTTGTGCAAGGCCGGCGGGGCTGACGGCAGGGGCAAGAGCGATGAAGACGTTGACTTTTTCGTTTAGCTGAGGGTGTATGCTGAGTGCAGCGAATGCCTGTGCGGTGCCTTGACTGAAGCCGATGTAACTAAGCTTTGAAGACTTGGTGATATCGAGAATATAATGTATGGAATCAGGAATGTCATGCCAGGCGAAGTCATCGATACTGCGAGCGAATGAGCAATGCCGTCGGTACAAGGAGAAGATGCATGCCTGAAGTCCCAAAACTTTGCGGAGTTTGGATTATGATGCATTGATTTCTTGGAGTATTTGTTGCCTCTGAATGTGAATGAATAACACACCTATTGGAGTGACAGAAATACTCACCGATTATTTCCCAGCCAAACGTCGTAACCATTCTCGACGAGAGTGAATGGAAGACAGCGTTCGGCGTCAGTGAGACAAATCCAAACCTCGCTGTTCATCAGAAGACCATGATGAAGATATACGACGGGCTTTCCTGTGCTCGTTCCTGGTCTCGCATTTTGTTGTCCCGCTTTCGAAGGCAAACGATGAAGACCCAGCAGGTATCCGTCCTTGGTCAACACAACATGTTCCTCTGGTGTATACCCGTAGATATCGCAAAGCTCCCAGAAATCTCTGGCATGCAGGATACGATCTGAAGCTTTCTTCTCCGGAGTCTTGCCTTTCGGAGGTCCGACTGTGTACTTGAAAAGTGCTCGCGAACGTCGGTAGAACCAATTTATGACGGGTTTTGGAAGGAAAAGGATGATCAGACGAAGGAGATTCTCGAGAGTAAGGAATAGAAACCCGAGAACAAGGGCGGTATACTCCAGCAGAGATAGTCGGCTGATGAACGGAACACGAACCATACCCAAGTCGGCGACGGTATGGTAAGAGGTAAAGGAGAAATGAGACCACTCGGTTAACACATGAAACGGGTTCGGAGAATCGGACCGAATCCGAGAACGCGACGCCTCAGTTGGGATGTTCAGCTTTTTTGGTAGCTTACATCGCACATACGCACTTATATATCAGGCTTTCCTCTTTGTGCATATATGAATGTGATAGCATCCGTGTTCGTCAGCCGTGTCAAACGGCGAAATGGGAAGTAATTAACGAGTGATAGAAGTATACTATCATTACGCGCCAAAGTGAAATTGTCGCATCTGACTTATAAATGTGATGATGAGCGTATCTAAATCATACTAAATTCGATTAAAATCAAGCATCCAACCTGCCTTTCTTCGTCTTCTTCACCCAAGCGTCAACCTCTTCCCTCTCAATCGAAATCCTATGCGCCGACGCGAGATGCCTCCGGAGGTCATAAGCTCGGCTGAACACATAATCGCAATTGTCTGTACCCAGAGTACCGTCACACGGTAAACCGACCTCCTGCATTCGAGGATAGGGACATGGAAGCATATTTGGAGACGTATCCAATTTCTTCTTCGCCTGCTGCTTATAGAAATTGCCTGTAAGGAAATCGATATCAAATTCGGCTGTCTCTTCTTCCGAAGACGAAGATGATTCTTCGCGTTCCGAGAGAGACTCCTCATCAGAGGTGGCATGTACTTTGGCCAGGTGGCGCTGGAGGAGGTGCTTATATCCAAAGGCGCGCTTGCAGTCGTCATGCGGACATATGTGATCTCTTCTACAAAGGTGGGTGACGTTGTTATGTGTCATTAGAGCCTTTTTCTAGGATGGGAAGTTAGACATGGGCTTGTGTACTCTGGAAAGCAGATACGTACGGATTTGAAGTCTTTCCCACAATGCTCGACTTCGCACTTCCAATCCCGACCAAGCTCTCCACCACGTCGCCTCTTGCGAGGTGGTTCGTCTGCCTCCAGTTGAGCCTCGGCGTCCCACTCTAGGTGGAGTTTCTCATGGGCTCTCAAGCCCTTCTGAGTAGAAAATGTTTTGCCATTGCAGGAGGGATGGGAACAGGTTGGAGGATGTGCGGTGCGAATATGGTGCTGCAGAGAAGACCACGTAGGATAATATGTAGGCGATTGGCCCGAAGCAGCGAGGCAATTCTGATGTACACAGGTGTACCGTTTGTCTACGAAGGGGATTCAGGCAGGAAGCATTGTAAACTTTACAAGAAACCCACTGTCATGAACCTTGCTATGGGTATGTAGATGCTGCTTGGTATCAAAAGACTTCGTACAGCCTTGGTGGGTGCATTGAAAGGGTTTCGTTCCAAGGGGTGCATGGGCAGTACAGATATGCGTCCGCAGATGATGGTGCTTCATGAATGCTTCACCGCAGCCCGGTTCAGAACACTAATTACAGTTGTCAAAACTGCTCAAGAAGATAAAAGGCATACTCACAGTGAACTTTTTGGCACCGTTATGCCAAGTCATATGTGTACGGAGATGCTGACTAATCCAAAACCTCTTCCCGCAATTTGGCAGTTCGCATGCCAAAGGTCTTGAAGATTCGGGTAGGTGGCTTCGAGCATGGGCTTGCAGATGGGTCTCTCTGAGATATGATTTATTACATGTGTCACAGACGAACGGGCGCTGAACTCAAAGTTCAGTGTATAGATAATGCGCTCAATACTGAAAGACGGACCTGCCCTGTATGCGAGCGTTCGTGTTCCTCCAGACGCGAGGGTTTTGTATATGCCTTGTCGCAGCCATCATATGTGCATCT
Organism: Armillaria luteobubalina; assembly: GCA_030435615.1. Lineage (NCBI taxonomy): Eukaryota > Fungi > Basidiomycota > Agaricomycetes > Agaricales > Physalacriaceae > Armillaria > Armillaria luteobubalina. The sequence goes on along the minus strand of JAUEPU010000019.1, from coordinate 200,330 downwards.
ATATCTTTTCTTCGTATAGCTGACTAGCTCCCCATTGACTATGATAGGCTTGGAACTAATGTCGGATTTGTTCGTCGACACCAACTCATATTCCGAATCTGTATGGCCCGGTTCTGGACTAGAAGCAAGAAAAAGAACAAAATCCGTTGTCGAACGGCACTTCCGCTTCCCTAGAACAGTTGATTGGACAAGCGTCTCTGTCATAGTCGCGGTCGAGTAGGGACACAATTTTTTTTGACGGAAGCTATTGACAACCAAGCCCATCCACGTGGCACGGTCCGATCTCTCCGTATTGTGCATCGTGACTTGTAGAACTCTCTTTACCACCGAAGATATGTCCCTTCATTGTCTGCAAGGCGCAGCAAGAACAACCTTTAGTCGGATTGAGTCGAATGCCGGACTCCTCGCTCGGTCTCGGCTGCGGAAATGAGTGGGTATGAGAATAGTATACCATCAACGGTTACGATGCATGTCAGCGGCATATAAACCCCGTGTATAGAACAATTCTCACCCTTCCCAGAGCGCTGATGAAGCGAAGCAATGAGTTCTTGTGCATAACCCCCCAATGCTATTAGCTATCTGAGGCTAACTCGAAGTTTCTTAAGTTTTTCAGTCTTGCGATTCGACCAGCAGTAGGTGAGTACAATGCTTCGGCAAGAGCAATACTGAAATTTCAATCTGAACATGAATATATAGTTCCAATGGTGATTGTGAGATCAATGCTCCCAGACTCGTTGGTGTGATTATAGGATGTGGGTACAAATTCGTCACTGAAGAGGTCCCGAAATCTTACCATGCTCTTCAGGCATAATTCTAGTAGCCCTGGTTGCGATTAAGTGCTGTCGGGGACGATCCCCAACAAATAACACGGCCCTCGCCCAAGTACCCGGACCAGCACCGCCACCCTGGTCATCGCCACAGCTCATTCCTCCCCCTCCCCCTCCAGTTTACACCTACCAGCAGCCAGCAATTTATCCCAGCAGTGCCTTTCCTCCACCACTGGCAGGACCCCGTTCATTCAAACAATCAATTCCACATCACTGCATCCCCTCCCGCGTCTTCACACGCACGGACATTTGTCAGCTGTGGTTGGTGATTTTTTCAAGGCCAAGCCCAAATCTCCAGTCCTCCATCCCCATCACCAGCCAGTAGTCCGACCGAACAACGCCTTCCCCTCTCCAGCACCTGTTCAATCACGTAATCGACTCCACAGACATCGCAGGTCCACCGGGGCCATGTCCCCTCCTACGACTCCAGAAGCACCCTCTACGTCTTCAGAAGCACGGCGTACAAGCTTTCAGCCACTGGCAGGTGATCCACATAATTCCCATGCTATAGTCCATCATTCCCGTCAGCAGCCAGTGGTCCAATCGGATGATACCTTCCCTTCGCCGGCCCCTCTTCAATCAAATAACCCATTCCGCAGGTATCTAGTCGCTGAAACTGTATCTCCTCCTGTGTCTTCAGAAGTACAGCGTGCGACCTCTCAGACAGACAATCCTTATGATCCCCATGCTGTAGCCCGTCGTCAGCAGGCTGCGGCGCTGGCTAGATACTCACGTACTTCTAATCATCTGTCTGAATTCACTGCCTCTTCCAACGAGCCGCTACCTCCTCCATACACCGAATAGACACCGGTGATATCTCGGTTCTATTCATCGAAGGTTTCATTACCTTTTCATTATGTCTTCTTCCAGTTCTTGCTTTGATAGTCATATTGCTTTCTACCTCTCTCATCTTCATATCATTGTACATTTCTAGTCGTAGCCTGTGCTGCCGCTGTCCATCAGAAAGGGATGCCACTCAATTGTTGTCTCAATGTTTGTCTCATCAAGAAGCTTAGCTTGATGCTTGGTGACCTCGACCATGTGTTGTGTGCCTGCAGATATGTATGTATAAGATATGGATTTTGGTGTTTATCACAGACGAACGTGCGCTGAATTTCTATAGATGACGCGCTCAGAAACAAGATACGAGCCTCCATGTGAGCATTCGTGTTTCTCTGGGCGCGTATCTTGTTTTGTGACCCGAAAAGGTGTTTCTGTTCTTCGCGAACCTTCCAATTGACAAGAGAAGAGTGTTGGGGGTTTCGTGGACGGTAGCTCAGGTTCCGAGTCTGTACGGCATGGTTCTGGACTCGGAGTGGAAACAAGACGAAGCACAAAATCAGGCCTCTGTTATTGTGTCGGTTGGATAGGACGCGACTCTAACTTTTTCCGCCAAAGTTCAATCGACAAGTGACACAGTATGATATACAGGCAGCCCCTCCGGATCCCTTCGGTCCATAGAGTTTTATCAACATTTGTTTTCTTCGTTACGGCGGTGTTAAGATGCAGCCCTTTGATGCAGCTTGTCATGTATAGGGCAGGACTGGGAAAAGGCACCAAGCAGGGAGGTAACTGGTAGATGAGTATCATTGACATAAAGACCTGCACATGTAATGGCAACCATCTCACCTCTCCCAAAGCGCCGATAAAGTTAAAAAAATGGGATCTTGTGCGTATTCCCCTCGATTTTCAAAGCTATCCGAGCTAACTCGAGACCCCAGTTTTCCAGGATTGCAGACCAGCCGAGTCTAGGTGAGCACCACTGGAAAAGCACTACTTTAAGTCAAACATAATCAAATCTAGTTCGAGTTCGGCATTGACCAATGGTGAACAAGTTTGTGTAATCAACTATGGCAGACTCATTGGTGTGGTTGTGGGTGCATGTGCGTACAGATTCTTTGGTGAAGGCCGCCCCCGGAACCCTAACACTTTCTTCAGTAGCAGGAGCCGTCCTTATCTCCACAATGGCGGCGTATCTACGGAGACGGCACTCGAGAACTGTCCTGGTAACCCAATTCACACCGAGTCCTTGGCCACCCGGGACGCAATTCGTTCTTGCTCCCGCTCACCCTCCTCTACATGATCCAGTACCGGGTCGACTGGATTCTATACACATTGAACAAATATCAGTACTCCGTCGTTAGGTGTCTAATCTAACAATCCCTTCTGCAAGTATCCATTCATCGAGACTGCATCTTCAGAAGCACGACTTACGATCTCTCAGACAGACGATCCTCCTGACTTCTATGCTGTAGTACGTCGCCAGCAGGCTGCGACGCAGGCTAAATATTCTGAGGTCTTGTAGTTCCAGTAGCAACCAGCTCTCTGAATCTGCTGCCTCTATATACCGAATAGGCTTCGTCAATTGGAGGTTTTAACCCACCTTTTTTCTATATCCCCTTCTTCCATGTGGGATCAATCGTAGTACTTTCAAGTTCGCTCTCTCATAGCTCTCCATACCATTGTACATTTTTAAAGTTGTATTTATTCTGCCGCTGTCTATCAGTAAAGGAATGATATTGTCAATCGTGGGTCCGCATCAAGAAGTATGTCCAGACTACTCCATCACAGTGCCTAGTCAAAAAGCTCTAGAACAAAGATACACATAATAAAACCCAATTTATTAATCTATTAAAATACACATTCAATGGATCTAAACAGAACGCTCTATATGATACATTCTCTGCATAGTCTTGATACTAGCTTAACGCGCGTAAACACCTCGTGCATATTGAATTCTTATACAATGATCTAATCCATGCTTCCAACCTGCTCGACGATACCCTTCGCCTTAAGCCTGGCTTGATGCTCCTCGACTTCGTCCTGTACGCGTTCGATAGACTTAAAATACTTTACGGTTTTGACATGCAACTCTGTTTGAAAGTAGTCAGAATTACTTTTGCTCTCGAATAGACGAGGTAACAGACCAGCTGTGGCGTCTTCGTCGACAACGATAAGTGCCCAAGGATGGAGCTGAAGAGCAGAGAGGGTCCACAGATGGTTGACGCCCTCCTCTGCGGCGCAAAATCAGTCTTGAGCTAGAGCGATTGGATATAGTGGGACTCACCAATCGCCTTGCTCAACGCCAGAGCCTTCCTTTGGCCCTGTGACCACTACCACGATCTCTCTTGCGTCCATAACGGTCGCTACACCAACGGTCAATGCCATACGAGGAACAGAGTCGATGTCATTGTTGAAGAAACGCGCATTGGCGAGAATTGTGTCATACGCGAGAGTCTTGATACGGGTTCTCGAAGTAAGAGAAGAGCCAGGTTCCTGCAGAAAAGAAGTGAGACAATGTCATGAAACCTGGATTTCGTTTGCGTACATTGAAAGCTATATGCCCATCCTCTCCGATACCACCCAAAAAAAGCTCTATCCCTCCGAATGCTTTGATCTTTTCTTCATACGCTTTGCATTCGGCGACAAGGTCAATGGCATTGCCGTCCAGGATGTGCACAGTTGTCCGGGAGTATATCCACTGTCGATGACGTTATTACCGCTTTACTATCAGGATTTGAATCGACATACCATGCGAAAAGAACTCTCGGAACATGAACGTATGATAAGACTCGGAGTGATTGCGTGGGAGCGCGACGTATTCGTCCATATTGAACGTTACAACATTCTTGAAGCTATCAAGCTGATGAGATACTGAGGGGAAGGAAACGTATATAACACGACGAACGATAATTTTCCATTTTTGACGAGTTGGATAAGTGCCTTGTAAGTGGGGATTGGGGATGATCCGGTAGGTAATCCAAGGACAAAGGGCTTTGCAGGCGTCGGTGCAAAATTATTGATACTGAAATATGTATAAGCGATAGTTCTTCTACTAGCCGACAGTTGTGGTCGTACGGCAATTGCATGCGTACCGTTTGCAGATGTAATTAGCGATGTAGTCGCCGACGGCGGGCGGATCTTCACGGATGATCAGACCTATATCGCGAAGTCAGTCAAACAAAATCAATATCAGAGTTGCAGATGAACAGACGCATAATGGTGGTAGTGGTGGTGGGTGAGACGGAGACCTAGGTGGCGGGTATTTATGGGATTATATACTGTCTCGAGTCGGCATTTCCGGGTCTGCCGAAGTGGACCTCATGAACCTACACGCTTCTAGCCTGGTACAACCTGTATAAAGGACAACAAAGAAACCTGTGATTTTCCCGGATCACAATTGGCCCTCGATGTACAACGTGCATGCGTCTGAGAATGCAGAGGTAACGCAGAGTAAATTTGTCCGGATCTTGCGGTCCGGAACTCTTCAATCGTCTTCCATCACGGCGCCATTTGATGATAAAATACCTTATCGCATCCCTACGTCCCATCCAGACAAGGATGCTCCCAAATCAAGCACGATTCGCCAGTGGAGATAATGAAGGTGAGCAAAAATACCAACATCAACGTAAAAGCGATGAGTAATCCTGGCAGCTGACCAGACACGTCAAGATGGCCTTGCCCTATTTACGCGTCGGAGAGAATCACCATCCACAAGTCGACCTTCCTTGCACATGCTACCGAGATTCGAGATGCAGAAATGTTACCTGTATTTATAGACCATCTCACGAGTCTGCCCCAGTTGAAACGAGCAACCCACTGCATGTACGCTTACCGCGTGTCTTCTTCTCCACTCTCGCAAGGACAGCAAGATGGCGGCGAGAGTGGAGCTGGGGATCATCTGGCACGCCTGTTGGAACTATCACGGTGCGAAGATGTTGTCGTTGTGGTCTCAAGATGGTATGGCGGTGTGCAGTTGGGATCAGAGCGGTGGCGAAGGATATCAGAAGTGGCAAAGGACGCATTGAATAAAGGGGGATTCATGAGGAAACGAGAGGAAAACACGAACTAAGCCTGCTACTACGAAGAATGGGAAGAAACACAAGAAAAGGAAGTGATCACACCGGGTGGAAATCCTTCTTCGTCGTCTCCCATCCTTTCATACGAAAAATGTGGCCCAAGCGGCCGAAGAAGTCACGCTCGATGGAGCCTCCGAGAGGCGTATCTGGACTGAGCCTCCAACATTCGACAGAGCCCACGCTCGGCCAAAGGGAGGAAGAGGATTCCATAGTAAGGGAGGATCTTGGGCAGGATGTAATTGTGCATGTATACTGTGTGAGTTGTAAATAACTATATGGATCATACAAGGAATTTTTGAACCTTGAGCATCATGATATAAAGACCAGGGATCGCTTGCCGAAAAGTCTTCATTGCATTGTACGCTCCCGTGCCAGATCCAGAGATTACGCCTCCGTCGGATATCCTGATCTGTGTAGATAGTCCTGAGCGTCTGATGCAGTTCCGGTAGAAATTGGGTGAGCGTGGCGTGGAGGGCGGCATTCAAAATTTGAAGACGAGTGTCCAGACGAGTTGTGAAACCAACAGTAGCAGATCCATTCAAGTGGAGACAATCAATGTATGACCAGTTGCCTTGAGGAGTCCCGTCGTACGTCCAAGCTGGTGCAGGGATAGGTCCCCGGTTCATGAGGATAACATCAGCTTTCCGAGCTTGATGCAACCAGAAGGTATCGTGGATTCGGACCCCATTAAGAGGGTTGACATAGGGTAGCGTGTATCTCGCGTCACTTTTGTTCGAAGACAGATAGAGTGAGGTCGACATGATGTATCGCACAATCGAAGATCTCGATTCAGTCAACTCGCGACCACTGGGTGACTTCTGGACGCGCTGGTCCCGGCTATCGGTTGTTTTCTCGACTCTGCCGGTTTCGTTGGAAGGCAGCTGGCATATATGATGAAAAGTACAGAATTCTCGTCCTCGGCAAAAGTGTGATCGGTGTTCGTAAGAGGACAGAGCGTGGAGCCACAAGAGATGGAGATGGTAGGTGAGCTCTGGACCGACGAAGGTGATTCGTTTGGCAATGTGCAGTGTACAGAGATCTTCCATTGTAAGCGAAGTGAAAGCACAGTTCGACGATGATGAGGATATCGAGCCTCTGAATTGGCGTACGTGATCCACCGCTTCGACTCGCATCTGTTCTCCAGTTTTAAGTCCGCAAAAAAGAGACTTTTGTATCTCGTTAATTAGATCACCATTCTTGACACTCGGTGGGGGCAGGTAATCGAGAATAGCGCTGGCAAGATCACGTTTAGAAGCAAGGAGAGATGAATAGATAGTAGGAGAATCGTTCGACAAAGGCCTGCTGATTCCCTGGAAGCAGAACAAGCAGAACAATAGGGCTAGTGATAGTGATATGACAATTTGAACGGCCTTGGAACGTCCAAGCAGGCAAGTCATTGATTTTCCTAATCACAAGATAAGTATACCAGAACGAAGAGATAGAGGTAGAGCTCACCTTGATCATATGCCCCTTGAATCTGCAGAAACGAATGACTAATGCTACCGACGCGTTCTACAGGTGATTACACGCAGATAGAAGTCCTAGAGCTACTGGTGGTCGGATCTCAAGTTTGGTCGGCTTTTGCCGGACCGGGCCATTTACACACCACAACACGCTCACGCAGCGGTAACGTCAAGAACGTACTGTGGCATCCTGACGCAGCTGGGTCGACGGGGAGTCGTCGGGCATTAATTGGGATTAATCATCTGTAATCCGAATTTCGGCACAACTCCATCTTCAAGGGGCAAGTTGACATTTGACGTCGCCTCGAGGATGCCTTGAGTGATCAAAGAGGACGATTAGCTTTGGTAACATTTTGAGGTTCGGAAACTCGTGGATCAAGTACCGAGGCAGACTTGGCAGAACTTCCCACAACGGGGTAGATCGAGCGTCCACGGTTTTGCCAGAATCTGCTCAAAGTTGTCGCTAGTGACCCTGGTTCCTGGTGGCCCTCGTCGTCATCCCAGACGAAGCTGGACGCGTTTAAAAGTCAAATCTTTAGGGACCTGACTAGTCGCGTCTCTTTCTTGGGAACCACGATGTATTCACATGCCCGGAACTTCCTCCTCTTCGCGTTCCTGGTGAATGCCTCAGCTTCAGCAAAAATATTCTCTTCGCCTGCAGAGCTTGTGCAGACAGAGTACGATTTCATCGTGATCGGAGGTGCGTAGATGCCACCTTTATGTCTGATTTTTAACACACACATCGCCTTGGATTAGCCGGTACTGCAGGCAGTGTCCTGTCTGCTCGACTTAGCGAAAATCCGAATGTCAAAATTCTCGTCGTTGAGGCTGGTGGGAGGTACGGGTTATCTAAACAGTAACATATGTTGGCTATACACCCCCGCAGCAACGAAGGGATCGTGGAAACCATGGCGCCATTCCTTGGAGTATCACTTTCAAATACACTGGTCGACTGGAATTACACGACGGTGCCACAGGAAGGTTATAACAACCGGACACTCGGTTTGACCAGAGGTTATGTGTTGGGGGGAAGTAGCACTGTTAGTCAGTGTTCACTCCAAATTCTTTAATTTTCTCATGATTCATTGTATCGAAGATCTTCTAACCTGGAACCGAGGAGCAGATGATCTATGGGACAGCTGGGCACGGATCACGGCTGATCACGGTTGGTCTAGGGAGGCAATGGAAAAGTATTGGCTCAAGGTAAGCGTCTTTAACGCGTAAACCCGCGGACAGATGATGATATGTTTGCATTTTCCAGTCGTCACGTCTTGTCAATCCCGCCGACGGCCATGATACTACATGCCGGGAAGACCCTTCCGTCCACGGGAATGGCCCTGTTCAAGTCAGCGTGGGAGGTTTCCCAACAGAGCTTGATGAACGTGTTATTGATACAAGCAAGAAGCTTGGCGGCCGGTTCCCGTATACTATGGACCTAAATGCTGGTCACTTCGTGGGAGTCAGTGAGTCCGAAGGTCTCTTTCTGCCTTGTAAGCATTATGTACTCATCGGTAGTTTCCAGGCTACATGCAATCTTCTGTTGGTGGCGGTCAGCGTAGCAGTGCTGCAACCGCTTATCTGAATCCATGCCAAGAAAGGGACAACCTCGATATCCTCATAAACACCCGCGTCACAAAATTGGTTCAGACAGGTGCCGGAGGTTGGAGTAAACCAGAATTTCGAGCAATACAATTGGCTCAGAGCGGCGATGGTAGGAAGAATAATACGAGTTCCCTTGCTTCTAGTAACTGTTACTTGCAGATGCGCCCATCCTGATCACTGCCCGGGAAGAAATATTACTTTGCGCCGGCGTCTTCGGCACCCCCCAACTCCTCCTGCTCTCCGGAATAGGCCCAAGAAAGGACTTGAAGTCTCTAGGCATTTCGCCCCTCCTTGATCTGTCAGATGTCGGACAACACCTCGTGGATCACCCTGCTGTTGCCATTTATTACAGGGTCAACTCGAATAGCACTTTCGACAAGTATTTACGAAACAGCACCCTGTTCGCGGAGGAACTAGAACATTGGGAGAAAACACGTCAAGGACTTTTCGTTGATTCACCGGGCAATACGCAAGCTTTCATTCGGCTCCCAAATAATGCATCGATTTTTGAATCTTTCGATGACCCATCCTCAGGTCCAGGTGCAGGGCATTTAGAAATGGTTTTCATCGTGAGTTCAATACCAATTCACTCATTCCCTTTCGTTTATTTCCGCCCAGGACGGCTTTGCTCAATTCGGGTCCTTGCCTCAACCCGAAATTGGAAACTTTCTTACTGTTTTGGCTGGTGTTGTCACGCCGCTCTCTGGTGAGTCCTCCTGGAAAATCATACTCGGTTTCCCTTCTTAGATAGTCTTTTAGAAGGATATGTGACTATCAACTCCACCGACCCTTTCGGCGACCCGCTTATCGATCCAGCTTTCCTGACAAGCCCTTTTGACCAGTACGCGATGGTGCAAGTCATCAACGACACCCAAGAGTTTCTAGCTTCGACTCCATGGAATGGGTTTGTGTTGGATGCATACGGTGACCTGCGGAACGCCACTACTGACGATGCTAAATTGGAGTACGCGAGGGCCTTTGGATCAAATATCAACCATCCTGCTGGAACAGCGCGGATGTCACCTAGAAATGCGAAATGGGGAGTTGTTGACCAAGAGTTGCTGCTGAAAGGTGCTGATGGCATTAGAATAGTTGACGCGTCAATTTTCGTATGTGCAACCACCTGCCATGCTCTGATTCTAGAATTGACGATATTTATACAGCCGAGTCTTCCTGAGTGCCACATTCAGGCTCCTGTGTACATGATCGCGGAGAGAGCAGCGGACCTCATCAAGGATCGATATCATCTATAATTATGACTGGAAGTTGGACAACCATTATACTAAGTCATCAGCTGTATCTAATCACTGTCTACCGCATTGAGCCTTAACCAAAATTCGACTACTAATCTGTTTCTCTACACCCATCCGCAAACGTGACTATCACCACTTGTGCTACAGATTGAAACAAAGTCAATTCACAGGCCCCCCGGTTTCACACATCCACAGCCCTTAGGAAGTCGAAAAGCCGCGGTTCAAATTTACAGCCGATGTCCAATGAACCTGCGAAAAGGTGATCTCAGTTTGAGATACGTATTCGCGAGGCTTATGGCTGGCCGTAGAACATCAATACCGTTCGAATGGAAGGTAAGTACGTGTGTGGCGCTGATGATCGCGCTGGCTATGCTGCTTACAGCGTCACTCCGAGTACTTTGTCGAGTCGCACTCTAACTTAATTGAAACGTCGGTGATTAGCAGTCCTCGATCACATCTATGCTATGACATGTGCCCGTAGAGTAGAAGTGGACACTTCTATCAGAAGACCTCGCGAGTTTATGCTCAAACAGTGTTCCGCCGTGCAGTCAGGTGTCCCATCTTTCGTACAAAAGCTGTCTTTGTCGTCATCTCGCTCTGTCACTCAGCATGACGTTCCTTAGCTTCCTCGTTGTAGGCTTCCTAGTCACTGTTGGCTTCACTCAAGTTCCTCTGGACCCGGACGCCTACGTCGCGTTTGAGAGTCCAATCGCTAAATCAAGTCTCTTATCAAACATTGGGTCGTCTGGCACAAATGCTCTGGATGCAGCGCCTGGAGTTGTTATTGCGTCGGCCGACCCTGATCTCTTTTACACCTGGACTCTGGATTCATCGCTAGCTGTGAGATATCTGATCGACGAGTAAGTTGTCCTTAGTCCCTCCGATCCAACGACGCTGACTCTTGCACTAGGTTCGTATCTGGACGGGACACATCATTGCAGTCGCAGATCGAAGACGTCGTCAAGGCCCAAATAGAAATTCAGCAGATCTCTAATCCTTCAGGCAGCCCTCCATTAGATGGACTTGGAGAACCAAAATTCTACGTAAATAAGACGGCCTTCCTGGGTGAAATAGGACGTCCACGGCGTGGTTAGTAGTTCTTTGTTGTTTCCCGATGCAAATGTAATGACACTCTACGAGATGGACCTGCCATCCGTGCGATATCCATGGTCGCTTGGGCTAATTACCACCTGTCCCAGAAGGATATCTCGTATGTCAAAAATGTCCTCTGGCCCAGCATTAAGCTTGATCTGGATTACACCTCGTCTAATTGGAACAAGACGACATATGATGTATGGGAAGAGGTTCTGTCGTCGTCGTATTGGACTTCGACAGTTCAGCATCGGGCCTTGCGCCAAGGAATCGCGTTGGGCACCGCTATTGGAGATACATCAAGCAGTGATTCGTATACGAATCAGGCAGAAAGTCTACTGTGTTTCATGCAGGTCAGAGATCAAATTATGTTTTTAAATCGACCTACTTATTTTCTACGGGTAGTCCTATTGGAATACTAATGAATACATGACTGCGAATACCGGTAGCGGCCGGAGAGGTCTCGATGGAAGCACTGTTTTAGCGAGCATCCATGCCTATGATCCTTCGGCTGGGTGTGACCCAATAACATTCCAACCATGTTCTGATCGAGCCCTCGCAAACGTGCATGCCTATATAGATTCTTTCAGTGTGTTTCAGACAAACTATGGCGTCCCAAAAAACAATGCGACGGCCATTGGTCGATATCCTGAAGAGAAATATATGGGTGGCAACGTACGTCGGTTCCTTTATTTTTTTCAGACCTTTCGTTTATGCTTTTGTAGCCTTTGTATCTAACTACGTTCGCCGTTTGTGAGCAGCTTTACGACGCTCTCACTGTCTGGAAAATGTAGTCTTCGTTGGCGATTACCCCATTGTCCCTTCCTTTTTTCAGACGTTTTTCAGATAAGGCGGAGGTAGGAACCTATTCCGCTTCCAGTGCTTCTTACATATCCGTAACCAATGACATTCGCAACTACGCCGATGGTTTTATCTCGATTGCCGCCAAAGCTATGCCTTCCGATGGTGTACTTACCGAAGAGTACAGCAGACTATCAGGCTACGGGGGCGGTTTTGGTCAAAATCCTTATTCGTGGAGCGACGTAGCTGCGTTGACTGCTTTTCGTGCACGTAATGGAAGCAGTGCTGATCCTTGGGGTGCCCACAAAGTATCGCTCTCTTGTTCCGGACAGACTGGTGGCTGGGATCCGACCGATTTAGTCACAGTTGACTTCTATCTGCATCTCGATGCGTACCGGGGAGGCAGGTCTTTTTTCTGCAACATATAGTGCGAAACCTGAACCTATGTTAGTGACGGTCTATCTCTCAGGCTCAAACGAAGCCTTAGGAAGCTGGTCAGTAGACAAGGCTATTTCATTGTCGCCGATCAACAGTCCGATCTGGAGCGGTGCGGTTCGATTCCATTCTACTAGGGTACCGTATGCTTACCATGCCTTCATAGTGACTCTACAAGTCAACGCGAACGAGACATTCGAATACAAGTATTTCACCGAGTGGGAGGCTACTCACCCGGTTTGGGAGGGCGGATCCAACCGGTCTCTTGTATTGCCGGGCGGAGGGTACGTGTATCAAAATGATACATGGGTACGATCGGTGGATGGGTAGTATTGCACGTCAATGTCCTGACAGTCGAGGATTCCAATTCATTCTTAGTGCTGTAATATGTGTGATAATTCCAGGCCGAAGGCTACTGTGCTTCAACGAGACTCAAGCTGATCATATATGCATGTTCGTGCTCGGCGAAGATAGTGAAGGTTGCCTACATGAAGATCACGGTGGACGAGGCACCGAAAACTACACAGATTCATAAATATCATCCCAAACTAATTTAACCTTTGACACATTTCCCTTCATCCAGATTTTTACCATTTTTTACTATCTCATTCTCCATGTCAAGTTTGCGTGCTCGGCAAAGTGAATGAAGGGTAATGGCAACAACCTTGATGAGTACCGCAGTAGCAAAGAACATGTTGATAATAAGAAATCTGCGGCGTCGACAATCTGAAGGTGAAGATGTGGGAGTGGCAGTTGCGATCGAAGAACTAGATTGATACGTGCAGGTGAGGAAAATCGCAAAAAGAAAATAAATAAGACTAGGCTCCCACCTAGTGACGATGCCAAGCACCTCAACGCCTTCTGCTGAGCATTGAGACAGAAGAAACAGAACTTGAAAAGAACTACCAGCGTAGCAGTTAGCGTCCGGAACAAAAACAGAAGGAAGGCGTTGAAATCACAGCAGAAGTAGCATAACACTAAGACTTGAACTAAAGAATGTATACGAGCAGGAGACTACAAGGTATATGTGTAAACCAGGGAGGACAGGCACATGAACAATACGAAACTGACCTCTGTAGTGCCAACAACGGTGGGGACAACAAAAAAGAAGCGTGTGGGCCGCGCATAAATAGGTAGCGAATATGTAAGCACGACGAGCACGGGGCGGATCAAATCTGAAAGAAAGATGGAGTGGAGCTCCTCAAAAGGAAACTGGGTGACTAGTTCTTGTACTAGAAGCACCATACGACGAGGGTGCCGGCAGTTTCCTCGCCAGCATACTGCTACAATGTCTCCTCAGACGTGGTCCGTGACATCTTTTCCAGGCCTTTTGAATCTGTGTGCACTCCCATTTTATGCAAAATCTTGTTCGCCATCATGATATCCTCTCCGCTAGATATACCGCGCTTGCGTGCTCGACAGCATATTGAGAGGAGGATGGCAACGACCAAGGAGAGCGCGGCGGCACCACAGAATAGACCGATGATAGTAAACCTCAGGCGTCGAGAGTCTGAGTTCGAAGATGAAGATGCAGTGGGACTAGCCATTACAGCTGAAGAACTATGTCGTATGAGAGAGGAGATGTCAATGAGATGGATACGATAAGTGCTCACGTAGGACTGGCGTCTTCGGCTGAGCATTGTAAGGGGAGGAGCAAAAACTGAATAGAACTAGTAGACTAGCGATCAGCACCCTGACTAATTACAGAAGGACGTTATTGGACGTACAATAGAAGAAGCGCCATGCTGAGTAGAAGCGAACGAAGGTGAGATTCTCAGGTCCCGGGGTCAAGCAGCTGGTCCATAATATATAATCATCGAGTAGATCACTGACTCGAACAGAAGCCTCTACAGATGGGAACTTCCTCATGGGGAGTATGTGGCAATCAAGCGCGAACACATGGAATGGATGATTTTGCAGTGAAACTAGCATCACAGCACGAGAAAGTGCAGGTATATCATCATCGTGATGATTCGAAGGCAGTACATTGTATTCCCGGGACGTTTGAATTCTTGATCCTGATCTTGATTTTACAGCTGGGCGATTATCTCACCGATACCACTGCGGTTCGAAGCTGTGTAGCGCGAGCCTCGAGGATGAACTTGCTCCGTGAGATCAACGTTTCAACAATTCTTAGAGCCTGTGATTTTACTTGAGAACGAGTATTGTTATGCCGGGGTTGTCCATTCGCCGAGTAGTTGTTGATGAAGTAGAATGGTGCAGCATCAAGACTGGCATGGTGGAGGTTTCGATCCAGTTTCGATACAGGGAGACTGCTTCTCGACGGGCCGAAAGCGGCATTTGCCGAACATTGTTGGATATTTCACCACTCCACCACCTTCGCTTCTTCCTTCACGCACGCTATACGCACACTACTATACATTCCTTTTGACTCAAGTATACCATGCGCTTTGCAACATTTCGGCGCCTTTTTCTTGGTACGCAGATGCTCGACTCGACGATTTGTCGACCTAACGTAACCAATAGGTGTTATGTCTCTTATTGCTTGCGCCTGCATCGGTCTTTCTGTTTTCCTTCAAGCCGCCTTTGATCATAGAAGCGGAGTTATCTTGATAATATCGATAGAAGCTATCACTTTGCTACAAACGTTTGCTTCGTGAGCGTTTTCCCGGAGCTACTAACGACGGTACAAACTCAACTTTGCGAAGGGCACATCATCAAATCTTGTTCAGAAAGTCTCAAGTTGTTGCCTTGGACTTCGCCACAGTAGTATTATTGCTCCCATTCTCTATGAGTACGTCTTGGCATCAAAGGACTATGCTCTCGCTCACACACGGATTCTAGTCCTATCTCTCTTTATCCTAGACGTTGAGCTGGGAACTAAAAATGAGGTCCTTCTACGAGCCCTTCTGACCCTTCAAATCTTGATAATCACCAACAGTGCCATGAGTATGTGAACACACTTCTCAGCACCTACTGCTCCTTCTTATCTCACTCTCTTTCAGTTGCTGGATACGCGCTCTGTCTTGGTTTCGTTGCATTAATGACGGCCTGCTTTTTTGATCCTGGTGTCTGGCAACGGGATATCGATTCAACACCTTCTCCGTTTCCTATGTGCTATGTTCTGTATCAACTGTCTGTGTTTCTCTTCCCTTGTCTCTCTTCTGGAGAAAGCGTTGCACAGCCCACTTCTGAAGTCGCCTCAAGTCACTCGCCTGAAATATGTCTACCTGGATGTAACTGTGGACCGAAACCACCAATGATGATGCAAACGACTTCCAATGAGATCGAACGCTCGGCAAACATCGCGCCTTCCAACCAGGATCAGAATTCAGGGAAATGTACGATGTCCTTGTCGAGGTCTCTTGTTAGGCTCCCGGATGAAGTGGAAAGAAGGACTTCGATAGCGATTCATTTCGAGGTGTAGCCCTTAGCGCGATTATTGTGTGTTTCAAATGGCAATACATCTTTACCAAGTGACCAAGATAATTGAAATTTGATAAAATAAGGTGAAAGACACGATATGACGCGACGCGACGCACGGAATGACCACGTGACTATAGTGTCACTGCTGTCACAAGCAGTGACTGTTGATCTTCGACCAAGCGACGTCGTCGAAGACATCTGCTTCCGTCATCCTCCTGCAGCCACTGTCGCTGTTGTGTACCTCCACTCTCTCACTCGGTGTCGAAACTCATGGAGAAACGCGTCTTGCGGGTCTTATACACTGTCAACAACTCTCCTCAGTATATCCTTGCACGCTCACTCTGTCCCGTTACCGTTTCTCTTCTACAGCCGACCGATGGACAGCATTCTGGTGGACATCGGATACGCGAGCGTTTCCCTTAAGTCCTGCATTGAAACCATCTGCACTACTAGTCCGGAACTCTTACAGAGTGAAACTCGCGACTTCTCAGTATATGTTCTGGACCCCCTCGAGTCGGAAAGCGCACCTGGGCCAGTCAACATTCCCAGCGAGGCCGAGGGATCTAAGGTGACCGAAGGACAAATTCGCGGTGTCGCAGTGGGACTAGGTTTGATGTCATGGGCGCTCGCAGCAGAGGGTGAGGAAGCACTAGTCAATGGCACGTTGACTAGAAACGGGTCTGCGCAGGAGGCCCTTGAGGTCGTGTTTGCTCTACGTGAAGTGAGTCACATTATCTTTTGAAGCTCTTCATTCCATTGAGTATTGGTCAGACCACACGCATAGAGAAGGCATCATTTCCTGCCGCCATTCAGTCTTGGAATAAGAAGAGTGCTAAAGCACAGGGTACGTTCCTTTCGTCTTCCTTCTATGTTCTAGGAATCTAAGTCGCGATAGGCAAGCAGCCGGAGGTCGACACTGCAGCTACCATTGCAGCTATTTTGAACCGACCCAAGAAGCTTAGAGTGACGAAGAATACTGATACACTGCAATCGCTACCGGAATCCGAGAGGATCTACAGATCTTCCTCAGTATATATTGGCCCACCAAAGAAAAAACCTCCAAATTCTGGTACATTCGCCAGGGCATTTTCGACCCCGGCAACTGCCTCTGCGTTTCCCCCCACTCTGAATACAGGCACCACGACATCAAGCAGTACTTCCAGGCCTACCTTGACTTCTAACATCCCAACACCACCCGCGATTCCTGTGCCTTCAGCGGCCACTCCTGGTCCTTCAACCGCCTCTTCTTCGTCCGCTACGAAGAAGAAAAAGACAAAAAGACGGAATCAATCCCCAGATCAACCGCTATATACTCGTACCACCCTTTTCAAGCGCACAGTGTCCGAACCACTTCCCGTCCCTAGTGCAGTACCGCAGACACCTTCCCTCACCGACATTTTTTCCCAGTTAGCATCCACTCCCGCAAATAGCACTCAGAATGCTGCCTTACTCGCCACAATAAACGCCATCGACTCGGGCAAGGGCATTGACAATAATCCCGCATTAGTCCAAGCCCTACAAGACCTTGTGACAGCGTGGCAAGGGGCGCCTCCACCCGAGCCTGGTAGAATGGCCCCATTACAACCTTCTAATCACCGAATTCCTTCGGATGATGCTGTCGTTATAGACAAGGAAAACGTCAATCCGTCTCCATTCAGAAGCCGCGTTGGTCAAGACGTAAAGGACTCAAAACCATCACAGACTTCAGCAATCTCACAGCGAGCAAGTCTTGGCGGACATCTACATACGGACGAGAATTCAAGGCCTGCCCCGAATACGATTGGAGCCAATGGAGGTTCCATTTCGAGGAAACGCACGCTGGATGAGTTCATGGAAGATCGGGAGTCACAGTCTGAGCGATATCGACGACCGTCACATAACATGGTTCCGTTTTCATCCCCTCCACGACCACGGCTTTCTTACGCGGAACCTGGTGGCTCCAGAGGTACGTCCTATATTCATTCCTGATTCACCTCAGGCACCGAAGATCGCTGCATCCTCTCCAGTTAGAGATGGCACACAATCAACTGCACGTCGAAAGTACGTAGTCCCAGATTGGGCTCGTACAGATACCGCCATGCGGCCGAGACTTTCTGAAGATGCTCGACACGCGTTGAAGGAGGCAGAAGACAAGAAGGAGGCAGAGCGTGAAGAGAAGAGGCGATTGGAACGAGAAAGACGTAGAACTGGTAGACCGCAAGGCCGACAGCCTCGTGAAAACGCAGAGAATGACGCACCCACCGCTGCTTCGGACGTAAAGTCGTCCTCTCCTCTTCGGCCTATTGCCGCTGCCAGCACAGATTTTGTGTTGCCGACGGCCAGCACGTTTAGCTCTATAGCCAGCCTTCTAACACGCCAGAGGTCACATACTCCGCCTCTCAGCCAGGACATGGCACCTCCGTGCACACCCCCAAGGAGGATCTCTGTCGACGCCCCATCAACGCCCTTTAGTTCATCTCTCTTTACTCCACTCGCCGATTCTTGGAAGAGTCCTCTTGTGAGCCCTTCGACATCTCCATCATATGGTGCGAAAGGTCAGCACTCTTTGAGGAATAACGACCTAAGCGAAGAACTTGAGAGCGCATTCGAAGAGCTAAACTCTCACCCTGCAAGCTCTTTGCCCGAGAGTGAAGCCGCACCCGATACAGAACACGAACCTGTTCTCAGCGATACAAAGCAGTTTTGGCAAGGTCTTCCACCCTCATCGCCACTACAGCCTAGTAGCCCTCTCGAGGATGTGGATGATGACAGCGATCGTGAGATCCCTATAGCCACTTCAGATGCTGAGGGTGGGGACGGGGACGAGGAGGATGAGGATACAGACATGGAGAGCCGACCGCTCCCTTCTACGCCCAAAGGAGCGGCTCCTTTATCCATAGAACCAGCAGCACCGGATGAAAACGGGGGTGTTGTTCCTACCTGGGAGGACCAACAACCCAGCGAGGACATGGACGTGTTCGCCATGTTCACTAATGTGGATTATGGAGATAGCACCACTTTCGCGCCGGAGGGACTCGATTTAACGGAGTTCATGGAATCTATGAAGCCTCTGATCCAGAATCAGCTGGACACTAGCCAGGGGAGCTTTGATTTTAATTGGATGGATTCCGGCGAGGGTGACCTGGACCATGGCCAGTTGGCGGCGTCTGTGCAGGAGCTATTTAGTGGATGCTTGATGTAACGAGCAGCACGGATTTGTCGCATAGGATATATGATTTTACATTTGCACATTATCTCATCACAATACATCATTTGAAGAGTTTTCTTGTGCTGCGTACTTGGACTTTCTTTGATGATAGCATAGCGATGAGAAACGCTGAGGTGCTTCCTAAATTCGGTTCGTAGCCAGACGTGAAGTATTTTGATGCGTCTTTCGATAGAGTCACTCACTGCTAAGAACACCGGTGTGACTGGAATAAATAGTATTTTTCTCGTTTGAACCCTTCCAAGATAACAAGAGAAGTTAAAAGGTATAATTAGCATTGCTGCTCTCCACCTCAGCCTTGAACTTGGCAAACTCTTCGGCGTACTCATCAAATACAGTTCCGTCAGCACCACCAGCTCTGATTTCAATGCTGCGAGAGGAGATAGATGTTTGGATATCGCAATCCCCAGCGTCAGGACAGACGTCAGTTCGGTCGAGGTGCTTGGCGAGGGGTCCTGTTAGATAGAAAGAGGTTAGATATGAAAGTAGTAACATGCTGATGCATACCTGTGGGGCCGCTAACATAATGACACTGCCCGAATAGACAGTATTGTCTACTGTCACTATCGGGGTACTGCTCGTCTCCCCAAAGACCCAACCAATCGAGCCAGCTGACACCTTCCGCACCCTGCTCACTACCACCCACATCGACGCCTCCAGCGCTGCTAAAGTCGCCAGAGGAAACGTCGTACCAGAACCCCCGGTAGTTCTTCGTGACGTCCCAGAAGAAGCCTGCGTCGGTGGTATCGTGCAGGAGACCGAAGGGGAGAGAGTAATCCTGTTCTCCGGCCTTAGCGTAGTTAGCGTGCGTCCCGGTAGCGACGTAGGTGACAGCGCGACCATTCTGAGAGCCGAGAGCGTTGTAGGTGTACGATGTGCCGCCGGAGTGGGCGGATAGGTAGACGTATTGGGGCGAACCGTTGACGAAACGGACCATTGTGTGCTCCCAGTCGCCGACGTGATTACCTGCGCGTGCCTGTCAACAGACGTACGTACCAGTAGGTGATGCGCATCTTACCAAAACGAATACCTAATACCGTGTTTCCTAGGTAGTACGTTGTCAGGTTTGATAAAATCAGGGACTGATCAAAGGTGTACCTCGATTGAAGGAGTAAAAGTAGAAATAGAAAGCATCAACGATGCCTCCATCTTTTTCCACGCAGATGATGGTAGCGGGAGCGGTACTGTAGCCGGAGGAATTGGGCTTGTACGACGTGGACAACAACCACGCGGGGTTGGTCTCGACATTATCGTTAGACGTAAGATACGCGTCTGTCGTGATACTGTCGAGGGTTTCAAGTGTTGCTTGGAATCCGAGGGACGTAAAATCAACCTGTCCAAAATATTTCAGTGATTTCTGTGGAGTACCGACCGATGAAAGTATACTTCGGGAGTGGTATGCTGAAGATGAACAGATATATCGGACGACCAGTAAGTTTCACCAGAGTACAGGTATGTGTAAGGGGCATAGGTCAAGACATAACTGGGTATCGCGTCGCGCTTGAACAGCGGCTTCGATGGGGTGGGTGTGCTGTGAACGCCCAGAAAGACAGCGGCGAGGAGTAGAGAAACCCTGGTGTCAACGAACATCGCGGTCAATCCCACAGGGAAGAAACTCTGATAATTTCTCTTAAGTATAAATGTTTTGCCCTGCAATCACAGGCATCGCAGTATCTGATGAGAACATCACTTGAGAACATTTGCAACAAATTTACCTGAGGATATCAATTGCGAGAACAACGGTCCATATGGTCCACGAACGTTCATGTGTGTAAGGTACTGAGATGGTTCCGCAGAATCGCATGGGGCCTCCCAGTTAAACGCCGGTAGCCATTCGGAGGTGGACAGTGAAATGAACAGGACGTTCAAGAAATATGCCCTAGAAATTAAAAAAGATGATTCTTCTGCGCCGACAGCTTCTAATGACGGCTCATGCGTAGTGTATACGTAGGACATTTCTTTGGCATGTCTTGGAGTATCATTTGCCACATCACGAGGATAGTTGCGAAGTTCATGGCTAGTTTGGGAATGGAAGTTGCGATCAAAGCTTTTTGTCACCGGACATGTTCCTAGTTTGGGCCAGTCGCAGCTTACTGACCAGTCGCCGCAACGCTACTTTACCTTTTCGAAAAAATGTCCAGGGAAATGGCCAAGGAAAGTGACGAGCCGTAGAACCTGCAGACAGGGATCCTCATTCAGGCCGGGCGCTTATCATTCGTTTTACTGAAGGAACACCCGACTTACTCTGATCATCAGCAATGGTGCGCAGGTCAGTATTTCTGTAATT
Organism: Armillaria luteobubalina; assembly: GCA_030435615.1. Taxonomy (NCBI): domain Eukaryota; kingdom Fungi; phylum Basidiomycota; class Agaricomycetes; order Agaricales; family Physalacriaceae; genus Armillaria; species Armillaria luteobubalina. Next base: position 179,119 of record JAUEPU010000019.1, on the reverse strand, counting down.
CATTAGTTCATAAGCATCAGATTCGTACTCAATGCCAGCCTCAGCTTCCACCGTCGAGCTCAGAGAATGTGTCGCTCGAGCCAAATAATAACGCTACAGTGGCTCGAAAGCAAAGCCAACCGGTGTCCTTAAAAAACATCAGTCTCTTCCTAGGATCCTCTAGTCTTCTCCTCACTATGCTTCCGCCTAGCCAGCCTGTATTCTACCGACAGCCCACTCCCGTCTCCCACTCCGGAGAGAAAAGCTAAAGAAAAGCAGCAAGTGAATCAGGGACAGTCGCCGAGGTCCAACGTGCGTGAACTACCGACTCTTCTATTATTTCCATCTCATCCTTCTCTAGGCCAACTACCAGTACGACGAAGACAAAAGTTATTGAGCATGGCGAAAGACCCTAGACCAATCCCTTCGACCAAGTCCTCGCGCGAACTCCCGTACTCTCACAACACAACGAGTCTGTCCACCACAGACGAAGGCTAGTACTCGTACAACAAAATTTCCGGTACTTACCTATGCAGAATCTCGTCAAACGTATTACTTAGGCTCAGGCGAAATTCGGAGACCTTGTCGAGCTCACTGTTACGACTCAATCTTGGCGGCTCGTTTATACCGGAACCAAGAACCTCGAGTGACAACGATAAACCTCTGTGCCAATAAAACACTCTTTATCACATCATTTTGAATGAAGATCCACTTACTCCCGCTGGACTGATCTTGGATAGCATCAAGCCTGTAATAGCGGAATCAATGGTGAGACTGAATGATGAATAGTTCGTGAGGATATTTACGAGAGAGATGGATGAGATGCGGGCGAGAAATCTCTGAGCCTCCACCACGATATGCATGATGTGTAAAAATTCTTGTATCCATCATTCTTTCCTTCACAGGCGTTACTATAACATTTCTGTTATTCATCTGACTCGTCTATCCAGTGCATGTTGTGATACCTACAGGATATGCTACAGGTTATCAGTACCGTCCCACATGAAATCGTCTATTCTCAATGGAGATAATCGAACTGGTTGTGACTTACGCCCTACATAATAGGCCAATACAAGGCTGCACGGCAACGGAAGTCGCAAGATACGGAAGCAAAGCGCCGCAGCAAGACATAGTTTTGAGGACGTGGGCGGTTCTCGGTGGAAGAGATCCTCATCTCCATAATTTTCAAATGGGTATTTGTGATACTGAAATCGTTTCGTAAAGTCGTATGGCACTCCCAGTAGCATGCCGGCAGCCATTCGGGAGGTGAACCGTAAATGAACGGGACGTTCAAGAAATATGAGAAATTACAAGATACCAGTCTTCTTAGCTAGTGACAGCTAGTGCTAATGACGGTTGTAGGACGTTTCTTTGGCATTTCTTGGCGCATCGTTTTGCCACTTCACGCGGCGAAGTTCATGGCCAGTTTGGGATGGAAGTTTGGGATCAAAATGGTTTGTCACCAGGTATGTTCCTGATTTGGGCCGAATGCGGCTTGCTGACCGCAGCATTACCTTACCCTTTCAAAAACATGCTCAGTGAAAAGGCCAAGGGAAAGCGACGAGCCGTAGAACCCGTAGAGCCAGATCTTCATCCAGACCGCTCGCTCGTTATTCGTTTCACTGAAGGGATACCCGACCTTACTTTCTCCATCAGCAAGCAGGATGCGGTCCGAGACGTAAAACGAATGGTGCGCAGCTCAATATTTCTGCAATTCATTTGTTCATCGATATTAGATTCGTGCTGAGAGGACCGAACTGAAGGACAGGAAGCTCAGACTCATCCATTCCGGCCGTCTCCTCACCAACGGAACCTTTCTGCTGTCATGGCTCGAATCTCTGGAAGATCGACAGAAGCGGGCTACAGCAAACGAGGGGGATTCGGATGAAGTTTCCAGGCCATCGACGACGTGGCTGCATTGTTCTGTTGGCGGCAAGATTGACCCTGAAGGAGACAGCGACGATAATAATGTCCAGGTCAGTCTCAAATCAAATAATATATCACTCAATTAAACTTCTCTAGGCGGCACAACTACAACCAGCAAGAGGTTTTGATAGACTCGCATCCGTAGGATTCTCTGAGGAAGATATTGCCAACTTCCGCCGCCAATTTCACACGTCGTCGAATTTCATGGATGACGAACACTTTGACACAGAAGAGGAATGTGAGCTGGATTTCTTGCCCATGCAGCTTATTTCATGCTTACCTGTCTCGGAAAGATGACGAACATGCTCGTGCGCTCGAAGAGCAGTGGATTGACTCTATGGACAACGCTGGAACAGCGTCTCTGTCTCAGTCGGGGGGACACAACCCGTCCATCATGCAGGGTCTCGTTGCGGGCTTCTTCTTTCCCATAATACCTCTGTTCTTCATTCGCAAGGCACACCCACCTGTGTTCTGGGAAGACGGTACTGAGTATGAACCTCCAGATAGTGTCATCTTTTCGTAGGTCATTTTCTTCTCTCGCTAGCACTCAACCAAGTATTTATTATATAGGCGCCCGATGCAAGTTGGCCTCGTGATAGGCTTTATAGCCAACATCATGTTCGGAATGTGGAGATTATTTCTCGACGCGTCGTAGAGACGGTGCGCTCTACTGTACTCTACTGACCTTGGATTATATCCGCCGCCTGAAGTCCGGCTCTGTAAAATCATCACTGTATAACATGTAAACATAGACACGGACCTTTTCTCCGATGGCATAAGCCAGCGTTTGGATATTGGATGATAGTTGCTGAGATGAATGTCAGTTTTGTGATGCATCTGAAGCAAAGATGCTCGTTACATACCAAAGGCTATGACAGAACAATCGACCTAAAGACTGAGTCAAAAAAATATTTACAAGACCTAGGTCACCTACGATTCTCAAATTCGACGTTCCGTAAACCAGAAGATTACTGTCCACTACGCCGCCGTTACTGCGGGGAGTCATTGAAGCCGTACCAGCGGGGTGATGAACCGTCGTTAAAGTGTTCCGAATATATTCCCGCAAAGCCTCATCATCACCCTCAACAACAAATGGCGGCACAACAGTTGACTTGATAGTTCCTTGAATCGGAGAGGTTCGGCACAGTTTCCTTGCAACAAATGTGACAATTTTCACAAGGACGTCAAGATCATTCGGGTTCGATAAATAGTTCTGTTCGATTGAGGGTAGAACGAGGGGGTCGGTCGATGTAATGTGAGCGCTTCCTCGGTGGAATGGATGGGTGTAGGCACAGAGAAGGGTGAGGTAGCGCTTTTGACGATTGATGGTCATTCCGGGAATCGGCATATGACCGTTGATAGTCAAAATCCTAAGAAATCGAGTACTAGTGAACACTGTTCGCTGATAGAGTACCAGGTACCTACTGAGCCATGGGTTGAGTCGGATCCTTGATCCAATCTGCCAGTAATTCAAATTGTTTCTTGATCCCTTCTCTGACGCTGGGATCGAGGTGGTCCAATGTGCCTCTCGCACTCTCCAGAGTCGCCCTGGAGGTCCATGTTTCAATTTCATCGACAGTGGCTATACTTTCGGCAGGGAAGAATGCGAAGGTGGCGGATGGAATACCGGCGAAGATACCTTTCTGGATTTTACTAGAAAGGAGCTGTTATCAAGAAACGTTTGTTTGGAAGAATCAGAGGATAACGTACTAAAGGTCCTCGTGCTCCTTTAATTTCGCTGGATCAGAAAGAACTTCCAAAGTTTCCACGTCTTCATCTACTTCCACGATGACGGGGGTTAAAGCATGATCCTCTGGATGCACGAGCTTAGACCCGTGTTCGTAAAATTTCTCAAGAAAGAGCGAACTCACGAAGATTCTCGCCAACTCCTGGTAAGTCAATCAAACACTCGATTCCAAATGATTGAAGAAGCTGTTTCTGTCCTATTCCCGATAATTCTAGGAGCTGAGGAGTCTGGAAAGAACCTGAGAAATCGGGTGAGCAAGTGAGAAGGGAGATGATAAGGAGAACGATACCAGCTGACAGAATGATCTCCTTCGATGCATGGACAGTTCCGGTCGAACCGTCTTTCGCCTTGAATGATACACTGGTGGCCTGATAATCACCACTCAGGGTCTTTGTAAGGTCAACCTTGGTTGCATGAGCACCCGTCAAAATCAACAAGTTAGGCCGCTTTGCATTTGGAGCGTAATAAGCAGAAGCCGAGTAGGAACGAGTTGCAGTCTTTGCTTCAACCGAAGTAGGGAAAAGGAGGGATCCTACTGGATGGCCGTTACTCTAAAACGTGATTTGAAGTGAGGTGTAAGGGGTGATAGAATTGAGTGACCCACGTTGTCTGGGTTACGCGGGATGCCTAAAGACTCGAGAGTATTAAGGAGTTGGGTGTGGATCTTAGTAACGTGAGGCGGAAAAGATTTAGCGATGGGACCTGCAAGCAAATAAGGATTGAATTCAAATGAAATGAACAACTCGCCTTCAGTCCCGTGTAACGCAGGATCCGGGACGACGGAATACGCCTTAGCTTCTTGATCTGTTAACGTAGGAATCTCCAGATGTTCACTCTGGAAAGCAAGGGCAAACAGGTATTAGCAGTAAGGATGTAGATCTCAACAATGGTCTCGCCTTCTTCATGTAGCGAAGAATATTTTCCCAATTCCATCCAGGGTTTCCTAGACTCTCTATGGCATCTAACTCTTCCTTAGATGGACGAACGGACGCAAAGAAGTTCAACTGGAGAGCGTTTAGAATAGATTGCAACTACTTTCAAGTTAATTTCGAGGTGAATGACTTACAAGAGAAGACCCACCAAGCCCTTTCCCCCTAGACTGGGACAGCTGCCTGTCGTTGACGAACTTTTGAGGGACAGTATGGAAGCCCCAGTCATACTTGGGATTGTGCAGAGCCCTACCCATCACTCCTGGGAATCGCCATCATTATCGATTCGCGTCTTGATTTGTGGTGCGCATACCGGGAATATTAACCAGATCGTCATGTTCATGGTACTCCCCTGCTTCGATAACTCCCACAACACAGCCTGGGTTTTCAGACAGTCTGCAGCCGATAAGTTACTCCAAACTTTCAACCCACGAGGCGATCGACGCGCTTACCGAGCCGCAACGACAAGTCCTGCCGTTCCTCCACCTACTACGAGGTAATCAAATTTGATCGAGAGGAAATCGGTAGCAGTAATGATTGGCATTTAGCGTTGAAAGATAAGGATTTGAGAGAGATGAGCTATCTGCAGTTCGATACGGCAGATGGCCCATAACGGTAGCTGCAACACTGATTTGGTTGTTATCCAGCCACGGAAGGCAAAAGGCAGCCGCCGAATTTTATGTCCCGGTTAGACCGATAATCGTCATCTGCATTCATTCTGCAAGAAAACCCTGAAATTTCCACAATACTGATTGAACGGGCACCTCGGCGAACGAAAGTTTGTGGTGAGAAATAGTGAGCGGAGCTTCAATTTGAATCTCTCGGATCATCTTAATCGCATTCATCGGACTACAAACCTATACCAGAATGCGGTGACGTTTTTAGCCGTCGCGGTCTTGCCTACAGAATTCCAGAGCTTGCGAACGCATGTTCTAGCAGATATTTCTGAGGCCGGTTTAATACCGAAATATTCTCTTGCTACCATCCTCTCCGATTTGTCCTTTCTTGGTTCCTTCAACACTGATTCCACCGAGAGCCCGTGGTTCAGAAGTAGGCTATTTTCTTTCGGTTGTTCTTCACGCTGTGTCCTGGAACTACCAAGCGGACGAGCTGGACAGGGGAGCTAAAGCTATGCTGGCTTCATTACCCAGCCCGACTATCGTACGCAAGAAGCAGTCGTTCGAGACTAAGTGATCGTTGTGGACGAAGACTTGACACTTTTTGCCATTCGGCAAATTCCTACCAATCTAGGAGAAGCACTTGATCAATTTGACCCTTTGATCTCAGGAGGGTGGGACAGAACAGGCCTACAAAGTAAATTAATGGCCCGACTGCCATATGTTCACTTATACAATCATGGCCTAAATGTCACTATCGCTTGCTTCAACATTCTCGCTTTCACAGATCCGGTGATTCGGATGGGCAGTGGATGGGAATAAGACCAGTCGTTATTCACCTTATTTGAGGACATTCTTCTCAGGCTGTTGTCAGGTGAACATGTGGCAGTTTCAAGCCGTTTACCGTTCATAGAGGTCGCATACGGAACAAGTAGCTCATCAATTTCTTCCTCTTTTGCTCCTTCGCTTTACTACGATTCGCTGGCGGGGTAATATGGCCTTTTGGCTCAGCAGTCTTGTTTGCGCCCTTTTTTCAATTGGTCTCGTCAAAGTGTGGCATGCATACCAGACGTTTACGAAGGTAGGACCGAGCCTCAGAGACCGGAAATGTGTGTTTATGATCCAATGCCAGCTGAAATCGATCCCAAGTGTCGGCCCATCTGGGTTCCTATCGTCCTGGTTGGGGGCTTACAGGTTTATGTTTCATGGAAGGGAAATCATTCAAGAGGGATATAGCAAGGTTGCATTCGGGTTGCATTTACCATCTTATAGGCTAATCTCTTACATCCACAGTACCGCGGGTCCACCTTCAAAGTACCTCTCATTGATTGTTGGATGGTAGTAGTGAGCGGCAACCAGCAAATCGATGACGTGAGGAAAGCCCTTCCCGATCACCTCTCGTTCATGGACGAAGTAGGGAAGGTAAATGACAAATTGACATCATGCGTCATGCGAATATTCACAACCCTCTTGCAGACATTGCAAACGTTTTACACCTTGGGAAGCAATATTCACCACGATCCCTATCATGTCGACGTCGTGCGAAGTGCGTTGACGCGCAATATTTCAGCTTGCTTTCCAGCCGTTCGTGATGAAATTGAAGTGTCATTCAAGGATGAGATACCAGAGACGGAAGGCATGTTTTCGGCGTCGTACATATCTGCTCTGTTCTCACTCCTTTTCAGATTGGACAAAGGTTCACGCTTACTCGTCTATCTTGCAGATTGTTTGCAGAACCACGAACCGAATGTTCGTTGGTCTCCCGCTCTGTTAGTTACTTGCATTCTCTTTTTGGTTGTTTATCGACGATTTTACTCCCCTCAAGGTCGAAACCCTGAATACAGAGCACTTAACATTGAACATACCATCAAAGTCGTATCATCTGCTCATGCAATCAATCTCTTCCCGGAATTCTTAAAACCGTAAGTTTCGGAATGACAGTCTCTACGCAAGTTGACTGTGTTGAATATAGTCTGGTCGCCAATTTCTTTACACCTATATCTCGCAGCATGCGCAAGGCCGAGAAGCACTTAGGCCCGATCATAAAGGACCGACTAGAGAAAGAGAATAGATACGGAAAAGACTGGCCCGGAAAACCTGTACGCTTTCTGAATATCAAAAGGAACCTCCCAATAATTCGATGTACAGAATGACCTTCTATCATGGCTTATTGATTTGGCTGATGAAGGGGAAAGACGCACCGTCCGGGATTTGACCAGCCGTGTCCTTGCTTTGAATTTTGCTGCTATCCACACGACATCGATGGTGTGTACAGCGCTGGCCTTGACTCGGAATCATCTATTGATCCTTGTGCTAGGCATTTACTAATGCATTATACTGCTTGGCTGCACATCCCGAGTGCGCTAGACCTCTCCGAGAAGAGCTTGAGGCTGTTATCGAGACGGATGGCTGGACGAAGCAGGCAATGGGGAAAATGCGAAAGATGGATAGCTTTCTCCAAGAGACGGAGAGAATATATGGAGTAGGCGCATGTAAGGATCAATTACACCTCGCGCTTGAATCAACTTATCATGAAGATAGTGGGAATGGGGCGTGCAGTTCGGAAAGACTTTGTTTTCTCAGACGGGTCCGTAGTTCCTGCTGGTGCCCACGTGTCTGTTGCTGCAGCTGCCACTCATCTCGACCTGGTACGTCGAATAATGATCATCGTAACACTCTCTTACGAGGACTACAGAATAACTATGAAGATCCTTATGAGTTCAAGCCCTGGAGGTTTTCTGAGATGAGGGAAAAAGATGGAGAAAGCATCCACCATCAGATGGTTACCCCCAGGCTTGACTATATTCTCTTCGGTATCGGACGCACAGCCTGGTAAGCGCCAAGTATGAATCCATGATAGGCCAAGCTCAACATTATGTAGTCCGGGGCGCTTCTTTGCAGTCAACGAACTGAAAACTCTGATGTCACGCGTTCTTCTAAATTACGACGTCCAGATGGAAAAGTCTGGTCAGGTCCCACCACCAATTTGGTTCGGACAGTCGCAACTACCCAATACAAAGGCCGAAGTGATGTTTAGGAAGCGTAAACTCTCATAAAATTCTTACTATCAAATAGGATCTATGTCATTTGCAACCTACTTCTACGTTCTTAGGACGACCTGATTGGTTGTAATACTTACCACATGGAGATGAGTAGAGTTTACCGGACGGCAGATAGAAATTCAGATACAATTTCGTTTCATCGACACTTGAAAGCCTTTCACATTGGGTACTGTCTGCAACTTTATTCTTAATACTGGGATGATGGGCAAGTACCTGAGGGACTCAATCGGCAAAATCTGTCACCTTAAACTGATCACGGCGTAAGCAGCTCTTATTCGTAGCACTGGGCATTGATACAATTACATGAATGGAACATCGTCAACTAAATAGAAAACGGGAGATAGAAATGGTATTCAAATGTCGTAAACCACTCGTCCAGCTACCCAGGCATAAGGATAGTTATGTTGATAAAAGTTGCGCACTGTACGACGGCATAAACGAGGAATTGTAGCATATGATGCCCCAAGCTAAATCATATGTTGAGTGCTAAGGTGTCGAGCATGAATTGGGAATCACATACCACAACCTGATGTTTCCCGTCAAAGAAGTCGTTGGTATATCTGGCACCCATAGTCAATTACAATCATCTTCATGCCACAAGTAAGACTAACCCTGGAAATAGCTTGGTAGGAACAAGCCCATCATGATTCTCGATAACAGTCGACGTCCATTCCCATACGCCTCCGTTTGAACCTTTCCCGCCCTCCCCGAGCCCCATTGTGGCCCTACAAATCACAATAAGAATATGTTGCATCTGGAGGGGGAAAAAGTCCGCTTACGGTATTGGGTGCCAATTTCTGAATCCAACATTAGCTCCACCCTCGTGACCAACGTCGTACGTGTCGAGTAACAGTCTCAACTCAGGCTCAGTAGGCAGCCGACCCCCTTTAGCACGGGCGAAGGCAGTGAGGTCATCATAAGAAGCGAGTACAGGCCAATGCTGAGCATATTCCATTGGGACGGGACCATACATAGTCTTGACCTATAGTTAAGGTTTGAACCCCTTCGTACGAGGAATCACGAAATGGGAGCTCACCATAACTTCATCTCCGACCATCTCCCAACTCTTCGGAAGAGAGACGGCATTCTTACCTTCTCCCTGCCAAAAGTCCATGAACTCTCCGTTGGTGATTGGCCTCCAGTCCGCCTTAAATGCGTTGACATGCACAACTCGAAGGGGACTTTCATTGTCCCATCCAAACTCGTGTCCTGAAACTTCATACTTGAATTCGGGGATAGCGTCGTCAGCCTCTGAATCATTGTGGCCCATAGTAAGTGCGGCTGATCCAATGGTCACGGTAGGTCTGGCAGGTGAAGGCGTATTCTTCCACTGTTCCGCAAGGGCCTTCCATGGAGGGACCATGAAGCCTGGGGGTGGAAGGGTACCTGTTCCAGCTCGCTGGATGAGCATGTAGAGTAAAGTCTAGATTGCGCGAGTAGGCCATGTAAATAAAATGATCCGACAGTTATCAATAAAGACCCACTTCGACATGAAAACCTTCGTGCTCGAGGGTCATAACAAGCGTCCTTGCGATATTTCGCGTCAACACTTGTCTGCCACTTTCGATGTCTTCATACAGTTGTGCGAGTCGCGCACGTACGCCGTCACGGAACCCCATGATAGTTTCCAAGCTTGGCCAGTCTTCATCAACTTCCGGAACTTCAGAATGATTCTACAACACCTCTATAATCGGAGAATATTGCAAAACGGGAAAGAGGCACATACGTGGCAGTATTCTGGGTCATCGACGTGCGGATCAATACCCCTCTAGAATTATGCATGAGTTCGAGCAACTCGACAAGAGATAGAAGCGCACTTCGAATATATTCCAAAAGTAGGCGGGTCAGTGGCTGGACCACCAATTGCCTTAGAGAGAAGCATATCCAAAAAGCTTGGCAACAAATCAGTCAAGCGACGAATGACTGGTAAGCAGCACAACTTACGTGGGAATATGTCCGATGTAAAACAGACACTTGTGTCTTAAATCGATAGGCTTTTGAAGTAACATCTCTTGGGGAATCATCTTGAGAGTTACAAGATCCCAGGCAGACCAAAGAGTTTTCCATTCATTCAACGTGGGGATATTCTCTGTTAAATCAACCCGTCGTCCAGAGACTCCAGAGGAGGATATCAAGGGCAATGTGAACGAAACCGGAGGGAAGACCACGGCAGGGCGTTCTACAACAGAGAGGGTATAAGAACTGTTAGGCGACGCAAAGGATATGATGGGGCGAAACGAGGCGACGGCAAAGGCATTAAGGTGATCTGCATGAACTGAAGAGAACTCCTGGATGGAAGCAACGATGTTAGCAATGATGACGGCTCAGTATAAGAGCGACGAAACTGACCCTGGAGTTTGCAGGACCGACGGCATCACCGGTGGTAGCAAAGTACTGGACGTTGTCGCAGGTCCGTTCATTCCAACCTTGGACGATGGATCGTTCGACAGTATCGCTTATGTATACTCCAAAGGGACCTGCGCCCTCACTCTGAGCAAGGATACGTCTCAAGACATCCCTAGTGGCGTCTGCGGTGCAGAGATATACCCACGATTTAGGCCATGATATGGTGCCATCGTCAGGATATGTCAACGAGCTGGCAGAAGACGAAGACGATGTAGACGGCCTTGAGTCATCAGACAAAGTCTCGGACTCTGTGGATCGTTGGGAGTGGTGAATATGATCAAGAGGTAGAACTTTGGTAAGGGAAGCAAACATTGCAAGTGGGGAACGGATTTTCAGGCTAATGAGCTGATATGAAGGAGGGCAAAAAGGAGGATTATATAGGGAAATCACGCTGGCGATAACACGTACACACGACTCTATTTGTTGTAATTAGTTGCTTATCCTCCCCCCAAAACAATTCCGATATGAGCCGGATCTATCGAGAGACCGTATCCGTACATTTGGACAATAGACCCGGAGTTCGAATGAGAAGCTGAGACCTGAGCGTACCCCGAACACCAAGCATCGAAGAATTGAATAGAAATGGACATCTAGTCGTTCGGTCTTGTCTCGTGAGTCAAAGTACAGGCAAACCAGCCGCTTGAGCGGACAACGAGCCTTATCGAGAAAGCACCTGATAGGGCAGAAGGCCGGGTGTTACACGAGGCATATAGGAGTTATGCATGGCGTAGGCGTAAGGCTTGCCCCATTTCTCCTCCATGGATATTGAAGCCGTGATGTTCATCGTAAACATCGTGAACGTCGCCTTGAGATGACATGCCATATCGGATAGATCCCCGAAGATACAGAGGTAGAGCAACGCCCTGACAGTATGCGTGACCTATGCGTTCGGATAGTGCTCTGGGTTCCTTTGATACTTGACTGCAAGGCTGTCGGTGTGTCCGGTGCTGTCCAAGGATCTCGGTACCAACGAGGAAAGTAGCACCTAGTTCTTGACCGTTTCCACCAAAAAGACGGAACAAATTCTTACCAGTTGGTAACAAGTGGGGGACGTCAGGGAAAGAGAAAAACCAGTTTCAATTACCGCTGAAGCGTTTATCTACTTGTGCTAGCACGCCATCCTACGCCATTTCACCTCACCAGCACGCAATATAATGTTCACGTGATGTATCCGTGACCGACGCGAGCCAACGCGTCGCTGCAGGGCCTGCTATACAGACCTTCGCCTTGTCGTTGCTGGGCATCCTACTATGTTCGATATGCATCTCCTGCTCCAAATCATTGACGCACACTGCTGGCGAATCGACCTCTGTAGACTCATTTCCCTTTTTATCACTTAGTAGCCAGAGTGTCAGAAGTACTGTCAGGCCGCCGCCTGTCGGAACAAGTAACAGCACGCGCGGAACGATGAGGGTTCGTCTTCTTATCCAAAACCGTCATTTTGTTTGCTCATTTGGAAGTACTGAACCTTGCTATCTGGGGTCTCTATCCACCGGTTAAAACTTGACTCGAAACTTATTAAACTCTAGAATTATTTTTCTTTGAGCGTGACACCTCTCCAAATGCAAGGCTTCCAGCGATCGGAAAGCCAAAGAGCCCGCGTTGATTGTCCGCGAACGACATTTTGATATCCAACATATCAGTCAAAGACGAAGAAAAGTCACCCTTATCCCCAGGGATAACTCCAAGTTAAAATTTCTCTAATCAATTGTCCTTCCAATGGAAGTAAGCTAATAGGATACTATCACTCTCGGGTTACTTGCTCAGGCCTCTGGATTCTCTGGTTCCAGCTGTGTACGATTTCGTGGTGACGTATCCTACACCTTAACGTATAGTTGGATCATCCAGGCCCCAGGGTTACGAAACTTCTCTTTGACTACGGGGTATTTCTTGGCAGCGTCTCGTAAGACAGCTCCATCACTTTGTGTACCCGTATCCGCGATTCTAAGAGGGTATCGAGCGGCCCACAGTTTTGCGGGTAGCGTCCTTCTTAGAGACTGTGGCCCCAGTCAACGTAGTTGGCATGGTACACCAACTCTATGAAATAGGAGCGAATCACATTTACCGAAGGAAGACGATATATAGGTATCCGGTATACTGTAGAGCTAGTCGAAGGAAGTTGCCTGTTAGGTTGCCGTCTCTGCAAAGTTATCAAGGGTAATGTGGATAGATTAAAGAAGGATACTAAGAGTACATTTCACCTGTGGGCCGATTGAATATGTTCAGCGTGTCAGTTATGAGTGCCGCATAGTGCGAACTTCATATCAGAGCATGCTGCGGTGAGACTTCACCACTATGCAGAGGCCAAACTCGTGAACGATCAAGGCCCACATGCAAGGCCCAGGTCCGAGGACGTTGTACGATTGACCATTTTCCCTTCCTGACGAACATCGGTATGCACTCACGATTGGCACCCATGGTTCAAAAAAGATTAACAACAACTACGACACCCCTCGACGTCCCGAATCTTTCTTGCTTATGAAGATAAAATAAAATGCGTCCTTTCCGCATAACAATTCTGCAGTGAGCAGCACACTACTTCAACATCAGATTTCGAATTCGAAAGCCCAAGTCGTCTGCGTGTCTGTCTGGAAAATGGGGAAAGATACAGAATTCCCGGAATACGCATGATTGACCCATCCCAGATCCGTCGGATCGCCAACCTGACCAAAATGTCCTCCCATAAACGAGAACTGGAATGTATTTACGGGAAGGGTCCCGGATTGAGGCAGACCAACCGACGCAAGGTTATTAATAGTCAACTGCCAAGTCCCTGTGTGTGTATGTTCGTCGAAGGTTCGGTAAAGTCACGCATGCAACAAACTTACCGGTCGTCTGGCGGTTCCCCACCAAGATTCGTACCCTATCAGACCCTACTACGGCATACGAGTCAGCCAATCTGTCGATTGACCCCGAGCTAGACACTCGGTGCCCTGTCATATTCGTATTGTAATATTTGTACACCTGCCACTCTACGAGTAAATAAGTCAGGAGGAGGAAGAGGAGGAATCGGGTGCAAGAAGACCGACCTCCGTTGGGCCAGTACCCAGTACCTGTCGCGTCGTTTACATCAGTCTTTCCGAGGAGACTCGCCAAGAAGTCGTGTAACTGAGTTGTGGAGAGCCAGTTGCCCCGCAGACCAGGAACGTTGTAGCGTTCCAGACGTGCGATCCACCACGCGGCTCCGGCAGGATTTTGCTCCGCGAAAACTCCGTATTCGTTGATGATTATTTGCTTCTGAGGAAGGCTGAACTGGCTTAATAGTTGATTTAAAATGGGAATGTTCGTTTGAAGATCATCGTTCACGTCCGTAGTCTGGGGGATATACGAGTGTGAGAGTGCAACATACCAAGGTTGAAAGTAACGTACGCTTCCTTCAAGATGCCAAACATATGCATCTGGAATTGTTCCGCTGCTCGTGACTTGCTGGAAAAAGTTGGTCCACCTGATCAGATGAAGCTCAAGGACAATTAAAAAATGCTCAGGAAAATAGTTCACCATGTATTTGATGTGCTTGGTGCACCGGCTAAAGTCGGGCCAAAGAGTGGAACAGATGGTAGTTCGGATCTTACAGTTTGCTCAAGTTAACGTATGTAACTTCACTTTTCAGGATGACATCCTCACCTCAAACGATTGTAAGTCCGATCCCACGTAGCAAGCCATTGGCTCTGGGCTTTTGGAAAACATGATAATTAGTGGGTGGCCACGGGGAGCACGTTCTGACAGAACTGTACACGCACGTCTATTCCAGAATATTGTCAGGTCCGGCTCGTTCCATATATCCATCTTGAGTCCGGGAGTCATGTTATTTGCTCGAATATCCGAGATGAGTTGGGTCAGATAATTATCGAAGTCCGTCCAGTTCCCATTGTCTCCAGGATACGAGGCCGAAGAACCTTGACTTCCGTCTGCACCCCAAAGATCATGGAGTAAGAAGATGAACTCGGCCCCATATTTTCGGGTAGTCTGGTAGTTTGACAAGACAGATGCAAATCGACCCTAGAAACATATTACAGGATCCTATTCACTTCGACTGATGCTGTATCAAACTCACAGGGTACTCTCCAAAAATCCATCCTCGTCCTGGAGAAAGCACTTGAGCTCCCCCGGCCCTCGCATAGTTGAACCCCATTTCTAGATCTGGGTGAAGCTCTGAAAGTAGATTGGAGCCGAAAAGAACCAACCCGTGTAAAAATGGTCGGGAATTTGATTGGGAGTGTCGGGAATACCATAGATAAAACCTGAATGATTCAACCTGGCGTTAGCAGCACTGGCGGTACAATAGGCCGGGTACCAGATGCCAAGTGTAATGGGGTTCCCAGGTTAGTCGAAAGATCAACAGTGGTGATCTGGCTGGAACTCTGCCTTTTCCAAACATGTCCGGGCTCGAAGACGGCAGCCCCACCATATGAAAGGGAAGCAAATAGCAGTAAAACAGTAGCAAGACGAAACATCTTGAGGAAGTAGTCATCACACCATGTTATAAACAATAAATCTGCACATCATGCCGGAGCGAGCAGAGGCGTAGCTCGAGCGCATGTGAGCGGCCTTGCATCCCCACCTTATGCTCGTGCCGATTCCCATGAGCAGAACGGGCCGCTTAGAAGCTCATGTGGACTCAAGAAACTTCCCATGGAAAACAGTGTGGTCCGGCAAAGACTCCTTGGTGTTGGGGAGATGGGAAAGAGCAGAAGAATAGTCGCAACATATAGTTCGTGCCGAGGCGCTGTTCTTCAGTCTGAAAAGACGAATTTCAAAATGTTCGAATCAATTCAATAAAGATAACGTCAGATGGTTGACGATCTGAAAGTTTTTACAAGACATTATACACAAATAAAAGGAATACACACGAGTAGGAAAAGTTAATCGAACGGCACTGGTCTGATACCAGGACCAGCTAGCCTCAACCCAGGTTGATGGTCTTTCTCAGCTTGAGCAGCAGCGAACACCGAAGGAACAGGGATACCACAGCAATCGCCCCAGCCAACTTCACGCTGACCAGCAGCGTCTGTATCACCATGAACATGGCCATGCTGCTCGTCCATCTTCGCACCCGTAGGAGGCGGGGGCCCTTCATAAGGCAGTATGGAGCCGAAAAGAAAGTGCTGCATTACAGGTAGCTTGTTCAGGACCTCTGCCCGATACATCTTCAACATCCCAGAATTGACTTTATCCCATGTCTTGACCTTAAGAGAGTGTGAGATAGGTGCTGGACCAAATGGTGATGTACGCACAGCTGAAATATCATCTAGCATGGGAGAGTGCCACCTGAGCGATGCGGTCTTAATCTGTTGAAGTATCATGAGATATCGAAAAGGACCTCGAAACAATGTTGGAAAGACGGACCGAGTTGATGAATTGAATGCAAGCGAAATAGATATAATGTTTCGAATATTCATCGACGATTTCTGGGTCATGAATAGCCTTTGGTCGAATATATTTATGGCCTGGTAGTCGTGAGCAGGAGATGGAATGATGTAATAAGACCGTACCTCGAAGTTGAGCAGATCCAAATAGGAATGGTAGGAAGTGGTAATCATCCAGTCCCCACACACCATGAGAACCGGCTGGTTCTAGCCAATAGGTTGACTGTAAGACCCGCATTACTTCGATATATCTAAGTAGAGGTGAATGGAGCAGCCAGTAGCCGAGTGTTTAACGTACCTCCAAAAGACCTTGATCACCAAGGCTCTATGATCGACTTCGTGTATGACACCGAGACGCTCAAGGCATATCCTAAATAAGTGGCCTTCAGTCAAATTTTTTAAAAACAGAAGGAAATAACATACAACCAACACAAAAAGTTAAGCTCCATGCCACTCCCATAATCTATCCGAGGGCGACTACCCCAAGCCTCGTTGAAATACACAGACACTTCCGGTACGGCATCCTGAGGGAGTCCTTTGATCTTTGTATGCAATGACGTCGAGATCTATTGAAGCTCAAAGACAATTCATAGAGCACAAAATGATGCTACGCACATCCGTGATCTTGTCATAAAACGTCCTGAACGCAGGGTTACCAAATCGCGATGCAGAATTTTCAACGGGAGGTGTATCCTTTGCAATAGATTCGACGGTATCGAGGACCTCCAATATAGATTCAATGCCCTGTTTATAAATTAGAGCTCATCAGACCCCGAGAATGCGCTCACGCACTGGAGATGCCTCACAATCATCAGTCAGCTTTACACCAACAACTGTCTCGTTCAGCGCCTCGATGTAGGAAATAATGGAATTGTAAGTCTTAGAAGTCTGGAAAGCCTGAAGCTGTTCCTGCGATAAAATGGCCTTGGCCGGTGTCTGGAAAGTCATATTGCCGATGGTGGTTCTTAGTGAAGGATCGATGGGATTATGTAACTGTAGGTCCAAAATTTCGTTTCTCTTGACGGCCATGCCTACGCCTCTTCCAGATCTCCAGGCGTCCTTGGAGCGGCACAACGCAACATTTGAGCTGTTGCTGAAGCGTATTCCTGCAAAACATTACCTTGTCCAAGACAATGACGAGCAGGTCGGATTTTTAACAAATTACAGGTGACTTGGTACATAACCTGCTATACAGGTCGCATCCAAGTATCAAAAGCATAGTAAGAAACAGAAGGCGCCTAAACAACTTATCAAGGAGGCTTCCAAAAAGGCAAGGCGTGAAAAGGTATGTCCTTGCTATTTGTGATATCTTGAAAAACTCACTCGTTTCGACAGCTCGATCCTGACAACAACAAAAGTGTCATAGATATTCAAAATGAGCGAGCCAAGCAATCATCCATGTCTAAGGGCAAACGTAAAGCCGTGGACCCTCCGTCAGATGGGGATGCAGACTCTAGTGAGGGTATGATGGACGTTGACATTGATTTGGGAGACGACTCGAAAAATGAAGATGAAGAAACAGAAACTCCGACTACGGATATCGTTCCAATGCCCCAGTCCAACGGAATCATGGCTTTGCGGCAGAAGCTGCATCACAAGATGGCGGAGGCTAGGAGAGGCGGACATGTAGGAGAGCCTGGTGACAGAGACGAGCTTCTGGAGGAGCGTAGACGACAGCGTGCTGCTATGCGGGAACGCCGTCGGAAAGAGACGAAGGAGAGAATTAAGCGTGAAGAAGAAACGAGGGGAAAGAAAGGCAAAGACAAAGAGAAAAAGGATACGCGAACACAGGGGAATATCACAAAGGTTAGTCTCGATAATTTTGTGCCTACACAAATGGGATTTTGACAATGCACAGACTCAACTGCTTGTCCCGGATGAAGCTTCATCCTCTAGAAAGCATCCATCTCGCGGTCCTCAAGCCAACTTTACCAACGTCACATTCTCTACCATTGCAGGCACTTCTTCAAAGAAAGGCTCACATTTAAAGACATCTGCCGACCCTACTCAGGCTTTAGAGCAGCTTGAGGCTCGCAAAGAACGTCTCGCTGCTTTACCTGAAGACAAAAGGAAGGCGATTGAGGAAAAGGACAAGTTCGAGAAAGCCGAAGCGCGTTTGGAAGGGGTCAAATTGAAAGACAATGAAGGGCGTCTGAAGAAGGCGGCTAAACGGAAGGAGAAGGAGAAAGTGAAGAACAAGAAGGCTTGGTACGTGTTTTGTCGTCCACAGGAACACAAAATTCAAGCTATTTTTTTTAGGGATGAACGGAAGGAGCAACTTACTGCTTCTATGGCTGCGAAGCAGAAAAAGAGGAATGACAACATTGCAATGCGGAATGAGCGGAAGAAAGGTAATGTTAAGGGAAAGATAAAAGCTCGACCTGGCTTTGAAGGCAAGTCGTTTGGGAAAAGTAAATCCGGCGGCGGGAGGAAGAAATGATGTACTCTATGTACTGCAGCATTCGTTGCTCCTTGCTATGGTCACATCGTTTCTGTTAAAACCCGCGGCTGGTCTGTGCACCTAGATCTTTCTGAGAACCCTAGACTTCCACGACAATCAAAAGAAGTGTAAGCATCATTTTGACCCCAACTCATAGTAAAAGCAACGTGTTATCGGTGAGCCGCCCAATGCCTATACCATCTAGATTATAACAATTCTCGCCCAAGGTGATTCATACGGATTCATACCAAGCTTCCATAATGGCCCCTGCTTGAAGACCCTCGAATATACTGAACGATTATTCCAAATGCTCACAACTGCCTAGTGAACACGCCTTGCGATGAAATCGTACTGGCCGAGATAGCTTAGGCGTACGGTGACCCCGAGTATCAATGACATACTGGCGATTACTGAGCTGGCTGAAGAGGTTTTATTTAGAGTCAGCAATGCTATTTGAAAGCAGTACTCTGGGTTCGGTTTCGACAATTATGCTGGATGGAGTGGGAAACTCCCCGAATTTCATGTTATTAATGAAGGATTACTAATGTCATCAGCCGTAGAGGGGTAAATTCTAGATGTCTTACGGCGCAGCTGACGCGCAGACGGCGGGAATTTATCGGTAAGCTGTAATCCGCAAATTCCAATTAATCGATTCACCTTTGCCGCAGTCATATAAAGGGGAGAATGGAGTTCCCGAACTGCGATCTGCTACGGCGCTCTCTGTCATCCATCTTTAAAAGCCGTTCGACACCTTTCTTGTTATTACCCACATCTTCACCATGATCGATACTACAGTCGCCATTTCATTGCCCTCATACACAACTGCTGGACGTCAGCTCAGATTCATAGAATCGCCTTCGCAGCGCAATGCTAGGCACCATTTCATCAGGCAGGGAGAGGGACAAAAGCGTGTGGAGGACTGGGTGCGAGGTCAGCAGGAGCAGAAGCAGTCACTGTGGGGAAGCGTTACCCTTCCCGAGGTTCACAGGGAACCATACGTCCACCATCCCAATCTCTTCACAATCCCAGAAGATCCCATCCGTTCCAGTTCGCCTGACTACCCAGTGCCATGTATCCACCCTGATGAGGAAGAACCATTCATTCTCTACTCCTCAGCACCGTTGCGGTCATCCTACAATCCTCAGCTCATATATTCCACCCCTTTGCCGTCACCTGTGAAAATTTCGTCGCGTCGGCCCCGGCATATACGACATCGCCAACACTTGTCGGGATTAGACTCTATTCCAGAGGAGATTACTGTGGGATAAACCACCAAGCATCACACCGTTGCATGTTTTTATTGGCCGTGCCCGCCATTACCAGAGCAGACGCTCCGCCTCAAAATAGAGGCGTAAACATTTCCGTCCTCCCGAAACAAGAACTATCTTCTTCGCATAGTTGGATACCATGAGAGTGGGGAGGTTGGAAAGATGCTTAGAATATATACACACTAATATCAATAATGATGCTTTCTTAACAAACAATCCATCACGAGTGAAATTCGAATCGGGTGAAGAAATCTTTGTTCACCTCATTCACGGCTACTCGGCCCGTACCCCGTGCATTTGAAGACCCCGAGTTCGCTGTTGCCGACGATGACCAGACACCTCGGTTTTATGATCCACGGCTCTTCCACTACGGCGACGTGTAAGCGATGCCTCGACATGCTCGCATCCATTTCGTATCGCTCCGTTCGTCCCTGGTGAATCTGCCTATTTCTCTTTATGGCCCTCTGGTGGAACGCAGTGTCGTGCGTACTACCTCCAGGACTATCATCATGGCCCTGATTCTCGTCACAGCGTCCACAAGGACTTGCAATACACCTCTCTCTCGTGCCTTCAGAGAACCGCCCGGAAAGAGGGAAGAAAGAAGCCTATGTAGGATGGACAGGCATGGCATCCGCTTCGTCCCTTGCAAATATCAACTCGGTCGATGGAGACAGCCTTGGAACTATCGAAATAGACCCTCAATATGCACAGGCATTAGGTTTTTTGCAAGGGGATCTTGTACGTGCACATAGGCCCTCTTGTTCTTTCCTCAGTTGAAATATCCGACAGGTAGAGATTGGATTACTGCATGACCTGCCCTACGCAAAGTCCGTGGGGACTGAACCGGTCTCCGCTGACGACTGGGAGATCATTGTAAGCTTCTTAGGCCACTGTTTTCAAGCAGGTTCTTATTGTATGGACAGGAAATCCATGCTTCGCACGTAGAATCGACACTATTATCCCAAGTCCGTGTCGCCAACGTCGGACAAGAAATAGATGTTTGGGTATTAGGGAGAACGAGAGTGCGTCTTACTGTAGGTACGTTAGACTGCACAGAACACTCTTTCCGGTCTTGTTGAATGCTCTGTAGCATCATTGGATCCCACGAATAAAGGCAAGGCGCTTCTGCTGACAACCAACACCGAAGTCAGCATTGCGCCCAAACTGCACAGTCGCCAACAACTCAAACCCGATAAACCAAGCAACAAGTCAACTACGGATGACCCCAAAGGAAAGATCCAGTCTCCTCCGCCTTCGGTACAGTCTCATCGTCTCCGGGTGATACCATCCCGTATCCTTACTCGACCTTTCGCCGTCTATACCGGTTCCGAACTACTAGGGTTTGTCTCCCCAGCCACCTTTGCAAAGATCACGAGATCTTTCAACTCTGTTGAGAATGACATCTATGTTAAAGCTCATGCAGAGCGTCTTCCACCACCCACCGATCCATCCTCCAGCGCTACTTCAAGTTCAACTCCAGATCCTGTTCCGCGAGTCCTCAAGCCTGGGGAGAAGGAATCGGCTACCGTGCAGCCGGGCACAATATATTTGAGCCGATCTGAAGGTGTACCGAATGGCCATATTGTCTTGCCGACCGCTGTAGAGGATATAGAGGAATGGGACCTTGTCAGGTAAATTTGAGTGATACTCCAAGTTGTTGTGCATGTTCCCATTATTATTAGTGTCTCTGTGGATACAGGCTCCTCACCCTTACGCATACCATCTGACAAGGTGTCGACTTCCACGATTAAGGCTCAATCGTACGTTTGTCAGTAATCGACGCGAACTTTGCTGATCATCCTGTTCTAGGCCCTCTACCCATTTCTTGGCTGGTGTAGATGATATACTAACTCGATGTACGGAGTTTTGTTTGCGAACAATGATTTTACATTCAACAAAGACTTCTGTCCGTGGAGGTGCGCTATTTATATACTGACCATTGAATCATTACCAATTTTCTTTCACCTAGTGTCTTCTCTCCTTGTAACGGGAAGACCTGGGGCCGGAAAAACATCAATTGTGAAAGCTGTCTCGAAGCAGTTGCAAGAGAATTCGAAGACTCTTGCTTGTACGTTTGCCTTGCTTCATGGCTATCCCATTCCCACAGTTTTACTCAGATGTCCACTATGTCGACGTCACGCCCTATGCGGACAAGCCCGTCAGCACGGCAAAGGCTCTTTTCAAATATTGGTTTGACAAAGCGGCTTGGCATAAACCATCTATCTTGATTTTGGACAACATAGAGCATTTGTTGAAGGCAGAGGAAGAGGTAGCTTATTTACAGTGAGCTACAATCATAGCTGATACTTTTCAAATAGCATACCGACTCATTCCGAACTCGTCAGCTGGTAGAGTTGTTCATATATCTCTACTCATCCTCCGCTCGATCCGCCTCTCCGAATTCCCGAGGCATGGTTCTGATTGCCACGGCTCCTTCGGCCAGTGCCCTTCACCCTCTCTTGAACAGCAAGCATATCTTCCGTGAGACCGTTCATGTCAAGGCTCCAAATAAAGACGCTCGTAGAGACGTCAGTATCCTTTTCGCAGAGTGCCCTGCTAGACATTGATATCTTCAATAGATCCTTAGCCAAATAGTCAAGGATCGTCTTGAGCTCGCAGAAGATATGCGAGAAGATCCTGCCGCATCTTTGAATTACACTTATATCGCAACACAAACAGAAGGTTATTCCGCTACGGACCTGCAAGATTTAGTAGCTCGTGCTGTACATCAATCTGCCACTAAAGTTGCCATGGAAGAGAAACCGGTAAGTGGCCGTTTTCATGCGGTTGCTAAGTAAACAACGATTGCAGGCTCTTCTCACGCAACTGGATTTCGATGCTGCGCAAGTTGACTTTGTTCCCCTATCTCTTCGCGATGTAAAAACCCAAAAGTCAGATATTACATGGTCTGATGTCGGAGGTGAGGTGACTTCAATAGCTGTTTTTTTCTGGAGCTGACACTCTTGTTAGGACTGAAGGAAACGAAACGAATCCTTCGAGAGACACTCGAATGGCCTACAAAGTACGGTCCCATATTTGCGCAATCTCCCCTACGTTTGCGGTCTGGGTGTGTTTCCAAAATGTAGTCATCGCTTCAAGCCTGATCTCGGCCCATTAGTCTACTACTATATGGCTACCCTGGATGCGGCAAGACTTTGTTAGCGTCAGCCGTAGCGAAGGAATGCGGTCTCAATTTCATCAGCGTCAAGGGACCTGAAGTCCTTAACAAATACATCGGTGCCAGCGAGAAAACTGTCCGCCTTTTCTTCAATTCGGAGCGATCTCCTCATTATGTTACTGCAGGTCCGGGATCTATTTGAACGAGCCAGTGCTGCGAAGCCCTGTGTCCTGTTTTTCGACGAGTTTGATTCCATCGCTCCCAAAAGGTGTGATGGTTCGCTTATAGTATCTTGTACATTGCTAACTCGATGGTCTCATTGTAGAGGTCACGACAGCACCGGTGTAACAGATCGTGTTGTGAACCAGATGCTTACACAGATGGATGGCGCGGAAGGCCTGGATGGAGTATACGTCTTGGCTGCCACCAGGTATGTCCATCTTGTCACTGCAATGAATGCGAACTGATGATGTCTGAATTCGTAGTCGCCCTGATCTTATCGACTCAGCCCTGCTACGCCCCGGCCGCCTAGACAAGTCACTTCTATGCGACATGCCCGATTTTGATGAACGCAAGGATGTAAGAATGTGTTAGGACATTCTTATTCATACTACTAACGCAGTCAATGCACTCAGATATTGAAAGCTGTCACTCGGAAAGTGACCTTAGCTCCGACTGTCGACCTTGAGGAGGTTGCACATGCCACGGAAGGGTTTTCGGGTGCGGATCTTCAAGCATTGGTTTATAATGCCAACCTAGAGGTTGTCCATTCAACCATATCTATGGACATTAATGGTGATAACTCATCTCGCGAAGACGAGACGCCCATTGAATACATGACTTTTGGCGGATCTAAAGACAAGGTGGTAAGTAGCAAGGCAGAAAAGACTGCGCTTCAGAAACGGGTGAGTACTCGCGAAATATCTTACGGCGAGAAAGCTGAATTTCAGTGAATAGCTACAACAAATTCAGGCATCTTGTCAGACCAGTAAAACGACAGTAAAAGATGAAAAGAGTGCTAGTATCTTGCCCAAGAAGGTTCATTGCTTAGATCTGAAACTTGAAACTTGACTCAGACAACTTGCTATAGCAACATGTTATAAAACCAGAGCACTTCGTAACTGTCCTCAAGACTACCCGGCCTTCTGTCCCGCTAGACGAACGCCTAAAACTAGACCGAATGTACGTATCGTTGTGACAGGAGTGTCAGGCTGAGTATTGATGTTTGGACTATTAACGCAGATATCGTGAATTCACTTCTGATAGGACGGGTGAGCTTCCTGTTCCGCCAGAGGGCTCTGGAATCGGAATTCGTGCATCTCTTGGATAATATAGTATTGTACCTACTCTTGAGAGTTACATATTTGACAAGACTTACTCTTTCCTTGAAGCCGAAGGCCTTGAGGAATCAAGCCAATCTTACGTGATACCATCGTGTTATATGTTCCAGCTTTCGCCACTGAGTTTGGAAACAGTCAATCTGGTTTGGACGATTCGGAGCAGTTTGCATCCTTGATGGTGATTTCAATATGATTCTCGTGTAATAACGGAGCCCGGCATTATGGCATAGATTTTTTCGACTGCTCATCCCACGCATCAACAGCCCAAGTCGCTTCCTCAGAAATGGCGGCGAAAGCATTTCGTACGTCTCTTTCGCTCGTCAATGCTGCGCCAACAGCGAAACGTACACAAACTACTCCATTCAGAACAGTCTTTGTGAGATAGATATCGTCGCGAGCCGATATACGATTGAAAAATGTCGTATTGAGTATGTTCAAGGACTCCATTGTCTGCTTCTGTTGAGAAGGGGGTTCCAATCGAAATACAGTCAGTGCGAAAGATGGCGGAGTGACTATTTTGATGATATCGGATCCTTTTACTGAACTGACGAAGATATCATTTAGACCGATTGACTATCAAAAATGAGTATGCAAGCTTGTATAACACAAAGAAGAGAAAAACAACCTTTCGGATATGCTGCTGGAAACCCTGAACACCAAAACTGCGCAAGACGAACCAAACTTTCAAGGACCGGAATCTTCGACCAAGTCCTAAATGCCAGTTTCGGTAATCGATAGCGGTGTCTGCGTTAGAACTCAACATTCACCGTAAGCGAAGAGAACTGGAAAATCTGACCGGCATCCCCTTGCTTCGTTCTCAGAAATGGAGGAGTTATATCTAATGCCTCAGTAAGGAATTTTCGATTTTTAACCCATAAGGTGGAAGCATCAAAATTCACGAGCCCCCACTAAAACGTAGAACCGGTTAAGACGGTGCGTACAGGACAAGCTTGATCAAACCTTGTGAAAATTGGTACAAAAAGAGTCGGCGAACTCATTGATTTCGTCTAGGTAGCCGATGTCTCTATACTCTGGACAACTGAATGCGACACCGGCCCATGCAGCGTCGACGTGCACACGAAGATAAGGATGATCCTTGGCTGTTCAACAATAAGCATGTCTTTCCGTATTTAGGTTTCATAGACTGACCAACTTGTTTAATTTCAGGAAGACTGTCGATCGCGCCTGAAGATGTAGTTCCTACAGTAGCAACTGATGCAGAATGTTAGCGGTCACAGAACCATTGAGACACACGGGCGAGCTACTCAAAACAAAAGGCTTTTTACCACTCTTCGCGTCTTCTTCCAAAGCAGACCTGAGAGTGTCACCTCGCAAAGAATAGTTGTCCTCGGCCTTGACATCCAATATATGCACAGACAATCCTAGAACCATTCCAGCTTTTACGCCAAGAGAGTGAGTCTGAGACGTTGTATAGATGACAAGTTCCTCAAGCTTAGTGTCCGGATACTCTCGTTGGTAGGACGCGCGCGCGGCGACAATCGCAATCATTGCCGAGTCCGATGCAGACGACTGGATCGTCCCACCGCCAATTCCAGATTCATTCATGAAGCTAGGCGCGAGTCCAAGAAGCTTCGCAGCCCAATCCATGACAATTACCTCTAATTCACTGCATGCAGGACTAGAAGCCCACTAAAACGATTCGCAAAGTTGGAATATACGGTCACAAGCATAGAACAATGCTCACGTTGAAGCCAGGATTACTGACGCTGGATGAATATAGGTCACCGAGAATACCTTCAAATGTGCATGCCGTTGGAAAATATGCGAAAAATGACGGGTGCTGCCAATGCGTGAGACCTACGATTACTTATCAGGTCAATCGGAACAAAGCAGCAAACGAAGCGAGCATACCCGGTACGATGAGTCTTTGATAATCATCAGCAATGGTCTGGAAATCCTCCCCAGTCTCGGGGGGAGACGCTAAATGGTACGCGTGGTTAATGGTCTAAGCCGTAATAAGCATCAGTACTTTCCCTTACTCACGGGGTACAAGAGGTTTGAGATAACCAGGATGGACCTTAGCTACTACTGCTTTATTTCGCAACGAATAATGATAATCGCAAATGCGATCGATTGCCTGATAACCAGCTTTGCGGAATCTTGGAGTGAAGATCAGTAGTTGCTTGGATAGCTCAAAACAGGACAGAAACTCGCTGTTCGATCTCCATTTCAGTCGGTGATGACGGTAATTCGAATAGAGGAGGTCCGGGTTTGAATTTACCCTGATCAGATACACCACCCATCTATCATCAGTCCGAGGTAACTTTCAGCCAAACTAAGATAAACCGGACTATGAGAATAAGGTGGAAAGTTGATGTCATTCGAAAGCTACATTATATGATGTCGACATACAATATTGAAACTGAGTTCTGATAACCGACCTGATATCACAAGTGCCTACAAAAATCCCAATGCAAATGAATAAACCAAATTAACGACAATCGATAAAGCAAAACTGTGTATTGGAATCATACGGCGAAAGGTATCTGTGAATATAATCACAACTTCGAAAGGGTCCTCATCGCATTAGCAACCGCGAAGCTTGATCTCGCCATGATCTGCCTCGACTCTTTCGTGACCTCCGCACTCTGTACCTCACTCAACTTGTTCGCATGCTCCGTCAAATCAGCAAGTAGCTGAGTCCCCTGTTTATAATGCGCCGGAGGTAAGTTATCGTTACACACCGCGACGATGCTTGACACAATCGTTATGATCTGTGTCAAGTTTTCGTTTAAATTGTTCGAAGGCGTTGGACTTCGAACGCTCGACAAAACACTTTGGATGGTGTCAATAACCGCTGTTGTTTGCGCTTCGAGATACGGCTGTAAAAGTGATCAGCTATAAGCCATGACATCGCGGGAGAAGAAACTCAAATACCTTAAGCTCGGCCCAGTTGTCTTCTACTACGTCACCCATCGTGGAGTCATCACTTCCAACACCATTTCCTGGTTGTCTATCGAATATCGGGGGTGGGGAATTTGTGTTTTCAGAGCTAGAGTTGTCTGAAGGCGTCCTCTGCCGGGTATCTAGACTCGGCCGTGATTGGGAGGCAGGAGACTCGGTAAAACGAAGTGCTCGTTCCACGTTGGATGAAGAACTCGCTTTGCGATAATGTCCCTCTTTCTCTGCAACCGACCGCAGCGAAGGTGAAAAGCCGTTGGTCGCACTCCCACTGGAGACGTAAGGCGCAGTAGAAGACTGCTCCTGTTCAGCTTTCGTAGCTTTTCGTACGCAGATGGTCTTGCTGATATCAGTGATGGTAGCCGAGACGTGACTGGCAGCGGCGTCCAACAAGCTGACTGGCGACATGCCGGAGCTCGTTGCGTGCGTTTTCGACGCTGCAACAAGATTTCCTAGAGTGGCATCTGCTCGTTCACGTAATGATCGTAGAGTATCGAGGTCAACATCAGAACGGTCTCTTGGAGGGCGACGTTCATAGGCTCGGACGTCGTCAATAATGGAAGTTACGGCATTTACAACGGATTTCATTGGTGTGAGGACTCGCGTGGGGGCATTGGAACGCGCGGCAGTAAGCAGACCATCAATACCTGTAAGGAAGGCCGTAATATGGATATCCATAACTCCTCCGTCGCTTGAAACGGGTAGTTGATCCTCTAGATTGTTAAATCTAGGCGCCTGAGTGTACAGTTGAGAAGTAGCTGAACCGATGATTAAAATTAGATCACTTTCATACATATCTACAATGAACTGACCTTTAACACTCCTCAGTTCTGTTTTGGCTTGTTCGTACTTGCGTTTATATTCCTTCAGCTGAGCGTCCAGGTCACGCATAACTACCAGATCAGAGTCTTTAGCCGTCATGAGCTCGTCGTTGCGGCGGGACAAGTCTTCGAGCTCGTGTAACAACCCTTGCATGTCCGAGTTTAGTTGCTCGATGGTTTCAGGATCAGCCTAGAATTGATGGATCAGACGAGTGGCGTGCAATATAGAATATAAACATACTCCTCCTTCGCGCTCTCGCTCAAGAAGTTCGCATCGATCACGCATAATTTGGAGTTCGTCTTCATCCGCTTGCGCCCTTCTCGCTTCTCGCTCCTTCTCTCTTTGTCGAACCTCGCGCAACTCATCAAGCTCCTTCTGAAGAGCACGCATGGCAGTCGATTGCTCCTCAGCACGCTAAACGTAACCATAAATAATTGTTACAGCTAGAAAAGAAGGCTGATGGCTCACCCGACGGAATACCTGCAATTCTTCTTCCATCTGACGTACACGTGCCTCCCCTTCCTCCCACTTCCGTTCTCGTTGTTCGGTGTCATCAAGGTCGCGTTGCATATTTGTAATTTGGGTCTGCATCGTGGCGATTTTGTATTCATAATCTCGTCGCATCTTCTCGTTATCGTCTGATACGCTTGCCCTACCCCCTGCGAGGCGAGACGTTATTCCACCCGCGGAACGATCAGAATTTGCAGATGTCCTCCCATAAGACACCTTGTCAAAATAGTCCTCCCCACTTCTCCCGGCGGCGACCTCGTCATCCTCGTCTTCGACTCCTTTCAATCTCGCGCTGAGCGCACTAAGTCCTACGGGACTACGCGGGCTTAGCGGATAATCGCTGGCGCTGTCAGGCTCATCGACCACCCCACCCATGAAGGTAACATCTTGACTTGCATTTCGACTCCGATCTCTATCATCCACCGTCGTACTGCTGCTCTCCCGGGCATCCCGACCATATGGTACCTCGATGTATTCTTCCTCCATGGTGCTTTTGTTGGGGATGATCATACCACTGGTAGCCGTCGCGCTTTGTGC
Source organism: Armillaria luteobubalina (assembly GCA_030435615.1). NCBI lineage: Eukaryota > Fungi > Basidiomycota > Agaricomycetes > Agaricales > Physalacriaceae > Armillaria > Armillaria luteobubalina. The sequence continues at coordinate 150,130 of JAUEPU010000019.1, read as the reverse complement.
GGGATTTGCCGTACTATCACTGATCCCACTTACACTGGGAGCGCTGGGTCGGCGAATAGGATATTCTCGTTCCCGCTCTCGTTCCTCTGATCGTCGAAGGGGGTATTCGCGGTCTCGATCTCTCTCATCAGAGCGTCGAGGCGGGTATTCTCGTTCTCGGTCTCTTTCATCAGAGCGTCTTGTCGTATCCTGGGAAGGCTTTCGTCGAGACGAAACCGGTGCTATGCTGGTATAATTGTTATCATCACTTGCCCGACCCGCAAACATATCCTCGTTGGGCCGACGCCTATCTTCAGATGGTCGACGCATTGAAATACCAGAGCTATGGCCGGCATCGATTGGACGATCTGCGGAAACGCGTCCCGATGTTCTTGAATTGCTTGTGCGAGGGAGAGAGTTGGCCGGAAAATCTGGAGCAGGGTAATCATCGTAATTAGATCCAGGAGATCCTCGTCCAGAAGGCTGTTCAATGGTAGTAAGTTCAATGTGCGATGGCAACACCAATTCTATCCATGTTCCCGGGGAAGCTTGTCAGAATAGTTCCTGTTTGATAGCATCGTACCGCTGAAGACAGAAAATAACATCAAAAAGCCGGGAGCTTGCGCCTCTCCTCGATTTGTAGAACAAGAGGACATGTTAAGGCACATCCGATACCACTTGTCGTCGTTCGAAAGGGTACTGCTAGAACGATTCTTGTTTATCCAAGATATTTGGAAAGACAAATGTTCCAGATCTAGTGTACGATGTGGAGAAGATGACGACAAGCCCCGGCTTCTTCGGATGCACATTTCGGAATCCAAGCGAATACGATGCCAAGGCGTGAAGGACTATTTGCATGCAAAGCGTCACCAACACGCGACGTCCGCGGCAGACTGCCCTTTCTACAACCACCAAGGACTTCCAAGATGTCCATCAAAAGCCAATAATATCAGCCATTCCTTTCGTCCACGCTTCCCCGGAGATATAGAATAGAATGAATGAGATAATAAATTGAGTGCACGCACATCTTCCTTGAACTCTGGGTACCGCCGGGCCAACTCGAAATAGACGTCACTGGATAGATCTTCGAACCTGGCGGTAGGTAGAGTAGCTAGTTTCTGTCTGGCTTGATTCCTTTTAGGATGAAATTCCTCTCGAACAGGTAAGAAGGGCACTATCAACAAAAAATATCGATGAGAGCCACAGGAGACGTGTCGACAGTTCCTCTACCTTCTGTATCACCCTTCCTACGGACCAATTCGTCATACACATCGGTCGATAGTTCGTGAAACTGCTGGATAGTGAGTCGGGTGAGCTTTTGTCTTGCTGTTGACCGGGAATTGGGTGGAGCTGCAGAACGTCAGCATCGGACAGTCCTTCGATCTACTGGGCGTTGTTCGCACCTTTAGATAGATAAACGGCCAGATATTTGTTCAGCTCATCAAAGTGCGTCTTTGATATGAGTCGATAGTCGATTGTCGGCACTGCGGGAGCGGTTTTCTCTCTAATCGGTCGGTAGGATTCTGTGCGATAGTTGGAGATGCCTGAGAATGATGTGGGCGTCGGCGACGACGCTCGGGACTGTGAACGTTTATTCATATGTGTCGATGGTGGTGGTAGATAGTCAACAGAGATGGAGACTGCCCATTATCGTATGGGACAAGACAACATGCTGGATCCTCGTGTTTGCACCACCAAATAACACCAACACGTGCGGAGCGTAATTCCGGAAATCAGTTTCAAATTGAAAGGACAGAACATTTCCTGAAGTTATTGCCGGTAAATTTATTTAAATAATTAAGGTGATAATTTACCTTGCTCTTCGTCCTTATCTTCATCTTTATCTTCCACAAGGTACACCTTGACACATTATGTGAAAGCTCAACTGTCGGACAGCGGGAGAAGTAGGAACACATGGACGGCTTCCGGATCTTCCAGCATCACTGTGGCAAGTGATAGCTACCGTAGACCAAGCAACACAAACTCATGCAAGAACCGCAACGAAAACACGTTGGCAAGCTCGGACGAATTGCGGGATTTCTTCTCTCTAATTTTTCGCTGGACTGTCCTTATGGAATCCTGTCGATTCTAAGTGCGAGGCCAAAAATACGCGTCTCCTGGTAACCACGTGAACTAGGCATGTTGGCTTGCAAGGAACTGTGTATTTGTTCCTGAGAAGTTACGGAGCATGTCTTCCGCAAGGGTTCAACGATAACTGAGCACCAGTTCCGAGCAAGGTGGACCCAAATGGTGAGGGTTCATTGTAGTAATCTGTATTAAACTTCTTCAGTTGGTCCAGCATTTGAGGGTCCATGCTGAAGCACTTGACGAAGAGTGTTCCTAGCGAACAACTTTGGAGGTGGTTCGCTAGACCTGTAACCGGTCCTTACGCCGGCAGTCTATCATCGCCGCTTGCTTGTGTAGGGACCAGCCACAGGTCTATCGTGAATATTGCCTTCGACAACCAATTCAGTTTGTGGCCGACATATAGTAAGGCGGGTAGGGAAGTACACTGCCGACGACACGTAATTATTTGCGACGTGGCTGCAAGTATCAGTTTTCATTAGAAAGGATTGATTTGCTTACAATCAGATGAAAAGTGCCTGACTAGCCTTCGATTTTTATACACCTGAGAGTAAATATATGCAACTGCGTCCACTGGCAGTTTCGCTCCCATTCTGATGTCCGCTCCGATTGCATGGCTATAGTTGGCATCTCCTAGAACCGGACACCACCTAAACTTCTATAATGACTCCCTATGTGAATCAATCATCACTGCCAATGCGCCGTCAAAGGACCGTAGCAGAAAACGTTCCTCAATGGTACACGAGACCGTAAGAGAAAAGGCATAAATGTGCTCTGAGGCCATGCAACCTTGACCTATAAATCCGCAGGTGAACACCGCTTTTCGTAGATTCGACAAAACAGATGAGGGCAGAAACGGAAAAGGGATACATGAACGGTGACAAGATTGATGGTGTAGGGAGAAAGCGAAGGTTACAGGTTAGGACATCTGTTGAAGGCGGCGTCTGCTTTTCCAGCAGGTGTCCAGCTTGAAATGCGACAAATGCAACCATGGCGTGTTAAGCACGGCGAGCCCCAAGAGACCTATGTTCCTCAAGACGAGCGAAATCGTCGCGTAAACGTTTTAAGTGGAGCGCCGTTAGAAAATAGAAACGTACTGAGCTTCCGGATCACGAACCACATTAATAGTCAGCCTTCGGAGATGAGATGAGTTTGACCCTGAAAGGAAGAGGTGCACACGTTCCTATCGAGCAGACGGGATATTAAAGCGCGTAGTAGGGGCCAGGCAGCATCGGCATAAGAAAAAGGATGTCTCCTGAAATTGATTGTAAAGGAGAGCAGACAGCTACTTGAATGGCCGGGCAACGCCTGTCACATCAGGCGAAGATTGCATCTTGGAAAGAACACCGCAGCTCAGGAGAAGACAAATCGAGCAACCTCCACAAATGACATATTCGTGAGAGACCGAGGGACACGACATCATTGGATAGAGTGACATAGCTGTCCGTGGAAGGCTCCTTGTGAAGGTCAGGAATCCAGCACCAGCGGATTTAAACTTGCCCTACAATAAACATCGGTACCTCTTGAGTACTGGGAGAGATAACTCCGAGAGGCGGTGAAGAACGGTGGAACGCCAGAGTCGACATGCGGGTGGTTATAAAGTAACGTTGTATTTCATATTGGAGATCCTTCGCTAAGAGTACATACATCAACACTCGTGCAGTCGATACAAGCCACCTATTCCCCTACGATCCATACAGAACGATACACAAACGAATCAAATTTCTCAATGTTCAGGAGCTGCAGGAACAAATTTTAGAAGCACGAAGGAATAGTGAGCGTGTGTAAAGGAACCTTCTTAGTGCGGGATGGTGAAGAGGAACACGGTTGTGTGCCAATCCCCAACAATGGTGTCGAGACCAATGTCAACATACAAGTCCCAGGTATTCTGGAGATAGAACCTGAGGCTTCCGGTGGCAATTCCTGAGATACCAATGGCCAAGGTAACACCGTCTTTAAGGCTGCCGCTGATTTCGCCAAGCGAGATATCACCCAAAATAGGGATGTGAAGAAGAGCCTCAAGCTGGAAGGCCAAGCTCGTAGTATCGATATATCCTCTCAGCTATATTGAAATGAATATTGCTCAGTTTATGGGCATTTTTCGGTAGAGTACATGAGGAACATACCCTAAGAAGGCCGAAAAGGACGATATCGAAACTATAGATGCCGTCAGGGCTAAGAGGGCCCAGCACGAAGACATTATTGTCTTTGACATGCGCCTTAGTCCATTTTTGCAAGACTAAAGTGAACATTTGAACAGACGTCAATTAAAAAAATATCAAGATGGTTAATGGGAAGACGAGACGAACACTCGAGATGCTCCTTGGTAGGGGGAGCAACGATGCCTGGAGCGGCAATGTCAACAGAAGTATGAGCCATGGAAAAGTCTGTGTGTTTGCAGTGAGCTTCAAGTGGTAATGGGTGGTTCGGATGAGACTCCTAGCCTTGAAATTGGTCGACCTTTTATCTGTAGATGAAGGCCTATTGGGGAATATTCAAAACTAATAGCACAATCCACGTCAAGTGCGATAATTCCAACATAATTCCAGCGTAACCGGTGAATTGATATGCCGACAGAAGGCTGGAAGGGCGAAAGAAAAGGTGCGATGGATGGTGCAACCTAGAAGGGTAGATGGATGGGATGAATGTTTGTTTCAAAGGTCACAAGGTGAATGAGGAAGAGCCTTCGTTTACTAGATTCCAGATCGAATACGAACCTCACCATCCTTGGGAATCAAATTGAATTGAACTTAATTGAAAGCAAAGCTGGAAATACTGCAATAAATAAAATTGTGATAGCTATATGAATGTAATATGTTCCCGACGGTTGGAGATATCGTGGGAAACTGCAGGATGATCGAAAGAACGCAAGTTGGCATGATGTCAGGTGACATTTGGACCGGTTGCTACTGTTCATGGATGAGTTTAGTAAAACATTCTGCGTAGTTTTCATAGTAGAAAGACAGGCTCTGCAGGAGCCAGGAAATGCCAGTTAATTACTCTGACATTCTCAACATGACCGACCATACAACTTGAACATTTACCCTGGGTAGGTTTCACATCGAACAACCTTATGAACGAGGTACGAGCCTGAATTGCACAGTTCCTCATTTACATTTATTTTTAGGCCCGGAATTGGTCTTCCCCGGTCACAACACCCATCCATTGTGTCTCCGAGTTGAATAAGGATTTTAGGGCTCCGCTTTGATATCATTCCAAGAACTCGCATCAGGTGCGGATATCAGGTACGGGGGTCATGACAGGTGAATTCAATTTGATTCCCAAGGATGGTGAGGTTCGTATTCGATCTGGAATCTAGTAAACGAAGGCTCTTCCTCATTCACCTTGTGACCTTTGAAACAAACATTCATCCCATCCATCTACCCTTCTAGGTTGCACCATCCATCGCACCTTTTCTTTCGCCCTTCCAGCCTTCTGTCGGCATATCAATTCACCGGTTACGCTGGAATTATGTTGGAATTATCGCACTTGACGTGGATTGTGCTATTAGTTTTGAATATTCCCCAATAGGCCTTCATCTACAGATAAAAGGTCGACCAATTTCAAGGCTAGGAGTCTCATCCGAACCACCCATTACCACTTGAAGCTCACTGCAAACACACAGACTTTTCCATGGCTCATACTTCTGTTGACATTGCCGCTCCAGGCATCGTTGCTCCCCCTACCAAGGAGCATCTCGAGTGTTCGTCTCGTCTTCCCATTAACCATCTTGATATTTTTTTAATTGACGTCTGTTCAAATGTTCACTTTAGTCTTGCAAAAATGGACTAAGGCGCATGTCAAAGACAATAATGTCTTCGTGCTGGGCCCTCTTAGCCCTGACGGCATCTATAGTTTCGATATCGTCCTTTTCGGCCTTCTTAGGGTATGTTCCTCATGTACTCTACCGAAAAATGCCCATAAACTGAGCAATATTCATTTCAATATAGCTGAGAGGATATATCGATACTACGAGCTTGGCCTTCCAGCTTGAGGCTCTTCTTCACATCCCTATTTTGGGTGATATCTCGCTTGGCGAAATCAGCGGCAGCCTTAAAGACGGTGTTACCTTGGCCATTGGTATCTCAGGAATTGCCACCGGAAGCCTCAGGTTCTATCTCCAGAATACCTGGGACTTGTATGTTGACATTGGTCTCGACACCATTGTTGGGGATTGGCACACAACCGTGTTCCTCTTCACCATCCCGCACTAAGAAGGTTCCTTTACACACGCTCACTATTCCTTCGTGCTTCTAAAATTTGTTCCTGCAGCTCCTGAACATTGAGAAATTTGATTCGTTTGTGTATCGTTCTGTATGGATCGTAGGGGAATAGGTGGCTTGTATCGACTGCACGAGTGTTGATGTATGTACTCTTAGCGAAGGATCTCCAATATGAAATACAACGTTACTTTATAACCACCCGCATGTCGACTCTGGCGTTCCACCGTTCTTCACCGCCTCTCGGAGTTATCTCTCCCAGTACTCAAGAGGTACCGATGTTTATTGCAGGACAAGTTCAGATCACCGCTGTTGCTGCACCGCTGACAGTCCTAGGCAAGTGGCCCTGAATTCATAGAAATGTCCGTGTGCGTTCTCAATGGCGACACGCGAACTTGATGGCACGGGTTGGAAGCAAGGAAAAGAGACATCCCAGCCAAGTCACGATGCTTTACGCTCTACAGGGGTGCTCAAAGATGTACGAGATCCTGGAGTCTAAAAAAAAACCACGTTCCCTGGTCCAAATACTGTAAAAATAAGCGACGTACCTTGGAAAGGAGACTTTAACTACACCTTCATGATTGGAGTAAGTGGTGGCAAGGGAGACTGCGGCGGTGCAATACAGACGCGCCTGATAAGCTGGTCGCCGTCGACGGAGAATCAACGGACATACCCCGAACGGTTCTGCACTCGGTGTGTCAGGCATCAAATGAGATGGTCTTCGTCTCCTCCTCGAGAATGCTGATCCTAGTGAAGTTGGGATCGAATTGTCAATACCGAAGACGATATTTCCCGGGCCGAATCCTTCGACCTCGGAATAGGAGATATTAATGGCGGTTTTCTTGGACTGGGAAGGGTGATGGCGTTTGCGTCCGAGTTTGGTCCTCCCTTGTTCCGTCCTCTTCTCCAGTTGCAAGACTTGCTTCGCCTTATTTTGGTGTCACCTTGAGCACAGAGCCCGGCTTCCTTCCGCCTCATACGTAAGACACGGTAATTCACTCCAAGGCATCGACAGTTCCAAGATTCATGATGTTGATAACTATGTGGATGTAGGCGTTGTTCGCACAAGGACTGTCTTTTGGGCGAAAAAGAGACTCATCCGAGGAATCAAGTCGAACGCGCCCCATCTGTAGTCACTCCGACACGAAGAGACATGTCATGCTGAGCACAGTCGACACCCGACCGTGAATTGCCATTTTGATGGACTGGTGGCGACGTAGAGACCATCAAAATTTGATATGGGTACTTGAGCGACGGGTCCCGCGTCGAGTCCCCGGGTGGACTGGAATCAATTAAACAACTCAACTCTGACCAGTCTGTTACCTTCTTCAAAAATGAGTCTCTTCGTTCGGCTCTCGATGTCCTCAACAGGACCTGTGGCAAAGAAGATTCAAAATTACTCCTGTGGCTGTGCGGTAACATTTGTCGGAAAGTTGCTAAATGCCTTATAAGGCACAATTACTAATAATGCTCGAATAAGGCGCTGATATGGCCCGGATAAGCGATCCCCGACCAAATTATCGGCAAATCTGAGCCGGTGAACCAAATTAGGTGAGCCTGGCTTATAAGCGGATAACAAGGGGCTTATAAGCAACTGGAGATTACAGGTATTTTGCTGCAGGAGAGGCTTGTCATACATAGAAAACTCATTCCAGATATCAGAAAGACCCACAGTAGAATAAAATATCCATTTTTGTGATCAATAGCAGTAATATTATATTATGACTTAGAATTTACAATTTTGCATACTCCAAAGTTCTTAAATTGTCTGAATCTAGCGGAAACCATACAGGACACTTCATTGAAAAATGAATAGTATAGAATATGACTTAAATATGTAGGAATAGAGAGATAGAACAAGTAGTAAAGGTAGGTAGGCGCCCATAAGAGTGCTGGGACAGACATAAGTAATAGTTTGATGAGTGTTGCTTGGCCATGCATGGTCAGGCATGAGGGGAGGTCCCCACACTGCAAGGTGCAGGAGGGGGTGGTGGTGTGGTGGTGGTATCAATGGCATCATTCTTGTCATCGTCGAGACATTGTTTCTGTTATCTGGAGGGAGCAGCAGAGGGGGTGTTGACAGCACTGTCGAGGCATCATTCTTGCAGTCATTGAGGTATTGCTCTTGTTGTCCTCATCATTGAGGCATCACTCTTGTCATCTGCATCATCAAGGCACTGTTCTTGCCATCTTCAAGGCATCATTCCTATCATCTTTGAGCTGGGCTTGTACCAAGGCTTGCTGTCTTCGTGTGTTGGCTTTCATCATCTCTGCCCTGAATGCAGATCTCCCCCATCTATCAATTCACCTGCAATTTGATGCACCATTGTCACTGCAGCTCTACTGTCCCCTCATTGATCTATCTGCTGCTGCCATTGTTGTTCTTGTCCTTGTTTTTGCTGTTGGTATCATTGTTGTCCTTGTCTGTTGAGATTTGGGCAAGCCAGCATCACTCGGCATGATTAGTAAGGGTGGAAAGAGTATGAAAGATGGAGAAGATACTAGATTAGGTAGTAGCTAGTATATATACAAGTAACTAGCAGGCAGACTCCTTGCGAGTTTGTAACCCATAGCCAGGGAAGCTACAGAGCATATACTCAGTAAATCCAACATTGTCATTGTCCCATCACCTACACATTGTCACCAGCCTGTCAAAGGTAAAGAAGGAATGATAAGAAGCCCCATCCTCCCTAGGTTGGGTGGGAGACAGGGCATGTGATTGTGTGAAACAGTGAGGCTGGCACTGTGGTGGTGATGGGGGTGATTGATGGGTACTTTTCTTCCTGATCCGTTTGCTGACATTGGAACCAGCCCATCAGACCACATCATCAGACTTGCAGCCACCTCGTTCAATGACTTTGATTGGCTTCGACTGGTTGGACTGTTGGCTTTGGAATGGATGGAGAGTGATAAACTGATCATAGAAGCTTCACTTGTGAAGGTTGAATGTGTTATCTTCCAATGAAATTCATTCATCAAGCCTTCAAGTTCACACTTCCATCAGCTGATCTGAAATACTCTGGAACCTGTGCCAGTGATAAGGAACTGGTTAGAAAGGTACTTAAACCCCATCATCAAGTTTGATCTGATTCCTTTCCTCTTCTTCCCCCCACATCTGAGTTTCTTGGCATATTTTCTCCTCCAATTTTGTGTGATCATTAGCTTTTCTCTTTTCTTCTCATGTCATTGATATGTGAACATCCACAATGCCCCTACTGTCTCAAATGTTTCCATGTGAATGACATAGGGAACCATAAAAGGACTTGTAAACAGCAAATCAAGCAAGATATTGTTGATTCACAGTTTAATCTGGAGCAGGGTCTGAGTCAGGCAGCTAACATGGCGCAAGGTGTGTCTCTTGCTTTCTATAATATAAATCAATGCTGAAAATATTCACTTGCATCAAGAAGCTACCAATACTCCAAGGCTGCTATTCAATAATCAAGTACCATCAAACACAGGTTTTGATTCACACTTCAAAGGTAATATTTCAAAATGCTGGACCATTATATATTGTTCTCTGATACTCTGTCAGTAAATTTGCACATTGACAGTCAGAGAGACCTTGCATCTTCACCCTCATTTGAACCTGGCTCATGTAAGTGTATCAACTATATTTTCTATTCATTTTATTAAAGTCATGTTTAGCTGAAGATGAGAGTGATAATTCATCTTCTGATGATGTAACTGATGCTGCAAATGCAATTCTTGACCAGGTGACTCCATATAATCCAAAATTCTGTATTGAATATCATCCATCAGCAATCTTAGACCCACATATTTTAACATGTGAGGAGTATTTTCAGATGACAGATGTGGAGATGATGGGTTCTTTTATTGACAAACCATGGCATCCTTGTTACGATTTCTCGCACTTATTCATTTTCTTTCTTAATTATCAGAAGACCGAGTCATCCCCGACCCCATGTGATCATATGAACCATAACCGGACGGCTTAAGCCAAGTAGCTGATAACTATGGCTCGCGCTTCCAGCACAACAACCGTATTGTCTTCGTGTGTTGTAGCTATTATTAGTACTACAGTTTTTGTATATAAGTAGGTAGCTCTCGCTGTCATACCCCAGCTTCGAGCTAAAGTTTATTAATACCGAACTTCTCTCTTAACTCGCTCGACTAAAACCTTAGTCCGATCTCTTCACTTATATCTGAACTCCACGAGACTCTCGGGTGACTGTCCGAACACAAGACAGCCCGAGTTTACTCTTGTTTGGATCACGTGAGGTTCGGGTCTAACAATTAGCTCGAAGCTTCCCTTCTTTCCTTGCGCACGACGCAAGCAAAGACCTATGCAAGCAACCAGAGACCTAACACCCGCTAAGTTCCACATCGCCCTTGTGGCCATCTTGGTCCCGTTCACCATCGTCATTATAGGCATAGGACTAGGAGTCCTAATTCCAAACCTACGCCGCCAACGCAATGTCTACCCACAGACGTACGAGCTCGAAACCCTCGAGCAGGAACAGTCCCTACCCCAGCCAGAGGCCGAAGAGTACCTGGCAGACAGTGACAGGGAAGCTGAGAGACAGTGTGGGCGCACTCGCCCTTGGAACCTCCCGCATTTCCCTGACCACCCCTACCGAGCCCGCACCCCCGCCCCATTCCACGACGAGGACGCCTCAGAATACACCGCCTCTGTCGCCCAGATCATCCGGGTCAACACAGAGAGCACCGAGGAGTTTCCCGCCTGCCCCTCCTCCGAAGAGCCCCGTCCCCCCAACCCAGTCCACATCTCAGAAGCCCGCACCGCTATCGAGCTCAGAAGGATCTACCAGCGATCCTTCAGCCCGCTCACTGATCCTTGGCCCCAACCACCGAGTTATACTCCCGGAAGAATGGAGTCAATTGAACCCCGAGCAGAGGGAGAAAGTGAAGGCAACTGGTGGCATCGTACCCATCACATTCCCCCACTCCGCCACGCCACAATCCGAATCCCAGCCGGAGTCGTATACCCCCCAACCCTCCGCATCAGCCAGAACCGATTCCCCCGCGACATCGTCCCTCGGGAACCTACGCATACTGGAAGAGGACAAGGACGACGAGACTCTGGAGACGGAGTTGACAGCGAAGCTGAGTGGTTCAGTCAGAGAACCGGAGTGGCCGGAGGTCAACGACGACTATCCGGAGATCAAGACGTTTCTAACTGAGGAGGAGGTAAAAGAAGAATATGACCTCAGAGTCGAAGAAAGGCACGCACATATAGTCGAAGAGATTTCATGGTTGGCAAGTACGTCAGGGGTTCGATATATGAAAGCAGAACGAGAACAAGATGGAGAAGGGATGAAAAAGATACGGGTACACGCTGCCCACGAGCAGGCAGTTTTCATGTTCAATAAAGATTTTCCCCTCTACGCAAAGCCGCTGATACCCAGCTACGACGAGCTATACCCGCCTTCTCCCAAACCAATGCCCGACTCTCCCCCAAAACCGAAATGGTCACTCCGGCAACAAGGCGGACCTCCAATCCCAGGAAAGTCCCGACTATTCGCCGGAGCACCAGAAGAAACCGCGGAAGAACGAGAAGCCACGGCCCAGGCTCGCCGGAACCTATACAACGACATTCTAGCCAAGGAATCAAAGCTAGAAACCGCCAGGGACGAGACAACCCAGAAGCTAAACGACCTGGATGCACTGCGGAAGAAGCACGGTCTCCCCCCTAACCCCAACAACGTGCCACCAGACCTCGACAACCCTTACATTCCCGGGGCACCACCACCACCCGCGCCAGACCCAGACTCTCCTGGAGGCAGGGAAGACTTATGGTCTTTACCCAGACCCCCACCAGACCGAATGCCGCCAGCCCCGAACCCAGGACATGCCCGAGGACATGCTGACATCGACACCCCTTTCCTCGGGGTCAAACCCACGATGATGCGCATGCCTGAAATGTTCTACGGGAAGCATGACGACATCCAGAGGTTCTTCCTCCAATGCGCCCTCTATTTCGAAGTACACCGAGGCTACTATGAGGAGTCCCAGCAGATCACATTCACCACATCCCACTTCGGCGGCAAGGCCCTCACTTGGTGGGTACACCACGCAGAGCGATACTTCAGCAAAACCAACGGAAGGTACCAACTTCCCTCGTGGAGGGACTTCGTTGACGAAGTCCGAAGAGAGTTTGCCGACCTGGCAGTAGAAGAAGTGCATGAGCAACGCATGTATGGACTGCGGATGCAGGACGGCAATGCCAACCGATACTTCCAGGAACTGGAACAACAAGCACAACTCGCTGGCAGATGGGAAGATCAGGGAGAGAAGAGTCATATTGTTGCAGCAGTACGAGCCGGGGTACCAGATGAGTACACAATGGCCGTCGCTTCTGGAGAAAACATACCCCGCACTTACTCACAGTGGAAGTGCCACATCATACAGATCAACGACCAATGAGCAGTCAAACGGGCCTTCGACAGGACCCACAAAGGCTATCGCCCCCAAGATCCCCGAAACCGCCAAAACCAACCCCGCAATGACAACCGTGCCCCGCCTCGAAACGACAACCGAGCACCACCCCCCCGGAACCAGAACGTTCCCCCGCAGCCACCTAAGGAACCCGGATCCTCCAGTACCAACACTGGAACCGGGCCAGTCTATGGCGGCCAAGGACAGCCGATGGACATAGACCGAATCCGACGGGAACGACGCTGCTTCAATTGCCACCAGAAGGGACATTTCACCGTGGATTGCCGACAGCCAAGAAGACCCAGGGACGGAGGCGGAAGGTTTACCCCGCGCAACAACAATCGCCGAGACAATCGGGCAGTAGAACAGGAGGTAGAATCGGACGAGGAGAAGACGCCCTCGTCCTCAGGAGTCGAGGAGGTAAAAGACGGGGCCAACGAGTAAGCGATTCTACTCGGTCGGCCGGACTCTCTCATGGTGCTTTACATACTGCTGGACGGACTTATAATACTTCTGTAGGACATTCACATACGCATTCAAATATACCCACTCTTATCGCTCCCAGCAAAGCACCCAAGGAATCGCAGAATCGGTACAGTATTTTAACTAATATGATGGATCAGGAAGACGAGGAATACCTTGCCAAAATGGAACGGACCCCGACGGGAAGCGGGACGATACTTCCCCCTAAGGCCAAGTCCCACTTGGGATCTTTGCCTGGGATCTCTCAGGATAAGTCGCACCACGCACCGAAGGAGGTTCTCCCAGGACGGTCAAAGGTTTACAGGTCCAGGAACGACAGCAAGCAGAAGCGTGCGGCTTCCCCAAAAAGAAGAATCCCTGACCGCAAACAGCTGCAGCAGAGGGAGCACGGAGTGGCAATAGCCCCGGGCGGCAAGACCAAAGGAGCGATCCCTCGGAGGAAACTAACTGTGACTCCTGTAGACACGCACCCGAATGCTGGGGACAACCCGACTAAGGGCAGATGGGACAGAGCGGAAAAGTCCCTCCCTGGATCAGAACAGTTCTCAACCAACGGGGCACAAGCGCCTCGTCCACCACGTGAGACGGGTGGTAGGCGTGCCCAAGACCCGATAAGTCCCCCTCCATTATCCCCACGCTCACACAAGGTTTCTCTAGAGGAAGTACCAGACAACGAAGATGACACGTCTTACCGAATGGCTGCTGCAGCCAAAAATGCAGACGCATGCGGGCCATCCCCGACGCGAAAAAGTCCTCCTTCGGAGGCAAGACGCCCAACCCACGGAGCCAAAAGAACGGCTACCAACGGCGGCAACGTCCTGGTGGAAACACCCATGAGCCCTAACAGTTCTAGATGGACAAAGAAGAAGGCAGAAGAAGAATACGACGAAGACGACGACCCTGAATGGCAAGCGTATCTCAAGGGACACCGTTATCGTAAGGAAGGAGACCCCGACGTCACCGACATGAAAGCGTACAATAGGTGGTGGACACAGGTGAAGAAAGATCATAATTGGGAAGAGCTAAAAACTATCGAGAAAGAGGAATCCAGATACATGATTCCATTCGAAACGGAATGGACATGGCGCACGATCAGACAAGCGATGGGCAGCTACGAGGCCCGCGCTATCTTAGCACACTGGACACACAAGATGTGCCAAACAGAAGCAGATCGAGAAATGCTAATGCGCATTGTTACCCTTCCTCGCACCCAAGCGCTCGAACAGTTGGAGGAACTACGCAAACCGGTCCGATACATCCGAAGAAGCGCCCGAGCCAGGGCAAAAGACTTAACCACTGAAATCCGCCTCGAGACCCTCACCAATCGACAGACCCTCAAAACCACCGCCCTTATCGATAGTGGATGCACTGGAAGCTCCATTGACCGCAAGTATGTAGAAGAGCATGATCTACCAACCCGAGCAACCAGCGCCCCAATCCCCGTCTACAATGCCAACGGCACACGAAATAAAGCCGGTGAAGTCACTCACTTTGTTGAACTCCGGATGACCATTGGAGGACATGCAGAACAAATTGATTTAGCAGTCACAGACCTAGGCACAAGAAGAGTATTCCTCAGACATGACTGGTTAATACGCCACAACCCAGTCATCAACTGGAAAACGCAAAAAATCATATTCGGACGATGTCAGTGCCAGAAGCAGCCATTCACCCTACCAGACGCAGATCCAGAAGACAGGTGGGATGAAGAACTCGAAGAAGGAGACACTATACTAGCAGTAGATATGACAGAGGAAATAGAAATCAGGGCGATTCACCATGCCAATGATTTAGCCGCAAAAGCAAGTGAAGGGAAACCCAAGAAGAATTTCGAGGAAATGGTACCCCCTGACTATCGAGATTTCCAAGACCTGTTCTCAAAAGACAATTTTGACGAACTCCCCGATCGAAAGCCCTGGGACCATGCCATTGAACTAGTTCCCAACGCCAGCAATACTCTCGACTGTAAAGTATATCCCCTGAACCGAAGCGAACAGGAAGAACTTGACAAATTCTTGAATGAGAACTTATCCACTGGAAGAATTCGTCCTTCAAAGTCCCCATTCGCATCGCCATTTTTCTTCGTCAAAAAGAAAGACGGCGCTCTTCGCCCCGTCCAGGACTATCGGAAGCTCAACGAAATGACCATTAAAAACCGATATCCGCTACCACTCATCTCGGAGCTCATGGACAAACTCCGAGGAGCCAAATACTTCACCAAGCTAGACGTACGCTGGGGATATAACAATGTACGCATAAAAGAAGGCGATGAGTACAAAGCCGCCTTCCGCACCAATAGAGGACTGTTCGAACCGACAGTCATGTTCTTTGGACTCACAAATTCCCCCGCCACATTCCAATGGATGATGAACGACATCTTCCAGGACCTAATCGCCGAAGGAAAAGTAACCATATACCTCGACAACATCCTTATCTTCTCCAAGAACCTCCAAGAACATCGACAGATAGTCCGACGAGTACTTCGACGCCTACGGGAACACAAGTTGTTCCTCAAAGCCGAGAAGTGCGAGTTCGAAGTCCTAGAAACGGAGTACTTAGGAGTCATCATCAGTGAAGGATCGGTCAGAATGGACCCCATCAAAGTCAAAGGGATCACGGAGTGGCCAACGCCCACCAAGAAAAAGGAACTACAAAGCTTCTTAGGTTTCATGAATTTCTATCGAAAATTCATAAAAAACTACTCCAAGATAGTACGACCAATGACCCAACTCACTGGGAACGCCCCTTGGAACTGGGGCGCCACCCAAAACCAGGCGTTCCAACAGTTGAAGAAGCAAATGGCAGAAGACGTCATCCTAGCCCTGCCAAAAGAGGACGGAAAGTTCAGAGTAGAAGCAGACTCCAGTGAGGGAGCCATAGGTGCAGTATTGAGCCAACAACAAGACGGCAAATGGAGACCCGTAGCATTCCTTTCAAAATCGTTGACAACGACGGAAAGGAATTATGAAATATACGACAAAGAACTCCTCGCCATAATGCTCGCACTCACTGAATGGAGACATTACCTGATGGGAGCCGCTGTCGACTTCGAAGTATGGACAGACCATCAAAACCTCCAATATTTCCGCAAACCCCAAAAGCTCAACCGCCGACAAGCCCGCTGGGTTACAGAGCTCACCGAATACCATTTCTCCCTACATCACAAGCCTGGCACTGCAAACCGAAAAGCCGATCTCCTATCCCAACGGGATGATCATGACCAAGGAAAAGAAGACAACGATGAAATCATAGTCCTCAAACCTGAACACTTCCGGGCGATGATCATGCCCACAACATCCAACATTCACTCGAAAATCAAGCGTGCTACCGAGAGCACCGACAAGTGGGACCGAGGAATCTCTGATTCCTTAAACCACGAATGAGGCATCACAATGGAGAAAGGACTCCTGATGCTCACCGGAAGGATCTATGTACCCAGAGATGAGAAGCTCAGAGGAGAAATCATCGCCATGTCTCACGACCATCTCACTGCTGGACACCCAGGCATCGACAAGACCAATGAGCTCGTCCAAAGAGAGTATTGGTGGCCAAAGATCAAGCAGACCGTCGAAAGATATGTAAAAGGATGCGAGACCTGTCAACGAGTCAAGTCCAACACTCAGGCGCAAAAAAACCCCCTTCATCCCAACACCATTCCATCCGAACCATGGACCCACATCTCTGTCGACCTGATCACCGGTCTCAAGGAATCCGGTGGATATGATGCCATCCTAGTTATAGTAGATAGATTTTCAAAAGAAATCATTCCAGTAGCCTGTAATGGAACCCTCACATCAGAAGGAACTGCCAAAATATTCCACGACAAAGTCTTCACTATCCACGGTATGCCAAGAACCGTAATATCGGACAGAGGTCCCCAATTCGTATCAAAATTCATGACGGATCTCTACCGAATCCTCCAAATCACTCCCAACGCCTCCACCGCTTTCCACCCACAGACAGACGGACAAACCGAAAGGGTTAACCAAGAAATCGAGAAGTACCTAAGAATATTCACCAGGTACCAACAAGACGACTGGCACGAATGGCTCGCTTTAGCAGCATTCGCCCACAACAACCGGAAACACTCCGCCACAGGTCAAAGCCCCTTCTTCACTGTCTATGGACTCAATCCTCGGGTCGTCCCCGAAACTGAACGCCGAAGTCCCTTCACCAATCCCGCAGCCGGAAACTTCGCATCACAAATGCAGAAGATCCACAAGCTATGCGAACAAGCCCTTCAGGAAGCCACCGCCAAAATGAAGACCCAATACGACAAACGAAAGGGCAAAGCAATCACGTACAAAAAGGATGACCTAGTATGGCTTGACACCACGAATCTCCACCTCCCATGGCCAAAAAAGAAACTCAACGACAAACGAGTAGGCCCATTTCGAATTCTCGAGAAAGCAGGCGCCTCCGCTTACAAACTCAAACTTCCCCCTCACTGGTGCATTCACCCCCGCTTCAACGAGAAACTCCTAACACCGTATACGCCCCCGGCATTCCCAAACCAAGAATTACCACCGCCACCACCACCAGATCTTATCGAAGATGAAGAACAATACGAAGTCGAAGAAGTCCTCGACACTCGAACCTGAAGGGTAAGAGGAAAGAAGGGTCAACCTTCTCGACTAGTAACCGACTACTTCGTAAAATGGACGGGCTGGACAAGGGAACACAATGACTGGGTAACCGAAGAAGACATGGAGAACGCTCAAGAAGCAATCGAAGAATACCAACAAAGCCAAGCAGAACACGGAAGAGTCATAACAGCCGAGGCCATAGTAAACCCCAAAGCAATAAAAGAGATTGTGGGACACAAGTACAAGGAAATCGGAGATGGAACATGGAATTACTTTTACACAGTCAAACAAAACGACGGAAAAAGAATTCAAGTTCAAAATCCAGACGGAGAAGCATGGATAGAATATATTCAGGACTATTGGAGAGCACGGAAGGAAGAATTGGAGGAGATGGAAGAGCCCTAATGGCAGTCGGGACGACTGCCTTAACGAGAGGGTAATGTTACGATTTCTCGCACTTATTCATTTTCTTTCTTAATTATCAGAAGACCGAGTCATCCCCGACCCCATGTGATCATATGAACCATAACCGGACGGCTTAAGCCAAGTAGCTGATAACTACGGCTCGCACTTCCAGCACGACAACCGTATTGTCTTCATGTGTTGTAGCTATTATTAGTACTACAGTTTTTGTATATAAGTAGGTAGCTCTCACTGTCATACCCCAGCTTCGAGCTAAAGTTTATTAATACCGAACTTCTCTCTTAACTCGCTCGACTAAAACCTTAGTCCGATCTCTTCACTTATATCCGAACTCCACGAGACTCTCGGGTGACTGTCCGAACACGAGACAGCCCAAGTTTACTCTTGTTTGGATCACATGAGGTTCGGGTCTAACAATCCTTTTGCATCTGAAAATGACTTTGAATTAGCTGAACTGATTCTGCATACTGGCATGAACTGCCAAGAATGAGACAGTTACTTCAAAGTATTAAAGACTCAAGCAGGGGATCATCAATCTGCATACACAATCAATAACAAGTCTGATCTTAATGATGCATGGTCACAAGCAGAGCATTTACTTGTAATGGTATGCTGTATTTTATATTGTCATAATATTAGATGCTAATTTATTTTAAAAATTTAGTTCAAAAAAGAAAAGTTGTCTTTGGAATATGGAGAAGAGATATGAGAATATATGCTTCACTTTCAGCCTTTATGGGACTGGACACTTAATCTCCTCAGTGACCCAACATTATCATCATTTTTTGTGTGGGATGCTGTGAAGATTTTTCAGTTGGATAAGAAAACAAATACAAGAATGTGGATTTTTGATGAACCTTGGACAGGAGATTTACTATGGAAAATTCAGGTATATTATTTTCCGAGTCCTATAATGTATATTATAGGTAATCAGTCTTTATGCCAGTTTTGACCATGGGAATGATCCTATTTGGGACTTGCTGAGCACTTGCATGAGAAATATCATGGGAAAGAAAAGCATTGTCCATCATTATCCTGGGAAAGTTCTACCATTTTTACTGTTCCTTCCAGACAGAGTCTCTCTTTGGCCAATTAGGCACCTCTTTCTTTCAGCATTGTGCCCTTCTTCCATGCAACATTTCAACATGCTCCATCTCTTTGAATCTCCTGAAGTATTACTTTCTTGCACTGGAGCCCAAGGTAGATATCTCTAGTGCTGTATTCCTGCAGAAAAAAGCTGATTTACACTGGCAAGCATGCACACAGGGCTATCTATATGTGTAGAAGAACCGGAGCCAGCTTAGAGTGTGATATTGGTGCATCTACTTCCAGGTGAGTATCCTGTATCTCTTATTTCCTGAGATCCTGCTGAATACTTGGGCCAGGCTTGCTGCTGTACTATGGAATTAGCACTCACCCCTTCACTGACACAAATTTAGCAACCCCAATGGATAGCACCATCATAGCAGAGCAGTCAACACTGCTAGCAATACCACCAAGGACGATATGTCCATGGTCATCCTGCCGCCACCTCACAGTTGAGTTCAGTTGATGCCAAATCTCAAACGAGAACTTGCTTTTACTGGTGCTCTTTGAACAGTGTTCAACATCTCATGTACCCCTCCAGGGATGAATGGGCCATGTTCTCTCTTTATCACTGCCTTTCCTTCCAGCCATGCCCAAACATGTTTGATATCAATGCCATATTCCCCACCACTCCCTTTGCTACTGTCCTTTTTGTTTCTGTCACTGCATATCTCTCAGGGATAATTAGGCAGGAGCTTGCTCCATACTGATTCAGTCATCATTATCATGTTTCTCATACTTGCTGGGCCATCAATGATATGAAAACGGGGCACTCCTTTGGTACATTTCTTTGCAATTGTCCCTGACCTAATTGGACCTGATGGCCCACAATCTGTAGCTTTTTGGATGCATCCACCAGGTAGTTCTTGATGCCCAAGGCCATTGAGCTTATCAGCATGAATTATGGACCATGCTACTTGTTCAATTGTAAAACCACCTATCTGGCAGTATGTATGCTGCCTTGCAGATTCCTGTCCCCAATTAACAGTTGGAGCTTCTAGCAGTCAACTCTCACCATGCAGAACTGAAGTCCCACTGGAGCTCAGATACTGACTCAGACATCATCTTCACTAGCCCATCCATGACAGCTGAATCCAATTATGGTCAGTTTTGAACACAAGACACTGCATGTCAGGCTATGTGGGAGATGGACAGCATTGACATGTCTTTGTTTGTCAGACCATGGATCCCTGCATTGTCATGCTCTCTGTTATCCCTGTACAACTCTGGTTCTGCAAGCTCTTTCCCAAAAACACTGAATGGCATTGACCATGGCTTTGGGGGCAGAGCTCATATTCACAATGCATGGTTGCATCTGAAAGTACTGCTTACTATAGACACCAACTTCTGTTGTCTACAGCACTATAACAACTAACATCTGAGCATGAAGTCACCCATCATGCAGACTGCGGTTGAGTATGATCCTTACAATTTTTCATTCTTTCTTGCCAGTGCAGCATCACCTTCCAAACTATCCAAGATGCATGAATCTGTCATTTTGGATTCCCTTTTATACAACAATAAAGCAATGTCTTTGCCCTCAGTCTATTATGGGATAGATATATTGCTCAATTTGAGATACTCTTTGATAAGGAGTTTCTTTGAGACTGCTACAGGGGGATGCTCAGACAGTGGTTCACTGAGCATTCACATGCACCCCCTAGTGTACATTCAGAGTTTCCCTTCATTGAGCCATTCTGCTGACTAGGATGTTGTTTCTCCTCTTTCCCTTTCTCTAAAGAATTCCAAGCCAGGACATAGCCATACTTCCCTAGCACCATGAACTTGTATGCATGTAGTGCTGGAGGCTATCCCAAGGGAAGTAGAATCTTAGGTGCAGAAAGTCAGTGAGGTGTGAACCCCCTCTCCTCCAGACACGTGCTGGTCTTGCTTTGCATGACAAAGAGAGAGCTGAATGTTTGGATGGCCTTTTTTCTTTGTATGCATTATATTAAATATGAAAATATAATAATAAATTATATGTGAATGAATTTTGGGAGCTGCTGGATGATGAAGCTGATTGTCACATACTGTTGGGTATCTGCTCACTGTGCATGCCTTTTCCATTCTTCCTTTTCTCCATTTTCACCACTGATAACTCAATATGTCAGCATGTTCATGTGATATAACTACTGTTTCTGCAGTTTGCTTTTTCTCCCCTCATGTGTTTGTTTGATGCTGACTATCACCAGGCATTAAATTTTAAAAAAATTAGACAATAGGACTTGGTTATGCCACACATATGTGATGGCCCACACCTACTAGTTCCTCTCTTAAATTTTATATTGCTGATCACATTATTAGAGCTCACTACCTCCTGGTGGAAAGCCATTGGCATATATTTTATATGCAGACAAAACACATCTATCATCATTTGGAACAGCCAAAGGATATCCAGTTATGGCATGTATTGCTAATCTTCCTGATGCAATACCCAATGGAAAAGGCTGGGGTGTTGGAACTGTTGTTGGATGGCTTCCAATTGTAAGAATTATGCTTGATTATATTTGATATACATCTGACTTTAATCAGGTTGAAGAGGATCCAAAACACAAGGGAAAACCATCATGGATCAATTTCAAGCCAGTTGTTTGGCATGAATCATTTTGCAAGATTCTGGAATCTGTTGCAGAGTATTCCTATACTGGATATGCCTTCACATTACCACATTCTGGAGAAACCATTGTCATTTATCCATTTATTTTCATTCTTTCAGCTGATTATGAGGAACAGTTAGTATTTAAATTGTCTCAAAGTTTCTGTATCTGACTATTCTATACAGTTGCATGATGTCGTTGATATGCAGTGTCTGTTCTTTCTGTCCTTGTCCAGTTTACTTGGTTCCAGATAAAAAATTAATGGATATTACAGAAGTATATCCATTAAGAACAACAGAAAGCATGCAGAAGCTTTATGATCAGGCACAAGAAAAGGGAGACAGTATTCTACAATCATCTGGTCTACAAGATGTGGAAGTGAGTATTTTGGATTTGAGATATTTACATGTTTCTAATTAATTTCAGAATGTATTCTGGAGCATTGAGTGCAGTGATCCATATAGAGCAGTTTCTTGGGATCAATTGCATGCATATCATCTTGGTCTTCATCTTGGTCTTTTCAAGCATCTTCTTTTACATTTATTGGAGCATGTGGAGAATATACAAGGACCTGATAAACATAAGGCAAAAGTTATTATTGATGAATTGTATGTATTCAGTTTTCAAATAATAAAATAAAACTCATAAATTTATAGTATTGCCAACTTTCCAAGATGGTAAAATCTGATACACTTTCCCAATGTTACTACTTTCAATTTTTCAGATGCTTTAAAATATGAGAATATGTCAAAGGCAAGTTTCACTCTTATATTTTACTATGATACTTACTGTTTAAGCAGCAAATACTGTTTGCTGCACATTCTGTGCTATCAAAAGCAGATAATCCCAATGCCTACTTGCTTCTCAAGGTTATTCAAAGTTACCTTGAGTTAGACATGTACACCTCAATGGATGTTCATATGGAAAAAAGTATTGAAGAAGGAAGACAGCTATTAGGAGTTTTTGAAGCCAATTTGAAGGTAATTACAAATATAATATATTTATACTGTACTAATTTCAAAGCAGGCTTATTCACAAGCCACAGATGATACAATTTGGAAAAATGTAACATCTTGGTCTATACCAAAGGTGCATACACAGCAACATCTCTTTGATCATATTATTGCAAAGGGGGTTACAAAAAACTACAACACAAAAGTCAATGAATGTATGCATGGTCCACTCAAGGAGGCTTATCAGACTTGGACAAACTTCAAGAATGTTGCTGATCAGGTATAACTTATAATCAAATTCATATAACATTATTCTAACACAATTTTCAAGATTCTTATGACAGATCATAGAAATGGAATTGCTATGAAATTGCGACAAAGAATGGATTGTAACAAAAAACATCAGAAGGAGGCTATGACATCTGTTGAACAAGAAACAAAGGTCTCATCTAAAGCCAAGCATCATAA
Source organism: Armillaria luteobubalina (assembly GCA_030435615.1). Lineage (NCBI taxonomy): Eukaryota > Fungi > Basidiomycota > Agaricomycetes > Agaricales > Physalacriaceae > Armillaria > Armillaria luteobubalina. Next base: position 126,830 of record JAUEPU010000019.1, on the reverse strand, counting down.
TCATCAAATGCAAAATATTCAACCTCTTGATAGTAAAGCTTCACTTCATAGTCTTCAGTTCACTCCAAGAGATCCATGTACACTAGAGGAGCTCAAGGCAGCCTTTCATTCAGATCCAGCTTATGAACACTTTTGAATTTGTCTTGGATTATTTATGACTACATTCCTCAATATGGTAGAAAAAGGCACTGTAGCTGCAGGAAAATTCATTCAATATCGGCCTAATGACATAGTATGTACCCACTTTTATAAAAGGAACAGTACACTAATTAACAAACAAATATAAATCCAAATTTACCATACTTTGACTGTTAATTATCAGTCACTAGTCAATTTCAAAAAGTCCACTGATTTATTACACTGTAACCCAAGTTTCTACAACAATCCACATTATGATGGTGTGATTATCAACACTGATAGAGGGGTATACATTGGATGGCTGATCCAGCTGTTTGAATGTGAATATTTGGAACAGAAATATCCATTGGCATTGGTTCATCCTTTCAATATTACTGTTACCAATGGGAGACAGTGCTGGAAACACCAACATGATAGAGATTTAGGATTTTACCATGTCCATGCACATCCTTGAGTCTATTCACAATTTGTTTCAATCTATGCCATTATCCATGGAGTGTTACTGGTTGAAGATAACAGCTCAGATCTGGGCAATGGGCAGGATTACTTTGTTGTGGACACTATTGATTCTGATATGTTTTTCAGGATGAAAAAAATTAAAAGCATTTTTAAATATCAAAGAGTAGATACTTTACAAAAAGATTGAGCTTTATACTATTATAGACAGTATAGTACAGCCATACTATTGAAATAAATGAGGTATACTGATATGCAGTGGTAGACTACCGAGTATGTATGTGTAGTCACTTCCTAATTAGGAGTAGAATAGAGAATTGAATTGCTGTCTCCTACAGAGACACTACTCATATTTATACTGTCTGAAATTATCCTAGTACTTTCTATTCTACTATTGATATATTCTTCAAGTACTTTCTCCAAATCTCGAATGTCCAAACTCTTTCGCTCAACAATTACTCCAGTTGTTGCTGGATTGCTGGGATGCTGATTGCCTGATATGGTACTCATGGCATCATTTCCAACACATACATTTTCTGTAATTAATTCATCTGTTACATGTATTTTGGGAGATCTTGGATGCATCTGATAAACTATGTGACACACAGTGATTTGAATTGTAGCTGGTCTGAGAGCCATGGCAGGAAATCCCTCAATATTACCACAAATTTACAAGCATATTATACATATATATATATATTTACATACAAATTAAGATAATTCCTCAACATCAATATATACCCCTGAGCAACTGGTTGTCATCTGTGGCCAAGCCTCTGGAGCATAATCCTCTGAAGTATGATGCATGAGTTGCCAGGGAAGAACTGGTGCATGCCCAAAATACTGCCAGAAGGTATCACAATAATAGTTGGCTACCATTTTTTCCACCAACAGAAACTCCTTCTTAGTCCATCCTGCTGTCTTAACTTCACTCAACAATGAAGGTGGCATATCCTCCCATGTCTGCATTGCCTTCTTCATAGCAAAGATATATGGAGCTCGATGAAGCCACAAAGGATCTGCCAATCCATAATTGGCTGCACCAATGTCAAGCTGCCCAGGCAAATGATCACCATCAGGAAAACAGCACATAATGGGGAGATTTTGCACATTGGAGCCTGTGGTGTGTTGATGCAGTGCCTTGAACTTGCAATGGAAGTTTACCTCTGCCAACTCCCAAAGGATCTCCTGGCATTCCTCCTGCTGCAGGGCCTCATAGTTCTTACCATGCCAAAATGCTGAAGTCACAGCATTGTTGGTACACAGCGGCAGCTCCTCCATGAAACCATCCATCATCTTGCACACCTCTATTTGTCTCTTCTCAGCTGCCATTGTACTAGCAGGATCACCACACAAAAACCCCATCCCAAGAACTGTCCACCATTCTTGATGATAAAGATTTGATGGCAAATGCTCCGGAATAGTCAGTCATGCAAATAGAGGACCTCGCAACTGAAGCCAGGATATGAGGTATGAGTATAGCTTTTGCTCAGTGTTGAGTGTCGCAATGATATCTGGTCGTGGAAATGCATATTGATTTTCACGGGGAATAGCTTTTTTATTTTCAGGTGAGGGACAGTGTTAGGCCTGTGCACCATGAGATCTAAACAGGTATAAACTCAGGGCTGTCTTGTGTTTGGACAATCACCCAGGGAGTTACCATGATGTTTAGATGTGGGCTGGATCCTTTTGTTAGGGCTCTCGGCAAGTGAGTCAATGAGGATAGTTTTGGTATGAATAAACTTTAGCTTGAAGCTGGGGTATACTACAGTGAGAGCTACTACTTATATATGAAAAGGATAAAACTAAATGGTGGTTCTGAATGGCAATAGAAGTCCATTACTAAGCAGGGTTTGGGACAAGCAGGTAAGCGGGATTGCATAACATGTGAAGAAAGACGAAAAAGTGAATAAATTGTAACATTACCCTCTCATTAAGGCAGTCATCCCGACTGCCATTATGTTAGGTCAGGATTGGGTGGTTTCTCCAACAGTGAGAGGTGGTATTTCTCCCAGTACAGTTCCAGCAGATAACTCCATTTCTTTTCATTGGGGTTTTTGATCCAAAATTTCTTCCCATCGGCGCATTGCACTTGGTATAACACCATCCCATCCTTCTGGTAGTGATCATCCAGAATTGATACAACAGCTTTTTGTTCTTTAGTGATCACTGTGGATTACTGTTGTGCACTTTGCTCATTCGACCCCCTTTTCATAGTCTTTGATTGCATCTTGGGCATGTTCCATGTCTTCCATGGTTACCCACGAGTTGTGTTCTCTTGTCCATCCCCTCTATTTAACAAAGTAGTCAGTGGTCAGGCCCAATTTTTGCCCCTTTTTGGCACGTACACGTTGTGTTCATGCATCTAGCACTTCCTCAACTTCATATTCTTCTTTGTCTTCAATAAGGTCAGGCAGTGGTGGAGGTGGTTGTTCCTGGTTAGGGAAGGCTGGTGGTACATAGGGCGTGAGGAGTTTCTTATTGAAGTGAGGGTGAATCTTCCAATGGAATGGTAGTTTGAGTTTGTAGGCAGATGCGCCAGCCTTTTTGAGGATTAAGAATGGTCCAACTCTCTTATTGTCTAATGACTTCTGGAGCTGTGGGAGTCAGAGGTTGGTTGTATCTAGCCAGACTCAGTCTCCTACTTGGTAGTCTCTTGAGGCTCACCTGCTCTTGTTGTACTGTGCCTTCATCTTCCCAGCCACATTTTCGAGGGCTGACTTTGCTTTCTTATGTATTTTGAGGAGGGTAGTTGCAAAGTCCTTGGTGGCAGGGTTGGAGAATGAGGTAGTTCACACCAAGTCGGGAAGCGTGTGGGGGTGTAATCCATAATTGGTGAAGAAAGGACTCTGACCTGTGGCGGAATGGATACAGTTGCTGTGTGTGAATGCTGCCAGGGCTAGCCACTCGCTCCAGTCCATTTGGCAGTAATCGACAAAGATCTTCAGGTATTTTTTGATTTCCTGGTTTGCCTGCTCAGTCTGACTGTCAGTTTGGGGGTGGTATGCAGTCAAGACATTGGGAGTGATTGAGAGGAGACGATATAGTTCTGTCATGAATTTGGAGACAAATTGTGGACTGCGGTCAGAGATGACAACCTGGGGCATCCCATGTCTTGCATAGACTGGGTCACAGAGGATTTTGGCCCATCCTTCCAATGATAGGGTGACATCACATGTGATGGGGATGATCTCCTTGAAGAACCGGTCTATGATTACAAGTATCATGTCATAGCCATTTGACTCCTTGAGTCCAGTGATCATGTCTACAGAGATATGGGTCCATGGAGAGGAGGGAACCTCATTGGGGTGTAGAGGGTTTGCTTTTGCTTGCATTGTTGTGACTGCAAATGTACCAGCTGTGTAATTTTGCGATTTATTCTAAATATAACTTGTAATACAGTATAGGGGAGCGAGCATACTTAAAGAATAAGCGAGTGTATATAACCAGTATGCAAGGGCATCATAATTGTATGCACCAGTGACACCTGATGCGACAGACATAAACCAGAGCTTAGTTACAGCAGGTACTTGACAGGCATGCTTGACAGAAAGTTCATAAAGCACTGTTCGGCAGTGGGTAGTTGCACTTACTGAGTGAGCTCACTTCCTTAAGCAGAGAATAAAGAAGATCATAATTGAAAAGATTGGCATGCTCACTAAATTAAAAGTGACATACCATACCTGAGAAGGCCGGACCAAACCTCACACAAGAGATAAGATAAAATGATATGGCTAGCACATGGTCTGGATAGGAGCCTCGGCCGAGTGCTGGTAAACCGAGTAATTGGTTGACAAGGATATCCATTGCCATGCAGAATTAGCGAGCTCACTGTGTGCTTGACACTAATCTAGAAGATTATACATGTAGCACAAAGGGCTAGACATGGAGTGACCTGTGGTTGAAAGGTGATACACCCTTGGACTTGTAAATCGGTGTGCACCTATTGGGCCTTAGCGAGCTCACTATGGAAACAATGCTATAGGAGGAAATACCAAGCTGGACGCAAAGTAAGGCTGCGGCAACGGCGGGCTATGTACATAGGAGTCTAGTTTACCTGGGTACGGCTGTGGTATTTGTAATTAACAACGGTTGTAGTATAAGTAGTCAGTATTCTGGGTTAGTATACAAGTTTCAAACCCCCAAGTTATGGTGTGCATGTAGAAAGCGAGCGCTGTGATAAAGGATTAGTTTGTAGCTTTGAGCATCGTATAGAAATAGCAAGCTCACTCCAAGGAATAGAGATAACTTCAGAATCTGACTTGTGTGCTTAAGTTCCGAGTGAATAAGAATCAGTGTTCTGGTTCTGTTCCATCTGAGTACTGTTTGGAGTCTGTGAGAGTATGAATTGAAGTGAAGTTTCTGAAATCTGTTCTGTCTGTCTGTTCTGTTCTGTCAGTCTGTTTCTGAATTCTGTTTTGGTTCTGTCTCTGAGTTGTTTCTGTTCCGAATCTGAGATCCATAGAAGGATTAGAGGTTGTTCTCATCGTTGCAGTCAGTTCCGTTAACCCTACTCACCTGCGTGTAGTGAGCTCACTAAGTTTGTACTTGGGGAGTGGTTAAAAGAGTGAGCTCAGTGTTGTTGCAACCTGCAGTGTGTCCGATTGTGTTGTAGGATGAGTGTCCTAGTGTAGTTTTGAATATTATACTTCGCCTGGAGGGTTGCGCCTTGAAGTGTACCTTCTTGTAAAAAGTCCTAGCCTTAGGATCAGTCTGAAATGAGTAAAACACTGCATAGCATCGAGATAATAAGGTGCTTTACTAGTTCTAAAGTACTAGTAGTTGCAAGGTGATATAATCTCATCCCCCCACATACTTATGAGGGTGATTGTATAGATTGAGTAGTTGTGTGAGTGTGTGTGAGGTTTAGTGTGTGTAGCACACTGTTCCGAATGCTATTCCATAGGTGCCCACAGCCAGCCTCTTCACCAGTCCTCTTGTATTAATACTTTATGTATGTCACATCAAATGCATTCAAATATATCCGCTTCCACTTCTCCAAATGCACAAACCCTGAAAGAATCGCAACAAACTCTGATATTGGAGTTTGAATCCCAATATAAAAACCTCATCTGACTCCTCTTGAACCCTCAGGCCCCACTTTCCAGCTATGAAACCATAAGACCTAGGGGCGCACCTAACTTGACCATGGAGAAGGTGTCCTCTGGAGGTGTTAGACCATCCTTACAGCACAAGACACACAATGCCCCTGTTGCCACCAAGCAGGCTGCACCCCAGGCAGGAACCCTGACAACAGAGGACACTGGAGCTGCCATTCCTACCAGCAAAGCCCAAGCAAAGGTCAAAGTGGAGGGCAGCCTCACCCAAGAGAAACCTGAGGGAGACCCCACAAAGAACCTGCTGAAGGGTGAAGAGCAGCGAAGACCCCCACCCACAAGGATCAAGAGGGCCAAACTGGGTGAGAGATGCCCCGACTGCTGTGAGTCACATTGGAGGAGATTCCCAATGACAATGACGACACCTCTTACTGCCTCTCTCAAGCAAAGAGGAAGGCACAACTACCCACACTGGAAAATCCTATGGAATGTGCTTCACCTCTGAAGGCTACCTGGTTCAAGCTGTTTGGTCCTGACTGGACCCTTCAGGCTATTCAGGAAGTGCGTACTGATTCCGAGGCATTGGTGGCCCTCTATCTCTGGGTGCATAAAGGCTGGGAAGGGGAAGTGGATGAAGAGATGGTATGCCACCTACGGGTGGGAGGGGAGATGGCCATGGAATGGCTATATGAACTACAAGAGCCAATACGTTACCTGTGACAAGTACAGACCAACGGGGCCAGGGAACTGCTAGTGGATGCCCAACTGGAAACCCTAGCTGACCACCAAACCTTGAAGGCCCATGCCCTCATCGACAGTGGTTGTACTGGGAGTTCCATCAGTCAAAGGTACATGGAGCAAAACAGCCTCCAAACATATCTGGCCCCTTTTCCAATCCCCGTGTACAATGCTGATGGTACCTGGAACCAAGCAGGGGAAATCACCAAGTTTGTAGAGATATGCCTGTCCCTCAGGGATCATGCTGAGCGAATTGATCTGGCCATAATGGAGCTTCACAACGGAGACCTGTTCCTCAGGCACAATTGGCTTAAATGGCATAACCCCATTATCAACTGGGTGACCAGACGAATACTCTTTGGGTGTTGTCAATGCAAGAAGAATCCCTTCCCCTTGCCTGATACTGACCCAGAAGACCATTGGGATGAAGAACTGGAGGACAGAGAGACCATTTTAGTTGTTGACATTCAAGAAGCCATGGAAATCTGGGCACTGCACCATGCTAACGACCTGGCCACTAAGGCTGCTGAGGGAAAACCCAAGCAATTGTTCAAAGAACTGGTCCCCAGCTGGTATTGCAAGTTCCATGACCTATTCTCCAAAGATAACTTTGACAAACTACCAGAGCACAAACCCTGGGACCATGCGATTGAATTGGTCCCCAATGCCCAAAACACCCTTGACTGCAAGGTGTATCCCCTCAACCGACATGAACAGGAGGAGTTGGATAAATTCCTGGATGAAAACCTTACCAGTGGAAGGATCTGACCATCTAAATCTCCATTTGCATCCCCTTTCTTCTTCATCAAAAAGAAGGACAGTTCCCTTTGCCTGGTCCAGGATTACCAAAAACTCAATGGGATGACCATAAAGAATCACTACCTGCTTCCACTCATCTCTGAACTCATGGACAAGTTCCAGGGAGCTAAGTACTTCATCAAGTTCAATGTCCAATGGGGGTATAATAATGTTCAGATCAAGGAGGGGGATGAGGCCAAGGTGGTGTTCAGAACCAATTGAGGGCTCTTTGAGCCTACGGTCATGTTTTTTGGATTGACTAACTCACCTGTGACCTTCCAATGGATGATGAATGACATCTTCCACAACCTTATAAGTGAAGGAAAGGTCACCATATACCTCAACAATATCCTAATCTTTTCCAAGGATCTCAAGGAACACCGCTGTTTGGTTTGGTGCATATTGCGATGCCTGTGAGAAAACAAGCTATTCCTAAAGGTGGAAAAATGCGAGTTTGAAGTGCTGGAAACAGAGTACTTAGGGGTGATCATCAGTGAAGGGGTGGTGCAGATAGATCTGGTGAAGGTGAAAGGGATAATGGAGTGGCCTATGCCAATGAAGAAGAAGGAACTTCAGTTGTTCCTAGGATTCACCAACTTCTATCAAAAGTTCATCAAAGACTACTCCAAGATAGTCCATCCCCTTGCTCAACTAACCAGTAACACTCCCTGGACCTGGGGGGGCAGCACAGAACCAGGCCTTCCAACGCCTCAAGGATCAGATGGCCAAGGACATGGTACTCACTCTCCCACATGAACGGGGAAAATTCCAGGTAGAGGCTGACTCAAGTGAAGGGGCAATAGGAGCTGTCCTTAGTCAAGAACAGGATGGAAAATGGAGGCTGGTGATGTGCTTGGTAATGGTGCAGAGACTAATCTAGAGCGAATATACAACAAGTGAAACTCGTATATACTCAACCCAAAGCAATCCTTGCGCTTCACAATCACCAATATAAGTTTGGGTGTTTTGAGATCAATAGAAGACCTCTGCAAACCAACTAGTTTGGTTGGAAGATCAAATATTCTACCAAGTGCACAACTATCCCAGCAGGAAGCAGGACTATTATGACTTGTTCTTTCATTTCTAAAGGTATTCAAGCTATTCAATTCAACTTAGCAAATATAGCACTGGTTTGTGATCAAATACAATATATTAAAGGACAACTTTTCATCCTGAAACTTCAAATATTTCATGTTCTGAGATTAAATGGCACTTAGGCTGATTTATATAGCACACTGGCTTTACTATGGTGCACTGGCCAACATCTGAAGCGCACTGGCTTTACTATGGCTCACTGGCTGACTCAAACTCAAAAATATTCAAATAAATATCAATATATTCTTTCTATCTTTAGTGAATTCGAGATATAGCCATCTCATCCAAAGGATAAGCACAAAGGCCTTCAAATTGCCCTGCACATGGGCTAAGGTGCAACTCTAAGGGATGGAAAGCTCCCAGGGACTTAACAACTATTCTCTAACTCCAAGGTTCCACTCCAAGGCCCTTGAATCACCTCAAGCACTGCGCTTATAAGGTCAAATCATGGGGAGGGTGTTGCCTCCAGTATATTACATCTAGGAGGCCTTTATATACTGTACATAGTCCGATCTATCTCGGATATATAGTCATACTGTATAAGCTAATATCCAACTGTATCTAGGCTACATACTGCTGGGTTGAGGGTTTCCTGGTCAAAATGATCTAGGTACTTTCTAGTCCACTTTCCAGGCTCATTCATGGCTGCTTGAATCAAAATATTCTATCATTCTTTGCCAGACTAGGAAGGATTCTGGAACTGCAAAGCTGAATATCTTGGTTACCAGTCGCTTCACCCTCTTCCCAGGCTATTGCATCATAGAATGCGTCACCATTCTCTATCTCTAGGCAACTAGTCAAGGCTACAGTCAGTGGAATATTCCTGAATCAATTGATCCATTAATATGGATACTCCGATCACTGATGTGAGCCTCATGTCCTACTATTCTGGAATCCGACTTGTCTGCAGAGTATCTACAGGTCCAAAGTCACTATCAATAGATAGTACTGGCAAGTCACTTCATATCTTCAATATAAATGCAAACATTCCGCCATATGAGGGAAAGTACTTGCTGCTGAATGCGAACTTGGGAAGTTCTTCTATCTATTCTTTCCAGAGCTTGAACTGCCTTGGAATAATTCTGCAAGCCATAGACAACTAGTCACAGCTATTCAATTGCATTATGGGAATATTCCCTTCATCTGGGGACTAGTCAACCTCGTTAAGGGACTAGATACTTCTGGTTTAAGTGGATTGTGCATGAATAGGACATTATAGCATATATCTGCTTGTTTAGACCTATTAGAGATCAACTATTTCAGGCTAGTAGGTCCAATCCTTCAAGGTATCATTCCTAAGTCCTGTATTTTGACTCTATATCTTCATTCATTGCACAGGATCCTAGCTATCTGCTCGAAGTCTCAACAATAGCTCTCGTATTCAAGTAGATATTGATTCTGGGATGTATATATCTTATACAAAATCACAAAATCTAAGGGTAGACACGCAACATGCATATCACCAGCAGCCTTCCTTTCAAAATCCCTCACCACTACCAAACACAACTATGTGATATACAACAAAGAACTTCTGGTGATCATGCTCACCTTATTGGAGTGGAGACATCATCTCATGGGGGCCAGTGAAGACTTCAAGATCTGGACAGACCATCAAAACCTCCAATACTTCTGGAAACCACAAAAACTCAACTGACGACAAGCCTGCTGGGTGACAGAGCTGGCAGAATACCACTTCACCTTGCACCATAAGCCAGGAATGGCAAACCGGAAGGCTGATCTCCTTAGCTGCAGGGATGACCATGACCAAGGGAAGAAGGACAATGATGACATAGTCATATTACAACCCAAACACTTCTGAGCCATGATCATGCCCACAATGATGGAGACCCATCAATGAATCAAGGAGATCACCCATAATCTGGCAAAGTGGGACCAAGGAATCGCTGACTCCCTGAACCATGAATGAGGTATCACCCAGAAGGAAGGGCTCCTCTATTATGACAGACAAATCTATGTACCCCAAGATGATAAGCTGTGGGGGGAGATCATTGCCCAATACCATGACCACCTCATGGCAGGACACCCCAGCATCGCCAAAACATGGGAACTAGTTGAACAAGACTTTTGGTGGCCCAAGGATCAACAGACCATCAAAAAATACATGAAGGGTTGTGAGGTCTGTCAAAGAGTGAAGAGTAATACACTGATGAGGCTGGCTGTGGGCAACTGTGGAATAGCATTCGGAACAGTGTGCTACACACACTAAACCTCACACACACTCACACAACTACTCAATCTATACAATCACCCTCATAAGTATGTGGGGGGATGAGATTATATCACCTTGCAACTACTAGTACTTTAGAACTAGTAAAGCACCTTATTATCTCGATGCTATGCAGTGTTTTACTCATTTCAGACTGATCCTAAGGCTAGGACTTTTTACAAGAAGGTACACTTCAAGGCGCAACCCTCCAGGCGAAGTATAATATTCAAAACTACACTAGGACACTCATCCTACAACACAATCGGACACACTGCAGGTTGCAACAACACTGAGCTCACTCTTTTAACCACTCCCCAAGTACAAACTTAGTGAGCTCACTACACGCAGGTGAGTAGGGTTAACGGAACTGACTGCAACGATGAGAACAACCTCTAATCCTTCTATGGATCTCAGATTCGGAACAGAAACAACTCAGAGACAGAACCAAAACAGAATTCAGAAACAGACTGACAGAACAGAACAGACAGACAGAACAGATTTCAGAAACTTCACTTCAATTCATACTCTCACAGACTCCAAACAGTACTCAGATGGAACAGAACCAGAACACTGATTCTTATTCACTCGGAACTTAAGCACACAAGTCAGATTCTGAAGTTATCTCTATTCCTTGGAGTGAGCTTGCTATTTCTATACGATGCTCAAAGCTACAAACTAATCCTTTATCACAGCGCTCGCTTTCTACATGCACACCATAACTTGGGGGTTTGAAACTTGTATACTAACCCAGAATACTGACTACTTATACTACAACCGTTGTTAATTACAAATACCACAGCCGTACCCAGGTAAACTAGACTCCTATGTACATAGCCCGCCGTTGCCGCAGCCTTACTTTGCGTCCAGCTTGGTATTTCCTCCTATAGCATTGTTTCCATAGTGAGCTCGCTAAGGCCCAATAGGTGCACACCGATTTACAAGTCCAAGGGTGTATCACCTTTCAACCACAGGTCACTCCATGTCTAGCCCTTTGTGCTACATGTATAATCTTCTAGATTAGTGTCAAGCACACAGTGAGCTCGCTAATTCTGCATGGCAATGGATATCCTTGTCAACCAATTACTCGGTTTACCAGCACTCGGCCGAGGCTCCTATCCAGACCATGTGCTAGCCATATCATTTTATCTTATCTCTTGTGTGAGGTTTGGTCCGGCCTTCTCAGGTATGGTATGTCACTTTTAATTTAGTGAGCATGCCAATCTTTTCAATTATGATCTTCTTTATTCTCTGCTTAAGGAAGTGAGCTCACTCAGTAAGTGCAACTACCCACTGCCGAACAGTGCTTTATGAACTTTCTGTCAAGCATGCCTGTCAAGTACCTGCTGTAACTAAGCTCTGGTTTATGTCTGTCGCATCAGGTGTCACTGGTGCATACAATTATGATGCCCTTGCATACTGGTTATATACACTCGCTTATTCTTTAAGTATGCTCGCTCCCCTATACTGTATTACAAGTTATATTTAGAATAAATCGCAAAATTACACAGCTGGTACATTTGCAGTCGCAACACTGGCTAGCCGAGTCCAAGCATGCAACAGATGGAATGATTGTTTTGGCTGAGCAAGTGGAATTGCTCACTTGTTGGCCTCCCCTTTTACCTCCTCAATTCCTGACATTAAGGGCATCTTCTCCTCGACTGAGTCCTTCTTTTCTGCTTCCACCTTGACTTGATTGTCAAGCATAGCATGTAGCTGCTCCGATGTGTATGTGTACCTCCCTGTCTTTTCATCTTGTGGTCATTTCAGGGCTCAGCAATCCTTAGCCAGGTGACCCTTCTTTCCACAGTTGTAGCACCTCTTCTCCCAGTGCATCCAATCAATGTCCATTGGTTCTCCTGCCCCCCCGTAAGTGGTCCAGCCGCCTTCTGATTTGGTGGCTTGTTTATCCCCTGTCAAACTTGTCATGCCAATAGCTTTCTGACTAGTGCTACTCGCAGAGGTTTTTTGTTTTTGGGGGTGGGGGTCCCAATAGTGAATTCAGTCAGACGCAGCCTTCTTCGCATGTTTGTCATACATGGTGCAGATGTGCTGCTTCCATTGCCAGTAATGAATGGGGATGAACATTCCTATGTTGGAGATGAACTTGGTATAATCTTTGGGGAGTCCTCAGTGGACTGCCCAGACAAGCACAGATTGAGGACCTTCTTTGTGTCGGAGTCCTGCCAGCATTGCCAAGTGCTCCAGTTGTTGGAAGTAGGCCATGGCCATTCCATTACCCATCTGTAACTCCATCATCTTCTGCTTGTGCTTCTCCTGGATGGTGGGATCAGAGAACTGCTTCCTGAATGACTCAACCCATTCATCTCATTGTTGGAATCAGTATCAATTTTTACTTTTGGAGAAGAATTCAACTCGGTGGTAAACCCACCAGGTCTTCAGGCCCTCCTCCATGTGTGAGGTTGCATAATTGATCATTACGGGGCTGCTGATCATGAAGTGGGAGAAGGTTTTGAAGTATTGGAGACAGTCCCCAAGGAATCAGTCAACATCATCGTGCTTCCCATTAAAGAACTTGGTTGGCGTGATGAGGGTCAGTTTAATACTGTAATATGGGTGGTCATCTTGAAGGGGACCAGTGGGCCAGTCAGGCAGGTCAGGAGGTAAGTCCCTTGGTGGGGGTCTGGGTAGTGACCATTGGTCGGTTTGGTTCCCTGGAGATCCTTGATGGTTTGGTGGCAGCAGAGGGGGTTTCCCCTGTGGTGGCTGGGAGAAGCCCCAGCGTCTGTCCAACCATTCGAGGACCTGTTTGGCCTCTGCCATATTGTCATAAATGTCTCAGATTGTTTGTTCAGCATCCACTCTGCATTCTGCTTCTGTCTTTACTTTGTGGGTTCCTCCCAGCAGGGGTCCTAGGTCTGGGAGGGCATCTGAGTTGATGTCCAAGATGGAGTCTTCTTCCATGTCATCCCTCTGCTTTCCTTGCACCATTTCCAATGGTCCTGCTTCTCCGCTTCCTGCAAAGAGCCGACTGCTTCCCTGCCATTGGGTTCCTGGCTGTTGGTAGTTAATCCAGGGTGGCATGTTGGGTAGTGGCTCAATCTTCTCCTCTATCCTCTCCGGGTTCCATTTGCTCTTGGGAATTCTCCCAGTCTTCCCATAGGTTTCATAGGTCCTGTTCCAGGGCCCTATGTTCGTCCTCAGTTCTTCATCGTAGATGCATGATCCTTCTCCCAGGGAGAGGTCCCTCAATTCTTCAGGCCAGTGACTGGGCAGCATTAAGGACCTCATCCTGGAGGCCCTCTCTATCCCAATATTCTCCCATGGAGAGATGATCTCCTCCTCTCACTGGTATGTCCCTAGCCCTTTGGTCCCAGGCCCTTGCATGGTATCTGCTCAGTATGGCTCTGTCTTGGTTTTGGAGTATTGGCCACTCTCTGTCTGGTCCGTTTCCATTAAAAGGGTCAGTGGAAATTGTCCAGAGGAGGAGGGTCTGTTCTTGGACCAATATGTCTGGGATAATGTCAGGATCCTCTCAATCCTGTCATCGAAGGTAGTGATCTGCAGGTTCTCCCACCACTGGGCCCCAGAATCTGAAGACATTCCTCCCAACCAGGCAGATTCAAAGTCTAGACTGTCTGTAATAGTTTGCGGTGTTGTGGTCCTGGTCAGATTGTTCTCCACGGTTAGGGGGAGGGGTATACGTGTCGCTAGGTCAGATGGGGAGTCCTTCCAAGATGAGGAAGTGGCCAGGCCACAAATTTGGTATGAGGGGCTCTGAGTATCCAGTGGGTTGTTCAGTGTCTGCAGCTCCAGATAGGATGACATTGGTCTGGTGCGCCTCCCAGATGGGTCCTGTGGTAATTCAGTTCAGGGTAATGGTGCAGGTACTGGTGTTGGTTGGGCTATCAGGCCTAGGTACATGCCTTCCTGCCTCTGTCGACCAATGCTGAAGAGGAGTCTGCATGCACAGAGCTAGAAATGCACCAGCGGTGAAGACACTGATCACACCCACACCCAACACTACACACACAAACACACTCAAGTTCATGGGGGATTCTGATGTGATAGAAGTAGCGAACCAATATAACTGAATTCTCAATATATCTAAGATACACATGTAGCGATAGTGCTCATATGATATCTAGACTTCTCTAAGTCCAAAGGCTTTTCTCTAAACATGAGGTGTGACTTCCATCACCAGGCTTCGAGGCAAAGGTTGTATAACAATACACAAACATCGTTAAATGTATCCACAACTCTCTAGAAGTTGTGTGCAACTCTAATAGTCACAGCACACAACAAATAACACACTAATCATGACTTAAAGCACTGTGCTGATGAACCTAAACTTCCATGGCAACGGCACACCAAAAACTCAAAGAGTAATGGTTAATGACAGTGACACCCAGTTATAAAGGTACTGTGTTGTGCAAGTTGTTTGGGGCACCTCTGTGTGACCTAATCACTTCCTCTAGATGCGAGTTTATACTGCGACTTTTCAGTCAAGCAAGTAGTACTCAAGTGATTGAGTACTAAAAGGTTTTGGCTGTAGGCTGGTGATAATCTCAATAACGAGATTGAACGGAAGAGGGTATGATGTGAATACCACAGGTCCGGTGTAAAAGAAGGAGAAACAGCTAGACAAGGTCTCTAGATGAAGGTCCTATGAAAATAACGGTGATAATGAAGCTATGTGTGCGGTAGATGGTTTATAACCAGTGTAGTGTCAAAATACTGAAGGGGGCAATCCTAATAATGCCAGTTAATGGTGGCAAGAGCGTGAAAATGAGTTTATGTCCAGTGGGACATGGTGATGACAAGTGCTGATCCTATACGAGACAAAATATACTGAGGGTGATGTTGAAAACTGAGTCTACTCAGAGATGGTCCTATCCTATGTCAATGTCAATCCTATGCGTGCAAACCTATCCTATCCAATCCTATCCAATCCTATCCTATCCTATGATGATGTAAACCGGTGTTGAGTCCAATACAATCCTATATGTCAATGTTGATTCCTATAAGTCTGCCAGAGACTACCCAAGTGGGCTGCGATAAACGATGTTGAAAGTAAAGCCGAATAAAACTCCTATGGTACGAAGATGAAGATGATCCGATCCGATAAAAACAAAAAGAGGCGATGTACGATGCAAGCGTACGGTGTTACGTGCTAGATGTGAGTATTAAACCAATAATGATGGGGTGCAATCAAAGGTGTGATGAGCGACCAAAGATAATGCTAATGCCGGTCGATCATGGTGTAGAGCATGTTTCTCAAAGAGAACAAAGGGTGTGCAAAGCTAAAGACAGTGCGAAACCAATCCATTGCTTATAGCGAGCATATGGGATGCAAACAAATGTTATTGTTCGTGTACTGCGCTATGCAAGAAATATGGTCATTTAAACTGGTGCTAATGAGCGTAGCAAGAGTATAGGGATGAGAATATAGCCAGTCGTGAGCAGTATAGCAAGTGCTAATAGCAAAGTAGTGAGTAGTTAGGTCTCTCCCACTTCTACAATTTTCTATGGATTTTATACTACCAGAGATATTTATTAATAGAAAGACTTAGTAAAGCTGTAAGGCTGCAGCTTTGTAATGATTCAAGTGTCCATATGCATCTCTGTAGTCACTTGTAACAGCTAATCCTTAGCGTTACTGAAGACAGATAAATTTGCTATATCATGAGTTGTCACAGCGGGGTCATTGGGGTGCTGTTTGAACTGCAGACTGTGAGGGTATGGTGGAATCACTGAGGTGAACGAAAGGAATAATGCCTTCTAGTGAGCTGGGCACGGTGATATTATCAACGCCAGTGATGTGCTCTGTAATGGTGAGTGACAAAAGGACTAGTGAGCTGCAACGAACTACAACCAACACTAAACCTCTCAAAACTCTATACTAAATCACCAATGTATTGAATTCGGGCATTTCGAGTACGATAGAAGCACTCTGCAAATGTTGATAACCTGGTAAGGTTGGGTAAAAAGACTTCTATTCAGTACTAGTGAGTTTTACAAATGTAATACTTGTACTAGTGGGGGGGGGGGGGGGGGGGTTTATTACACGGGGTGGTAAAGTGATTTGATTTGAGCTGCTATGCTCGCTGAGACTATGACTGCTTTGAACTAGTGGCACTCTTGGCCTAAGGATAACTACTATGACTTCTGAGAATGCGCTTGAACTACTTCAAAACACTCTTGGTCTATGCTTGACACAACAGTAGGCTCAAAAGAACTTCAATTCACTTCAATGCTAGGGTGACTCAACGACTAGTGGTCGCTTTGTCAAGGTTAAAGCACAAAATCCTTTAATTGGGGCACTAGAATACTGACTAGTATGTCACAATCGTGGGGTAGGCTTGCCTGCTGCATGGGTACTTGTCTGTCTACTTATATACTACAACCACCAGGCACAATCTGGAGCTAATTAGACTAGATAGGGAATACTATTGGTAAGGCTTTCTTGGCTAGTCACAAGAAATAGTAAAAAGCATGCAATAATCGGCCTAGGCACCATTACCCACTTACTAGGGGCTCTAGGGACTCCAATGGAAGCCCTATTCTACACTCCAAGGCAGTCATTGCCCTATGGTTGTCAAGGCTGAACTACTAGTCTGACAAACGTGCCTGTAACAGTAGTCGATCGTGATCAGAACCGCTACCCGGATATACTAGTGCTGATCACATGAGATCTATATCACACTAGTTGAATCTTCGGCTAAGTTGATCCGTTGCTGCTGTATCTTTCTAAGTCCTGTCTGAGATCTTCGCATGACTAGATCCATCCTGACTTAGGCATTTATACCCAGATCGGTCACTAGTTACTTGAACACTTCAATACATGTACCCTCTGCCTCCTTGTTTGGTGCATTTTCTGCTTCCTTGGTTTACTAGTGGCTTTATTTATTTAGTGCACTTGACTGACAGGATACTAGTGTAGCCGGCTGGTAGAGTTGGCCCTTCAAGGTCCCGTCTCTAAGTCCTGGTTTTTACCAGTAGCATACTAGCTGACTATCAGCACAAAGCCTCTGCTATAGTCCTCAGATAGCCCTTACTAATGGATAGATTCACAATAGTAATGTTACAGAATCGCAAAATCTAGGTGTGAATGCATAGACGGCATGTCACCAGTCGTTGGGATGACAAGAACTTGATGATTATTGCAGTAGGGCAATTGTCAGCGGGTATGACCTCATATAATGAAAGGATCAATACTGGTCCATTACACTGTGATGTGCTGGTGATGCGGTCCTGATGTGTCAGTGATGCGTAGTTCGCTTATCACCGGTGGTTGCCTGATTGGTCAATATTGTGCCTATTCGTGATGGCATATGAGTTAGGTTGTGAAACAAGTTGGGATGGTTATTCTTTGTTATAACTGGCCGTTGAAGTGTCAAAGAGGTCCTATAATAGTGCATGCACACCAGTGTTATTGTTATAACCAGTGCTAAGTCGTTGTCACTTAGAAATGACAAAAATCGTGAATTCTGAGCGTACAGAGCCTAGAGGCTCATCAGCGCTCTAAGCAGAAACCGAATCCTACTAAACAATCCACAAGAACTGCAGGACTTTCACCTACACGCTCGAGTTTCCTAACCAATTGTAGACCCACAGGGTTCAAACCTATGTGATCCAGAGAACACAAGAAACACAGAAAAACCCTGTCTGACAAGCCAAAGGGTTTGAACCTTTGCCAACTTGCAGAAATAACACAGAGCGAGCACTAATCAGACCAAAGGGTTTGAACCTCTGCTGCCTGTAATGCCTCACATCACACAAAACCCTCAAACAATAGAGAAAGTGCCTACACTGACACTAAGCTCTCAATCTCAACACAGAGCGCAATCAAACAATCAATGAAACTTAAGTACAGAGTGCCTCGCTAGCCTTCATGGCCTCGCTCGCGACTCAGATCTCTCTCATTTATATCAAAGATGGTCTATATTCTCTTGCTCCAAGTCACAGACAGCTCCAAGTGCTAGAGCACATAGCTAGAATACCTCACACTGTCACAATTGGGGTTCAACACCTCTAACTCATCACTAATGGACAGAGTGCAAGGTTCAAACAACTCCAAAGGCTAGAGCATATATCCAAAAAGCTTGTCACTATTACACCGGGGGTCAGAAACTCGTATACTACATCTACACTACAGTATTTATACATTTCTACATCTTACAAACTGGTACAACCTTGTATAGTACTGTTAGAACCTCGGAACATTATTGCTCGCAACGCATGTGTGTTGTTATAGCGTGCTGGGACTTGGTGCTTGGCCCGAGGCCTATCTCAAGACCAGACCTTGTTTTCCTCATGGTTTGGACTCCACCTGCACTGTGCTCCATGTGTTTTACACTGTGCTCTATGTGTTGGCATATGACTCATCATTTTCCCAGAGGATACCCGGAGTGACAATCATTCATACCAGTTGTATCCTATTCTAAACTTGGGTTTCTAGGTTTCTCCAGTTGGTGGGGTTACCTGCTCTAAGCCTAGGCACTGCGCTCTATGGCCAAATAGGGTTCTCTCAGAGTTATTCATACTTAGGCATTATTCCATACACCCAGCACAGCATGCCGGTGATATGCTTGGTATCAGGCTACCCGTAGATTTTGCGAATTTTATACAAATTAATGCAAACTACTAGCTGTACTAAGGACTAGAGTGGAGACTTCGCACTGCTAAGTCAAGTCATCTAGATCAGTGTTGAAGCACCTAAAACTGTAACAGAAGAGGAAGTAAGAGAAGACATCTAGACAAGTCAACTCTACAAGCCTTTCGAGATTACTTGCTATTTCCTGTTTAAAAACAGACTACACATAGTCACCACACAACGGGACCTCACTGTATCTAGATGAACTCAAAAACCAGAAGTTAGAAAACCTGAACTAGATTAGCTTGTCAAACTCGACAAAGCTGAAAACCACTTCGAATAAGTTACTAAGTCACGACGGAACCAAAATCCTCCATGAACTTAGTCTAAAAAGAAATGAATGAGAAACCCTGAACCCTGCATGAACGAATAGCCTAGTCAGGAACCCGAGGTACCAGTCTAGATCACGCAAAGTGATCGCGACCATACAATCTCGGTACCTCGATCGATCCACGATCGATGGTTACATCCACTAAGATACTAAGGCAATTAAACAAGTACTGAATGAATAGCCACATGACACCATAGGAAAGCAGAGGCAGGAGTGCCTATGGACCAGCATGGCACTCCTAGGCAATAGAAAAACCCGTCGCCTCCCTGTATAACTGAATGAATATCTCGGAATCACGCAATTCTTATAGAATAATTACTCATTGTTTGTATTACTACGCATAATCACACTACTAGTAGTCTAGATAAGCAACTCCTATACCTAGGCGTAGAATACTATAAAATACCGTCATCTAGACACACAACAGCAGGAAAGCATTCCCCACGTTTGTGCTAGTGGCCCATAAGCTACCTAATCAAATAACGGATTTAAGTGCCTGTCCTCGACTGAGTAATTCGTTGCTAAGTCACCCAATAAGAAAGAACAAGTAGTTGAAGTGAAATAAGCCCTAGAACGCTTTGAGTTCAAACAATTGAAAGAGTCAGTGTACTCTAGAGTCTGTGTGCTCTTTGCAAGTCTGTGTACTTGATGTAGGATCTGTGTATCCTTTGTAGAAGTCTGTGTACTTCTTTGTCTCGAGTCTGCGAACTTGTGTTGAGAGTTAGTGAACTCTAGAGCCTGTGAGCTCTTTGTAGAACCTGTGTGTTCTTTGATTGTTTGAGTTAAGAAGTAATCTAGACCAGCTATTTGCTCGCCTAGACGATGTTTGTTCTTTGAACTAGACCAGTTCCTACCTACCTATTAAAACCCCACGTCGTAATAACCTGTTATCTCGACTAGTGTATCTTGTGTAAACATCTTCTAGATCAGAATCAGAAGTAGTTTTTGAACGCCTTACATTGAATTGTCAAAGTCTAAGATCGTACACGAGTGCTTCTACTGTACTCAACCTTGAACTTACAAACATTGGTGATAGTGTGAGTGTTTAGAGTGAGAGTTAGTCTCTAGATTTCTCATCTAGAGTTTAGTTTTCCTTTGAGCGCTGTCCATTACCGAGCACATCACCGGTCAATCCATGCCCTGTGCATCATAGATCAATGTAGTTCTTTAGTAACATGTGTATCTCTCATCAATTCCATAGAGCGCATATCCGATCTGCTTCTAGTGCATTCAGTACCAAGTGCTGAGCTCTTATACTTAGTGTGACCTCACTGGTATCATTCTAAGTTAGAGCATGCTCTCTACCAATCATCACTCAAGACTGTCATGCGCGCAACTCTATAAAACACGCTGTGCATGTATCACTGCGCTCTATGCATTTCTCACTGCACTCCATGTCTATTCTTCATTATCTCAGTAACCAGCCATTATATGATGTATGCATTGATACATATTGCAAAATTACATGCATAGACACTTTGTGAGCATGTCAACGCATTGGTGGGTTGTGTACCCTGGCAGTGTCTGGTGTCTGTCCAGAGATAAGTTCTGCAATGTTGAGCTCGAGGCTCTCATCATGGGTAGTAGGGTGGGAAACTGGAGGGGTGTGCCAAGTTCCAGAAGGCCCAGTGATGGGGGTGGTTGGTCTTTGAGCAAGACTTCCAAGGCTCAGTTGCTGCCTCCCAGGTGGGCTAGCTGGGGGCATGTGGAAGGGGTCCCTTCCGACATGCTGGGAGTAGTTGGTCAGGACATAATGTTCCAGAACAGGTTGTTGCTCCTCCACCTGCCTCGTCCTCTGCCTTCCATGACTGTGACTTTCAATCCACCAGCCTACACTATTCTGCTGCCAGTAGCAGACTAGTCCAATGACTATGAATCCTACAATGATGAAGGCAGCTACTGCTGCTGCGAGGGTTTCTATGGCTGCTCCTGTCAGTGTTCTGGGGATGATCATGGGTATCTCCTTCAGCAGTGCATTTAAGGAGAACTAGGAAGCTTCAAGCTAACTGTTAGGCCTGTGCACCATGAGGTCTAAACAGGTATAAACTCAGGGCTGTCTCATGTTTGGACAATCACCCAGGAAGTTACCATGACATTTAGATGTGGGCTGGATCCTTTCATTGAGGCTCTTGGCAAGCGAGTCAATGAGGATAGTTTTGGTATGAATAAACTTTAGCTTGAAGCTGGGGTATACTACAGCAAGAGCTACTACTTATATATGAAAAGGATAAAACTAAACAGTGGTTCTGAATGGCAATAGAAGTCCATTACTAAGCAGGGTTTGGGACAAACAGGTAAGCAGGATTGCATAACATGTGAAGAAAGACGAAAAAGTGAATAAATCATAACACCCCTTAGCAGTTGAGTACTGTGATGTAGGCTATATGCCAGTATTGTCTTGAATAAATGAGAGATGACAGAAACTGGTATGACATGAATACCAAGTATCTGTGAAAACAAAGAGAATAATGCTAGACAAAGTCTCTAGTCAATGATCCTCTGGGGGAAATCTATAAACAAAAGGTGTTGAATATTTGAGAGTAAAAACTGAAGGCAGTTTTCATGGTCAAGAATATGAGAGGAAAAACAAAGTCCTATGTTGAGGGTGGGTTACTGATCCTATATGAAACACTGTTACTGAAAGTTGAAGCTGAAAACTGAGTCTACATAGAGACTATCCTATCCTATGTCAATATCAAACCTATAAGTCCACGCAGGGACTATCCTATCCTATCCTATGATGAAACTAAACAAGAACTGGTTGAAATGGTCCTATGCTGATGATTATGATCCTACAAGTCTACTCAGAGATTTCCCAAATGGGCAGCAATGTAATTGTCAAAAATGAAACCAAATTAAACTCCTATGTGGTGAAAGTGAAGACAATGTGGCCTATAAAAGAAAACAAGACATGATGGGGTATATGAGATGCATAAGAGAGCTCAAAAAGGCTGGTGCCAAAGCTATGGCAAGCTAATGGTGAGTAACTGGTATAAAACTGACTGGCAGTTGAGTATTCAAAGCCAACGGTGGTATGTGGTCAAGTGGTGAATGATAGAGAGGTGAACAAAGCTGTTAGACAGTGTAAACCAGTCCTAGGCTTATAGTAGCATGTATAGGGTGCAAAACAATTGATTTGTGGTGCATATACAGTTGTGAAGCAAGATAATACAAGTTGTAACTGTTGGTGTACTGGTTGTTAGTCTCTAGAATGTGTGATGTCTCTAGGGTACTTGTTCTCCATTTTTCTACAATATTCTATTGAGTTTTATACTACAAGGCCTGGATATTATTAGCTCTACTTATTAAGGCTATAAGACTGCAGCTTGGTAACTATTCAAAAGTTTATGAGTAATAAACAAGGCTTTTGGTAACAGCTAGCCTCCTGTGTTACCAAAACAAGATAGTATTCAAGGGTCACTGGTAAATACTGTGAGCATTATAAGGTGCTTTTTTGACTGCAGACTGAGAGGGTAGGGTGGACAAGCTGAGGTATACTGATGGGTCAAGGTTTATAATCTTCAGTGTTCAGTTATTGTATTTGAAAACAAAGGAATTATCAGATGTAATCCACAATTGTCGAGGGGATGTATATGTTGATGCATATGACATCACATAATTAAACGATCAGCCCAGCAGGTCAAGCCATGATGTATAACTGATGGGATAATGATGTGGCAACTCTTTGGTTTCTCCACACCTACTGCTGAATGGGGTTGTACAATCAATTATTGTGCCTTGAAGTGATGGTATGCATGAATCAAAGTGCATCACAAGATGGGAAGGGTAGCGAGAGTCTTAGAGTGCCATTGCTGTTGCCTACAGTATATGTCCTTTGGTAGTACTGTAAACTTGTCTGATGGGATGTCTTCAGTTATTATAGCCAAAATCGCAAAATTCTGAGCATACAGTGCCTAGAGGCCCATCACTGTGCTGGCTTCAAGAGGCTGTCAACCATCCTCAGCTTGCTGTCCTGGGCATCACAGGCTTGCTGGGTAGCAAGATTAGCTCATTGTTGCTTTCTGAGAGGACTGAGCGAATGTCAGGGAGAGCATGAGAAGAGGCTTACCAGGAACCACAGAGGTAGCCACATCAACCTGGCTTAGAGGGGCCCTGCTGCCACTGAGGGATGAGGACATATGAGGATGATCGGACTCAGCTTGCTCAGCAGCTGTAGGTCCAGATGTGGTAGGCAATTCAGCTGGAGCTATAATGTGTTGATATATCAGCTGATGATCATAAGGAAATTGATGCTGAGAGAAAGTATACCCAACAAAATTCCATGCTGTTCTAGAGCCAGTACAAGCTGTGCCAGCTGACTACTATCCAGACTGTTGAGATAGCATTGTGGGTCCATGTGGTGCCATTGCTAATGAGATATATGCCTACAGGAATCCAGCAACCCAGATGACAATACAGAAACTGTACAGCTGTGTGGAATATCCTGCAGCAACTGCTGCTGGCTGGCACACTTCTGATGGATGTGTAAGCTCCAAAGCATTTTTTCTGGGCTTGACCAAAAGGTAAAAGGTATGTTTGTGGAACTTTTCTGTTGCTGAGCTAATGACAAATTCTAGATGGCTCTGCCAGGTTGGTGTAAACCCAAACAAAATGCCTGGTTTGCAAGTTGCTTGGCCAGTTTCCATCAAGCTTGGCTGAATGGCATGGTTGGGGAATTTTTAGTGGCAGCCATGAAGAAATTTATGGCACAGTGGCCATTACCACAGTGCATGGAAGAAATTATTGGTAACACTTCTGAGGATGTCACTAAATGGGCTGAACAGGATAAGCATTATCAGAAGTGGAAAAAGGTGAGTTTGTCTGATTGATTAGATATAAATTTCAACTAATACAAATGAGTAGCAAATCCAGGGCAGATTTAATAACAACCGTGGCAAGGCTCATGTGGCTTTGAGTGCCATCACTGGGAAACTGATAACAACCTCTCCCAAGAAGAAGGTTGTCTATTCCTTGCAGCCACAGTGCTGTCTACATGCAGTTCAAATCTATTCCAGGTGGTATTACAAAATTTGGGTGCAAGCAGCCATCAAAAAAGCTATTCAGCAATCTCTCCTTCCCCTTAGTCATGGCCAAAAGCTTACAATAATCAACAAGCTCATGCATGAGACATTCCAATCCAAATCCAATGAAGTCAGGCCAAAATCTTCGACACTCTAGAGCAGCTTCATGAGGAGCAAGCTGAGGCAGCCCAGAGAGGAGAACAGAATGCAGAAGACTACCTCAAGTATGTCACTTTGCATCCACCATCTTCACAATAACTAACACCAGTTCAATTTTTGCAGCACCTGCTGCTCTCAATCACTTCCTCCATGATCTTGCACTACAAATGGGGTGGTGGTTTACAGTGATAGCAGATTGTCCCAATCCTGCTGATGGGGGAAATATTCATACTGGAAGGTCAGTCAGATTGTTTTCTACTATCTTCAATTGCTCATGAGTACCTAGTTTTCATGTGGGCGTGAATGTGTACCAGAGGAATTTCAAGGATGAATATAGTCATCACTCTGCCAATCCAAAGGACTCCAGCATTTGTTGCATGACCTTTGAGGAAGGCATAATCACTCCTTATGGTCAGTTTCTCAAGATGTTGTTCTGTAAGTCTTTTGCCACATCTCAGAGCTAGACAAAGAGATTACTGATGTATATTTTAATGTAGCACCAGAGGTCCAAGCACAACAAGCATGTAACCAGGCTGACCTTGAAGCGCTGGATGCTACTCTCAATGACAACAACAACAATGAAGGTAAAGCAACACCTGGAATGTCCAACCTTCTTTCAATGACACTGTCTCTGTCTCCCCCTTCTCCATCTCCTCTGTCTCCCCTGTCTCCATCTCCTCTGTCTCCCCTGTCTCTGTCTCCCCCTTCCCCTCCTCCTCCCCCTCCCCCTTCACCTCCACCTCTGCCTCCTGCTTCAAGTTCCAAGCCCACCAATGCAGATGATGCTGACCCTGGTTTGATGGTGCCTAGCCATCCAGATGTGATGGTACCACATAGCGAGAGTGCCAACAAAATTGCCAGAGACGAGCTGGACCCCCAAGTCTGGCAAGATGCTATGTTTGGCCATGACTTTTTTTCAGTGGGCTCAATGGAGCATGACCAACTGGCTTATGACAATCTTCTAGGCCATGCAGTCTTCAATTATGAGGGAGGAAGCTTCCCCTTAATGCCGCACACAATGTTTGCAGAGGACAATGGAACTGGAGACCTTGACCTTGGATTTCCCCAAGAACAGGACAAATATATGCAGCCTGAGTCTGAGTCTCAGCTCCCACTGCTTCCTAGTCCTATTCAGGATGATTTCAATGACAACAAAATCTGTGCAGACATTCCCAGGCCATCTAACATGCCAGGAATGTCTTCTTTGACAGATGTTGATGGCAAAACCACACCAATGCCAATGGTAAACTGCAAGCAACACCACAGAGTGGTCAATGGTAATCTGGGTCAGCAGCTAGGGAAAGAGGCAGCAACTGTCGATGAAGAAGGTGGGGAGGACACTGAGAGGAGGGTGAGCAAATGTGCACAGAAGCTGCCAGCATCCCATGCAATGGTCACTGTGGGCTGGCTACTGTCAGCAGTGCAGTATCTCATGGATCCTAACCTCAGTTCTGAGTGGTTGAATCTGCTGGCAGCTTGGCAGGTATTGGAGGCACTCATTTCGCAATGTGGATCACCATCCAAAGTATGTTTATCTATTCCTTTTTCTACTACCCAGACTAGTAGGGTGTGGGCCACTGCATCTGCATGGCATGACCAAGCCCTATATTTTTTTTGGTTTTCAGAATTCCCTCAGAGTTCTGCATTGCAATTCTAAGACCACACACCAATCCAGGCAATCACAGGTCTGCATGTACATATTGTTAGACCTGAACCTCACATGATCCAAACAAGAGTAAACTCAGGCTGTCTCATGTTTGGACAGTCACCCAGGAGTCTCGTGGAGTTCAGATATAAGTGATGATCTCAGACTAAGTTCTTAGGTCGAGCAGGTTGGGAGAGAAGTTTGGTATAGATAAACTTTAGCTTGAAGCTGGGGTATTACAGTGAGAGCTACCTACTTATATACAAAAACTATGCTACTAATAATAACCACAACATATGAAGACAATACAGTAGTCGTGCAGTATGCGCGAGCCATAGTTACCTGGCCTGAGCCTCCTGGTTCTGGTTCTGATGATCACATGGGGTCAGGGATAACTCGGGTCTTGGTTAATAGGAAAGAAAAGTGAATATCCATGGGAAATCATAACATTACCCTCTCGTTAAGGCAGTTGTCCTGACTGCCATTAGGGCTCTGGCATCTCTTCTAGCTCTTTGTTTACTGCTCTCCAATAGTCTTAAATATACTCTTGCCATGCTTCTCCATCTGGGTTTTGGACTTGGATCTTCTTTCCATCATTTCATTCAACTGTGTAGAAGTATTCCCATGTCCTGTTCCCAGTTTCTTTGTACTCATGTCCCACAATTGCCTTTATTGCTTTAGGGTTTACGATGGCCTCAGCTGTTACTACTCTTCTGTGTTCCGCTTGACTCTGTTGATACTCCTTGATTGCTTCTTGTGTGTTTTCCATGTCTTCCTCAGTTACCCAGTCATTGTGTTCCCTTGTCCAGCCTACCCATTTTACTAGGTAGTCAGTTACCAGCCGCGAGGGTTGGCCCCTCTTTCCTCTTACCCTTTGGGTTCGAGTGTTGAGGACTTCTTCAACTTCATACTGTTCTTCATCTTCAATGAGATCTGGCAGTGGTGGTGGTGGAAGCTCTTGGTTGGGAAATGCTGGTGGTGTGTACAGGGTTAGGAGCTTTTCATTGAAGCATGGGTGGATTCGCCAATGCAGGGGGGAGTTTGAGTTTGTAGGTGGAGGCACCTGCTTTTTTGAGAATTCGGAATGGGCCTACTTGTTTGTTGTTGAGCTTCTTCTTTGGTCATGGAAGGTGGAGATTGGTGGAATCAAGCCATATTAGTTTGTCCTTTTTGTATGCAATTGCTTTGCCCTTTCACTTGGGTCTTCATTTTGGCCACGGCTTCTTTGAGGGATTGTTGACAGTTTGTGGATTTTCTGCATTTGTGATGCAAAGTTGCCAGCAGCGGGGTTGGTGAAAGGGCTACATCGTTCAGTTTCCGGGACTACTCGGGGATTGAGTCTGTAGACAGTGAAGAACGGTGTCACGCCCCGCTGTGGTACATACATGTAATTTTGCAAGATATGGCATTAAGACCAAGTACCAGTACACATGGAGCACAGGCGGACATTCCCCTCTGTAAGTGTCAGAAGGGACAGTAAGGTCACCCTTGCATGTGACACACCGACGTACCTAGCAATGGAGCTCGCAGAACTCCGCCTGTGTATGGCACCTTGGGGGCCATCACAGCATGGAGGACGATGAGCAGGACCAACTAGCAGTAGGAATGTCCATGGAAGGGCAGGATGTGCTGGTACCCGGACCGCGGGTTAATTAATGAAGATCGCTAAACATTGGTGATCTATGACGCATGCAACTAGAAGCAAGCAGTGATGCTATCAGGAGCACTAATGATATGGGGACTGCCGCACGGCAACTTAACAACAGCCGTTGGCCGAAGGATTAGCACGTGGGCAGCAAACCCAAAAGACTTCAGAGGCTTTGAGTCCAGACGTAGAAGACTGTCATCCGGCTCAGGTCCGGAATCCGAGGCAGATCATTTACTAATAATCGAGGAGGAATCGCTGAGGGCATATGAGTCTGTAGGTTGCCCTACGACCTGGACATGCGCCGTTTGACTTTGAGGCTACCAAAAACGGATATAGTGGAGTGTGTCAAGTGAGCTCCATCATTTCAGCCTAGGACTTATCGGCCAAGCACTGACGGGCATTTACCTGTATCAATCTCAGTAATCAGGCATGTATATCAATATAAATACCATAGCTACATAGATAAAGAACTTAAGTTACAAACCCCCCATGTATAGTAATAAGAACTTTCAGTTAGACTCTGAACTTGTTGCATGCGTAAGAGTTAGTGGCTTCAAAGCTCAGTTGAACTAAGACAAGTTAGTGAGCTTCAAAAGAGAATAGAGCCAGAGACCGATTTCTGAGAAGATACCCCATATTGGGGCCTGCGCAAAAGGGAAAACCAGCTGACGCCTCAAAAGTGCACAGGCATCAACATTTGCGGGTGGTTCCTCAGTCAGGAAAGTAAAGAAAGAAGGACTCTGTTCTGTTCAGGTGCAGGTTTAGTGGGGTGAAGGTAGCAAAGGCAGTAAGGAAGTAAAGCAAGGGAATCAGCCAGCTTGGGCTGTTCTAGGGACTACACAAAGCTGTGTAGTAGGTGTGTGCAGTTGGACCTCACGGCACCATCGTCTAGAGCAAGCGCACTGTGTGTGAGGACTTGCAGAGGCGCATATTGAACAAGGTTCTGAGAGTAAACCGCTTGTGTAGTGCCGAGGGCATCGAGCGAGCTCGTATAGACAAAGTATAACAGGGGGACACCAAAAGTATTGTTTGCCTTGAGAGTTGTTCTGTAAAGCATGCTCTCTTGTTAAAAGCTCCAAGACAGGGGTACAAAGAAATCAGCTGTGGAAGCTGTACCATAGAGCGAGCTCTAGGAAGTCAAGGGTGATATTGTTGGGGTACAAGTTGGATTAAAATACTTGCTCCCCTCCACACTATAAAGAGAGACTCAGGGTGTGGTAGTGTTAGTTGGTAGTTGGTGTTAGTGACGCTACGCTGCTGCCAGTTACATGGCTGCCCCAAGCCAACCTCGTCAATGCTGCCAAAAGCCTCCACAGAACCAGGACCAGCCAGCACCAACACAGGAACTGGATCCGTCTACAGTGGACAAGGCAAACCCATGGATATAGACCAAATCTGATGGGAATGCCAATGCTTCAACTGCCATCAGAAGGGACACTTCACTGCCGACTGCTGACAACCAAGGAAACCAAGGGACAGAGGCTGAAGGTTTACCAGGAATAACAATACACACCACAACAACCAAGTAGTAGAACAGGAAGAAGGATTGGAAGAGGAGAAGACACCCTCTACATCCGGTGATGTGCTTGGTAATGGTGCAGAGACTAATCTAGAGCGAATATACAATGAGTGAAACTCATATATACTCAACCTAAGCAATCCTTGTGCTTCACAATCACCAATATATAAGTTTGGGTGTTTCAAGATCAATAGAAGACCTCTGCAAACCAACTAGTTTGGTTGGAAGATCAAATATTCTGCCAAGTGCGCAACTATTCCAGCAGGAAGCAGGACTATTATGACTTGTTCTTTTGTTTCAAAAGGTATTCAAGCTATTTAATTCGACTTAGCGAATATAGCACAAGTTTATGAACAAATACAATATATTATGGACAACTTTCGTCCTGAGACTTCAAATATTTTGTGTTCTGAGATTAAATGGCACTTAGGCCGATTTATATAGCACACTGGCTTTACTATGGCGTACTGGCTGATGTCCGCAGCTCACTGGCCGATTCAAACTCGAAAATATTCAAATAATATCGATATATTCTTTCTATATACAGTGGACTTGAGAAATACTTGTCTCGTCCAAGGAATATACACAAAAGCCTTCGAAATCGCCCTGCTCACTGGCTAAGGTGCAACTCTAAGGGATGTCAAGCTCCCTGGACTTAACAGCTATCTTACAACTCCGAGGTTCCACTCCAAGGCCCTTGAATCACCTCAAGCACTGCGCTTATAAGGTCAAATCATGGGGAGGGTGTTGCCTCCAGTATATTACATCTAGGAGGCCTTTATATACTGTACATAGTCCGATCTATCTCGGATATATAGTCATACTGTATAAGCTAATATCCAACTGTATCTAGGCTACATACTGCTGGGTTGAGGGTTTCCTGGTCAAAATGATCTAGGTAGTTTCTAGTCCACTTTCCAGGCTCATTAATGGCTGCTTGAATCAAAATATTCTATCATTCTTTGCCAGACTAGGAAGGATTCTGGAACTGCAAAGCTGAATATCTTGGTTACCAGTCGCTTCACCCTCTTCCCAGGCTATTGCATCATAGAATGCATCACCATTCTCTATCTCTAGGCAACTAGTCAAGGCTACAGTCAGTGGAATATTCCTGATCAATTGATCCGTCAATATGGATACTCTGATCACTGATGTGAGCCTCATGGCCTACAGGCCTACTATTCTGGAATGTGACTTGTCTGCAGAGTATCTACAGGTCCAAAGTCACTATCAATAGATAGTACTGGCAAGTCACTTCATATCTTCAATATAAATGCAAACATTCCGCCATATGAGGGAAAGTACTTGCTGCTGAATGCGAACTTGGGAAGTTCTTCTATCTATTCTTTCCAGAGCTTGAACTGCCTTGGAATAATTCTGCAAGCCATAGACAACTAGTCACAGCTATTCAATTGCATTATGGGAATATTCCCTTCATCTGGGGGCTAGTCAACCTTGTTAAGGGACTAGCTACTTCTGGTTTAAGTGGATTGTGCATGAATAGGACATTATAGCATATATCTGCTTGTTTAGACCTATTAGAGATCAACTATTTCAGGCTAGTAGGTCCAATCCTTCAAGGTATCATTCCTAAGTCCTGTATTTTGACTCTATATCTTCATTCATTGCACAGGATCCTAGCTATCTGCTCGAAGTCTCAACAATAGCTCTCGTATTCAAGTAGATATTGATTCTGGGATGTATATATCTTATACAAAATCACAAAATCTAAGGGTAGACACGCAACATGTGTATCACCGGAATCAAGGAGGTAAAAGACAAGGCCAATGAGTAAGCGATTCTACTTGGTCGGCCGGACCCTCTAAAGGTGCTTCACATACTGCTGGATAGACTCATAATACTTCTGTAGAACTATATAACGCGCATTTGAATATACCAAGTTTCACTGCCCTCAGCAAAGCACCCCCAGAATCACACAACCGGTATGGTATCTTAACTAATATGATGGACCAGGAAGACAAGAATCACCTCACCAAAACTGAATGGGCCCCACCAAAGATGTCCTTGAAACACCCTTGGATGGCACCTGACAAGCAGAAGCATGCAGCTTCCCAAAAAAGAAGAATCCCTGACCACAAACAGCTGCAGCAGAGGGAGCACAGAGTGGCAATAGCCCCAGGCGGCAAGACCAAAGGAGCGACCCCTCAAGGTAAACTAACCGCAACTCCTGTAGACATGTACCCAAATGCCGGGGACAACCTGACTAAGGGCAGACAGGATGGTATGGGAAAGTCATCTCCCAGGTCAGAACAGTTCTCAACCGATGGGGCACCAGCACTTCGTCTGCCATGTGAGATGGGTGGTAGGCACGCCCAAGACCCGATAAGTCCCCCTCCACTATTTCCTCACTCACGCAAAGTCTCTCTAGAAGAAGTACCAGACAATGAAGATGACATGTCTTACCAACTGGCTGCTGCAGCCAAAAATGCAGATGCATGTGGGCCATCCCTGACGTGAAAAAGTCCTCCTTCAGAGGCAAGACACCCAACCTGCGGAGCCAAAAGAACAGCTACCAAGGGTGACAATGCCTTGGCAGAAATGCCCATGGACCCTAGTGGTCCTAGAAAGCCAAAGAAGAAAGCCAAAGAAGAATACAATGAGGACAATGACCCCAAGTGGCAAGTGTATCTCAAGGGGCACCAACATCACAAAAAAGGAGACCCCGATGCAACTGACATGAAGGCATACAACCAGTGGTGGATGCAAGTAAAGAAGGATCACAACTGGACAGAACTGAAGACAATCGAGAAAGAAGAGTCTGGATACATGATTCCATTCAAGACAGAGTGGACATGGCATGCAATCAGACAAGCGAGGGGTAGTTACAAAGCCCACACAATATTAGCGCACTGGACTCACAAAATGCGACAAGCAGAGGCAGACCAAGAAATGCTAATGCACATCGTCACCCTTCCCTGCACTCAAGTGCTTGAGCAGTTAGAAGAACTCTGCAAACTGGTCCGATACATCTGATGAAGCGCCCGGGCCAGGGCAAAAGACTTGACCACTGAAATCCGACTTGAAACCCTCACCAATCGACAAACCCTTAAAACCATGGCTCTAATAGACAGCGGGTGCACCGGAAGTTCCATTGACCGCAAATATGTAGAAGAACATGATCTACCCACCCAAGCAACAAGCACCCCAATTCCAGTCTACAACGCCAATGGAACCCGCAACAAGGCAGGGGAAGTCACTCATTTTGTTGAACTACAAATGACCATAGGGGAACATGCAGAATGGATTGACCTAGCAGTCATGGACCTAGGCACCAGAAGAGTATTCCTAGGGCATGACTGGTTAATATGACATAACCCCATCATCAACTGGAAAACCCAGAAAATTATATTCAGACGATGCCAATGTCAGAAACAACCATTCACCCTACCAGATGCAGACCCGGAGGACAGATGGGATGAGGAATTAGAAGAGGGAGACACCATACTAGCAGTAGATATGACGGAGGAAATAGAAATCAGAGCAGTTCATCACGCAAATGATTTAGCGGCAAAAGCAAGTGAAGGAAAGCCAAAGAAGAGTTTTGAGGAAATGGTGCCCCCTGACTACCGGGGATTCCAAGATCTATTCTCAAAAGACAACTTCGATGAACTTCCCAACCAAAAACCCTGGGATCATGCTATTGAACTCATCCCCAATGCTAGCAACACCCTTGACTGTAAAGTATACCCACTGAACCAAAATGAACAGGAAGAACTTGACAAATTCTTGGATGAGAACTTGTCCACTGGAAGAATAAGACCATCCAAATCCCCATTTGCATCACCCTTCTTCTTTGTCAAGAAGAAAGATGGCACCCTCCACCCAGTCCAAGACTACTGAAAACTCAATGAAATGACTATCAAAAATCAATACCCCCTACTGCTCATTTCAGAGCTCATGGACAAGCTCAGAGGCACCAAATATTTCACCAAACTAGATGTATGCTGGGGATATAACAATGTACGCATCAAGGAGGGTGATGAATACAAAGCCATCTTCTGAACCAACTGAGGACTGTTTGAACCAACGGTCATGTTCTTTGGACTCACTATTTCCCCTGTGACCTTCCAATGGATGATGAACAACATATTCCATGACCTGATCGCTGAAGGAAAAGTAACCATCTATCTCAATGACATCCTAATATTCTCCAAAAATCTTCAAGAGCACCAAGAGATTGTCCGATGAGTACTCCAATGCCTAAGGGAGCACAAGCTGTTCCTCAAAGCCAAGAAGTGCAAATTTGAGGTCTTAGAAACTGAATATCTAGGAGTTATTATCAGTGAAGGATTGGTCTGCATGGACCCCATCAAAGTCAAAGGCATCACCGAATGGCCCACACCCACCAAGAAGAAAGAGCTACAAAGCTTTTTGGGCTTCACAAATTTCTACCAAAAATTCATCAAAAACTATTCTAAGATAGTGCAACCAATGACCCAACTCACCAGGAACACCCCTTGGAACTGGGGCGCAGCCCAAAACCAAGCATTCCAACAACTGAAGAAGCAGATGGTGGAAGATGTAATCCTAGCATTACCAAAGGAAGACAGAAAGTTCAGAGTAGAAGTGGACTCCAGTGAAGGAGCTATAGGTGCAGTACTAAGCCAACAACAAGATGGAAAATGGAGACCTGTGGCTTTCCTTTCAAAATTGTTAACAATGACAGAAAGGAACTACAAAATATATGACAAGGAACTCCTCGCCATAATGCTAGCACTCACTGA
This sequence comes from Armillaria luteobubalina, assembly GCA_030435615.1. Classification (NCBI taxonomy): domain Eukaryota; kingdom Fungi; phylum Basidiomycota; class Agaricomycetes; order Agaricales; family Physalacriaceae; genus Armillaria; species Armillaria luteobubalina. Next base: position 92,639 of record JAUEPU010000019.1, on the reverse strand, counting down.
ATGGAGACACTATCTCATGGGAGTGGCTGTAGACTTCGAAGTATGGATGGACCATCAAAACCTTCAATATTTCTGAAAACCCCAGAAACTCAACTGCCAACAAGCCTGTTGGGTAACCGAACTTGCAGAATACCATTTCTCCCTTCACCATAAACCTGGCACTGCGAACAAAAAGGCTGACTTGCTATCCCAATGGGATGATCACGATCAAGGCAAACAAGACAACAATGAAATTGTAGTCCTAAAACCAGAACACTTCTGTGCAATGATCATGCCCATGGCATCCAGCATCTACTCAAAAATCAAGCACACCACTGAGAACACCGACAAATGGGATTGAGGGATCTCTGATTCCTTGAACCATGAAAGAGGAATCACCATGGAGAAGGGACTCTTAATGCGTACTGGGAGGATTTACATACCCCGAGACAAGAAACTCAGAGGAGAGATCATTGCCATGTCCCATGACCACCTAACCGCTGGACACCTGGGAATTGACAAGACCAACAAACTCATTCAAAGAGAGTACTGGTGGCCAAAGATCAAGCAGACAGTAGAAAGATATGTAAAAGGATGTGAGACATGCCAATGAGTCAAAAGCAACACCCAAGCATGAAAAGTGCCTTTACACTCCAACACTATCCCTTCGGAACCATGGACACACATTTCCGTCGATCTAATCACTGGCCTCAAAGAGTCTGGTGGGTATGATGCCATTTTAGTTATTGTAGATAGATTCTCCAAGGAAATCATCCCCATAGCATGCAATGGAACCCTGACATCAGAAGGAACCACCAAAATCTTCTATGACAAAGTATGTGCCATTCACAGCATGCCCAGAACCATAATCTCTGACAGAGGTCCTCAATTCGTCTCCAAATTCATGATGGACCTCTACAGAATTCTCCAAATCACTCTAAATCTGTCCACTGCCTTTCACCCCCAAACAGACGGGCAAACAGAAAGAGTCAACCAAGAGATTGAAAAATATCTAAGGATCTTCACTAGATATCAACAAGACAACTGGCATGAGTGGCTCACCTTGGTGGCATTTGCCCATAACAATTGGAAGCATTCATCCACAAATCAAAGCCCGTTGACGAGGTTGGCTTGGGGCAGCCGTGTAACTGGCAGCAGCGTAGCGTCACTAACACCAACTACCAACTAACACTACCACACCCTGAGTCTCTCTTTATAGTGTGGAGGGGAGCAAGTATTTTAATCCAACTTGTACCCCAACAATATCACCCTTGACTTCCTAGAGCTCGCTCTATGGTACAGCTTCCACAGCTGATTTCTTTGTACCCCTGTCTTGGAGCTTTTAACAAGAGAGCATGCTTTACAGAACAACTCTCAAGGCAAACAATACTTTTGGTGTCCCCCTGTTATACTTTGTCTATACGAGCTCGCTCGATGCCCTCGGCACTACACAAGCGGTTTACTCTCAGAACCTTGTTCAATATGCGCCTCTGCAAGTCCTCACACACAGTGCGCTTGCTCTAGACGATGGTGCCGTGAGGTCCAACTGCACACACCTACTACACAGCTTTGTGTAGTCCCTAGAACAGCCCAAGCTGGCTGATTCCCTTGCTTTACTTCCTTACTGCCTTTGCTACCTTCACCCCACTAAACCTGCACCTGAACAGAACAGAGTCCTTCTTTCTTTACTTTCCTGACTGAGGAACCACCCGCAAATGTTGATGCCTGTGCACTTTTGAGGCGTCAGCTGGTTTTCCCTTTTGCGCAGGCCCCAATATGGGGTATCTTCTCAGAAATTGGTCTCTGGCTCTATTCTCTTTTGAAGCTCACTAACTTGTCTTAGTTCAACTGAGCTTTGAAGCCACTAACTCTTACGCATGCAACAAGTTCAGAGTCTAACTGAAAGTTCTTATTACTATACATGGGGGGTTTGTAACTTAAGTTCTTTATCTATGTAGCTATGGTATTTATATTGATATACATGCCTGATTACTGAGATTGATACAGGTAAATGCCCGTCAGTGCTTGGCCGATAAGTCCTAGGCTGAAATGATGGAGCTCACTTGACACACTCCACTATATCCGTTTTTGGTAGCCTCAAAGTCAAACGGCGCATGTCCAGGTCGTAGGGCAACCTACAGACTCATATGCCCTCAGCGATTCCTCCTCGATTATTAGTAAATGATCTGCCTCGGATTCCGGACCTGAGCCGGATGACAGTCTTCTACGTCTGGACTCAAAGCCTCTGAAGTCTTTTGGGTTTGCTGCCCACGTGCTAATCCTTCGGCCAACGGCTGTTGTTAAGTTGCCGTGCGGCAGTCCCCATATCATTAGTGCTCCTGATAGCATCACTGCTTGCTTCTAGTTGCATGCGTCATAGATCACCAATGTTTAGCGATCTTCATTAATTAACCCGCGGTCCGGGTACCAGCACATCCTGCCCTTCCATGGACATTCCTACTGCTAGTTGGTCCTGCTCATCGTCCTCCATGCTGTGATGGCCCCCAAGGTGCCATACACAGGCGGAGTTCTGCGAGCTCCATTGCTAGGTACGTCGGTGTGTCACATGCAAGGGTGACCTTACTGTCCCTTCTGACACTTACAGAGGGGAATGTCCGCCTGTGCTCCATGTGTACTGGTACTTGGTCTTAATGCCATATCTTGCAAAATTACATGTATGTACCACAGCGGGGTGTGACAGCATGTTCTGGTTCTGATTCTGATTTTGCAGCAGGTAATTGTTGTTATTGCTGCATGGTAGTGATGAGCCTCTAGGCTCTGTACACTCAGAATTTCACGATTTTGGCTATAATAACTGAAGGCATCACATAAATGACCTATCAAGACAAGCTTACTATACTACTCAAGGGCATATACTTTATGCAACAGCAATGGCACTCTAAGACTCTCGCTACCCTTCCCATCTTGTGATGCACTTTGATTCATGCATACCATCACTTCAAGGCACAATAATTGATTGTACAACCCCATTCAGCAGTAGGCACTGAGAAACCAAAGAAGTTGCCACACCAGTATCACATCAATTACACATCACGGCTTGACCTGCTGGATTGATCATTTAATTATGTGATGTCATATGCATCAACATATACATCCCCTCAACAATTGTGGATTACATCTGATAATTCCTTTGTTTTTGAATACAATAACCGAATGCCGAAGATTATAAACCTTGACCCATCGGTATACCTCAGCTTGTCCACCCTACCTTCTCAGTCTGCAGTCAAACAGCACCATATAACACTCGCAGTAATAACTGGTGACCCTCAAGTACTATCTTGTTTCAGCAACACAAGAGACTAGCTGTTATCAAAAGCCTCGTTATTACTCATAAACTGTTGGATAGTTGCCAAGCCGCAGTCTTACAGCCTTAATAAGTAGAGCTAATAATATCCAGACCTTGTAGTATAAAAACTCAATAGAATATTGTAGAAGAAAAACAAGTAACCAAAAGACACCACACGTTCTAGAGACTAATAGCCAGTACACCAACAGTTATAACTTGTATTATCTTGCTTCACAACCGTATACGCACCACAAATCAATTGTTTTGCACCCTATATGTGCTACTATAAGCCTAGGACTGGTTTATACCATCTAACAGCTTCGTTCACCTCTCCATCATTCACCACTTGACCGCATACCACCATTGGCTTCGAATACTCAACTGCCGGTCAGTTTTATACTGGTTACTCGCCATTAGCTCGCCATAGCTTTGGTACCAGTGCTTTAAGCTCTCTTACACTTCTCGCATACCACATCATGTCTTGTTTTCTTTTATAGGCCGCATCATCTTTGCTTTCACCACATAGGAGTTTAATTCGGTTTCATTTTTGACAATTACATTGCCACCCATTTGGGAAGTCTCTGAGCAGACTTGTAGGATCAGAATCATCAACATAGGATTATTTTTAACAGTTCTCGTTTAGTTTTGCCATAGGATAGGATAGGATAGTCCCCATGTGGACTTATAGGTTTGACATTGGCATAGGATAGGACAGTCTCCATGTAGACTCAGTTTTCAGCTTCAACTTTCAGTAACAGTGTTTCATATAGGATCAGTAACCCACCCTCGACATAGGACTTCATTTTCCCTCTCATATTCTTGACCATGAAAACCGCCTTCAGTTTCTACTCTTGAATATTCAACACCTTTCATTTATAGATTCCCCCCAGAGGATCATCATCTAGCATTATTCTCTTTGTTTCCGCAGATACTTGGTATTCGCATCATACCAGTTTCTGTTGTTCCTCATTTATTCAAGACAATACCGGCATATAGCCTACATCACAGTACTTGACTAGGGTACTACTTGCTAGACTTTCACGTTGCAGTGTACATCTGCATCTAGAGGAATTGATTGGAGTGCATGGAGGTGCCCCAAACATACTCACACACACATTGCCTTAATTACCAAAGGCTTCGTTTATTACCAATACTCATTGAAGTTTGGTGTTGCTGTTGCCACGGAAGTCTAGGCTTATCAGCGGGGGTCTGCTGTCATACCATTGGTTGCATGGCTGGTTGTTCCAATTTCAGGGATCTTGGGGGCGATAGCCTTTGTGGGTGCAGTCGAAGACTTTGACCTTGGTGAGCTTGTTGTTGAGTTCAATTATGCAGCGTTTCCATTGAGGATATGTGTGTGGTGGGGGTCGGTCTCAAGCAGCGGTTTGGGTGTAGTCGGTAGGTATTCCACCCCTGATGGCGGTGACTATATGGCTTCAGTCGTCCTGTTGTTCCCATCTCCTAGCTAATTGGGCTTGTTCTTCAAGCTGTTGGAAATACTGGTATGCCCCACCTTCCTTCATTTGGAGCACATACATGTGCTGCTCATGGACTTCTTCTACAGCTGGGTTGGAGAATTGCTTGCAGATTAGGTGGACAAAGTCATGCCAGTCTGGGTATCAGTATCTCTGGTATTGGCTGCTATAGTAGGTTTCTACATGATGGACCCACCATGAGAGTGCTTGTCTGGCTAGGTGGGAGGCAGCGAAGTTGACTTGCTGCGCCTCAGTTAGATAGATTTGGTGGGCCTCAAAGTAGGCTATGCATTGGTAGAGGAATTGTTGGATGTTGTCATGCTTCCCATAGAAGTCTGCCAGGACCTTTACAAGTATTGGTTTGATGCCAAAGTAGGCAGCGTTATGGGGCGCTTCTCCTGTGGGTACTCCCAGGAGAGGAGGGGGCAGCATTCTTCCTGGTGATGGTCTAGGTAATGACCATAGATTGCCCCTTGCTCCTGGTGAATCTGGATCTCCTGGGTCTCTGGGGTTTGGTGGTTGCAGAGGGTGGTGGTTGCCTTGGGTCTGGAGGTAATTGGTATTGGGCCCGTATGTCATCTAGGTCCTTCTGCTTCTGTGCTAGTTCTTCCTGTTGCCATTCTAGGTCTTCTTGACCCTTGGTCCACTCATCGTATTTGGCAAGTCTCTGCGCTTGTTCAGCTTCATCTAGTCTGTGACTGAGCCCTCCCATTTCTGCTGGTCCTCCTCCAGCTCCAGCGAATAGTCGGGACTTGCCATATGTTGGGGGTCCACCTTGTTGCCAGGTCCAGCTGACAGTTGGGGTTGGCAGGGTGTCAGGGAGTGGCTTGGGTAGGGTGAGGTTCCACTCGTCGTAATCAGGCAGGGGGCTGTAAGCTTGTAAAGGGAAATCTTTATTGAACATGAACGTCACCTGCTCATGGGCAGCATACATTCACAGCCTTCCTTTTTCCTTGTCATCTCTGTCTTCGTCCACTGGTAAATACCTTTTCCCCATCTCCATTGCTAGCCATGACACTTCTTTATGCAGCTGGCTGTATCTCATCTTCACTCTCTGTTTGTACTTGTCCCTCTGTTGGTTTGTGGTCAAGAATGAAACAAGCTCCAGGAGAGGCAGGTCTGCTTCCTGCTCCGGTGACTCCTGTGAGTTGGGAAATCCAGTAGCGGTTGAGGTTGGAGGGGGTGCGGGGGCAGGGTTCTGTTTGTCAGGTATGGCTTTCTCCTTTCCTTTCTACAATGCTGAGGATTGAGTTTTGTCAGCTGATTCGGAGTTCATCTGGGTAGATTCTTCTGGCAGGTATCCTGTATGAAGTGTGTGGTATGGGATGAATTCGGTGGATACAGTGCCACCACTCTGCTTTGCTCTCTCCTGCTCCTCTTGGCTCAAGTAGGGCCATTCTTCTTGCATTATAACTCAGTGGTGGGGTCCTAACACGATTGTCTTTGCCTGCACATCTAACCAGTCCGGGTAGGTTGAGAGTGGCATGGTTTCTGGGAAGATGGGTGGCAATGGTAATGTGGGGTTCTTTGGAGGATGCATGGGTGGGGAACTCTGAGCTGCTCTCAGTGTCATAGATATGGACAACCTGGGCAACTGATGTGGTGTATTCCAAGGTGATGTCCATGGAGGTGGTGCTGGGAGTGTGGGGCGTGGTGCTGATTCTAAGGACATCTGGGATGTGTTGTGGGTGAGGGCTGTCAGTCCTTCCATGACTGTTGCCCATGCTGACTTCCTCTGCTTGGGGTAGGGCTCTGCCCTGTTCAATGTCTTCGAGCTTGTACGTCAGCTCAACATGGTTGCACTGGTTGGATCCAAGGATCTACGGGATGAGGACATGTAAGACTATTGCAGTGATGGTGAGAGCGATTACACTTAGAGTCACCACTAGGGCGATGTTGTTTTGGGTGGTGGTAAGTCCTCTGGTGTGGTACATGGGTTTTTTCTTGCATTGTGCGCTAAGGAAAGAAGGGAAGCTTTGAGCTAATTGTTAGACCTGAACCTCACATGATCCAAACAAGAGTAAACTCAGGCTGTCTTGTGTTCAGACAGTCACCCAGGAGTCTCGTGGAGTTCAGATATAAGTGATGATTTTGGACTAAGTTCTTAGGTCGAGCAAGTTGGGAGAGAAGTTTGGTATAGATAAACTTTAGCTTGAAGCTGGGGTATTACAGTGAGAGCTACCTACTTATATACAAAAACTATGCTACTAATAATAACCACAACATATGAAGACAATACAGTAGTCATGCAGTATGCACGAGCCATAGTTACCTGGCCTGAGCCTCCCAGTTCTGGTTCTGATGATCACATGGGGTCAGGGATAACTCGGGTCTTGGTTAATAGGAAAGAAAAGTGAATATCCATGGGAAATCGTAACACATATATAAATTGATCCCGGTCCTTGCCAGCACGATCATTTGACAAGTCTACGTCCATGAGTTGGATCTGTACTATCTAGCATTTCCAATGGACAGGAAATTCACAAAATATCTCATCTATGGCATCTACACCATTGAATTTGTTCAGACAATACTCATCAGCCACAACATCTTTGCAATGTTCAGGTATGGCTTCAGTGATATCAACGCCCTCACAGAGGTACATTTTAATTGGCTCATCATCCCCATCATGAGTGCTGCTAGTAGGTCCAGCATCTTCTGCTCAGTTTCTGATGCTCATTATGAGTACAGCTGCTTTGGTAGGGCAGGGCTTCTATGTGTACTGAATCTTCATACTATCAAGGTCACAAATTGTCCCCACATTCGTTGATATGCTTGGTATCAGGCTACCCATAGATTTTGCGAATTTTATACAAATTAATGCAAACTACTAGCTGTACTAAGGACTAGAGTGGAGACTTCGCACTGCTAAGTCAAGTCATCTAGATCAGTGTTGAAGCACCTAAAACCGTAACAGAAGAGGAAGTAAGAGAAGACATCTAGACAAGTCAACTCTACAAGCCTTTCGAGATTACTTGCTATTTCCTGTTTAAAAACAGACTACACATAGTCACCACACAAACAGGACCTCACTGTATCTAGATGAACTCAAAAACCAGAAGTTAGAAAACCTGAACTAGATTAGCTTGTCAAACTCGACAAAGCTGAAAACCACTTCGAATAGTTACTAAGTCACGATGGAACCAAAATCCTCCATGAACTTAGTCTAAAAAGAAATGAATGAGAAACCCTGAACCCTGCATGAAAGAATAGCCTAGTCAGGAACCCGAGGTACCAGTCTAGATCATGCAAGTGATCGCGACCATACAATCTCGGTACCTCGATCGATCCACGATCGATGGTTACATCCACTAAGATACTAAGGCAATTAAACAAGTACTGAATGAATAGCCACATGACACCATAGGAAAGCAGAGGCAGGAGTGCCTATGGACCAGCATGGCACTCCTAGGCAATAGAAAAACCCATTGCCTCCCTGTATAACTGAATGAATATCTCGGAATCATGCAATTCTTATAGAATAATTACTCATCATTTGTATTACTACGCATAATCACACTACTAGTAGTCTAGATAAGCAACTCCTATACCTAGATGTAGAATACTATAAAATACCATCATCTAGACACACAACAGCAGGAAAGCATTCCCCCATGTTTGTGCTAGTGGCCCATAAGCTACCTAATCAAATAACGGATTTAAGTGCCTGTCCTCGACTGAGTAATTCATTGCTAAGTCACCCAATAAGAAAGAACAAGTAGTTGAAGTGAAATAAGCCCTAGAACGCTTTGAGTTCAAACAATTGAAAGAGTCAGCATACTCTAGAGTCTGCGTGCTCTTTGCAAGTCTGTGTACTTGATGTAGGATCTGTGTATCCTTTGTAGAAGTCTGTGTACTTCTTTGTCTCGAGTCTGCGAACTTGTGTTGAGAGTTAGTGAACTCTAGAGCCTGTGAGCTCTTTGTAGAACCTGTGTGTTCTTTGATTGTTTGAGTTAAGAAGTAATCTAGACCAGCTATTGCTCGCCTAGACGATGTTTGTTCTCTGAACTAGACCAGTTCCTACCTACCTATTAAAACCCCACGTCATTATAACTCGTTATCTCGACTAGTGTATCTTGTGTAAACATCTTCTAGATCAGAATCAGAAGTAGTTTTTGAACGCCTTACATTGAATTGTCAAAGTCTAAGATCGTACACGAGTGCTTCTACTGTACTCAACCTTGAACTTACAAACATTGGTGATAGTGTGAGTGTTTAGAGTGAGAGTTAGTCTCTAGATTTCTCATCTAGAGTTTAGTTTTCCTTTGAGTGCTGCCTGTTACCAAGCACATCATCGTCACCTGCATTTGTTACCATGCACTTTCTCTGTGGGAATTTAGTCTTCGACTCAGATATGAGATGCACCAGGGGTGCTGCAAAAAGCTTAAACATAGACAATAAAGGTAGGGTATGTCCTGGGAGGGGCACATCCATAGACTGGCCTAGAAATGATCTGTTCAATGTCTGTTGAGCTTAGCAATGTCAAGGGTCAAACCTAGCTGAGTTGCAATAGCATCAAACCCTCTGAAAAAAGCTGTACTCTATGCATGAGGTGATCATCTGTAATGCAAGCTATGCAGGGTGAGATGCCAAGATAGTACCACACTTGAAGGAGACTAACCTTAATGACCATAGTGGTGGCACCTGTTTGCTTTTTAACTGTATTGAGCCAAATGGACTGAGAGCCTCTGCTTTGGAAAACGGTACCAAGAGCACCTTATCCTTGTCAGAGCAGGCTGGGATACATTCCCTACCATCATTTTCTCAGTCATAGTCAAGTTGCCTTTCTGTAAACACATGAGCTCTGTGATAAGTGTGCAGATCAACTTGAATCTATCACTGAGACTGTTAGTGTCAGCAATGGCCTGAACAATAGGTTCATTCCCTCTGGCAGCACATTCACCATAGAGGCTATTTCCATCCTGGAGTTCTGATAATTGTATATTGTTGAGCCTGTCTAACATCAACTGACAAGATGAATCACCCATACTGGATTTATTGACCCTTAGAAGGGAGATATTCAGTGTGTCTAGGGACAAGAGTGACATTGATAGCTGGTGGAGGAATGTTTATCCCTGAGAGGAGTCAGACATATTTTGCACAATAGTCTGCCATTATTGTCCCAGTCAATGGACAAGCACCATGTTGAGGTGCAATAGGGAAGAATGCCAAGGACTCTTGCCAAATGTTAGGGGCTAAAATGGCAGCCATGTTTGCAAGATATAAGTTGAGAATTCTAGAGTTAGGGGAGCATACATAGTCAGGAATGATTACAGAGAGGCTGGGTGTTATGATCAATGTGGTCAGAAGTCAAGCACCAGGAAGTGTCAATATGAACATGAATGCTAAGATGCTGAAACCATGACACCAAACAAGCTAAGCTGGGAATTTCCTATCTGGGACAGCCACCAGCCATTTTCCTCTTTTTTACATACTATCATGACCAATTTTCCTCAATACCCCATGAAAAATTACGATCATGACAAGGACAATGGTTCTTTCATCACTGTCAAAAGTATACAAGCAACAACAATAAGAGAAAACAGCAAACATAGATAGGCACCTCTGTAGGGCGAATGCAGACATGAATCAGAAGGGCATGGGTGTATGAATAGAAAAATTTGCAGGAAAGCTCAAGATGCCTATGAGCAACTCAGGTAGCAATTTGGCAAAAGCCAAAAAGCCATGAAGCCACCAGGGTAACCACAGAATCAAAAGCAGATGGACACAGGTGTACAAATAGAAAAGTTGCCACAAGTAACAAATCTTCTCATGCTCAACTCATGTAGTGAATTCAGCAAATGCTGAAAAATACTTAAGCCACCAGGGTAAACATGGAAAAGTGGAAAGAACTGGCTTGTGTATGAATAGAAATTTCCCATGCTTTCCTCATGCCTGCATAATAACCAATACCTATATATACATATAGGAGTCAGAATTAATAGTATCATCTTTAGGGTTGACTGGGTGCTAACACATCAAGACCTTCATCATTGACAACATGGCTTCAAAATCAATGTTACAACATGTATCTGCAGCTGCCAGCTTCCTTCTTGGCCAAATTTCTTGCTTGGTGGAATGCTCTGCAGCTGTATTGGCAACATTCTGAAACAGGTCCCCTCCCTGAGGCTAACTACAGCCATTCACTACACAAGGCCCTGTGGAAAGGTGGACTGAATGGGCTCCTCACCATGCTCATTGGGCTTATGTGGTGGGGTCAAGGTATGTTATTGGCAAAGGAACATACCCTTTGGAATGCTACAGTGGTGGATGTCCATGCCTGTATTCAAACCTTGCTGCCATCACTGTCGCTCCCACAAATGGACTAGTTACTTTCACTTGATGTTTCCTTCCATATGCATTATTTCATTTTATATTTGTTTTATTTGAGAGTATGTTTTGTTGTATTAGTACTTTGTATACAAGCTTATATGTGCGCTAGCAGTAGTATACCATTGATGCAGTAAAACAATGAAATTTTTTGTTCTACAATTATGTCCAGGGAAAAACATGGCCATGACATAGGGAATAAAATACATCCTCTGTGTCATATTTCTGCTGTGATCTCAGTTTTGGGACAGTGATTAGTGATGGCAGATCCAGGTACATGTCCCACAGCAGGAGAGCAAAGACCTACAGGCAGCAACATCCATCAATTGATATTGATCCAGGGCTCACAGTAATAATAGACAATTATCCTGAAACATGTGTTGTATTTTTAGAATGAGGAGAGCACAGTTGGGAGGGCTTGTCGATGTACAAGGACGGTGTCATGCCCCACTGTGGTACATATGTGTAATTTTGCAAAATACGGTGTTAAGGCCAAGTACCAGTATGCATGGAGCATGGGCAGACATTCCCCTCTGTAAGTGTCAGAAGGGACAGTAAGGTCACCCTTGCATGTGACACACCAACATACCTAGCAACAGAGCTCACAGAACTCTGCCTGTATATGGCACCTTGGGGGCCATCACAGCATGGAGGACGATGAGCAGGACCAACTAGCAGTAGGAATGTCCATGGAAGGGCAGGATGTGCTGGTACCCAGACCATGGGTTAATTAATGAAGATCGCCAAACGTTGGTGATCTATGACACATGCAACTAGAAGCAAGCAGTGATGCTATCAGGAGTGCTAACAATACAGGGACTGCTGCACAGCAACTTAACAACAGCTGTTGGCCAAAGGATTAGCGTGTGGGCAGCAAACCGAAAAGACTTCTGAGGCTTCGAGTCCAGACGTAGAAGACTGTCATCTGGCTCAGGTCCAGAATCCAAGGCAGATCATTTACTAATAATCAAGGAGGAATTGCTGAGGGCATATGAGTCTGTAGGTTGCCCTACGACTAGTGTTGCCATGGCTTGACTGTGCTTAGCTCAGCTCGACTCTTCACCGACTCAGCTCCGAACTGACTTGAAAGTCGCAATGTGACGTCAGCTTTGGCTCAGCTTGGCTCAAAGCTGCTAACTCCAGCCAAGCCATCAGCTTCATTCTGTATTAGGCAAAAAATCTATATATCCAATGCTACATCAATTACCACCTCGAAAGTGTCCAAAAAGCACAGAAAATCATCCATCTCAGAAGGAACTTCTGATTCCTCATCCATTATACCCTCTAGTGAAGCTGTGTGCATGGACTTGTCATAGTGCTGTGTGAAATTCAACATGGTGCCCTTCTTCAAACAAAATTTCAGCATCTGCAGCGCTTCCATCAGCTCAGGTGTAATCTGAGAACAGCGATCCATGACTGTCTGTTTGCCTGATGAGAAGACTCACTCGCAAGGCACAGATGACCCTTGAATTGGAAGAATATCCATGGCCATCAGAAATAGGGTCAGGTAGCATGTACAATTTTCCTATAAAAACATGTCAGTGTGAAGAGAATATTTCAGAAGACCACATACCTGCCAGAATAACAAACTACTAGATAAGGATTGATGATCGAGAAGATATGCCTCAAACTCTTCAGCAAGGGTTTGCTGTGCCGAGCTGACAACAGGCACATCAAATGATTCAAATCCAAGTACTTCATCTGCCCAATCACAAGCATGCAGAAGTTCACAATTTGACACTATGGCAATTGTAGAATAGCATTGGAGCTATGAAGCATTATGAGTCTTGTCATCAAATGAAATTGATTAATTATAATATTACCTCTTCCATAAATATATCCTTGACCCACATAATCTTTGTCATGTCATGCCGCTCGTACCATTTCAGCTTCATGGTAGGATTTAAGACTTGAATAGGTTTTAGAGATGGTTCATGAATCATAGAGAAAGACTGAAACTCACTCATAGAGAATATATATGCTGGGATATACATAACATGGCCATAGTAATCTTCAAGCTTCTCAAGGCCAGCAGTTACAACATTTTCCATTTCTGGCATCTTCTCCTTCAGGCAATGCCACCGAATAATGAGTGCTGAGAAAGACGGAAGAGCGTCGCAGAGTGTAGGAGTCTTTTCTGCTGAAAGTTGTTGTTGAAAAGCATGCGGTACCTTTATCAATATGAATATTAGTGACAGTAATCAGAATTAGTTGCTTGTACAGGCTATACACTCACACTTAGAATCTCATGGAAAAGTTGGAGGACAGTCCATTTGTCATCACTTAACTGGTGTTTTTGAAGTTCATGCTGCTCTCAGCACTGAAGGAATGACTGGATTGGCTGTGTTTATATTGTTAAAAGACAGAAGCTACAGCAAATTATCATAAAAGAGAACAACGTACCTGGCATAGAACAATTGCTCTCTCAATCATGATATCTGTTGAAGACCACTGAACATCTACATCACAGAGTAACTGTAAGGAACCCAATCCAGCATGAGCAACTTTATCCGAAAATGCCTGACGGCAAAGCGATGATGATCTTATCTACAGATGTTGTAAGCAACTCAAACACCCACTAGAAGGCTATCCACTTACTGATCTGATAAGAGTACATAGCGTCGAAAGGGGATCCCGAGTAATATACGCTAATGCTCCCTCATTATTCATGCTATTATATTGTATCTCACTGATTGCCTTCTCAACCTCATGACATGCAAGGTTTACAATATGAGGAAAGCATCTATACATTTAATGAGTGAGGGACTACAAGACAGGTCAGACTCACACACCAAATTTGGTTGTCAACCCGATTAAAATGCATGTTTGGATACCGCAGCTGTAATAGCCTTTCCAGATGTTCCATTGTTGTGTCGTTATTTGATGCATTGTCACAGGTAATCCATCCCACCTAGTTGTGTAGTAACATTAGTGACATGCCATTCTTGAATGAAAGATGTGATACTTTTTTGGTAATTTGTAAGCAGTCAAGGATGTAGATGAACACTTCTGCCAGGTGCTCTCCTGTATGGTGGCCAGGAACATGATGGAACCCAATAAGATCAGAATGTAGATGCAGTGTTGTGCAACCATCAACAATCTGGTTCTTGATCCAATGACAGGTAATAGCCATGAATGGTCGCAGATTCAGGTCGGTCCAGAGATCCTCTGTGAATGAGATCCATCCCATGGAAGTCTAGTATCATTATGTTTTCATAAACTCTTACATAATGTACAATAAATAGCACTTACCTTTAATTCCGAAGTGAGCTCATCCATATACTTATCCCACATCTTGAGAATTCATGCCCGTAATGATGACCGATGTGGTATGTCAGAGTCTTTCAAAGTTTCTCTAAGCATTAAGAATATAGACCGAAGATACAGACTCTCAATGACATTGATTGACTGAAATCCTATCAGCACATACAAATCAAGATAAAGTAGGAACAGAACAAGCCTGATCATCAGTGACAACCCAAGCAATTAGCAAATCAATGAACACATCATGTGAGAATGCATGATGACCACCACTACTGAATACTGAAGACTCCTTCCCTCAGTCAAGATGGAATTTGTTGACTGCATCCTGATAGCGCTTTTGAGTAGAGCACACCTGTATACCCAGACTGTCACACTTGGTCAGCCATGAAGTTTTGTGATAATCAAGTAAGTGGCACCGTAAGACATCAGTGCTTGTCTTTGCACCGAAATCTGATACTCCTGGCCGCTCATTGATGTCCTCAAAATCCTTCACCCTGTGATAAGAATAAATATAAGATTTCAGAAGATAAGTGTACAATTAAAAAAATGCACCTGCAGAAAGTGCAATGATGACGATTCTCCGACTTTGTAAAGAATGTCCAGATATCACGTGCTGTATTATGGCCTTTTTTGACAGTATGGCCAGTATGAGCATGGGAAAGCCATTGAGGTGTTCCTGGTGTTCTAGATAATTGATGGGATATAGGGAATGGACTACAATGAGGGGTACGAGGGGTACGTGGAGCTTGAGTGGTCTGATCAGAGACTGACAGTCGCTGAGGTGCTTGGCTATGAGTGATGGAATCATCAGATAGAGACGATGGAGGAGATGGCATGAGAATCTCTTTGTCTGAAGACTCCAAGTCATCAACAAAATGTGCATGATGGGAACATGGCACTGGTACCAGCACCAATTCCTCAGGTGGACGAGCAGGAGATGGACTGATGACATCATCGGATTGTGCTCATGCTCTACTGCCGGAAACCTGGGCTACTGGCCTCAGTGGATCTAAGAATGGGGCAACTGTAATCTCAGGTGCTGACAGAGTAGGATGGCAGTGGTTGTAGCCTAAAAGCAAACATTAGAACTATAGTTAAGACCTGATATATGAGTACTTGCCATGAATGTGGAACATCACTTGAACACCAGTGACTGGAATAGCTGCCGCAGGAGGTAACACTTCTGTTGGCTCATTAGATGTCAGACTGAGACCTGTGTTGGACCCAGAATGAGCACAAGTATGGGCACAAGTATGAGAACGGGTGGTTAGCGGTGCAGGGGTATCTGGTACAACTTCAACATGGGAGTCTGTATTATCAGCATTAGCCGCAATACTGCCACGATCAATGTTTCTTCCTCCTCGCTTTCTGCCAGCATGAGCCATGGAAGTGTAATGAACAATGTACTTACCACCTCACCATCTTGTATGGTTTATATATGTGTAAAACAATGATGTGGTACACCCTTGTTCTAAGTGACACACCGAAAGGCTGGACAAACGAATGTTAGGATGGGGAATGCGGGCAGTCATGAAACACATACATGTCAATGATTAAGGGCCGAGCAGACAGCTAGCATCACAAACTGAATCCCAACTGGCATTGTTAGTGGAGCATACTGAGCTGGTGGAGAATGCGTGCGTCCTACCACCACCAGAGAAGGACAAGTAATGGAAATAGGGTCGCTATATATCCTTGTTCGACTGCCACCTGGTGTCATAACCTCAGATGAGTGTTTTGAGAACCTTCAATATGGTCTGCAACGGAGATAGGACATTTTATATTGGCGTAAATCACACCATCTAATTCAAACAAGCTGTCGATACATAAGAGCCATCTATTACTCAATTAGGATGGACAATAGTGGCAGGATTCAGTAGACGTACCTCGAAAATTACAGGTGTGACTGTATGTGTCCCAGTGCACCATTGTTAGCTCCCACTGCATTACTCGGACCAGTACTAGCCACAAAACTACCACAGGGTACTACCAGGCAGTCTGGTATCAGACCTGAGACTCTGTGATGGCGCAACGTCAATGAAGACCTCCTTGAAGCCATGATAGCTGGATGTCCATTTTTCGTTCCAATTTTCTATGGCTTGAGCTCAGATATGGCCAGGATATACAAAGGGATCTCCTACCTTCAATATTATTGCTACAAATCTTACACTCGAGAGCTCCTGAACACTCTGTTAGCAACATACAGCTTATCAGATGGAATCAGATAGCTACAAGCCCTGGGTGAACAGCATACAAATCATGACAGAAATGCAGCCATAATTCAGAGATAGCATGGAGAAACCCATCTCTGTGGTCTCTCAGCCCTTTAGAATGTCAGCAAGATGAATAGAGCAAGAGGCCACTGCATTTCCTGCAATGCGGAGATGAGTGAGAGCAAAGTCCAAAAGCAGAACAAGCCAGCGACTTGGGTCCACTCAAGCTGCGAAAAGCTAAGTCATAGCCGAGCTGAGCCATCCTAGTCCTGAGTCATTGCCGGTGACTCAGCTCACAGCATTTGTGACTCTGCTCAGCAACTCAGCAACTCAAGCCGAGTCGCTGGCAACACTACCTACGACCTGGACATGCGCCATTTGACTTTGAGGCTACCAAAAACAGATATAGTGGAGTGTGTCAAGCGAGCTCCATCGTTTCAGCCTAGGACTTATCGGCCAAGCACTGATGGACGTTTACCCATATCAATCTCAGTAATCAGGCATGTATATCAATATAAATACCGTAGCTATGTAGATAAAGAACTTAAGTTACAAACCCCCCACATATAGTAATAAGAACTTTCAGTTAGACTCTGAACTTGTTGCGCATGTAAGAGTTAGTGGCTTTGAAGCTCAGTCAAAATAAGACAAGTTAGCAAGCTTCAAAAGAGAATAGAGCCGGAGACCGATTTCTGAGAAGATACCCTGTATTGGGGCCTGCACAAAAGGGAAAACCAGCTGACACCTCAAAAGTGTGCAGGCATCAACATTTGTGGGTGGTTCCTCAATCAAGAAAGTACAGAAAGAAGGACTCTGTTCCGTTCAGGTGCAGGTTAAGTGGGGTGAAGGTAGCAAAGGCAGCAAGGTAGTGAAGCAAGGGAATCAGCCAGCTTGGGCTGTTCTGGGGACTGCACAAAGTTGTGTAGTAGGTGTGCACAGTTGGACCTTGCAGCACCGTCATCTAGAGCAAGCGCACTGTGTGTGAGGACTTGTGGGGGAGTGTATTGAACAAGGTTCTGAGAGTAACCGCTTGTGTAGTGCCAAGGGCATTGAGCGAGCTCATAGAGATGAAGTATAACAGGGGGACAACAAAAGTATTGTTTGCCTTGAGAGTCATTCTGTAAAGTGCACTCTCTTGTTAAAAGCTCCAAGACAGGGGTACAAAAGAAATCAGCTGTGGAAGTTGCACCATAGAGCGAGCTCTAGGCAGTCAAGGGTGATATTGTTGGGGTACAAGTTGGATTAAAATACTTGCTCCCCTCTGCACTATAAAGAGAGACTCATGGTGTGTTAGTTGTTAGTTGGTAGTTGGTGGTGGTGATGCTACGCTGCTGCTAGTTACACGACTGCCCCAAGTCAGCCTCATCAATGGAGTACCGACATACAGCAAGCAGGAGGTTTTGGCGGCAGAGTAAGTCACATGATGCCTCATGGGCAGCTGATATATCAGACTCATGACTGCAGGATCAGTGCTTTATTATATCACGGCCATGTATATCAAGTACTCATTGATATATCAATATGTTAGGTGCCCTTGAACCACAACAGACTTACACAAATACAGGCCCTTGACACCATAGGATGTGCAGGCCCCATTATCTCAAAAGGCATTATAGGCAAAGGGATGATGTTCAAAAAGAACACTGCTAGCTTTGCCATTGTTGAGATGGATGATTTAACAGCCTATACTTGCTTTCCTTACGTTTTATTTGTACCTCAATACAGCGTCAAAGAGGTCCTCAATGCTAAACTCCATGAGCTCAGTGTACAGGTCGTACATCCTCTTCACATTGTAGCTATGAAAAGTTGCAAGGAGCATCACAGTTTGGAAGTGTCTTTCGAAACCAGAGAAGTCATTAAAGCTCATTATGTCATTGGTGCTGATGGAAAGCAGTCAGCTGTGAGTAGCTTGAATATGATATATATAGATGCAAAATGTATTAATGCAGTCGCAGGTACACCAGCTCACAGGGATCTCATATACTGAACCAGATAGCATAGCTGTCCAAGACTCTGTGGCCCAGCTTGTCATCGCTGATGTTGTATTTTCTCCCTCAAAGGATGCTCACATATCTAAAAGCTACATTACCAGCAATATCTCACCTGCTGGGGTATTCTTGATGGTTCCAATGCCACCACAACATGACCCCATTACCAGTCAAGAGGACAATGTCATGAAAATCACTTTCAATGTTCCTCTTCTGGACCACTGCCTTCCAATCCGACTCTATCTTACATTCAGGAACACATCAACATGCAGAGACCTCCTCATCTTTCCTCTGACTCGACTGTGAACTGCCAGCCCATATGCATCACTGAAACGGTTTGGTCAATGCGATACAAGCTGAGTTCTGCAGTTGCCGAGCAGTTTGTTAAACGCATTCATAACGAAGACAACTCCCTTGGTGTTGAGAATCAGGCTTGGTGCACAGGTTAGACTCCAGGCTAGCAAGGCTGGACAGGAAGAACCTTGTATTCTACAGCTCCTACAAAGCTTGTATATATACTACTTCAGCCCATTATCTAGAAGTTACTACAGCTTTCTCCAGCTTTCATGCTTACTCATCAACACTCGGCATGGTACTGGATTGCCTATCTAGAACTTTCCAGCAAAATCTCAACACTTGGAGGTACGGTGATTGTCATAGGTGATGCTGCACATACACATTCGCCTATGGGAGGACAAGGAATGAATCTTGGCCTTCGAGATGCGATTTTATTGAGCACAGTGGTGACGAAAGGCTTCCAGGATCAGAGGGATAAATCCCGGGAGTTGGAAGAATGGGGCAGGTCGAGGCGTTTGCGCGCACTGAATACGATTCGGACAACGAAGACAATCGCATATCAGGCAGATCATCTCATTTCACCGAACTCATTTGTAGCGGCCGTAGCGTATTGGACGTTCTGGATTCTGACCAGAATTGGCTTCGTCAAAGGTGAATATTCCTGCTTTCTTCGAGTTAGGAATTGTACGCTTACAAGCTGAATAGAATGATTACCCAGAAGCTCAGCGGCCTGGGAAATGTGTAGACAATCAGGGACAGCACAACAGAACCATTGAAACTCGTACTGTCTCGATGAAACATTGTATCGGTCTAAGGATAGCTCTTATACGATCTGCATGCACTAAATACCGTTTGGACACTTGTGAATTTCAGCTAAAGCCGGTCCGTGAGAACTAATGTCAATCTTGCCTAAATTTGAGTTTTTCGAGCATGATGTAGCAATGTTACCCTTTCCACCCATGGTTAGACACAAACCATCACCTTCCTTTAACATTACCCTCCTTGACGGTGTCTATACCAACGAAGAAAAGGGTGCCGTCAACAACTGTCTCCCGATGGAGCACACCGGAATTCAGAGTATATCTCCTCATTGTCGCACTGGCCGTGCCATGGATGGCCTTGGTCGTCCTTCGGATAAGCCTTCTTACCCATCCAGCTTACCACCTCTTCTCAGATAGACTCGCCGGCGCTTGGCTTTTCGGCTGAAAGTGATGCCAAAATAAAGCAAAGTAAGTCTTGCAACTGCAGAAGAGGATGGAACATTGAAAGACCAAACTCGGACACCATCGCCATCGCCTTCCCAGTCTAACAGACACGTTGGAAAATCGTCAGTAATATCCCCAATTCTGAGGTCGCAGGATTCGGCAATATCGGCTTCAGTATTCACAAGTCGCTCGCAGTTACGCCCTCGAGGAGGAGACGAAGACCATCTCACTCGATCTCTGGCATGCTGAGTGGAGAACCGTTCGGGGTATGTCCGTCGATTCTCCGTCGACGGCGACCAGCTTATCAGGCATGTCTGTATTACACCGTCGCAGCCTCCCTTGCCACCACTTCAAACCCCAATCGACGACGTGTAGTTGAAGTCTTCTTTCCAAGGTACGCCGCCTATTTCTACTGTATTTTGACCAGGGAACGTGGTTTTTTTTAGACTCCAGGATCTCGTACATCTTTGAGCACCCCTGTAGAGCGTAAAGCATCGTGACTTGGCTGGGATGTCTCTTTTCCTTGCTTCCAACTCGTGCCATCAAGTTCGCGCGTCGCCATTAAGAGCGCCCACCGTAGTTTCTATGAATTCAGGGTCACCTGCCTAGGACTGTCAGCGGTACAGCAACATCGGTGATCTGAACTTGTCTTGCGATAAACATCGGTACCCTCTCGAGTACTGGGAGAGATGACTTTAGGATGCCATAAAGAACGGTGGAATGCAAGAGTCGGCATGCGGGTGGTTATAAAGTAACGTTGTATTTCATATTGGAGATCCTTCGCTAAGATTACATACATCAACACTCGTGCAGTCGATACAAGCCACCTATTCCCCTACGATCCATACAGAACGATACACAAACGAATCAAATTTCTCAATGTTCAGGAGCTGCAGGAACAAATTTTAGAAGCACGAAGGAATAGTGAGCGTGTGTAAAGGAACCTTCTTAGTGCGGGATGGTGAAGAGGGACACGGTTGTGTGCCAATCCCCAACAATGGTGTTGAGATCAATGTCAACATACAAGTCCCAGGTATTCTGGAGATAGAACCTGAGACTTCCGGTGGCAATTCCGGGGATACCAATGGTCAAGGTAACACCGTCTTTAAGGTTGCCGCTGATTTCGCCAAGCGAGATATCACCCAAAATAGGGATGTGAAGAAGAACCTCAAGCTGGAAGGCCAAGCTCGTAGTATCGATATATCCTCTCAGCTATATTGAAGTGAATATTGCTCAGTTTATGGGCATTTTTCGGTAGAGTACATGAGGAACATACCCTAAGAAGGCCGAAAAGGACGATATCGAAATTATAGATGCCGTCAGGGCTAAGAGGGCCCAGCACGAAGACATTATTATCTTTGACATGCGCCTTAGTCCATTTTTGCAAGACTAAAGTGAACATTTGAACAGACGTCAATTAAAAAAATATCAAGATGGTTAGTGGGAAGACGAGACGAACACTCGAGATGCTCCTTGGTAGGGGGAGCAACGATGCCTGGAGCGGCAATGTCAACAGAAGTATGAGCCATGGAAAAGTCTGCGTGTTTGCAGTGAGCTTCAAGTGGTAATGGGTGGTTCGGATGAGACTCCTAGCCTTGAAATTGGTCGACCTTTTATCTGTAGATGAAGGCCTTTTGGGGAATATTCAAAACTAATAACACAATCCACGTCAAGTGCGATAATTCCAACATAATTCCAGCGTAACCGGTGAATTGATATGCCGACAGAAGGTTGGAAAGGCGAAAGAAAAGGTGCGATGGATGGTGCAACCTAGAAGGGTAGATGGATGGGATGAATGTTTGTTTCAAAGGTCACAAGGTGAATGAGGAAGAGCCTTCGTTTACTAGATTCCAGATCGAATACGAACCTCACCATCCTTGGGAATCAAATTGAATTCACCTGTCATGACCCCCGTACCTGATATCCGCACCTGATGCGAGTTCTTAGAATGATATCAAAGCGGAGCCCTAAAATCCTTATTCAACTCGGAGACACAATGGATGGGTGTTGTGTCCGGGGAAGACCAATTCCGGGCCTAAAAAATAAATGTAAATGAGGAACTGTGCAATTCAGGCTCGTACCTCGTTCATAAGGTTGTTCGATGTGAAACCTACCCAGGGTAAATGTTCAAGTTGTATGGTCGGTCATGTTGAGAATGTCAGAGTAATTAACTGGCATTTCCTGGCTCCTGCAGAGCCTGTCTTTCTACTATGAAAACTACGCAGAATGTTTTACTAAACTCATCCATGAACAGTAGCAACCGGTCCAAATGTCACCTGACATCATGCCAACTTGCGTTCTTTCGATCATCCTGCAGTTTCCCACGATATCTCCAACCGTCGGGAACATATTACATTCATATAGCTATCACAATTTTATTTATTGCAGTATTTCCAGCTTTGCTTTCAATTAAGTTCAATTCAATTTGATTCCCAAGGATGGTGAGGTTCGTATTCGATCTGGAATCTAGTAAACGAAGGCTCTTCCTCATTCACCTTGTGACCTTTGAAACAAACATTCATCCCATCCATCTACCCTTCTAGGTTGCACCATCCATCGCACCTTTTCTTTCGCCTTTCCAACCTTCTGTCGGCATATCAATTCACCGGTTACGCTGGAATTATGTTGGAATTATCGCACTTGACGTGGATTGTGTTATTAGTTTTGAATATTCCCCAAAAGGCCTTCATCTACAGATAAAAGGTCGACCAATTTCAAGGCTAGGAGTCTCATCCGAACCACCCATTACCACTTGAAGCTCACTGCAAACACGCAGACTTTTCCATGGCTCATACTTCTGTTGACATTGCCGCTCCAGGCATCGTTGCTCCCCCTACCAAGGAGCATCTCGAGTGTTCGTCTCGTCTTCCCACTAACCATCTTGATATTTTTTTAATTGACGTCTGTTCAAATGTTCACTTTAGTCTTGCAAAAATGGACTAAGGCGCATGTCAAAGATAATAATGTCTTCGTGCTGGGCCCTCTTAGCCCTGACGGCATCTATAATTTCGATATCGTCCTTTTCGGCCTTCTTAGGGTATGTTCCTCATGTACTCTACCGAAAAATGCCCATAAACTGAGCAATATTCACTTCAATATAGCTGAGAGGATATATCGATACTACGAGCTTGGCCTTCCAGCTTGAGGTTCTTCTTCACATCCCTATTTTGGGTGATATCTCGCTTGGCGAAATCAGCGGCAACCTTAAAGACGGTGTTACCTTGACCATTGGTATCCCCGGAATTGCCACCGGAAGTCTCAGGTTCTATCTCCAGAATACCTGGGACTTGTATGTTGACATTGATCTCAACACCATTGTTGGGGATTGGCACACAACCGTGTCCCTCTTCACCATCCCGCACTAAGAAGGTTCCTTTACACACGCTCACTATTCCTTCGTGCTTCTAAAATTTGTTCCTGCAGCTCCTGAACATTGAGAAATTTGATTCGTTTGTGTATCGTTCTGTATGGATCGTAGGGGAATAGGTGGCTTGTATCGACTGCACGAGTGTTGATGTATGTAATCTTAGCGAAGGATCTCCAATATGAAATACAACGTTACTTTATAACCACCCGCATGCCGACTCTTGCATTCCACCGTTCTTTATGGCATCCTAAAGTCATCTCTCCCAGTACTCGAGAGGTACCGATGTTTATCGCAAGACAAGTTCAGATCACCGATGTTGCTGTACCGCTGACAGTCCTAGGCAGGTGACCCTGAATTCATAGAAACTACGGTGGGCGCTCTTAATGGCGACGCGCGAACTTGATGGCACGAGTTGGAAGCAAGGAAAAGAGACATCCCAGCCAAGTCACGATGCTTTACGCTCTACAGGGGTGCTCAAAGATGTACGAGATCCTGGAGTCTAAAAAAAACCACGTTCCCTGGTCAAAATACAGTAGAAATAGGCGGCGTACCTTGGAAAGAAGACTTCAACTACACGTCGTCGATTGGGGTTTGAAGTGGTGGCAAGGGAGGCTGCGACGGTGTAATACAGACATGCCTGATAAGCTGGTCGCCGTCGACGGAGAATTAACGGACATACCACGAACGGTCCTGCACTCAGCATCCAGGCATCGAATGAGATGATCTTCGTCCCCTCCTCGAGAGTGCTGATGCTAATGAAGCTGGGAGCGAATTGTCAATACCGAAGACGATATTTTCGAATCCTTCGACCCCCGAATCGGAGATATTAATGACAGTTTTCCAACGCGTCTGTTGGACCGGGAAGGGAGATGGTGTTGGCGTCCGAGTTTGGTCTTTCCTTGTTCCGTCTTCTTCTCCAGTTGCAAGACTTGCTTTGTTTATTTTGGTGTCACCTTGAGCACATAGCCCAGCTTCCTTCCACCCCATACGTAAGACATGGTAAGTCACTCCAAAGCATCGACAGTTTCAAGATTCATGATGTCGATAACGACGTGGATGTAGGCGTTTTTCGCACAAGGACTGCCAGTGGAAAAAGGGACTCATCTGAGGAATCAAGTCAAGCTATAGTCACTCCGGCACGAGGAGACACGTCATGCTGAGCACAGTCGACACACGACCATGAGTTGCCATTTCGATGGACTGATGGCTACGTGTAGACCATCGAAATTTGATATGCGTACTTACTTGAGCGACGTGTCACGCGTCAAGTCCCTGAGCGGGCTGGAATCAATTGAACTAGTCTGACCAGTCTGTTACCTTCTTCAAAACAAGTCTCTCCGTTCGGCTCTCGACATCCTTAACAAGACCTGTGGCTGTGCGATAACACCAGGGATTTAAACACTCATAATTGGTCGACAAGTGTCCGACCTATCACCAAAATTTGCCCCCTAAGAGCATACATTTAGCTGAGCTACCCAGACCGCGGCACACACATATTCGTCCAAGGGAAGACAAGGAATGAAGCTTGGCCTTCGAGATGCAATTTTACTGGGCACGATGCTGACGAAAAGCGTTCTGAATCAGCAGGGGAAATATCGGGAGTTGGAAGAATGGGGCAGGTCGCGGCGTTCGCGCGCGTTGAATACGGTCCGGACAACGAAGACAATCGCACATCTGACAGATCATCTAATCTCTTGTAGACAGACGACGATACACAACTATGAGATCGGCAGTGCCGAGACGCGGAGCTTATAGGCGTAGGAGTTGAGCTGCATCGGCGTAAGAAGAAGGGTGTGTCCTGATATCGACTCTAAAGGAGAGCCTGAGACAGCTACTTGAGTGGCCGTGCCATGCTTGTATCAGAATTGCACAATGGAAAGAACTCCAAAGCTCCGGAGAAGACAAAGCTGCGAGAGACCTCCACAAATGACGTATTCTTCAGAGAACGAGGGACACGACCACCATTCGACACGGCGACATAGCTGTTCGTAGGTAGTGCGTCGGTGAAAAATTCAGAGTCGCGTTTGGTAACCCGGGCCGGTACCGAATCGCGGCTTATAGCCTATCGGTCAATAAACAGAATGCCGACCGAGTTCGGGCTACGGAAAAATCGGCTCAGGTGCTGTCCTCCACAACGTCAGCTACAATTCACATCATACTCCGTTCTTCCGTTCGCCTCCATGTAATAATAGAAATTTCCTGAGTCGTCCTCCAGAGATGGGGAACCAGAATTTCTAGCAGATCGACGTCTTTTCAGTCTAGTCAGTGGTCACGGACTACAATCGCAGTCTGTTCAACTTCACCTGACTGTCTGCGAAATCGTCGTCTTGGCTCTATAGAATTCAGGTTTGTAGAGTAGCCGCAGCGGTTGCGATGGGGTATATATACTCGGTAGAACGGCAATGCAGGAGCGACTGACTCTATGCTACAAAAGCCAGGCTGTAATCTTGTAAAGATATAGCTTGAGAACTTTTACATCTAGTCTTTGCTGCGCCCATGTTACCTTCCGAGACTACTGTGCTTATCGTCGGTGCAGGCCCAACGGGTCTCGCTGCTGCCATTTCACTCGCTCAACAAGGGATCAAGAACTTCGTAATAGTCGATGCCATCCTCGAAGGACAGAATTCTTCGAGAGCTAGCGCTGTCCACGCAGCCACCCTGGAGGTGACTCCCTTTCGTTGATCGACTAACCACAACAGACTTATAAAATACAGGCCCTTGACACCATAGGATGCGCAGGCCCCATTATCTCAAAAGGCATTATAGGCAAAGGGATGGTGTTCAAAAAGAACACTACTAGCTTTGCCATTGCCGAGATGGAGGATTTAACAGCTTATACTCGCTTTCCTTACGTTTTATTTGTACCTCAATACAGCGTCGAAGAGGTCCTCAATGCTAAACTCCGTGAGCTCGGTGTACAGGTCGTACGTCCTCTTCGCGTTGTAGCTATGAAGAGTTGCAAGGAGCATCACGGTTTGGAAGTGTCTTTCGAAACCGGAGAAGTCATTAAAGCTCGTTATGTCATTGGTGCCGATGGAAAGCAGTCAGCTGTGAGTAGCTTGAATATGATATATATAGATGCAAAATGTATTAATGCAGTTGCAGGTACGCCGGCTCGCAGGGATCTCATATACCGAACCAGATAGCATAGCCGTCCAAGACTCTGTGGCCCAGCTTGTCATCGCCGATGTCGTATTTTCTCCCTCAAAGGATGCTCACATATCTAAAAGCTACATCACCGGCAATATCTCACCTGCCGGGGTATTTATGACGGTTCCAATGCCACCACAACGTGACCCCATTACCGGTCAAGAGGACGATGTCGTGAAAATCATTTTCAATGTTCCTCGCTCTTCTGGGCCGCCGCCTTCCAATCCGACTCTATCTTACATTCAGGAACACATCGACATGCAGGGACCTCCTCATCTTTCCTCTGACTCGACTGTGAACTGCCAGCCCATACGCGTCACCAAAACGGTTTGGTCAACGCGATACAAGCTAAGTTCTGCGGTTGCCGAGCAGTTCGTTAAACGCATTCATAACGAAGACGACTCCCTTGGAGGTACGGTGAT
Source organism: Armillaria luteobubalina (assembly GCA_030435615.1). Taxonomy (NCBI): domain Eukaryota; kingdom Fungi; phylum Basidiomycota; class Agaricomycetes; order Agaricales; family Physalacriaceae; genus Armillaria; species Armillaria luteobubalina. The sequence continues at coordinate 65,642 of JAUEPU010000019.1, read as the reverse complement.
TGTCATAGGTGATGCTGCACATACACATTCGCCTATGGGAGGACAAGGAATGAACCTTGGCCTTCGAGATGCGATTTTACTGGGCACAGTGTTGACGAAGGCCGTCCTGGATCAGAACGATAAATGCCGGGAGTTGGAAGAATGGGGCAGGTTGAGGCATTCGCGCGCACTGAATACGATTCGGACAACGAAGACAATCGCATATCTGGCAGATCATCTCATTTCACCGAACTCATTTGTAGCGGCCGTAGCGTATTGGACGTTCTGGGTTCTGACCAAAATCAGTTTCGTCAAAAGGTGAGTCTTCCTGCTTTCTTGAATTAAAAATTGGATACTTACAAGCTGAATAGAATGAGTGCCTGGAGGCTCAGCGGCCTGGGGAATGTGTAGACGATTAGAGACAGCCCAACAGAACCATTGAAACTCGGACTGTCTGGATGCGAAATTGTATCAGTCCAAGAATAGCGTTTATACGGTTTGCATGCACTCGATACGTAAAGTTTGGATACACTTGTGAAAGTCAGCGAAAGCCATTGGCTAGGTGGTACCGGTCCGGTCCGTGAGAACTGCCGTCAATCTTGCCTAAATTTGAATTTTTCAAACATGATGTAGCAATGCTACCCTTTCCACCCATGGTCAGACACAAGCCATCACCTTCCTTTAACATTACCTCCTTGACAGTATCTATACCAACAAAGAAAAGGGCACCATCAACGACACTCTCCCGATGGAGCACACCGGAATTCAGAATATACCTCCTCATTATCGCGCTGGCCGTGCCATGGATGGCCTGGGTCGTCATCCGGATAAGCCTTCCTACCCATCCGGCTTACCACCTCTTCTCCGATAGACTCGCCCGTGGCTGGCTTTTCGGCTGGCCGGTTGATAACTGGGATGCTCAGTATCGCTCGTTTCGAAATAATGTCCCAATCCTAGCTGCAGTTGCAGGAGTGCATGCCCTATTGACGTATTTCGTTCCCGCACAGTCACGTTTGCGCCTCAATCTAGCCTTTGCATTGGTCTTCAATGTCGCATTGCACGGAACGAGTACTCTGAAAATCCTTGCAATCCTCAGTCTTAACTACGCGCTGAGAGCGCAGCATCCGTCCTTAACTTGGATATTCAACGGCGCCATGTTGTTTGCCAATGACAGGTGCTCGGGTTACTCCTATGCTTCCATATCACCAACTTTGGGATGGTTAGACGACTGGGGAGGCGTCTATCCGCGCTGGTACATCCCGTTCAACATCACTATGCTTCGTCTCGTTTCGTTCAACATGGATTATTATGCTGCGGTAAGTTTTCTGACATATGTACTCCCTCTTTTGACATATACTGGCTAGACGACAACTCCGAAATCAGATTCACACCTACCACATGCCTACACCTTCCCTGCGTATATCACCTACGCCCTTTTTGCTCCATTATACATCGCTGGACCGATAATTCCATTCAATGACTTCCTGGCCCAGATAGAACTGCAGCCAACACGTCCCCTCACTCAGAGACAAGAAGAACGCCCTACCACCTTGATCAAGCCTTACTTCATCCGTTTCATCTTCACCCTTCTCACTATGGAGGTCCTTATTCACACCATGTACGTCGTTGCTATCAAAGATGCACGTCCTTGGGAACATATCGCATACCTCCCCTCCGAACTGGCGCTCCTCTCTTTCTTCTCTCTCATTCATGTATGGCTTAAGCTTCTCATTCCTTGGCGTTTCTTCCGCCTGTGGAGCCTCCTAGCTGGTATAGACCCCCCAGAAAACATGGTTCGCTGCATGGCCAACAATTATAGTGCTTTGGCATTCTGGCGTGCCTGGCACAGGAGCTTCAACCTGTGGATTGTACGATACATCTATATACCCCTCGGGGGCTCCCATCGCCAACTCCTCAATTCGCTTCTCATCTTCACCTTTGTTGCACTTTGGCACGATCTCACCTTCCGCCTGTTGGCATGGGGATGGCTCGTTAGTATCTTTCTGATCCCAGAAATGGTGGCAGGGTGGGTCTTTAGCACTGAGAAGGTGAGTTATTTCCATTTCCTGGCTATGTCCTTGCCACTCATCAGTACTTCCAGTTTGGTGACCGCCCGTGGTATCGACATCTTTGCGCCTTGGGTGCTGTACTCAACGTTCTCATGATGATGGCTGCTAATCTTGTCGGGTTCGTCATTGGTACTGATGGGGTGCGCTATTTCGTAGAACAGTTGGTTGGAACAAAAGAAGGTACTAATGCCTTTCTAGATTCATTGCGTCTACTGACACTTTTCAGGTCTTCAATTTCTTGCATGTGCGGTGGCAGGACTGTTTGTAGGCGTACAGGTCATGTTTGAGTATCGGTAAGTTCGCTTCTGAGTTCTCTTAACTTATTTCATAATCTTCTTTACAGGGAGGAAGAGAAGCGAAGGGGGATATACAGACGGTGTTGAGGACAAGAACGATACTCGTGGAAGATAATGTTTTTATCGCAAAAGTATTACAACTCGTCAAGGATGCTGTTATACCGTATCTAATATTGGAGATCTATATCATCTTTGAGTTCTAAATCTTCTATCGTTCACCGATGTCATGGTACAAACAGTTCTCAATATTCTGGAAGTATCTCGATCTATGGCTACCTTGCTAATACTTAGGCACAGAAATCTATGTGAAAAACATGTAATTGTTTCACGCAGGATGTAATCAATACATATAAATACATCTAATTGTACAGCAATAGCACGCTGCCAACCCGAGCAAGCGTACAAAAAGAACGAACTATTGCGTTAGATAGACAATAATATAAACGATGAAATGGAGGCTGAGAAAACGAAGGGTATAAGACAATATGGGGGATATGTTTCATCAAACACATGCGCCAGGCACGCTTTCGTTAAGCGGAGGCTGTAGGAGCGGGAGTGGGTGTCCCAGTAGCAGTAATAGACACCGTGGTGGGAGGGGTAGCAGGCAAAGACGGGGTTGCCTCACATGCAACAGCAAGGCCTTTCGTAAGCTCAGCCAGCCCATCTGCCTGAAGTGAGTCAGGATCTCCGGCTGGAACAGTCCCGACGTAGGCGTTGAAGTTGTAGATCCCATATATACACTCCGAGACGATCTCCTTTAAACTGGTGCCGTTGACGACGGCGTTACCGTCCCGGGTGAGCGCAAAAGCCTGTGCACCTAAGCCCATCGGAACGGAGAATGCAGATGCGCCGGCTGGGGCGTCATAGCTGTACTCTGTGCCTCCGGAGTTGACGGTGATGGTTCCGTTGGCGGTGAGGAGAGAGACAACAAATACTTCGTCGGCGAGAGTATCCCAGCCGTTTGGACGGCCGTTGAAGTAGTTCCCGCTGGCATTGTTAGCAGGTCCCATGGTGGTATCTGTGGAGTCGCAGTCAATGTCGCGCGGTGTTGGACGATACCAGTAGATGAGCTGGTCGTCTTTGATGTAGTCAGCAACATTGGTAGAGCCGGCTTTGTATGCAGAAATGAAAGGTTTGGCCATTTCGAGCCAGCCGTCATGAGGCCTAAGAAAGCAGTTAGGTACACGAACGCGTTGGTCGATCTAAACCACACTTACATATCATTAACCCACTTCGAGCCGCCGTCATCAGTATGAGGGGATGACAATGGAGCGACGTAGTGAGATTCTCCATAATCGTTCCATGTTACGATCTCAACATATTCCGGTGCTGACTTGACGATATCATTCCAGCGTTGATACCAGAGCAAATCGCCGGGGAATATCCAATTCTTGCTATAATCAACTTCTGCGCCGAAGTGGGTGGAGAACCAGGGTGAGGCCGCTATCAAATGACATCATTAGCTGTTGATCCATCTTGATTTGGGAAAACAATCAACGCACAAGCTATGAGACTTTTGTCGGCGATGGTTGTCAGGTAGGTCTTATCACCATCAGCGACAGTGACATCTACGCCTCCTTGTGGTGCCTTGTTGTTGCCATCATTGGGCCAGCCCATCCAGTTGAGGGCACCGTCGAGATTGGAGAAGTCTCCTTCTCCAGGGTGAAAGTTGGGCGCCATAAACAGGTCCAGACCTGCTGTGGAGCGTACGGTAGCAATGTCTAAACCATCACCTAGAATACAAGTATTCAATGACTATTAGGACACGAAGGACACGGCTGCTGTACCTGAAAACGACGAAACAAACACCTTGCCGTTGATTGTAAGTTGTGCCGGTTTGGAGGCAAACTGCGCAATTTTGGAACCAACGCCGGAAGCATTGGATGGATCCCACCAGTTGAAGTCGAAGGAAAGAAAGACTTTCATGTCATTGTTGGCCGCAGATTCGTAGGCATACCCCAACTGTTCGTCGGTGTAATCGTCTGTACCGATATTCAGCGCAAAGGCGTCGATTCCATAGGATTTCGCGCGCTGCATGTCAGCATCGTAGTCGGAGGCGTTGTTTCTGTTGGAGACGATACCAATCTGTTGAGAGTGGAAACGGTAAGCATTGAGAAAACAGAACCAGGAGCTACAACGTACCATGAAGTGGGAGAAGACAAGTTTTCCACCAGTCGTTTCCCGTTTAGATACATTGTAGCGTGGAATGGGAGCACTCAGGACAGCGAGTAAAAAAGGTAAAAGAAAGACGAGAAGGTAGTAAAAGGACGGAATGCGCAGCATAATTGAATGATAATAATTGCCCTTCCAATTGGGCTTTTATACTTTGCTCACATCCCTGTTGATTAAACGAGGCCATCTGATAATTGACAGTCTCGGAAACCACGCAGATTTTCCGGGCCAAAATGACAAAAATACAAGCGAGGAAGTGGAGGGATAGCGTAACTTGGGACCAATTGCACAAGCAGCGTCCCCAAAAGTACAATTGATATGGCGACCACAATTTATTTGACCAATGGCGGTACGCAACGAGCACAAGGACATCGTCGTTTTTTGAAATGACCAAGGCACCCTTGTGAAAAACCTTAAAAATCAGGCAGATGTCCAACCATGGCAAAGGACTGAGGCCAGCTAGTACTTGAGATCGCAGACGAGTTCGTACAAGCGTCCAGGAATAAAGACCCAAATAGAAGCTAAGCTAAGTGTAGTTCCAGATACCCAGATCAGGCCTTATCATTGAGCAATCAAACGGATAAATCACGGTGCTAGATGTTCAGAACGCAGGCGTTACCAAAGATTTGAATGCTGAAAGTAGAACTTATCGCAACGGCAGCGGATGCCACAAAGAGATTAATGATTTGCTATGAAGTTCAAGTCGTCGTGCCAGTACAGGACAGTACAGGCAGTGACCTAAAATCAAAATCAAATGATAGGCCGTATGCTGTCATACTCACCTTCTGTTGTTGCCTGGTCTATACTGTATGATTCGGTCCCGAAGTATCGAAGACGACCGACAGCTCATTTGAAGACCAGCGGCAGCGGACGTCGAGAAGCGAAAGTTGTCGCTACGGACGACACTTTTTTATATCGAAAGAGGCTAAGCATCCGGATAATCGAGTGTCACCGTTCCAGTCATAACAAGCACTGATGGTAAAGCAACGAGCAATAATATCTGCTTTCTCGAGCAAGAGATCGGCTATTTCCGGCCATGTCAGTGCTACTTTCGGTCGTCCAAAAAATAGCCGGTATTCCATGTCTCGCTGTCACCATCATGACCCTCCCTCCGACCAGCTTCGCTTTCGCGACAGTATCGCCCAGCAAACGTCGAATCTATCTTTGTGCAGTCGGTACTCTCTTCTGGTATCGTCGCCTTAATTCTGCATCATTCCATACACAACATCCTTCTATGACCAGTCATCATTGACGTGGTACTGCCAGCGAAGCCGATCCACAACTTTCGGTTTTCCCAGCAGCCAAGAAGCTTTCCAACACTAAAATATACGAAGGATAATCAATCGTTTCGCAGACTGCTGCCAAGAGATACGACAGTGGGTTGCCGATGTCGAGAGGTGGAACAGACTTTCCCGACATCGATCAGGTGCGGACACTGCAGCTCGTCATTTTTAGCTCTTAATCATGTTCTAGGCTGAAAAAGCGCTACGATACGTCAATCATGTTGTCTGCCACTCGCGTAGAGCCTATTGCCGGCACCCACAATATGGTGTCTTTCGAGTTTACTTGGATGTGCTGGCACGGTTAGAAATTCCTGATAATTTCTGGCTCACGCTTATCCGCTATATTTAGATTCTGGTGTCAAGGGAGACTGGCGTATAGTTGGCTTAAACGACTTGGATGAGTCCTGCACGGTGGGCCGGCCCGCTTCATGAATGGCAATGGCACAATCACGGGGATGGAAATCATTCCGGGGAAGTCGTGAAGGAGTTGTGGAGGATTGTGTGGTAAGTAGTCCTCAGATTCAGTCGTGTCTAGTTCTGAACTATAACTCAAGTATGACAACGCGTGTCGTGGAACTCTAATGAGCACTGCAGTTTAATTACTAGCATGACGCCTGGGTTTGTACTCGGTCACATCATTACATCGGTATGAATTTTGCATAGTACGCATCAAGAATTTTGAAGAATAACGTCTCATTACAGTCTCATGATCGTGGTGGGGGAAAGGAAGTTGAAAGATTGTCAGGAGGGTCTCGAAATGCGGGGTGCGTCGTATTTGATATCAGCCAATATTTAGTCCCTCATACATGGCTTAGTGTACATCGTAGATCCCCTTCTCTGAAGTCTCGTCGGTCTCGGTGTTAAGGAGTTGTCGACCCTTTACCGGCAGGTTACCTACCCCTTTGGCACATGTTCTCAATGCGATTGAAGCATGAAAACGTTCCGGGTTTCATCACATCATCGAGATGTTTTCATGTGCGCACTTGAGCCACGGTTCATCATTATATCATTTTCCGGAATTTTAGGGCCCTTCAATTCAGTACCACCGCCATCATCTTGCTCATAGGCCCTGTAAGACCGGTGTCATTGTTATTTGTTCTTGGGATGGAGGAAGAATGTCGCTACACATTATCACTGCAGCGCTCCCGTGATAACCTTTCAGTCATCGGACCTTCGTCGATTATTCTCATGCGGATTTGCACATCTCGAGGGTACGTCGAAGCGCAGTGCTTTCCTTTTCGTTTCTTTAGCGGAAGTCCGCATAGCGCAAAAGAGAACAGTATCCAAATCGCTTCTTGAACTACAGAGAATGTAGAGGGTTGAAAGCGGTAGTCTTTTTTACGCATGCACCCTCATTCTCAAGGTGTGCCGCCTTTCATCTCATTTGGGTCACTCTTCGATGATTCTATCAGATCTTCTATTACGAGTCTTGTCTCTTATATTTTCGTTGTTCCGCACTGGCAGCTGCTTATCCCATTTATGCACTGCACGTGTGGTCGGCAAGTAAAAGAGATGAAATGTGGAATTCGAGACGATTTTAGCTGACGCGTACGTCCCTTCGCCAAGGGCTGGTAAAAATATTGCTAATACTTACAGCACAGAACGTCATCTGCCATCGTTGTGCGGCGCCGCCTAGGCTGAATTGCACCGCCTGCGCTACTCCTCTAGGTCCTAAACCTTCAAGATCTCAGGCATGGATACCTGCTATGGGGATCATCAAATCCGGTTATAACGGGCTGGACAAGGGCCCGCCGGTTCGAGTACGGCCTGTTGGTCCATGCGTAACCAATATCCGCTTATCATCACAAGTTTATGCCCCGGCCCTGCTCTCCCGCTCAGCTTATCCTCCTGGTACCTCATGCCCTACTCGCAGAATAACATTCCCTTGTTGTCCGCAGTCCATTCCCGACGCGCCAAGACTTGTGTACGCGCTGTTTTATCTTATCTCAGGAACCGCTATTTCATCGCCACAACACCATGACATTCTCGACATCACCACATCCCCGAAAGGAACACCCAGGCAAATATGGGCGTTTATAGTAGGTACTCGCATCAAGAAGGGTTCGAAGCTGCGAAGACACCAATCCGTGGCGGACTCTATCCTCTTCTCTTCGTTGCAACTTTGCCCATTTCGTTCGTCTCTAGACGTTGACTGAAGCCATCCCTCGGCTCCAAATTCCAATTGACAGTTCGAATTAACGTATTTGACGAAACGAGCTGGTTCGGTATGACCTCATCGAGATGGGAACCTGGAACTTGGGAACTTGTGATTTTCACGTCCAGCGCGATTGGATGCTTTGTCCATCTGTTGAATCCAAATTGTGAGGGCCGCGGGGCACCCTCCCCAACTAACTCTTCACTCTCAGTGTCTATTCTTACTCTGTGATACTCTGCACCCTTGTCCCTGCAATCTCTTACTCTGATTCCCGCTTTAGTCGTGGGTCGTCCTCGGGGTGTCGGTTAGTTTCAGTTTCATGTCAGCGACTATCGGTAAGATGTCGGGTATCGAGCAGGTGGTCGGCCGCTGCTGGGGTTGAACTTGCATCTGTTTCATTCTTCTCTGCCAATGTGACACAGAACAATGGAAAGAAGGAAGAGCGGTCGGTGGATATACACTGTTCTGACAAGGAGAAGAACCTCGGCGGCGATGGGAGGTGGATTCTCAACGGGACTTGTACGGACTGACGTCACTTGCAAGTTCCTCCGAGCCTATTGTACTTTGGGCAATTTGAACTTGGGAGCTAGGGGAGGTACAGGAGGACTAGCCGACGTCCCGTGCACCTGACCTAACGGCCGACAATTGAAAGACCCACCCACAGCTCGCTTTGATATTTCTTGTAACCAAGACCGGGAAGGTGTTATATTTGAATACCGTAAGAGCAGAAGCTCGACGGCGAGGGCATGATATCATCAATCAATAGGCCGAATGGAACCCGAAATGATATGATGATGAATTTGCACAAGTCCAAAGCGAACTTCGGGAAAATTTTTGCCGTAGTGAACGTGCAACTGGTTCCTAGGCCAGTCTGTTGCAGGGCGCGCGCGTCGGGACCTGTAGCGGGCCGATCCACGCGCTGCGGTGGTGAGATAAGTGGATAGCCGGATGAACAGATCTGTATATCAGAACCGACCGCAAGTGGGACCATCAGAGCCACCAATTTAAACGTGCTGCCGAGTTGAAGTTCCCACTCAGCAGTGGGGACATCAGAAAACTGCCAATGCCAAGTTGGCTCTCGTGCGTGCGGTATGCCATCATGCCATGCAGCACGACCGGATCGTCCCTGTGACGAGACGTGAATGAATGGACTTCTCTCATTGTCAAGTAACACGCCGCAAAGCAATATATCTCAAGTACAATTCGACCTTGGTCAAATCAGCAAAGGGGTGATGTTTAAGACCGAGAAGGGGTGGGAATGATCATTGATGGATGCAGAAAAAAAAAAGACAGGAGATTTCTATAGTCCGTGTTTGAGAATGAATGCAAAACAAAGAGACAAACTAGATTGGGGTCCTATGGTACTAGGTATACAGAGAGCAATGAACATGATATGTTACTTTTTGCGAGCGGCATGTACAGAGATAACGTTAACAAGGAGAAATAAAATTTAGTAGCAAAACGGCGAGAGCGCTCAAACACCTATACCGTCGGACTCGGAGGTTAGCACAGCTGGACCTCCCACTCGCCGCCCTCGGCTTGTTCGGTGCTCCGAAGAGCGATGCGTACGCGACGGGATGGAGATGCCGACGTTGTCGTCGGAACCGAGACAGGCGAAAGAAAATCATTATCGAATCCCATGTCGAGGCCCATTCCAAAGAATGGATCGTCGTACGTTGGGTAAGTAGGTGCAGGGGAGGACGGCTGAGGGTCGTGTATACGGACTCGAATGGCGCCATTCGGGTTCGTCTGCGCGTCGAAGGAGACGTCAAGCGCAGTGGACGACGGTGATGTCGTTGTAGCGGGAGAAGGTGATATAGGGAGCGACTGCAGAAGTGGCAAGGCGCATAGAAGGGCCATTAAGGCGGACTTGGATGAAGACGATGAGGGAAGCGGCGTTTCAGTGGGTTCGGCCTTGATGGCTTCTGGTTGCGGCGACGATTGCAGAAGCGCCTGGGCCTCAGCGAGCTGGGCGCGCAGGTCGTCGATCTCGGACGAGGTCGACATCGACGGTGATGGCGACGGCGGTGATGCGCCTCCTGCCAATGCTTGCAGACGCGCGTTTTCAAGTTCGAGCTCGGTTACCCGACTGCATACATCCTGTCAGCTACCTGCCTAGTACTAAAGGAATAATGAAAAATTTGCTCACATTTCCATGGCCTCGAATTCTTCTCGTTTCCGTTGTCGACTGAGGAATGCAGCCGCTCTGTTCTTCACCAGCCGTGCTTCTCGTTTCGAGAGACCGGACACATCCGGCGGGACGAAGTCCCTCGTTGTCATGCGCTCTCTGGGCCGCTTCGCGGTGACTGAAAGAGGTGAGGGCGACATCCGTTTATTCGATACTGGCGTCTCTGCCTCCATCGTATCCTCTATCTGGGAGAGTGATGTGGGCGGAGGCGACGGCGAAGGCAGAGGAAAGTCGAAGACCTGGTGGGTAGGGAGGCAGGTGATGGTAGACGGCTCAGGATTGGCAGTCTTGAACATGGGAGAGGGCGAGCTCGACGAGGAAGACGACGACGGGGAAGGGTAGTAATCCCAGGACTCCATACCACAAGTGCGTAAGATTGGGGACTTGTGGAAAAGAGGCACCCACTGCATTGGCCCTTTTTGTATCCGAGCGGCTCGGCGTTAACTGCGAGTTACCTCCGTATTGGGCATTCTCTGATCCCGAACACGGCCACGAACCGAACCGGTTCCTCCACCGACGACTCTCCGCTTCCACCTCTCACTTGCACTTTTTAAGAAATAATCCATACACGAAGTTCTCCTCCAGGGTGTATTGTCGGTCTCAGCTTTTTTTTATCGTTTGTCTCCTCCGATTTCTATCCTGCTGCGAGTGCTGCTGCACCCTGGCACCAAGACAAGGCGCATCATCCAACCCCAGCCTCACTGATCATCTTTTGTTTAGTGATTCAATATCATGTTTCAATTCCAGGGACAAAATGTCGTCTTGTATAGTAACTACCAATACAATGTCCGTGGATCACCGTACCGATTAGATTACATCTTCGCAAAATGGTTTCGACGCGCCCTGGCCCCACCGACAAACGCCGTACGCGTCCTTGGCCTTCTCTGTTCTACCTGTCTTCTTCTACCTACATTGCACCACTTTTACATGGCATGGAATATCTCTTTTTCCCCATACCCAGACTCAGGTACAGGGCCGCGGAACCAAAATGTCAGTACCTAGCTTAATGGACACTGACATTGGGACTCGGTAGAGCCCAGGGTTATTCGACTAGGATCTGAGTAGATATCACAATTATTCTGGCATTTCCGCAGGTAGAAAAATAGTCATGTCGTGGTCTTAAGCCGAGGACTCAGGATTCAGGACTGAGTACTGAGTCTCGAGGCATGAAGCTGAACCTCCTCTGCAAAAAATATGCTCGCTGCATGGACCGCTCTCTGGCTGGGAGTCGAACCCAGCTTTCGCGCGAAATGTTTTCAGGAAAAATCGTGACAGGCGCGTGTACTAACCGATATACTACCAGAGATGGAACGATATTTCAACATAGGCCAATTCACTCCAATCTACATATTTTCCTCTCAGTGCAAACCGACAACGGGCAGTGACAATTGGCTTATAACTTTATCAAAGGGTAGCAGTAAGTGCAATGATATCATTCTAATCTCGAGCCTTATCTACATAGCATCTCTCACCCGTGATACCATGCGTCATGAACCGATGCAGGGTCGAAGCACGATTTCCATGAAATCGCCTTTAAGCTTCCTTCCCCCTCCTCCTCCTCTTATCGATTAGGAACTTCCTGGCTCAGAACCAGTTCAACTGTAGTCTATACTTACCATCGCGCCCATTCACTAGCACCAAGGCCCGATACCTATATCACCCGACCACGTTGGCAAGACCCGGTGAGGCGTTCATATGATTCCTTCCGCGTTTTGTCCGATCCACCGGTGAACTGATGAAAATTTCGCCAGAGTGTGTAAAAGAATAATCCTCTTATGTACGTTGGGATAGCAATTAGTGCGATCGGTTCGTTCACTCGTGGATTGTCCTGCCGGGCTACTTCTTGTTTTCTCCCGAGAAATCTATGGATCCGCCGTCGAATCCGCTCTATACCCAAGGTTATCCTTAGTGGAAGCCAAGAGATATCTATATCTGCGCGCAATCTGGGATCGGTGAAAACTTTCTCTACCTTGTAAATTGACCAGCTGACAGCCCAGAAATATTTTTGAACGCGACCTAGGAGAAAGAGAAAGAGTATAGCCATCTGGCAAAAAATGAGGAGACCGTGACATGCTCACGTGGTCCTGGCGCGTTATTGACGCGAATTTTCTGTGATTATGTAACCTCTTTCTGCACAGCCTTCCCATCCGATTATCACTTGCGAACGCCAATAAACTTCCTCTAGACTTCCGCAGTACCTAAGCTTGCTCATATCGTCTATCTTCCATCAGATGCGTGACTGGCTACCAGTAGGAAAAGAGGAACAGCTCCAATACCGTCATGCTCGTTCGTCGAGCCTCCGTGATTGAATAATTCCAAAATTTGCTTGCATCGCGTTCCTTTGTCTGATAGGCTCCGATATCTATACACACACCAGATATAACAACGAAATCCACTGGCGCGATATCCCGGTCCTGTGCTGAACAAGCGGAAAGAAGTACAAATGTACGTCCTGTTTCATAGCAAAAGATTTTTCTCAAGGCACTCGTGTTTTAGCGATGGTGGATCTTAACAAGATGCAGATGCCGTTCCATTCCAGTATGATGGATTCTCAGACATGACCTCGTTCAATTCCCCTAGACTATTATTATGCTGTTGAATGCTACTTTCAATACAATGCCACTGGCGCCTAAAGCTAGGCCATCTGCAATGATGTCGGGAAACAGCGCGAATGCCGCCCGCGAATGACCACAGGTAGGCTCTAATAAAATCACATTCGCTATCTTCCAATGCTTTTCTCACACTCAACAGGTCGAATCACAGAAACCGTGTGCTGGAGCATCTCCCTCTTATAACTCAAATATGGAGCCTTCTTCTGATCGAGGGCAATGCATTTAGACAAATTTCCCTCGAAAATTGACATTGTGTTGAAACGACATCAGTTTGGTCGCTAACCTGAGTGTTCGAAGACGCTTCGCATATTGAACTGCATATTGCTGCAAAAGCCGATCCAGGGTTAAGGCTTCCTCTGGAATAGTCTCTCTGAATCTGGAATGTTTCTCGGTGCAACCAATCATCCTTCCCGCTCATTCGAAGGCGCTGCAAACGCCGGAGTTCCTCGTGCATTCATGACAGTGAACCGATTCAGCACTCTGCTGACTCCGGAGTTGCAAGTATGGCGGAACCATCTACGTCCAAGCAGCGGTTCAAGTATGATCATGTGCGTAACGGACTTTTTTTGTCAAAACTTGACTGACGTGAGCGTACAGAGATGACGAGGACATTCCTAGCAGGTGATTCAGTCGCGCCGGTCAAAACTCCAGAGAAATACACAAAGATCTGACACAGTGATTTGACCACAGCAAAATCCGTTGGTAAAGGGAATCCCGACTCATTTTGCTGTGGTAAAAGCGTAGGTCTAGATTCATACGTTATCCGCCTATTTTCACCGGTTTGGTTCGCCCAAAATAACCGCGTATCAGGAGTGAGATGTAACCGCAACATTTCATAAGAAAAAGGATGGCAGAAAGCGTCTTCGAAGACTTTTTAGTGACCGAGGTTGATTGCCAAGAACATGTAAGTATGCAGATCGAAGCTAGTGCACAGCTTTTGAATGACGCTTCAGTAGATGGTGCATAACCGATACCTTCAATTCATGCAGAAGAGCCCGCGAATTCCTTATAGCTGAGTAAACAGGTCACGGCCCCGATGACGAAGTCAGCATTACTATCATGTAAATCTCCACTCTCCGTCGCTTCATATGTTTACATATCTACCTGGGAACGGCGTGTGTGCGATGCGGCCTATCGAGGCTCTCCCAGTCTCATATCAACGGATCTTCCCATCCTTACGGACTGCGATTCTGGTACATCTCGCTTGCTCCCTCAGCTTCTGACCATATCTATCACTATCGATTAGAAGTTATAGAGGTCGATGTCCTTCATTTTCGAAAAGCGGCTGATATTAACTACTCCGCTTCCGAGTATAGTCAACTGCAATATGTAACAGCATCTCCACCGGCATGCGTACAGCCCCAAAACAAGAAGGAGATTCCAATATTAGACAAGTACCGGTCATCTAAAGACCCGCGACAACCGTGCGCACGAAGGCACAAAGCTAGTCAATCCTTCCCTTATCTCATTTCAGCTGCCAGTCAGAAAAAATACATCAAGTTCATTAAATGTTAATCTATAGCTTCAGGTACAAAGATGATAATTACATAGGTACGTCAATTGAGTAACAATGGTTTCGGGTCGCTTGTGCGTTAGTTTACTTGGTTTGCGGGTACGGGTGCACTTGTGCGTCTGCACCTTCACAATGTATGGTAGAACCCTGGCTGGCCCTGGATCGGCTCTTTCAGTTTGCCCTCTCTCTTCAACCTGTTCAGCCTCGAGAAATGTATCACAGTCGCTAGTACGGTTCCAATGAGCACAATTTGAGTCCCGATCGTCACCCACAGACCTAGGAGTTTTCGAGTATAAGTGTCAGAGCGTTGAAGTGAGGGGAAAAGAATACCCACCAGGGACATATTTTGGAAAATCCTTCTCCCGAAATACGGTTGAGGCGATGATTCCGCCGATACCTGCGCAGCCCGAAGTCAACGCAGTTTGCACCGACCTAATGATGAGGATGATGATAAGCGGCTTGGGCATTGAGGGGAGGGAAGACGAGAAGGAGGTTCATCAGTACGTACCGTTTACTCTGCGATACGACATTATTGGCACCGTACGCTAGGATACACGGTATGGCACCCGCACTTCCGATGTTGATGAGGAAAGTCCCTAGTGATTTGACTTGAGTAATGGAAGTAGAGAACAAGGGAGAGCGGCTACCAAAGTACCGCAAGGCATGTGGTTGGGTAAACGCTGTTAAGCAACATCCGACAATGCAAATGCATGCTTGGATGATGATGAAGGAACTCCGGTGCTTGTACCGGTCCGATATCCATGCAAAGAAGAGCGCAGAGATGAACTAGCGAGAATATATTTAAGTTTACTATCCAGGTGACCGGAAGTCAGCATACCGCTGGACCATAGGGAGGCGCGCTCTAGAAACCACTAGTCAACCGAGAACTTGGTTATTGAATAGACAGGACTTACCAGAAGGAGGGACATACTTCTCCCGTAGCCCATACCACCCAGGATAATGGAAATAAAGTATGCTAGCATGTACGACGGCACGGTCGAGCACGCAAGCATGATGCCTAGCGCCTCCAATCAGCCAGGACCCAACGCCAAGAGTCCCGTTTGTACATACCGTAAGTCCAAATCGACCAATCCTTCAGGTGGAACCAAATTTTAGCTGGTGTCAGGACATCCGGCACCGAATCTCCACGGTCAATTTCGATCCTCCTTAGAACCACTGCTGTCTGCTCTGGAGTCAAGAACCGGTTCTTGTCCGGGAAATCAGGGACATAAAGGAACGTGATGATGCCCAGGAATATTGTAAACGCGCCCTCAATGATCTGTAAGATAGTGCGTGGCCGCCGCATGAATAATGGAGGTAAATCATAGGAGAAATCAACAAATGCTCACAAAGATCCACGACCAACCGGCTATACCCCGTTTTCCATCAAGTAAACTGATGCAGTAGGCAAGGATAGGAGCGAACCCGGCAATTGTTAGTGAGATCATGTAGAAGGCAGCAAGCCTGGCAGTCGTAGAACATGTCAATTAGCTGTCATTCGATGAGTAGACGGTACAGACCTCTTTGCGACTTCGTGACGCGTGTACCTAAGGGCCAGAAGAGATGGAATTAGGTCCGGATAATGTAGAACGTAATGAAGGGGAGTCTTACCAAGTTGAGATGATATACACGAGAGCAGGAAACAGCCCGGCCTACGCGGAGTCAGACCCGATCAAAAGATAGAAATGACGGAGTGATTTGCACCTCCATGGCGCCCAACAATACGCGCAAAACGGTAAGAACTTCCCAGGTCTTGACGAACCCGATTGATAAGCATACCGCGCCCCATGCGGTCACAATAAAAGAGAGGAAGACGCGCGCTCCAATCTTGCGAAGAAGGATATTCCCGGGTACTTGACTATCGAGATAGTTAGCTATGAGCGTGCAGAAAAATTAAGAGACTATAACGTACAATAGCACGTAAGGAATGAAGTACATGCACGTCGCGATACTGTATCGAGATCCAACGTCAAGTCCCTATAGTTCAAAAATTAGAATCGTCCCTCACGAACAGCGGATATTATTTACCAATGCTTCGCCCATGCCGGCTGTTCTAGCGACACTAATATTCAGCCGGTCAACTAAGGCGACAGAGTAAAGAAGAGCTAGAAGTGGAAGCATTCGGATGTCCACCCATCGCCTATTCACAGGTTCAGACACGAAACACCAGTGCAATGATTTGCGCGACATACATGGTCTTTCGCTCGAACTCGGAATCGATGACATCCTCCAGTTTCTCTTTCCCAGCTTCCAACGAGTCCGGTCGAGGTGACAGGTCCACTTTGGGTGAGTCTGTGTAGTCAACAGAAGCAGTGTATGCAGAACCTGGTGACATGGTTGGAGTGGGATGGGGGATGGGATGGAAAGAGCCATGGTCCTCGTATATCAATGAAAATGCCTGTAGGGTGGAAGAGGGACCCTGAGAGACTTCAGGGACAGCAGTACGGCATCAACGAGCAGCAGACGTCGGAGGGTAGTGCATAATTCCATCCCGTTCATTTCTGGATTCCTAAATTAATTCAGTAGTAGGCACCGCCCCCTTGAATTTCAGCCCTCAGAGAAGATAGATAGGTAAGCTTACTATTGAATCAGGAAACCATCGCTGGATTTCAATTGGAAGCTGCTCGGCACCCGAGTAACAACGATCCTTTGGCAGTCCTCAGTGGACGCAATAGGGAGAGAGTAAACATAACTGCTAACCACCATCAGCATCCGTATGATTCCCGAGCAAAAAATAGAAAAAAACGACGGAAACCGAGGGGTACGATAACACGGCATCTTTTGCCGAGGTCTCTGTTGGCCTCGGAGCAACGACGAATTGACGAAGTGCGGCTTGTTTCAAAGGAAGTTGATACAATGTGGACCGACAAACTTTTTGTACAGATTGTATACACTGGTAGAAGTTCAGTCAGTGTCCGTAGTGCGGCTAGCCGAGGCTCCTAACAAACATCGGTCGCTGATCATGCACAGAGCCAAACAGACGGACCACGCCGTTTCCCAGGCTCCGCGTTACCCCTTCACCCCGTTACATACAAGTAAATCAATTTGACTGTCTTAAAAACTTGCAGGGACGAAGTACAAGGGAGGAATACTTTTTATAGAAAACGATGCTTGATTTTATCGACACGATGCAGTTTCAATCAAGCTCTAGTGTCCCCCTAGTTCACATACATACTTCCTGCTATTCACACCCCCGAAACAGATTGAATATCCTATCCCCGCCGTTCCTCAGATCCTGTCTGAAGGCGATACTCCAAACAGTTCAGAGTTATAGGACACCGGTACCGGTGGCGCGAGCAGACGTCGCTCTCCCGTCTACTTCCTAGCCGCGGAACAATTGCGAGCGCTACCTCTCCACGTAACTATTCTAGTCCGAAGCTAGTAGCCCGGGCGCCCCATAAAAGCTGTTGCATTCTAAGGGCTTATTCCGCCCATCTTAACAAACAAAGGGTCGTCTCAAGTAGGAAATAAGGATTAAAGTACAGCTAGATCCTGGCCGATCGGATCCATGCACCGACTACCGTTGCATGCGCGGTTGGAGCTTATTTGGACGAAGGCAGGCAACTCTTCAAGGAAAACGTTCCGAGAAGCAATATATAAAGTTCAGGATAAATAGTAAAGCACCCTTTCTTCTCTACCCACAAGACACCCCAGATAAATTATAACGTGTATAAAAAGCCCCCGACCTGACTGTCTCCTCCCAGTTTCATCTTCTTATTCTCATACCAGAAGTGTACCGTCATGATACCTAGCAGGACTAACGCGAGGACCTGCAGGGAGATCGTTGCAATGATCCCCGGAATGTATCGCGGGAAATCTTGTTGACGATAGATAGTAGTCGCAATGATCCCACCTATTCCGCCGAAGCTGACTGTGATCGCCGTAGTAACAGCCCGCTTTGAGTGTGATACGATGTTGTTCGATGCCTAATCATAGAAATAAGTATTGACATCGGAGTGTGTGGAGAAGACATACGTAGGCCAGAATCCCAGGGATGCATCCCGCAGAGCCTGCGTTTGCCAAAAATATGCCTGTTGTGGAAGAATAGATGCAGGATACAAGAACAAGTTGATCGTCGGACTCACCAGTATAACGCCAGCCAGGGAGGCTAGTGTACGCCGTTAAGACCAGTCCGATTATGGTCATCAGCATTTGTATAGTGAGGAACAAAGCTCTCATGTGATATTTGTCAGACAACCACGCAAAGAAGAAGATGCTGACAGCCTGTAGGTGAAAACTCAGTACATTCAGTTTGAAATCCTGCCCAATTACTTACCGCGAAAATGTACGGAGGAGCACTCTTTTCATTCCGCGCAGAATATAAACCCATTAGCAAGGTGATGAACCTGACGAACCGGAGCTTACAAGCAAAAGGGACATCTCCAAATTCCATCCCATCCCGCTCAAAATCAGAGTAACAAAATATCTGCGACAAGTATTGTCAGTCAAGGGATCATTATGAAAGCCGTAAGGGATCAGATGACGAACCCAACTGCATACGCCGGGACCGTTATACATAGATACATTACGGCTGTGTTGCTATGAATGAGTGATATCGGAGATGAGTGACAAGATACTGACCATAGACCCAGACCTTCCAATCACTGAGGTGCAGTAACACCTTTCCCTTCAACGAATCAGGCAACGAATCACCGCGGTCTTCTTCAACGCGCTGCAATACCAGGGCAGTCTGTTCCGCCGTAAGGAAGTCGTTCCTGTCGGGAAAGTCGGGGATGTACAGCCGCGATGCGATCCCAAAGATAACGGTGACCATCCCTTCGATGATCTAAGACCATTCGCAAGAATCAATCCAATTGTACGGTCTTCAGCATCAGGTCATAACTCACAAAGATCCAGGACCACCCGCCAAGGCCTCCTTTGCCATCAAGAAGACTCAGAGCGTACGCCAAAATAGCACTGAATCCACCGGCGAGAATGGACGTCATGTACAACCCAGCTAATCTAGATCAGCAAACTCAGCAAAACAGTAATAGCATCCACGACAGGGGCACTCATACTTCTTCTGAACTTCATGGCGTTTATACCTAGCGCCGATGAATACGAGGTCAAACACGATCAGCATAATTGACCGGCTTACCAGGTAGTCACGATGAACACCAATGCCGGGAAAAATCCCGCCTAGTGCAGGGATGAGTTACCGAAGTGAGACAAATGTACAATTAAAAGCAATAGCTTTACCTCGAAGGCGCCTAGAAGAGTCCGGCAGAGTGCCAAGTATCCCCAAGAAGGAACGAATCCCATCCCAATCTGTACAGCACCCCAGGCAATAACAGTACCGGTCAGGAGATTACGGGCTCCAATTGCACGTAGGCACATGTTGCTCGGAAGTTCACTATAAAATTTAGCGTTTAGATGGGTATCAACACGTCAGAAGAAGCGCGGACGAACAGAAGGATGTAAGGGATGAAATAGATGCACGATACGATGCTGTAGCGTGCACCAACATTTAATTCCTGCAGATCATAAGTAATCATCAACGGTTATCAAAAGCATTCATGTACACGTACAAGAGCTTTGCCCATTCCCGCAAGACGCGCCACACCCATATTAGACCTATCTATAAGAGCAAGTGCGTAAAGAGTTCCAAGTACGGGTAATAACCGCAAATCGACCCGACGCCTGAAAACATTTGAACATAGCGTACAAAATGGATGTTTAACGCAACATACATCGTTTGGCGTTCAAACGACGCGTCAGCTTGCTCGCTGCCACCATTGTTAGCCGCGACTTCGACATCAGACGACAACGAAGGGGGTTTGAGTATTGTCGCATGTTCAGCAGAGGCTCTGGAGGACGAGATGGACATTATGGTGATGCAAGAAGATGGAGGACCTCAAAGCGTTTCTTGATGCTTTAATAACTCTACAGAACTGACCAAGCATGCGGTGATGCAGAAGCCGGAAGGACAGAAGGACAACCAAGACGTTGGAAGGGTGTCTGATTGTAGATAGAAGGAGACCACCGCTGGAAAGGTGCACTCGCGGAGGTGAGCACCGTAGTGCTGATCACAATTCCAGGCGCTCAACGCCCATTTCTCAGTATACTGGGCCAGAGCCCAGGTGTTTCGTTGGATACCTGGAAGTCCTGTTGAGAAAGATATCATGCGTCTAGTATACTCTGAAATCAAAACGAAGAAGCTTACTTGCCATACAGGACTTCGGTGTCTTCCTCTCTGTCCGCGGAACTCTGTGATGGAAGTATACGTAACACTCTCGTACAATGTGATGTTGAAACTTTCGACTCAACATCTTTTTCAGGACGAGCCACACCTAAAGCCGTATATCGACGTTCTGTTAGGCATCCACCGATTTCGGTTATTCTCCAAAGGTCGGTATATGCAGTACCCGGTCCTAGTAGAAGTCCAAGACGGAACTCTCGAAGCATCGCATGGTAGGTGAGCTGCGAAATGAATACTCCAGGCTCGATATACACGTGTTAGCGACGCTTAATGGCCAACTTGGCCCTACAAGACCGAGTTAAGGCCCAGTTGCCCGCTCCTATGGGTCAATTTCTACTGAGAATATCTGCCAGTTCGTCCTGAGCTGCCAAAGGTGGTTCCGAGGACGATTGTCGCGTCTAGGAATACCGGAAAAGCAGAAATCGAGGCGGGGGCACGTCGTAGCCGGTGTTCAAAATATGTCGGCAAACGCCGAATGCCAAATTTCCTCCATTATAGTGCCGGCCCGCCTCATCCCGCCCTTACCCAGAGATGTCAACGATGCCTTCCATAAAATTTGCTAGGTTGGGTTCCCTCTAACCCCTTCTCTAGCAAACCATGCCTAGACTGGCATCGTAACAACGAGGCACATCGGCCGGTGAAATCAGCTAAATGTTCCCCGTCCACATGACAGTCGATAATTCTCTTTTATTCGCGCCCTCGTCGAGCCGGCTTGATAGTTCCCGAGATCTTTGCGCCTTTCTACTATCGTTATATGGCCTCCTTGCTATCATCAGGAGTACTGGCACTCGACGTTACGTCTCCGGCTGGAATGTATATCCTGGTATTCGCCCCAAGAAGCAGATGAGATGATCTCTGTCCTGTGTTACTGTGCTCAAAATAAGGCAATCCAACAAGTACAACGAGTGTAGAAGTACCCTAGATTTTCGGCATCTCTGCAATGTCGCCTTGCTCTGGAACGAGAAATATACAGTCTATGCAGACAACTGAAGAAGCAACTCGTTGGGCACACGCCTAGAACGTAGTTCGGAAAGCATGATATCCGACGAACGTCGGCTGCAACAACCCATCCAGAACTTTGTGCCACCGCTACAACGAACCCGGTTGTGAGTTCCCCCGGAAAGTCTTCAAGTGCACCGCAAGGTCCATCGATTCAGCCATGAGGAAATCCTTTCTGTCAGAAAAGTCTGGGATACATCTGTGACAGAACCCCAAAGCACAATTGCGAGCTCCGCATCAACGACTTCGAACTGGATCATCACTCCGAAGGTCGAACAGCCAGCCTGTAAACAGAGACCTAGGATCACCGTTCAAGACCGCCGTTCCCACAAGAACCCTTGGAGTATATGCAAAGATAGGTCTGAACACAACAAAGATGGTGCACATGGGTCAACCAATCTGTACCGTCAATGGTGAGCCGAAATGGCCGTAGGACACACGACTTCGGATAGTCGTAAGATTTCCGAACTTGATGGGGTTCGCACTTGGACCAGATGAACGTGTAAACTCTGTAGTGCCCGATATCACCACGTCGAGATGACGAATGTCATTATGGGCGAAGAGCCTCGCACAGTCTCCTAGACAAAGTACGATAACTAATTACGCACAGGGTGGATTGTACCAAGTCTAATCTCACATCTCCAAAATTAAACGAATGAATTGGCGAAAAGAGCAAACTCTTACCTCGAAAGCACATAGCAAAGTGCTGTAGAATATAAGTATCCCCAAGAAGGAGCAAAACCCATTCCAGTCTATAGGCGACAATAGTACCGGTCACAACGTTTCGGATTCCAATGGGGCTTCAGCACAACTTAAAATTACTCGGAGTTTCGTCATTAGCGTCGGCGGATTGCTTGGAGGCTATGAAGAGTCCTTATGCGAACAAGGTCCTCGCCCATGCCTGATGCAACATGCACTACGCCAGGGTTGCTCTAGTATCGACGGTGATAGATAATGTAGTTCCGGGTAAAGGTAGCATCCAGGGATCGAGCCTAGCGAACCAGCAGAAGGACCAATGACGTAGATCGTACATGCTTATTTCCAACCTTGACAGAGGACGACGGAGACATGTAGCTTTAGGTTTCGGGAAGACGGTATGTGATAATAGGAGAAATCGAAGAAGCAAGTTGATCAAAGTTTCTAGCATATACCCTGACACGGCACGGCTCCGAACGCAAGGCCTTGCACAAGTGCTACTGTCAAGCATACAGCGTTCGATATGGTGTTGCAGAAAGTCAATTAGATCGTACAAGCTTGTGTCTAAGCTTGGCTGAGGGCGACGAAGACACAGCGAACGTAGTTTCAGGTTACAGGAAGACGGAATGTGCATGATAGGAGAAATCTAGAAAGCAAGTTGATCAAAGTTTCTAGTATATACCCTGACAAGGTGCGGCTCCGAACGGACTAGCACAAGTGGTACTGTCAAGCATGCAACATTCGAGGTGTCATTGTAGAAAGTCAATCTGCCATGGTACTTGACCAGCATCTGCTCAGAGGAGTTCAACTCACCAAAGTTCGGATCATGATTGAATTCGTCACCGTGTATTATGGGTTCCCTAGGCCCGGGAACCCATTCCACTTGACTACCGTCTGTCACCGAGATCAGTGCATATTACAGATTTCCCTGCCTACTTACCTAGGACGTGGTCTTGCATGTAACTCTCCTTAGCTCTCCAAAGGCAGTGACGACGTGTCTGGGAAATCAAAAGGTTGAGAGGCGCCCAGTCTACCATCTGGAGATGACAGTGAGACAAGCGGCAGCTTCTGCCAAGTGCACGGCCCGCCCAAGGTGACAGCTGCCTTACAAACATCCTTATGCTCAATACACGCACTGCCTGATACGTTCTATATTTTCCGGAAACAACATCTATATCCTATATCAATCCAACGCCACGTCTTCTCCTTTGTAAGAATCACCCATCATCGAACTAGCTTCACCTGCCGAGTTTTCGAGCCCTTGTTCCTAGATACCGGATAAATAACACCTGCTTTTCTTCACCTCTTCATCCAGAAATACATGTTAAATATAGTGATATCTCTTCCTCGGAAAAGGGTCAACAGCCAAGCGATCATACAAATTGTACACCTAACGGACTTCGTTTCCTGATCTTCCCCGTGATTATATAATTGGTTACACAGAATAATTGGATATCCCCTGTGGAAAAGGAAGAAGGAGCGCCGTTAGTAGTCAAATCATGTCCCATGGGAAATAGCTTAACTTGCCTCCTATTTCCCCGCACGCGACGCACTGTCCTCGTGATGGTACCAGGTGTGGAGAAGGATCTATGTACAGATTTCCTTCGATCCTCCCGCCTGGTCACGCTCCTTGCCTTTTTCACCTATCGTCGGCGAAGACGCCGACGCGCTGTCCTCCTGGTACAATCCATGCTGTTCGATATAGTCTACAACGGGTGTTGGCAGGAGATACCGCACCGACAAACCCCGGCGGATGAATAATCGAACCTGGTGTAGCATTGAGCAATCAGAGTATATACCCGATAAGCCAACGTACCTTGGTACTCGACACGTCGTTTTGAATTAGCTGGGAGATCAGATAGATGTTGTGACGCCAGCGCGCCAGACTATCCGTTGCTTGATCCATGTCTGACCCAGCACGTTCGACAATAAGACACCCATATCGTCCCAGGATATGGTCAAGCTGGGGAGAACAATTGAGAAAATGCACGACGAAGCTGAACGATGTCTTACATCTGGTAGCTCCAGACCCCGGGTTCAGACATCGTTCCAATGAGGTCTGAGCCAGCCAAGAGCATTATCCGAACATTACGCTGTTCGCCGTCTGCTGTCTGTACTCCGCCTAGAACGGTGTTTATCTCGTGATCAAAATGATCAAGGACAACGGCGGTCCGTTGATACGTTTGTACAGCCTCCCAGGAGTCTATCATCAGCCATGACGACGGTATCTTCGGCAGCAAGAGAACACATTGCAATTCTGCAGAAGAAATCATTAGCTGAATATTCGCGACGTTCGTTATCAAAATTGCTTGGAAAGCACGACATCTTGCCGGGTCAATTATCCGGCACGGGTCCGGAACGACGGACCTGACAGAGACGATACCATTTGCTCGACGCACACGGCGTGCAGAAGAAATACGGAGCTTGGGGCCAAAGGGGAAATAAGCGCTCACCTATGCTGCGCACTGAGTAAGCCTGGCTTCTTGTACATGTCGCTGACCGGACTAAGATAGCCTCCAACAATTTCGAACTCGGTGTTCTGTCGGACATAGTCCTTGGCCATCTCGAACATGCGCAGATGCAAGTAGGTCACAGGGCTGAAGGATCCACACGCTACTAGCACTATTGGTGTTTTTTGTGGATCCCGGAGCACACGAGATAGGCGGTGATGAGGAAAGGCATAATGAGGGGGATTAACGAATCCCAGAGCAGGTTGAACCTGAGCCATTGGGTCAGAAGGGGAGGCAAGGAAAAAAGTGATAGCTGAGCGTGGGGCCGATAGTAGAGGAGTAAAGCAGAATAAATAGGGAACTCTAAACTTTTAAGGCGATCTCATTTCGTCACACCCGTGACATGAGTCATCTTCCCGGATTCCACCCTGTAGCCCAATCGTATGTATGCAGCCCTTGTATCAGTTTCAGGCCGAAAATAATGATTATTACTTCGTGATTAAAGTTGCGGTTGACAGTTGGACGCTTGAAGGAGCATGTGCCCGAGACAGTTCATCCGTTGAGGTAAAACTGAGTCGATACTTTTCTGTTTCGATGCTGCTACGTCGGTCCAACTTCAGGAGCGACGCTCCCATGGCTGGGCTGCTGACCGGAGCGACTAAGTGCTCGCTCTAATTTAGCCCGATGATGACGTCATACCACCCTCCTTTCGCTTCCCTGTCGCACGACCCTCTCGGTCAGAGAGCGAGAGGGACAGAGACATGTGAGCATTCATTTTGGTGGCGGTCAATCCCCCGGAGTTCCGACAAGGCTAAATCAATTTAAATGATCAGGGGAACAGGGCAGAATTTCATTTCGCGAAGTTTTGCTGGCGGCTATGTCCTATCCTTGGAAGCAGCTTAGCGCTGGGTCATTTCCGATGAGAAAATTCAGGCAGCGGAGTATGACTGGATACATTCTATCATCGAAGCAGCGTGAACCCCGAGTTCACAGTCGGTGTTTCGGACCGATGTACTCGTGTGCCTGGTAGCAATCTAATCAGAAATTGGAAATTCAGGAATCAACAGTTCTCATAATATTGTACGAGTACGGTAGTAGATTAAGATGGCATAGAGGCATATATCATAGAAACATAGGATACATACAGTCATTTGACGTTGGGAGAAATACACAGTACAGTGTTCTTGAAACACACAAGGATGGCCAACAAGTCGACTTGATGGTAGTAGAGAAGCGATCCGATAGTGAGCACAACAAAGAACCCAAGCAACGTGGTCTCGATTTCCTCCAGCGTTTTCGGAGGAATCTTCTGACAGGCGCGATGCCATCTGACCAAAGGCGTGTGTTGGTCAAGGCGAGAGATGAAATAGCAGAGGAAGAGGTCAGAGAAACAGCGGAAGGCCCTGTAAGAGGCTCGGAGTTGGCGTTGTCGCATCGTTGATTTGGAAACAAGAGGTTCTGCCAACATTGATGAGAAAGGGTTGCAATGGTACGGAGCAAAGAGGGAAAGTTACCAGTGAACTTGATCCCTCTCCCACGCTCGGAAAGGTTGGCAAGGGCGAGAGGACTAAGCCAGTCTCTGTCAGCGGGGTTCTCGAGATCCCACCGTGAGGGGTGGATGGGCTATTCAGATGCAATGAGCCACGACCATGAGGCAACGAAAGTAATAACGTACAACGCAAGTCTGCAAGCCCCAGTTTCGGCGCAACGCGCGGAGGTCCAATCCTCCATACTCGTCCAACCGGAACATCGTGTCGATGTCAGGCTCCATTTGATGGTAGAGCATGTTGAGCTGAGAATAGAATTCCACTTGGATGTAGCTAGAGACGTGCCACCGTCAGTAGCATACTGTCAATGGAGAAAGGGATAGTACTCGTTGCCCGTGAGTTCCGTGCGTGGGGAGGTTTCATTCAACTGACACATCTTCCACTCCTCGTTTCGCACTTCAAGACGATCCTTGGCAAGTTCCTCGGGGGACTGGCAGAAGAGGAACACATTGTCCTGGAAGAACACCCTCAGAGCTTGCAAGGTATTCCTCCGAGTGTCTTTGACCGGTCTTGGCTCAGGTCGTCCGAGCCTTCTCGCCGCAGAGAACGAAGTGGGACGTTTGTCGCGCAAGTCCACTTGGGTGCTCGACATGGTGACCAGAGAATGGAGAATTGGTACGTGAGTACCGTCGAGTTCTTCAGCTCATCGTCTGTGCATTTTATGGGTAGACGCGAGGTGACCAAGTACAAGGTCTCAGCGAGCAGGAGTAGCTTGTCGGTTACCCAGACACCCGGGACAAGGTCGTCAAGCAGAAGGAACATGGCCTTCGCGTATTTGATATCACTTCAAGCTAACAGCAGAAAAGAGTACAAGAGACTTTGTACTCTTCTGTTGGAGACGGGAAAAAGGTGGCCAACCATGAAGTACAAGGATGAGGGACATTTTCCCACGCCACAGACGCGCTGTTTGGTCGATTAGGTATTTTGCCCCATCGGTGAACGGGTGAACACGGCTGGCCGCTGCTTGTGTTTGCTATAAAAAATCTGGTACATCGGCAGCCAATAACGACATTTCCCCCTGCCAGTAGATCATTCAAACGTTATGTCGTTGAGAGTTAAAACTGCTGCCAGTGGGTCCCAATGCATGCTTCAGTAAAAAAATACATCGGTCTCGAGAGGCCTTTTCCCCAGATTTATTGGGATCCGTTGAGCGGCTTGTCACGTCATTGCATACCACCGGATCGCTTCTACCAGCAAACATGCATCCGCTGACGACATTGCTAACTTGAGACGAGGGACGATATATTGATACACTGCAACGACAACCCGAAGACACCCTAAAACGATGAAGAAACCAGTCACAACGCCGACCCTCAGGCTATCGTGATCAAATATCCGCATTGCGCATCGTAGGTTCAATCCAAGGTAAACCCAAAAGCTCGAAGACCTCTGCTTCGCTCATTGGAAAGTAAGGATGGGAATCCTGTCGACGGACTCTGTGCAATATTCTCAGTGCCAATGTACGGGCATATAAACGAGGTTACTTACATGCCGGAACTGTCAAATTTGAATCCGCTAGTATCAGTAATTCGTGAGTACGCCAATGTGATGATAGGAATGTAACGCGCACCGTTCCTTTGCCCACAACCGCAGATCCCTTTCGAACATTTTTGATCCAGTCCTAACATGTAATGAGACAAGAGAAAGCTTTACTGGAAGAATGAACATACCAGCCGACTACAGCTGTCCAATACAATTCAGGTGTTGTGAAGATTAAATCAAGCCTTCGATGCAGCCTGGCGCTTGTTCCGTCGGATGGCAGCACGAACACTGACATCACTTTGTAAAGGGAACCCCGCTCTGCTGTTCGTGAAGAAGTATCGCCAAAATTTGACAACCCTTCATACGAGGATTCTCAACGGGGCTGAAACCAATCGGAAACAAGACGCACCCATAAGGTGGGTAATTATGCCTGATCGACACAAAAACGAGTTAATACCGGGACGGACGGAACATATATTGGCATACCACGACTGTGGAGCCTGTGAACCAACTGTTCACAGAGGCTTTTCACTTGGTTCCCAGCGGTCTTCAGGTTCACGTGGGTGATGACAATATCAACATCGCTGCTACCCTCCTTGCCACGGCGATAACTAGACGTAGATATGTCTTCAGCTGCTCTCGTTTGTTTGTTTTGTCTTACCTCCCAGTGACGGTGCTCGAACAGCCGGGTTGCAGATGTCCTAGCTCGTCCATGACAACAGCATGCATTCTCTCCGTTTCATCTCGGAGGATCGGAGCATTTAACTCTTCGTGAAGTCGTACAGCTTCTGGAGACGTTAATGTTGGCATACGCGTCTTCTCTGAAGTGGTGGTAAGAGTCATATAGTGGGATTTCTGTTTAGAAGCGCCTGCCTCCGAAGTTGAGGCAGAATGCTCCAAGTTCTCATAATGGAACTCCAGATCCTTGACAGTCCGAAGACCTTCAACGTCGTACATGTGTCGAGCATAGGCTGATCCTATTCCGTATACCGACGTGAAGAGCGTTAGGACTTGATACCTTGGATCTTCGAGGATAGATTCTGCAGTTTGTTATAGCGCGCGACAACTATACCCGGAAAGCAACACACCAGCCTCGCTTATCGTCCCCGACCGTAGATATTCCTTGATCTAAAAGGTCAAGTCGTCAGACAATGTACAAGAGTACAGCGAAGAACCCTACTTTTGCAACGGTTTTTACGCCCATATGTGACAAATTCGACATATCTGTCTTGAGGAGGTTTTCAGTTATCACAAATGGATATGCTGTATGCGCCGTCTTCAGTTATTCAAACGCAAAGATACCACCAACAGATCTCACATTTGATTGTCTGTCGCCCCACAGTTATTATTACCGTTCCCGATGGCAGACGAAATTGTGACCCACAGCGATAGCTCTCTCATATGCCAAGGTGTTCATGGCCTTCCCGTCCAGCTCTCTTGAGTGACGCAGTATATCCAGCTTCTCAGCTAGCCCTTGATTTGGACACACTAAAGGTGAAAGTCGCCGACACGAGTTTGGACTCCGGTAGTCTATTTTCTGGCTATCCTCCTCGTCCTCAGCGCTAGTCGACGGGCCTTCCGCAGTATGGATCGAAGATTGCAACGAGCGAACCGCAACATAACTGTCATACGGTAAGACCTCGTGCTTTTCGGCGCAATCTCGCAGCCAGTCTGGCGTGATAACAAATTTTTGCACCTTTGCTTCACCACTCAGCTAACGCGTCACACCTGATGAAATAACGGGAACTCACCGCGAGATTCCAGTCAATATGTCGTTCCAATCGCTTCTTCATTTTCACTGCAGTGACTATTACGTCCGCATCCTTCGCGTCTGCCTCATACACCAGCTGGAACTGGCCCGAGTCTGCGTCACCCAAGACTTCCCCACTCTCCAGTATCGAGCGAAGCTCTGCTATTTCCTTGACCTTGAGCTTAGCCTCAATGATGTAGACGCGTAGTGGGTTGACGGTCACCGTTGGAGACTCGGATCCGGAGCCAGCAGTCGACGATTTAAATCGCTTCGGCTGCGGCGAGAACGAACGTGAGGCACTTGAAGAACTGCTGTGTACGAGGTGCTGTCGTTTTGGTGACATGCGAAGATAGAATACCATTAAGTTAGGCGACCTGGACAAGTGACGCCAAAGACGGCTTGACTTCATGGCGGGCATCATAGTGGACGTGTTAGCGGAACGACGTCATCTATTTATTTGCAAACACTCAAGTACTACAGTATAATCAAAAAATCCGACAGCCTCACGGTTCATACAAAAAAAATAATAAGGTATTCTAGTAACTCAGAGTCTAGATTTCATGCTAGCAACCTTGAGCTTAGCAGTTTCTAAGCTTTGATCTAGAACAGAGTCATTATGTTGGCAGTCCTATGCAAAAACAAGCACTCACAGTTTCCAGCATATAGTCTATCGTCTGGCACAGAAACTGTGTGTGACCGGAGATTTGAGGTATCGACCATCTCGGGAACCACATTCCTGAGCGTCGGTGCCCCAAGGAGGCGCATGTTCATCTCAAACTCATCCTAACATAATGATATCAGTCCAAGGCCAATCAGTACTTCAGATACCGCATACATTCAATATTTGCAGTGCCTTGCTGACACCATCTTCCCCGTAAGTCGAGAATGCGTAAAGGAAAGGCCGACCAATGCCAACTGATAGCACTCATTAGAACACGTCACTGGTAACTGAAGAAGGCTTACCAGCCGTTGCACCAAGAGCGACCGCCTTAAGGACATCAGTAGCACGTCGTACACCTCCATCAATGAATAACTGGAACTTGTCGTTGGGGAAGGACAATCCGCGTTTCTTCTTCAAATTCTCCACGACCTCAGCGAGAACCTCAATCCCTGACCGGGAGAAGTCAAGTTGACGACCACCATGGTTTGAGAGAACGACACCGGCCAACCCGTAGTCGTAAGCCTCCATCGCGTCCTCCCAGCACTGTACGCCTTTCAAAATGAGAGGCACTGAAATCGTTTGTTAGGATGAAGAAGCAAACTGAAGACATCAAACATACTTGAAGTGATACTCTTGAACCATTTGATGTCATTCCAACACAGGCCTGGATCAATAAACGACTGCGTTTCATGAGATATAGCTAGCTTGGGGAGAGACAATTCTTACACTGATTGCGCGTGCGGCACCCTGGGACCTATCTACGCCATCTGCACCAGCCTTGGCGACTTCAGAGGGATCTTCAGCTTCAAATTTCATCCTCATATCCTGCATTAAAGCGTTAGCTAGAAGCCTATAACAGGCGTCAACGACTCACTTTTTCCCGACGACCAAGCTGTGGCGCGTCGACTGTGATAAAAAGACCTTTGATTCCTCGGTTCTCTGCGTGCTGAACGATTCGCTTCGTAATATTCCGGTCTTTGTTAACGTACCTACTCGGTATAATGTCAATAAATACCAACCCTGATCATAAAACTACGCACAACTGGAAAAACTGTACTTGACCAGGCTTCGCGCCATCCATAATCTCATCGAAAGAACATGATGCAAGCGTCGGGATCATCTGGATGATACCATGCTTTGCAGCAGCCCTCGTCAAGTTTAGCTCGCCATCAGGATGGCCCAACTTTCCGAGCGCAGTCGCCGACTGCAAGAGCTTGCATTAGGGACAAGCCGGCGCACGAAGTGGACCAAACAAACATACTATGTAAACCGGCATGTTGGATTTATGTCCCAATATCGTTGTTGACCAGTCGACTTGTGTGACATCTCGCAAGATTCGTGGCCGGAACCATATTCTAAATGTGTGGTAAGCGACCTACCGATATCAACACACTAAATCATACCTATGATAAGCAGCATGATTTTCTCGGTGTGTTATCTCGTCATCTGCAGCGGATGAATAGTACGCCCAGGCTTTCTCGGGCATGACCAATTTCGCAATATACTGTTGAATAGTGAGCTTCAGAACACCAGAGGCTAGAGGTTGCGCGCCTCGAAATCATGCAAGTTCAAAACTTCAGACAGAGGCGGCCTCAGCTCGAAGCGCTCCAAGCGAGCCTTCTCCTCTTCAGTGATCTTGACCTCGACTTTTTGGACCGTTCCAGCTTCCACTGTTCCTAGGCTAATAATGGCTCAATAATGATAGCCGAACCGGATGAAGGGGGGACTAACTGCTTCTCCGGCGGTAAGTTAGTGGTGATGGCGTCGGGAGGATGAATTGGGTCATATTCGGCCCTGTGCCACGTCAGAATTGTGGCAGTCTCACGAATCTCTGAGCTCACGTAGCATCCTTCCCTGCATATTTGAAGATTATTTTACTACCACCTTTTGGCGCGCGCGCTGAGTACCACGGCCAAGCCAAACGCTCATAGAATCTCACCAGGATGATCTGTCCAAACAAATCAGTCACACCATACATTCAGATACCATGGTTTACACACCATTCAAAAATTCGGTGACGTCGTAGACCTTGCCTTGTTGAGAATGAGCGTCCGTTACCGATAGAGATATG
This sequence comes from Armillaria luteobubalina, assembly GCA_030435615.1. Lineage (NCBI taxonomy): Eukaryota > Fungi > Basidiomycota > Agaricomycetes > Agaricales > Physalacriaceae > Armillaria > Armillaria luteobubalina. Next base: position 33,520 of record JAUEPU010000019.1, on the reverse strand, counting down.
CATCCTACCGTGGACTATTATCCAGCAACTCTCGCGCGAGTTGTGCTGGGCGACTTCCTTGCCAGATATTACTGCGTCAGGCATCGTGGAGGGTGTGGAGAGGAATGCTAGTGTAATGATCGAGCCAGTCACTGTTTTACCATTTCACGGGGTGCCGCGAGATGCCACCGGTCCGGCAAAGAAGTGGGTCCGGTCCGGAACCGGATGTATATTCTTCTCTTTTTCCACACGACTGCCGACTCTGTTCCGTCCCGTCTCCATCTCCCTGAACTGCTGCAAGGTGCTCCATCGGATCCCCTGCTCTTATGCGTTATCAGAAATTTCCTCGTCTTGATATCTTATTACTCTGGAGTTCCTGAGCACGTGGACATTAGCTTTCAGGCTTTTTACCTCGAGCCAGAGCCAGATCTCGCCCTGATGTATTCCTCCATTCTTTGATTAATTTGGACATTCGTAGGAACCATATATTCAATGGTTCAGGGTATCCGCCATCACAGAATTCCCTCGGAATACCCCACATGTATCGGCGGGCAGCTCTGGGTTTCTATGGTGTTCGGCACCCAATTCATTGCAAGAATACATGTAACGGAAGGTTCAGCGCTCAGCCCTGGCTCCAGGTCCCGCAGTTCCAATGGCCTGCGTACGGTTACTCTCAATTATTCTTTTCCTAGGATAAGAAATCTATTGTGGCTGGCAGTCATGACTGTTCGAGATGGTCCTTATCTTCGTCTATGAGTTCAACATAAATCTGTATGAGAGCAGAGCAGCCATGTACTCTGTTGTCCTGCGACCATGGGTTAATATAAGTCTTCGAGTCGGACCCCCAGCGCTTGTAGTGGAATCCGATTACTGTTGACACCTTCAGCATGGACCCTACCACCATTCTCTTCATCGTCTTCTACGGCTAACGTTGGGCGAGGATTATGGACTATTCTTTCCTTCTGTTGTCGGCGAAACGACTTTGGCGCTGAAAATACGAGACGATTACATAATCGGTAAAGCGCCTCTGAGTCCGAGCTCGGACTGCGCTTCGACATGTCATCATTTCAACTACAGACACGACGAGCTTCACTGCCTGAGGAGAACTATTATGATAGTGATGGCTTGGGCTTTGATCTCGTATTTATTGCACAAGGATGGTACGTTTTGGATCGCTCTTGACATAAGCTGAGTCTCATCCTCCAGGTCACTGTGCCATGGTATCGCCTATCTTTTTGGTACCGATAATTCTGCTAGGGTTGATGTGTGCGTAGACCTCGCGACGGTCTATCGCACAGTCATGATTTCCGATCCCCAAGGCCGTCTACAGATCCACATCTATGTTACATCAGTATGCAATTTTCCGAGCAATTTGCCTATGCGACGCGAGATTTCCTCAACCTTGTCTGGAAAGGGAATCGGCGGAGCAACTGTATGGTCCCTGTCCCTCCATTTGAGATGTAGATTTTTTTCACTTAGCCGAAATCTGCGAACACCATCGAAAGGTCAGGTTTCAGCATGGTCGGATGCTGAGCGCTTGTACTGTTTTTCAATATCCGCGCACTGATTAACGACAAGTTTTTTCCCTTGATGATACAACCTCCAACCCAATATAACTGATGGCCAAAAATTTGCGAGCTCCAATCTCATCGTCGGAAAAGCGGGAGTCGATCGTTGACATCCCAACGTGTCTATCGTGGGCTACCCTAGATGCGATTGGCGAAGGTGATTTCGGATCTTCAGTCTATTGTTGTTTCGTTGTCTGATGTTGGGTGACTGCATGCCTTCAACTACCAGTTGAATCCCCAGTGAGGAAATAGAGGTAACGAGATAGCAAAGGCATTGAATAACCTTTAGTAAGATCATGTTTCGGGGGCCGCCCGCTTTGTTGACTGAATGTGCTTATAGCTTCGGGGCTACGCTTTGTCCTCTTTTCCGATGAATGCCAGGTCATACATCTGTCCCCGAGCCTGCACGCTTCAACAACCGTCGGTGTAGTATTTCTAAAGGAGCTGGCCGCTTCCAAAAGCGTCAATTTGCTTATGGGGAATACCTAGCGTGACATAATGAATTCGTTAGGTAAATCTTGAAGTCCCGACATCGAGGACTTCTCGGCAGAGAATTTTCATTCAAGGCGAATGATTCGGGCGGCATAGAGAACCGCCTCACTGATGAAGAGTCGTATGCCCCAGATGTGGTTAAGTGCACCTTTTTTCCAGTAAAGCCACCGTTTCGCGCCTGTAATGCAATCATCACTGCTGGATATGAAACAACCAGCTGCTATCTGTACTTGGACTCTGTTGGAACGGTGTTTGCATGGGAGATACGCGTGCAGGAACGGAAGGTCAGACCGGTCGACGTCCATGGAGAAGCGGAATTCTCGGGCTCAGAGTGGATTTGATGCCTTATTTTGCTGCTATCGTCAGGGTTGGTGTATACTCTTGTTCTAGCGCACTGGCGGATATAGCTCAATCCCAGCCAGAGGAAGCTCTCCGATTCCATCCAACGGTGTCCAACATATTCAAGTAAGCAGAATGCGACGCTATCATACCTCTTTCGAACTGCATCATCACAGCCTCTTGAAAGGTTTCCCGTGACAGACCTATACCGAAAGGCCCAAAGGTCATTGCCTCAACTGTTGCTTCCTATGACCAATATGGTGAGACCTCGGATCACTTCTTTATTGACAGGATCGCTTAATAGCGATGCCGACGTTTTGGAGGGTTGATGTCCGGACCTTCATATCAGTGGCATGATGGATCATGTAGAAAAAACGTTTAGTGTGTCTACGCGAATCCGTGAGACATGCTTGAAGAGATAATTTTCATTCTCATATTCTATAGGTTCACATTCGTTGGTGGTAACTTACTTACATTGGGTTGGAGTTTCACGGTCTTTCTCTTATTCGTCCATCCAACACTACTCGATCTGAACTTTCTTTCACACAGGATTCTAGAACACCGGTACCTCCTTGCTGAATTTTCAGACGAGTCTCAGTGCTTTTCTCCGCCGAAATCCCAGCGGGGAATCACCTACCATGGCCATGATTCCCAGAGTCGAAGGCAAAGTCGAGAAGGGCTTTTAGATGCCGTTGACGGCTTCTATTACTTTCAGAGGAGATATCGAGTGATTGACATTCGTTCTCTGTACTGTGTGCCTGTACGTCGGCCCCTTGTGACCTAACTTGCGGACGCTTTAGACGGTCTTAACGTTTTCCGAAGGAACCAACGAACTGCACACATACAATCCCTCGGACCGGCAAATCCTCCGTCGAGCGCAGTCACCCAACTGGAATCCAGCAAAGTCTGGATAATTGTATATCAGCCTGAGGTCCGGTGAATTTTCTCCTGTGATTTGGCTTGGCCTGTGATCGATTACCTCGAAGTTTATCCATTCAGCGCTGAGACTCCTTGGGCCTGCCCAGAGGATGAAACAGAAGAACACAGAGCTCGGTGGCCTGGCACAACTTCTCTGCGACAATCGTGGGGGCTACTCTTCATATACTAATCTTGAGGGAACTTGAAAGATTTATGAATGTGTCATTGGATGAATTTTGATCTGGTTGGCAAGAAATCTGTTCTTTTTACTTATCTTGCAGGCTCGACACTCGTAGGGTGGCGGTGTCTACATGTATTGAACGACTCATTTCCATACGGACCGTGGGTTTACGAGATTATAGCGGTGATCTAGTTCTGATGCGGGATCATCGGGTAAGTTACCGGCAAGTTGCCGGTACCGCAGAGGAAAGGAAATTCACACCTTGCCACGTTCCGTCTCGGGGCTTCGACAAGAATTCGGGCACTTACTCTGAGGACTTTCGAGGGCGAAGAATTATGGCATCTCTCGGGCTTCTGCCAGGATCATTATCTAGCCGAGAAACCAGATGATACCTCGCGACCATTTCGAAGCACAGAACATTAAATCGATTCGCCGTGTCCACCCGGGTCGCTAGTGACGCTATGTCTCCTTACAAAAATCTCTGATGCACCTCGTCTCGGAAGCAGAATATCAAGGGATCGCTCCAGCTTTTCAACAGAACCCCTTCAAACGAATATAATAACAGTAGCTAAACGTTTTTTACAGTGCCCCACTGCGTCAGCGGCGCTAACTCCCGTCGTGGGCTACAGATGCCATGGCATCACAAGGATTGCCTCTTTATGAAATTGATTCGTTTATGGGATGATTGGCGCCGACCCACTCGTGTCTCCGTGGGATATGATTGTAAAACCTCTCCTCCTTTCAGTTGGTTGAAGCTCTTGATGGTGTCTGCGTTACCTCGGCGTTCCTTGCGGAGACGGTCACCGTCTCGTCACGGTGTCTCTTCTGGAACTTGGTTGAGTCGAGAGCAACGGAGAGGACCGACTCGAGCGCTGTTTGTCCCTACCAATGACTTCGGGGAATGTAAAAACTATCAATTTTTCAGAACATATAAACTCGAGGTCTTTGCTCTTCTTTATTCAAACAGCCCATCTCAAGTTATCCCTTCCTTCACTTCGACATCTAAATTCTACGATGCAGAATCCTTACAACGTATGGGGCACTCTTCCCAGTGGCTCGTCTTCTGAAATCCCCCCTTCGATCTACGGTGCACTTCCCTGGAATGATACTTCTTCCTCTAATGCTCCGAGGCTACACACCTTCTACTTCACTGCTCTCAACCCTTCCATCACCAACTGTGTTGTGCTTGGACCCAACAATGATCCTCAGTTCTACGTTACAGCTGACTCGAATCTGCCTGGGTACACTGTTCTCAAGACTGCTAGTGGACAGAAATTTGGGCTCATCGAGTGGAAATCTGGCGGCTGTCAGGTAGAGATTCGCGGCTCTGTGCCCAAGCAAACCGCCAGCACCTTCCTCAGCTTGTCGCCTGATCGAAGGTACGACCAATTATTCCTACTTGCCGGCTCTCGTTATCTAAACCGATTATAGATATCGAATTATGCACGCCGGGGGTAGTGACTATATCTGGATGCCAGATCAAACTGGGATTCGCGTACGTGTATCATACATTGTTGATGACATTGCCGATTCTGATTTACCCCAGATGTGCCTTGGTGGTGATATGTCTTCTACGACGCTAGCTAAAGTCACTCGAGAGTCATCTAGTTTAAAACTGGAAATGCGTTCTGATGCTGTGCAAGCTGGACTTGTGCATTCGGCTATTGCGGCAATTGTTCTTCTGGAGAGCGGGACGCGTATATGACTCAGACCCTTGAGCTCGGGTTTCGTGGATAACGCTATAGATTTCTCCTTACTCGATATTTTTTATCTGTGCCGTATAATTCTCAATACGCGTATGTCCAGTAGACCTAGACTTACTCCTTAGATATTTCGACTTTTCCGTGCTGTGGAGTGGTACTGCGTATAGAGTAGTATCTTCTATCATTATTATACTCAGAATACATCATCATATTAGTGTGTGCTATCTTTCTCATCATCATTGTCATCCTTGCCAGCTCCTTTCCACATATCACGCGCAGTATCCAACGTCCGTCGAACAAGAAAATAAGGCTCCTTTGTCCACGCTTTCCGCCACACCATCCCTGCAAACGTTAGATGCTCCCCAGCGACGAGACTGTCTCGGAAGATCGTCAATACGCGCCGTGTCGGCTGCAGCAGTTTGCTCACACCATCCCAAGCTGGGGGCAACTGCGGTGGTAATGGTATAAGCAAAGAATGTGATCTAGCCAGAAATTAGAACAACTAGAGATTGGACGAAAGGGTTACTCACGATGTATCGGGTATTGGGGGCGGTGGAACGATGGCGCCCCACCACTTGTTATGCTCGCCGTCGGGTAGTGGAGAGTGCACCGGTTGCGCATTGCGTTCTATGAACTGCTGGTACTCTTGCCAAGTCGCCTTCCTCTGTTCCTTGTAGTGCTCTCTCCCGACCTGCCCCCTTAGGTCATACTTCATCATTTGTATCTTCTCCACCGAGGATATATGGCTGGAGCTCGTCCACAGATACCACCCCTCGTCCCAGTACTTTGTCCCCCTGCTCCGTTCAGGCTGCGGTGTCGGTTCATCATCCGTGTCTGTGGACCCCTTCCCACCGAGATATCGAGGCATATTGACGGGCTGGCCCTCAGCAGGCAGAGGGTACTTCGCCTTGCCTTCTTCATCGACATCCTGATGCCGTCGGAACGATACAATATTCCGGACTTCATGGGCAAATATCCTCCGAATACACAAAGACCGGCAAGAAGGTTCCTGGCTATTGAAACGGCCCTTGACCGTCTGCGTACAGTACGTTATACACCACTCGTCGGTTTTGGGAGAGAAGCGTCCTGTGAATGGCGTCTTTGTTAAGATATTCCACGAATTGACGGTAAGGAACTCACCTTGTGGGGGTGTAAGTATCTTTATTGTCGGCCAGTCTGAAAATGCAGGCTTTCTAACCCGCTGGGGCTGTTGTGTAGGCTGTTCATGTGTGGACGACATCAGAGTTCGGAGTCGTAAGCGCAAGTCTCCGGCCGTCTGCGACCCTGATTTCAATCGGAGCTCCAAATACGGCACATAAACTTCATTTTTTCTTCTTCTTCCTGTTCGATACCTTTGCCGTCCGAAGAATCGTCGTCGCAGCTTCCGTACAGAGAGCCCTGGCTTTCATATTCCGCTGTGGGGAAAGTCCCCGGAGATGCAGAGTATGTCCTCGTTCAACTAACGGAAAGCGACCGTCTCTAAGCACGATGGTACTGGACGAGGACGGCGAGAATGGCTTTGCTCGGCTTTCTGGCTTGTGGCTCCCTCTCGACCGCTCTGTTGTCTCTCTGATGGCTGGCTATTCGGTGAAGGTGGTCATGCGCGAAGATATGAGCGTGTGTATCGCTCGGTAGCTTGCTGAAGGTGCAGACACTTTGTTGCTCATAGACACAGTTATACGATTGTAGCCCTTCTTGAGGTCTTCAACACAATGGGGCTCACTCTCGTTCGGCATAGGACCTATCAATTTTTTTTTCGTCTGAAGAATTTGTTTCTTCGTTCACGGTGGAAGGGATGAAGTAGTCGGTGAGTCTTTTTTCATCTTGCTTCTTTTCTATGATGCTTCAAAAATTATCTTTTTGAATTTCTTCATGGTGTATACCTCGTCTACGTCTACGTTGACGGGGGCGGGCTCCAGAATTTGACACCCCTGATCTTCTCTGATTCAACACTAGTGCCTTTTGCTGACCAAGTTCCTCTAGATCTATCGTCTACGCTGTAAAATGTAGTGTATGAACTTGACGGTTGTGCAATGAAAGCAGTCTTGTCCTATGATATAACCTCGCGCCTCGCCTCTTCCATTCTTTAATATGATATCAGAACTTTGCCTTAGCAGGGCGCGGAGCTGTCTGAGTTTTTTCTATCCTGCTTCTCGCATGATGCTTCAAAAATTATCTTTTTGAATTTCTTCATGGTGTATACCTCGTCTACGTCTACGTTGGCGGGGGCGGGCTCCAGAATTTGACACCCTTCTCTGATCCAGCGCAAGTACTCTTTGCTGACCAGGTTCCTCTAGATCTATCGTCTACGTTGTAAAATGTAGTGTATGTACTTGACGGTTGTGCGATGAAAACAGTCTTGTCCTATGATATAACCTCGCGCTTCGCCTTTTCCATCCTTCAATATGATATCACAACTTTGCCTTAGCAGGCTTCTTCCCTACTTCAGCCTTTGCACGGTCGCGTAGTTCTCGACGAAGGATTTTTCCGGCCGCGCTGAAGACAGACGTCAGCATGCGCAGATTCATGTTGTCCCTATGCTCACCTCTTTGTTGCTCATAGACACAGTTATTCTGGGGTCTTCAACACAATGGGGCTCACTCTCGTTCGGCATAGGATCTTTCAATTTTTTCTTCATCCAGTGGAGAATTCGTTTCTTCGTTCATGGTGGAATTGGTGGGGGAGGGGGGGGGGTAGTATGTGAGGTTTCTTCTATCCTGTTTCTCGTTTATGATGCTTCAAAACATATGCTTTGAATTTCTTCATGGTGTGTACCTCGTCAACGTTGACGGGGGCGGGCTCCAGAATTTGACACCCCTGATCCTCTTTTCTGATTCAACACAAGTGCCCTTTGCTAACCAAGTTCCTCTAGATCTATTGTCTACGTTGTAAAATGTAGGGTATGTACGTGACGTATACAATGAAAACAGTTTTGCGTCCTATGATATAACCTCGCGCTTCGTATCACAACTTCGCCTGCGCAGGCTTCTTCCCTACTTCAGCCTTTGCACGGTCACGTAGCTCTCGACGAAGGATTTTTCCGGCCGCACTGAAGACACACGTCAGCACACGCAGACTCATGTTGTCTCTGTACTCACCTCTTGGGTACAACATCGATAACAACAACACCTAATGTGGATGTGAATATAGATATTGAAAAGACGCGAGACGACCTACCACCACGCAGGAATTTGTGCCTTGCTACTTTGGTCTGTATCCATAAAGATACGTCCCGCGTGAATGCATTCTTCTCGATGTCGGTACTTATTTTTTGAGGTTTAGCATGAACAACATAAGCTCTAATCAATCGCTTCAGAACCGTACAACTGAAATTGGAGAATGAACACACCTCGGTAGTTCCGTTGCCTCTTCTGCGTCATATACACCGACTACGGCGGCGTCTGCGATATCAGGATGACTTAACAGTACACTTTCCAGCTCAGCCGGAGGAACTGAAGGAAATTAGTTCATGAATGTCCGTGTTATTTGTCATTACTTGCCTTGGAAACCCTTGGATGCGTTATTCAGCTGGTATTTGAGAGACAGATACTAAACTCACCTTGTACTTGATAAGTTCTTTCCGTCTATCCACAATATAATAGAAACCGTCTTTATCGCGAATAGCAACGTCGCCAGTCAAGAACCATCCATCCGGCGTTATAGCCTCTTTGGTCGCCTCGACATTGTTCAAATAACCCTACACGACGTTAGCTAGATTCTTCCCGGCTAAACGAGGGTACTGTACTTACTCTCATGATAGTAGGCCCTCGGATCCACAGTTCGCCCGGTTTGCCTTCCGCTGTGTCCACACCCTCGTCGACCAGTCGGGCTTCAAGATTCGGTAAGAGTGTGCCAATGCTCCCCATCTTCCTCTCGGCGTCTTGCGGTGGCAGAAGATGCGTCATAGGAGAAGTCTCCGTCAGACCATAGCCTTGCACGATGGCACAGTTGACCTTCCTCGCACGAAGTCGATCGTTGACCTGTGTCGAACATTAGCTTCCTTAGTAGAAATTTCTACAGATGTATGTACTTGTTTTGTTAATGCCGCTCCCAAAGGCGCGGCGCCGGAAATTAGCACCTTGAGGGATGTCAAGTCGTATTGTTCAACAGCTAATAAATTTGGCGGGTGTCAGCAAGAGACGCCGCAAGAAGACGTCGGCGTACCCGGATGTCTGGCAAAGACGACCATGATCGGCGGGACAATCAATGCGAGTTTGATTTTGTACCGTTCGATGTTGGCACAGAACTGTACAGGATCGAAACGTGGTTGGATAATGCATGGACTGCCGCATTTGAGGGGGAACAATAGTAGCTTGACGGCGCCTGTGCATTGTGGTGAATAGACCAGAATTGGGGATGATGAAGAGACATACCGTATATGTGATAGAAAGGAAGAACACCCAGTATTGGCTCTCCAGCGATGTAACTGAGGCACAAGTTGGCCATGTCAACAACAGATGTCAAATTTTGGTGTTTTGTCTTGGAGCACAGGTCACATGGGGTCTAGTAGGATAAAAGCGCCGGACTTACTTCAACTCCCTATGCAAGGATAGAGAGCTTCATTGAACAATCAATCATGTAGGATGCAGGTTGAATAATACCTTGGGTTTACCAGTGGTTCCCTGAATGATGGCGGTCAAAATCTATTCTACTATGTCGACTGGTCACTTACTGAGCTATAGCACAAGAAAACAGTCTCTTGAGCAAGGTCACCTTCAAACTTTTCTTCTTCCTTTAACTGCCCTAGCGACAGTAAATCATCTATACGTAACAAGCCTGCAGTGCGAGGGCTTCTCGGAGCGTCGGGTCCGCCTGCCCAGGACAAGCTATTACTGAATAAGAGGATCTTGTCGCCTTCGCTGACACCAATAGTCTTGAACATTTCCCTGACCGTTGGCAAGCCCTCCTCGGTTGTGAAGACATAGCTGGCACGACTATCGGTGTACTGGTGAGCCAATTCACGACTCGTGTACGCATTGTTAGCAAAGGTGGTCCGTAGGCCAGCAGATATAGCTAATGGCAGGGATAAGGTCCGACGATAAGAAACGGAACATTTGTACGTACAGCCGAAGACAGCGACAGGCCATGCCAGAGAATTCGGGGAGTAAACGAGGACAGTGTCACCCCGCTTCGCGCCGATCCTTGGATGATTCTGCAGGGCGTAACCAAGAGAAAGAGCAAGAGACCTGAGTTGAGCACGCGTTATTGTTGTGCCAGATGCAGAATCCACGAATGCCGGTAGGCTAGCTGGGTGACCTCCCACCAGGTCGCCATCCTGGGCCAGGAGATGGGTGAATATGGAGCGGCTCACGATAGGTAGAGAGGGGTCGGGTGAGGGGTAGATTTTTGCGGGCATAGTGGAATGAATGACAAGGGGGGGAAACAAGAGACGTCGAAGTCTAAGAAGATTTTCTTTTATACGTATCACGAGAACTGGAGGCGGGGTTACATACTGCCGATGGATCTCAAACTGTTCAAGTCGTGTTTGAGCTTGGAATTCGGTACCTCTGCAAAAAAGCGTGTAAATCGCAGGTGAATTGTCGACGATCCGTAGTGTTATACGGACATTGTGCACGATTTGGATTATATTTCTCCAGCCTGGGATCGCGGGGAAGATCTGACAGCATGTGGTTGAGCGTGAATTCACACCGGTAAATGGGTAGAGAGTTTACCGGAAGGTCGACAGTGGCGATAACTATCAGCCCTCAGGTATCCATGAACCTAACCAAAGCAGGTCTACATTGAAACGCGAAGGTAAACTGATCTAATTAGAACCTTTGCGTTGGTAAAGTGCTGGTCGAGTTTGCGTTAAACAGCAAGGGGACGATTGCCGTGCTGTTATCTTCTGTTCAGTCAGCAAGTTGACGTTGCGAATCGGAGTTCTTGTTGCGAGTCGGACGATCCGCTTGTACGATGAGCCCTGTGCAATTCAGACTACGAGAGAAATCCGGACACGGTTGTCGCTCTATTTCCCTGGTGCAACAGTCAGCGACGAGTCGTCAATGGTCACAACTACCTGGCAGATTCTACACGGCAGCCGGAGTTGCTGTAGAATGTTTGATGGTAGTAGCGCCTAAAGGGACTTTGCACCGCCACCGCCCTCTTCGTCTTCGACCACCACCGTTTGCTCTCTCCTTACTCTTTCTCTTTCATCAATGGCTTCATTACTTGAGCGCATGGGAGGACTACCTACCACCGGCGCTATTCGTTCAAAGAACATACACTCAAGTCGATCTTCAACTCCATATGTTCGTCGTTTCACTTTACTCGACAATCACTGTTCCAACCTCTTCGCAACAGAGCAGGCCTCCCAAGGCAGACGTTGACAGCCAATGGGGTCACGATATGTACGAATCAGAAAACAATCTCTCAGCACGACTCGGCGTCCAGCCTGTAGCGCCTCGAGTCAACTTCGGACCCGCAAGAAAATTTGTCGAAAAGGCAGCAGGCATCTCCTCCTCGGAATTATCCATAAAAGGAGCCAGCCAGAACAATGTCGTTGAGGTCATGGGTCTTGTGAAGGGAACGACGGCAGAGGACGTGGCTGCAATCTTTAAGCGCTGCGGTGCGATAACAGAGTCCAAGGTCATCGCTGCCTCTCCAGAGGTCGTCATTCGTCTCACATTCAAAGATCCATCGTCCGCCAAAGCTGCCGTTGCCAAATTCGACAAGCAACAGGCTGATGGTAAGACCTTGTCTGTCGTGATTGTAGGCTTGCACAAAGGACCATCACTGTTCGGGAGATTGGCTAGCTCGGACGGTATGGGGCTCGTGATGAAGGAGGGTAGCGTGGATGTTTTAATGGACTCGGAGAATGAGAATGGCTCGTATGTCGTTTTTACCTTTTTTTTCTTCCTTATCTTATTATGCCATCAGAAAAATGAGGTCAGATGCCATATTGAAGGATCCCCGCGCGCAAGTTCTCCTTGCTCCGCCCGGTGCTGACCCAAGGGAATATACACAGATACCATGGCGAGGTGGCCGTGGTGGACGGGGTGGACGGGGAAGACGTGGCGGCGGTGGTAGGCGGCCTGGGAACGGCGGGAACAAGAAGATGGATCTCGACTGACCGCGTGCCATCATCACATATCTTCGAACTGCGAACTCATTTATGTCGGTGTCTTGATGAATCCCCTGGCCTCTTCAGCTTCATCTCCCAACTCTATTTCCTTCCTGTAATTTATGCTATTACACCTCGTACCGGCGCGCCATTATCTTGTCCCAACCAGAGGTTTTAGGGTCGTTTCCTGTATCTCTACCTGTTGATACAACATGTTTTGCTTGAATTTTCAGATCATTGGTGCGTTGCTTCTGTGATATTGTCTACTGCCACGGCTGATCTCGTATCCAGTGTCCCTTGTTAAGAGCGTGACCATAAGCTTCTTGAAACCAAAAGCCTCTTGTGCGTATTTGAGCACTATGAAAGATTACTCTCGTCAGTCAGTCTTATTTAAAGGGCCTTTCACTTTTCTGATTTGTCCTGCAGTACTGTCTCTAAGATCAGGCAATCCTCGTCTTCGATTATGGATAGTCAGATGATTTGAGCGAAAAGACAAACGCGTGTACATGCTATCCGATAGCCTTCTGCAGGTACGCTTATTTCAATGTGCAGTTTTCGCACTTATCACAGTTGAAGTTATTATCAAAGGTGATCAAGTGTCCTCCCAAGAGCAAGGCGTGGCAAACAAGCATTTTTCAATAAGTTGACCAGCACCAGCCTTCCCGGTAGTCTTGGCTTCGGTAACCGCTGATCCAGTAATATAGCCTCTTACTCGGCACGTTGTTCGGTATAGCCTATTCACAGCTCATTGAATTGAGGCAATCGAGGTGTACCCGGTTTGGTGAGAATTAGGGTGGGTAAACGTGCCTATTGATGACCGACTGACAGCGACGGCTGAATTCACAATGATGTATTTTCAGCCACCACGAGTCGTGTCGTCGGTTTGCCCACACTCAAGATACGCCTCCTCTGTTTTATATAATGACTCGTATATATACTCTTATTGTCTCACGAGCTCTGTAAACACGTACAGTTGTTATTGTAAGAACTTGAAACCAACTTGAAATCAAAGAAAATGATGGTCACGTTTTGTTACCACCCTGCACGATCGTGACGTTGCCTTCGTTAGCCTACGCAATTCACCACCATCTTGCTTTTCCCTTCTTTCTGCTCTCTGTCAGTATCCCGTGCAATCGTTTCTCCTTCATTTTGGCTGATTTTTCTGTGTCATTACATGCAGGCTTTTACTCCAAGTTACGACACTTTTAAAGACTATCTTACGAGGCAACTTGCAGAATGGGTGGAGCAGGTAAGCATATCTCTTTACTGGTCACATTTGAGTCTTGTTTCCAACCCCAGCACTGACTGTTTTTTCTTGACATTCTTTCACTGCCATTCTTCGATAACGTTGACATCCACTGTGCCGTCAAAATCCACGTTTTCCTGCGGTGTCCGGGTGTGCAGGCTGGTTGTTCCTTTTCGCAGTCCTCATGGCTGCCGGACTGTTGTTCTGCATGGTGTTCTTCGTGAGTCTGTGCTATAGTCATGTGTCGGTCTATCTTTACTGACACTATCGCCCGCCAAGATCATCATGTTCTCGGACCTCGAATGCGACTACATAAATCCCATAGATCTTTGCAACAAGCTTAATCAAGTATGTGTTGTACGATATACGGTCTTCCATCTTGTCTTATCGCCCAACAGTTCGTCCTTCCTGAAAACATCGCCCATGCATTTTTGACCCTGCTTTTCCTGCTATCTGGACAATGGACCGCGTTCCTCTTGAATTTGCCGTTGGTGGTCTTCAATGCAAACAAGTCAGTTTTCCTCCCTTTCTCTATCTCTTTCCGCTCAACGTCGTGTTTCAGGATACGAAACAAAAATCACATGTACGATGCTACAGAGATATTCAGGTCTCTCTCAGGACACAAAAAGGAGAGCTTCATCAAGCTTGGGTTCTACCTGTTATCATTCTTCTACTACCTCTACCGGTTCGTCCGTTCGCTCGTGTGATGACAGCCGCTCAGAGTCGTTTTCAGAATGATCGTAGCACTCATCGCAGAGAGTGAGTGAGGCACGGATATAGGGCACGGGTAAATGGAGGGACGAACGGGTGTAAAGCTGCCATCTACGAAGTCACTTATTATCAATGGAAAATTTCACGTATACGCACTCGATGAAAGTTGGTGGATGCCCTTGTCTTATGATCTTTTCTTTTCCAACGTCTAGATTTTTAAAATTTCATTTTTCTGAACGTGAAGTAAGGAAACATAATTGGCATTATTATGGACTACGTAGGTAAATGTACGGAACCACCGACCCATCCCCTCTCCCGCTGAAAAGGAAGAGACGATAACGGGTGCTAAGACGTCCGATCGCTCAGAACACGGCCTGACACTCGAACGACCGCCTGATAAAACCATGCGAATGGAATGAGCAGTCATGAGCAACATAGGGAAACGACATGGCCGTGTCGCCGCACGAAGAAGAAAAATTTCAGGGTTAATTTTCTTATAAATATCAAACTTGAGGGCAGGGCCGGCGGATCGGGCCGACCCCATATGTGTGCGGCATGTCGGCTCCGAAGACAGAGGTGGCCAATAACTCAGTTTTCAGTTTCAGTTCTCAGAAACGCGGCGCTGCGCCTGGAGGTACTTGCGAACTTTGTTGAGAGTCTCTTTGTGTCTTCGTGTAACAAGAGGCCTTATTCAGATTCGCTTAGGTCGAGAGAAACCGTTCAACACCCGCCTTCAATTACTATCTCCACAGGTCAATATGATTAAGGTCAGAATGTATCCTGAAAGGCGTGTGCGTATTACAGCGGAAAGGGTGTAAATTACATATACCCCCGCAGGAAAAGTATATCTGGGGTATTGAATAACATTATCTCTACTAAGGCATCTAAACTGGTGAGACTTTGATGATTTCGCCGCTGGAGTTGACGGATTCGGCCTCTTGCAATTGCAGTGTCTGGTCTTTGACATCCCGTCTATCAAGCTCTGTGCGACGTTATGAGGACATGTATATCGGTCGAAAAGTGGGTACGAACCGTATTCATCTGGCCCTTCAGCGTGAGTGAATACTTGTGTCTGAATCTGAACGGCACTGAAAAGGCAGTCAGTCGGAATTTCATGTCGAAGAAACTCTTGAATACGTACACCCCGCCATGATTCGTCGTTTTGTTTCCGCTGAGACTGTCGGAGGTGATTCCACCTTTTTCTTCGTTGTACACGTTGATACCGGTCGACCGAGCGACCTTAATCAGGAGACCTTGATGGATGTGAGAGTCGTTCATGGGTGAAGATGTCAAAAGAAGAAACGCACGAGACATAGTCATCTCAATCTGGAGCTTTACGATATATACCACGGGGTGGAACTAGGTAAATGTTAGCGAGGAATATTAAAAGGCTCCGACACACTCACTTGACAGTACACAAACGTGTTTCTAAGGAATGTCGTTCCTAAAAGTAGTACGTCCATACCAATGGAAACGATGATGATGTATTCATTGAACCTAATGCTTAAGGTGAGTTTCGTCCCACGTATACCGAAGGCTAGGACGACGCACCGCATGACTTTGTCATACTTTTTCAGGCCGTGTTGGACCAGTCGCGTTTTTACCATCCGTATAAACAGGAGATTGAGAGACAAATCCAAAACTAAACGACGTTTATCAGTAAAAATTTCGATGAAGGCAAGAAATAAATGACATACGTAGATAGATACTCTTCTCAACGCGATCCCACCAATGGTTGAGCTGGATAGATCTATCAGCACAAGCACGGCTATACCTTGCGCGGAACGTACCCAGATGTATCTCTCACTGATCTGCAGCTGGGCCGGAATCCCTGAAAACGATAAGTTACAGCCACATACGAGAGTTGACGTACTTACATATACAACCAGTGGCGATAGAGATGCAGCCGACGATTCCCGCAACAAGTGCTTTGAGAAAGACCTGAGAAAAGTTAACGAGAGTAAGGATTCTGATGTAAAAGGCGCACTCTTTGCCTTGGTTCGGAATACAGAATACAGAGCCGGTTTACAATAATCAACATGAGGCATTGAACCTGAGTAAGTGTCAGCTTGTGTGTCGCAAATTGGCAGGATTAAAAGTGGGTGGCGTACTTGACATATCCAGCAGATGATGACCATTAGGAAGACTCCGATACCAGGGGGGAAGTGTCCCGAGCTGAAACGCAAGTCAGCGACAGAAGATGATCATTGACATGAAAAAACGTACAGGTAGCCCCATGCAGTGATCTGAATTACACTTAGTTTTGGCAAATTTTAAATGTCGTTGTTTAATTGAATACGCACGGCAAAACCAAGATCGCTGAATGACGCTGATGAGTGGTTTTCATAGGGGCAAATTAAAAGGAAAAAGCACATACGCAGCAATTTCAAGCCAGATCATGAAGATATACGCGGAAAACTGAGGGTAAGGGTGAATATGAGATGAATAGGTGATGGATGTTGTCGCACCCTTCTAGCCCGCCTCGTCTCCCGGATTGCGCTCCATGCTACATTGATAGCAAAGCCAAACTGTTCCAAGAAAATTCGTCAACAGAGATGTTCGAGGAGATCCTTGCGATAGACATACGAAGAAGCCAAAGACAATGGAGCCAAGAATGAGGTCGCCTCTGGTGACATCCAGTGGTTTGAACCTGTTAAAAGCACAGAAGACTGTGAACAAGTGGATGTATTAGAATGGATCCGTATATGCTCACGGGTGTTCGGTTTTGAAGCCAACGTCAACCGCCATGAGAGAAAATGTGTAAAGGAGTGACTGTCCCAAGTAAAAAGACGTGGCGAAAGAACAGTAGGAAAATTTCTAGGCTTATAAACTGAATGACCACTACCCCTTTAGAGTCTCAAATCGAATTTCGTGGAATGTGATATTGCTTCCGGACCCGCAGCTACAGGAGCCAACTCAATACTGTATGTCGATCATCCAGGCTTCGTGATCGAGTAATGTGATACCATCCTGGAGGGCCGTGACGGAAGAGAAAAGACGCAGAATTTCGAACAGGAGATGTGGAGAAGCGGGCAAAGAGAGGCGAAAAAGGTAAAGAATTTGCAAAGTGATCATGGCCCCTCTATTTAGTACCGGACCTGACGGATATGTGGTTTCGGAACGATCCCGTGGAGAGGTTTGCCGACACATTTTTCCAAATTACCCCAGATTTGCAAGAGCGCCAGTGCCTGTGGAGTGCAGAGAGAGCCTGAGGCATTCCATTACAGTCGACCATATGGCAATATTGATAGTATCGATAACTGCCGCATTAGTCCTGCTTGGTAAACGTCCTTACCTGCAGGCTAGGCTGCTCGAGATGAGCATAAGATACCAGTTAACAGTCGACCACCATGTCCTTGTATCTCTGTTGCGATTGCGGCGGCTCGAAGACGTCGGCAGTGATATGCGATGCTTCTGGAGAGATCGTGGGGCGCGCGCCTGGAGGACCATCTAATTTTGCCTATCATTCTCTGGAAGCAGTTATTGCTGCTATTCGTACAGCCGTGACAGACGCTCTCAAGGGCCCCTCTGTAGAGCCGGTGTCGTTACCGGTTTCACCCAGTCCCTTTGCAGCGGCATGGTTTGGAATATCCGGAATAGACTCGCCGGCCGCCGTAGATGCCATCTCTCCTGCCCTTTCAAGTCTGCTTGGTATCCCGCTGGGCCCAAGGCTCATGGTAGCCAATGACACGCATCTCCTTGCTGCACCTATCCGTATGCATCCCGATGTGTCGTACGCCGTAACGGTTATCGGTGGTACTGGGTCGAATGTGGTGACGTTCCGAGAGACAGCTGAGGGCCAATTAGAGGAGCTGGGCAGGATTGGTGGATGGGGATGGATCCTGGGTGACGAAGGTGGCGGCTTTCATGTTGGAAGGGAGACGGTGCGCCGGCTCTTGACTGAACACGACAGCGCGTCTGTTCTGAGTACGCCTGCCAGGGAGAGCGCCCTCAAGCAGCGAGTACTGGAGTTGTTCGGTGTCAAGGGCGTCCTGGATCTCTTGACAGAGATTCACGTACCTCCTGTGGCATCACCCGACGCTGCAGCTCATCGTCTCATGCCTCGAGAGAAGCGCCTGTCGTCCCTCGCACCCCTTGTATTCAAGTGTGCTTTTGAGGATCACGACGCCCTTGCCATCGACGTTCTTCAGACCTGTTCAAGTATTCTCGCCTCCCAGATTGCTGTTCTGCTGGGCGAGAGAAGTGACGCTGCGCCGCGCCTCGTCAGAGCGCAGGAAGCCGTCATCTGCTTTGGAGGGTCGCTTGTCGGCGTGGAGAGTTACAGGAACATGGTCTTAAACCATCTTTCTGCGCAGGGCCATACATTTGCTCATGTAGAGTTCGTCGACGATGCTGCCGCTACTGGCGCGCGTGGTTTGGTCAAGGGCCTGTCATTATTTATTTAATTTATTTCATGCAGTATATACCTCGACCAGCAACCATCATCTGCCATTCAGGATGTTCTTTAGAAACGCGTTTTATCGACTCTTTGAGCTCTTACAGATACTTCTCTTTTTCTACACTGTGGCCGCCGTTTTCTACACAACGACATACTTCGTGATCGACCCTCTTCAACGTCGCGTTTCTTCAGCAGTTTCTTGGACCTTTCTTGACGCTACGGAAGAGACGATTGCTGTAAAGCCGCGATTCAAAAACTGGACTCTGTTCTTGGAATCGCCGGACAAGACGTCTCTCTCGTGGGAAACATCTGGCATGATTTCGGACCATCCGGCTCACGTCTATGCATTGGATGAAGATCTTTTCCTCTCTAAAGCTTTCTCCAGCTCTCTTCACCCCAGCAAAATTGTTCCCTTCTTTTATCGAGCTTCGGGTCACTTCGATCAAGAGGACATTACAATCACGACGATTATCACGAGCAATAGATTCCAAGTCTTTGCGCGTTTAGTCGAGAGATACAGAGGTGTGAAATTTGTTGCGCGCCCACACCGTTGTTGCTACATTGGGATCCTGTAGGTCCGATCTCAGTGACGATACACGTTAATAATGACACGACTCACATTCTTGACCTTCTGGATTCCCTTGAAACACTCTACACGTCGTCACCACAAATGTCGCGTTTCGTCGATGTACACTTGGTTGTCGACTTCTTTGACCGCCAGTTCAACACTTGGAGAAATATCGCGCGTCTCTTTGCTCGCACAGATTTCGTTATGATGCTCGACATCGACTTTTACCTCTGCACAGACTTTCGTACAGCTATCAGAAATAGCAAACCCATCATGGAAAAACTCAGAGAAGGACGCGCAGCACTTGTCATCCCTGCCTTTGAATACACTACACACGAGGAAGGCGCGGATTATTCGACTTTTCCGAAAACTAAAGAGGTCAGTTATCCAGTTGGCACGTCTGGTCTCACGATCTTATTTTCCAACCCGCAGGCACTCAAAGCTCGTGTCGAAACGAAACAAATTGACATGTTCCACGCTTCTTGGGCACCGGGACATAATAGCACTGACTATGAAAGATTTTACGCCGCTTCCCCTGGGGAAGTATACCAGGTGACAGGGTACCAATCCGCGTATGAGCCTTATGTGATATTCAAAGCCGACGGCCCTCCCTGGTTCTCTCATTCATACCCGGAGTAATGTGAAGTTCTCATTTCATGCTGTTTACGCAGGTGCGATGAGCGTTTCATCGGATACGGCGGTAACAAGGCCGCCTGCTTGTACGAAATGTATCTCTCCGGCATCTCATTTTACGTCCTAGCAGATCATTTCCTGATTCACCAAAACCATGCGTACGAAGAGACTATCCGCAAGAATGAGGTCGGCCATTGAATATCTCCTTGACGCGGATATCACTAACTTTAACGGGTCAGCGCAAGTCCAACAAAAAGTTATATAGCGACTTCAAGGAGGAAACGTGTTTGAAGTAGGTTAGCCATCTCATTTCTACTAGCGTTGCTAATATTTTGTTCAGGTATCTTATAGCGTACCATGAAAAGGGATTGTTGAACACTACGTGGGGATATAATGTGCAGCAAGCATGTAAAAACGTCAGAAGCGTATCAAAACTTTTTTCCCAAGTACGTGTAACGTTTCAGCCACGGACCATTTGACTTGATATTCATTTAGATCATTTCATCGTAGTTTGACATACGTAACAGGTTGCTACTGCGAGTCGCGAACCTGTACTGCTTCTCTCGTCAGAAACACGGACACATGACCTCTCCTAATCGCTGGCTCAGATTATATTTGTCCTCCGCCTTTTTCACATTAAGGGAAACCCTTTTAGTGCGCTCATCCGCTTCCGTTCACCCTCTCACAGCGGCATTTCACATTGGTAAAGATACCAACTTAGAATGAAATCGGTGAGGCTCATGGACGCCAAAAGTGCTCATATGCGGTACGTGTACTCGCACGCATGTCTCATTTAGATCACGTTTTACAATAGGGTCTATTCCTTGGACACAACCGGAGAAATATTTAGGGCATAAGTTCGTCCTCGAAGTAATCCTCGGGATGACTCAAACGAACTTACAGCAACCCTATTCTCCTAAGTAACCTCCCACCCAACCATGTCGCTCTCAGATATTTTTCAAACATTGGTAGAAAAAGAACTCATTGATACTCTTCCTTCCTCCTCTGAGCATGGAATAAATCGCATCAGTGGGCTCCAATGTTCGGATTCTCCAAACGAAGAGTTGCTCGGCTAATTGTCACCTTCTCTATTCAAGTACCGCCTGGTACTCGTCTCACCGATATGCCCTCAGTCGTGGATGACGCTAAGGCGAGCAAAGCTCTATCATCACCACAGTACTCTGGGGCGGAGCGTTCTTGCCGCAGCAAGCGGCTGGGACCGCAGCTATATCTCGATCTTCTGGAAACACCATCGCCATCCTATGACTAAAGAGGGCGCATTGGCTTGCGTCTTACAGAACTCGTTCGCGCTTTATGCGTCGTTTGTGATATTCGATGCAGGGTAATACTTCAATGATGTCAAGATGCTAAAACAAGTTGACCTTCTAGACGTCAGTATACCTCTGAACAAGAATACAGAGGGTGTTGTTGAAGGCTTGAGACGATGAAGAAGGATGCCATTGTGGATGATTCACAATGGTGCGATATTCTGAAACAGTATAAAAAGTCAGCTCAAAGACTAATGGGATCACCCGAAGGTGTATGATTTGTGCTCTGGAAGGTGGACATGTATGTAACAAAGCAGTATCATCGAGATTCCCCTTGCTCATGATAATTGTCCAGGTTGAATATAGAGGCATCCATCGAATGGGTTCAGTGCCGGATATGAGATTGTACTACGATTGTGGAATGGTTATAGATACCCAAAGACCTCGCCAGAGCCCAGCACTTTATCATGCCATCCATGCGAGCTTCCGGTCCTCTACAAGGTGATCCCGTATCTCGCAGAATACTTTCGCCGCGGCGAGGTAAACCGGCCCGAGTCTGAGAGAATACAATTGGAAATATTTTTGGATTGCTTATCAACAGGGTACATATATTAACGACCCAGGATCATTCCGCCGAGCGATACTTAATACCCCGCACTCGACACTGACGTAGGTGTTGGTCTAGACGCTGCTATGACACTACCTAAGGTTCTTCTCGGCGGTGAGTTTCCCTATCTTTCAGCCAGGAGTTGCCAACAATTAACTTCTGGAAATGTAGAGATTAAATGGTCTCACGAGGAAGCAAAGGAACTATTCGATGGTATTGCTGATATTACGGTCAGATCCAATCATTCAATCCCACAATACAATCGGTGACCTTTCCAAAGATTTTAGACAAAAGCATTGATAAATCTAGTTTCATCAAGGAACTCTCACCGGGCGGGAAATACGGCGATATTGTTGCCATCCTCAGGACTTATATGCCAGTCTTGAGATGTTTTGACAAGGAACTAATCGATCATCTCCCTCCGACTGTCAAATGGATAGCGACGAATAGCGCAGGCTATGATTCTTTAGACGTTGAGGCTCTCAAGGCTAAGGGTAACGTCTGAATACCGATCGTATTATTTCCGGTTGGCTTAAATGGTTGCTAGGTATCTATCTCTCCAACACGCCAGCCGCAGTGGACGACGCCACAGCTACGACAGCTCTGTACCTGATCATTGCTGCAATGCGGCAGTTCACCAATGCAGAACGTTCTTTGCGTGATCTGAAGTGGAAGCCTGCAAGCTCCGCTGTGTCGTATGACCTCACGGGGAAGACACTGGCTATTCTGGGGCTTGGCGGTATCGGACTGCGTATTGCTGAGCTTGTACATGCTTTCCCCATGCGTGTCATATATCATAATAGACGCAAAGTGGAGGGTGCTCCGGAGTACTGCGAATACTTTGAGGATGTAGAAGAGATGCTCAGACAAGCCGATGTCTTGAGCATTAGTATCCCTCTCAATGCCAACACTACAGGCATCGTGGGAGAGAAATGGATTAGAACAATGAAGAGGGGGTCCATCATCGTCAATACGGCCCGTGGAGGAGTAATCGATGAAGGTACGATATTCACAGATCCTCAAACGAAATCACAACGCTGAAGACATATCCAGATGCTTTGATTCGTGCTCTAGAGGACGGCCATGTACGTGTTTTAACTATAACTCCCATATTTACTTATCATATGTCCAGCTGGGTTCTGTCGGTCTTGACGTTTTACCCAACGAACCCCACGTCAATCCCCGCATTCTGGAATTCCCAAATATCACGCTCCTACCTCATATGGGTACAGAAACGAGAGACACACAACGGAAAATGGAAGTGCGTGCTTTGACGAACATTAGAGATTATCTCGTACATGGGATGGGAAAAGACCTTATCCCTGAGATGAGAACGTAGGTTATAATAAGAAGCAATTCAATGAGCAGCTGGCGCTCTTGATTGCCTTTTTGATACACAAGGATGCCAAAGAAGTACTTAAGCGCCGGGATTTGCCTCATGGTCGCCTTGAGGCTGAGTACAAAGCCTAAAGAGCCCAGACGAGATGGCTTCGCTCTGAACCCTCTTCATCTTTATCAGCCATGCAATCACAACCTGCCTCTATCAAGACTGCGGTCAACGAGTTGGCCGAGAAAACGAAGGCGACGTGTGTTCAATTCATTCTTTGTATTGGACGGAAAGCACTCAATCTCCCCTCGTACTCAGCGGTGTGTCATTAGAAGATTTCGCCACGGGATTAGGCAAAGTGAACGAAGTATCGCCGAGTATCGTGCGTCGAATAGTACCAGCAGATATGTCAGATCTTTCCTGATGACAATAACTCGTATAGGACAGCATCTTAAAAGAAATTGAAGAATTACGTGCGGCAGTAAAGGCTAACGGTGCACGGGAAAGGGGCGAAGTCGATAAAGTCAAGAACAGGTTACATGAAGAGCTCAGCAAAGAAATTCTGAACTCGTTAAGGTGCGGCGCCCTTGTGGGGATTGTCCGAAAATCTCATCGTTCCACAGGCCCCATATCACAAGCGAGATCAAGGGCACAATCGAGAAGGAGGCTAAAATTCAAGTCGATAAGCAGATTGCGGGATATATTGCTGTTCCTTTGGCCAAGCAAAAACAAGAAACCGAAGAAAAATTATTCGAGGTCCAAATTTCGTTGACGAATTCGTGAGTTGAGCGAAATCTTGATAGTACAACTCTGATACCGGGTAACATGTACAGGAAAGCGCGTATAGCCAATGCGGCGATTACATTGGAACATATGAATGACAAACTTGGGTTGTTGCTAAAGAAAGACGGGGAACACAGTAAAATCTATCCGGCAGATCTAACTTCATTGTTCGCCTATGATTGTAAGCGGCATTTGGCTGATCCTACGGCGAGTGCTGACGTCGTGTAGCGAAAACGGTTCGGGAATTGCTCCATGACTATGAGCTGGAGAGCGATACGGACCAGCGTGTCAATTTAAATCGGTTCCTTGACTATATCGGTGTGTACTCGTCCCTTCGTGAATAGACTTCTTTATGTGTCTTATATGTGTCCAGGTATACCGCAGGACTCCCGTATCGCATAGCATGATGGTGCAAATTAGTACATTCACACTGATTCTTATAATAAGCTAGCGACGTCAAAAAATATATACGCCGTGTTCTACCATCAGTTTTACGAAACCAGAGATACGAAGTGAATACAATAGTTGTCGAAAAAGGTCAGCCAAGCCGGAGGTGGCGTCTTGGGTGAGGATCGACCCAAAAATGGACACGATATTGAATGACCCTTCTAATCAGCGATAAATCATCACTTGACTGAGGACAACTCGAAGCCAAGACCCGTAGCATCTCCATCATCCTACATCGTCACGATGGTTGTCCGAGAAATGGCGGAGCTGCTGGTATCATCCAACAATGAGTTTGCAGCAGGGGTGGGGCAATGCCTCGAGGCATTCGTGGCAGCATCGAGTACGAATACGCAGGGAGCGCCCATCATGGTTACATTTGGGAATCGGACGATGGCATTCGGGAAGAAAAAAATGGCGAGCATGACTGGTCGCGTAAGTATTCGAGCCTACTGTCTCTTTCTTCGACTCCATCGTGACCGAACTGCAGAACGCATTCATATACATCAAAAGCAAATTTGGGCTACTGAATGCTACTACGCCACTGTACCTCCATGCCGTTTTTCCAGGGGGGCCAGATGAAGAAGAAAAATACGTTGAAGTAGACTTGGAAGCCTTTGAAGAGCTTGTGATGTACATGTCGAAATTGCGCATCATGACCTAGGTGGGCGAGCTGGCTCTTGCATCTTACTGAAATTTTATTTTAAAAATTTCTAGATGAAGGAATTCTAGAAGGGAGGAGAAAGGAATGATTGCTTGGAGGATTGACGGCCGTATTGATTACGTAACATTTCTACATGTGGAGTTTGCCTCGTTTCTTGTCTCTTCGTTTTTGTCTCTGTGTAGTACTTGAAGAATCTTATGGCGGTGCGCCAGCAGTGATTCGTATATCTCTTATTATCCTCTGATTCTCTTTTTGCAGACCGTAGAATCGCCCCTGAACACAGTACATCAAGCTTACCGCAGACTCACCCATCCAGAACTTGTTCTTTTCCTCAAGCTACGAAATCTGCCCACCTCTGGCTCTGACGATGAGCTCGCATCTCGACTCACCAACCACGACTTCCACCAGTACCACTTTCCAAATGCCTCTGGCACCATATCGTCGTCGCCCAGCTCCGCATCTCTGCTATTCCCCAATCCACCGAAAAGGCATCGTCCGTCCGGGATACCAGATCTTCCGGTAGAGATTTTGGCCGACATCATGAACCATGTCGGCGACTGGGAGCTTTCTAGAGCTGTCGGAGTTCCTACATCCATTCCACGGCCGCTGGAGTGGTCTCGAGCGTCGTGCACCGACCACGCCATGATAACCGGCTCTCTTCCCCTCATCAGGGCCGTCGACCCCACTGTTAATCCGCCAACCAAGATTGGTGCAGACCTGGCCGTGCGATTTGGCTATGTCCATGTCCTTGAATTCTTCCTGTCTCATCACCATGACATCTTTCTCTCCATCTTCAAAGGTGACCTCATCCCGGTCAAAGCATCACGTCATGGGCGAATCAACATTCTCTCCTGGTGGAAACATGGCTTCGAGCATCATCCTGATCTCGTGCCCCCACCCAAACCGGGGTCCATTGCAGATGCCATTGACGGGGCGTCTCGAAACGGACAAATTGCTTCCTTGGATTGGTGGATGCACTGCGGTCATAGCATGGAATATACCGAGGCCGCACTGGAGTACGCGAGTTCAAAGAATCAGATTGCGGTGCTTCAGTGGTGGAAAGAGCAGTATGAGCGTCATGGACTGACGCTCAAGATCGGTCGAGTAATGGATATGGCCAGTACAGCTGGGCATGTGGAGGTCCTGGAGTGGTGGGCTACATCCCAGCTAGATCCCAAATACGACCGACATGCCCTCCAGCATGCCAGTTGTCATGGAAAGGTCGAAGTGCTGGAATGGTGGCTTGGAAGCGGCTTGCCGTTAATATTCGACCAAGACGCGCTAACAGGAGCCACACGTCACAACAGACCCGAGGTCTTAGAGTGGTGGAACAAGTCGGGTCTTCCCATCCAGTATCGCATGTGTGATATCGAGGAGGCCTTGGAAGATGCTATTGGAGGTGGAGAAAACGCAAGGCAGTGGTGGAAGCATAAAGGTGTCGATTTCAACGCAAACGACAAAGAGTGGATGAAGCTACAAAACCTCAATTCTTGACAGTGCCCATGTTCCCCAAGCTATCTCATCTGACACGTTATTGCATTTTACTACGCCTATCGTTCTCCTTGCTCATGTTGTGTATCTGCTTAGGTTTCTTTCATCTACATATTCCGCATCTGTCCGCACAATGTTTTCAACGCACGCTATATTGTACAACAAACATTTTTACCGTTGGGCAGCTTCTCCCACACATAGTTATAATAACAACAGATATATTCTTACTTTCGCCAGGAACTATCCACCGCGTTTGGAGTACTGTGTATCAAATTGGTCCATAGGTTCTCAACATCTCCCTCCTAGAATCTTGCCGACTTCCTTCCAAACCCGTTCAGTCTCGTCCAAAACGTAGCCAGCAGTCCAAGCACCGCGTTCAGACGGCGATATTTGTGGCATTTTCTGGAGATTCACCTGCCATGCGTACTTTTGGAATTCTGCACTCATGGCCCAGTCCTTAAACGTGACGGGATTGAACGCCTCTCCACGCGGCACGTGGTACACAACCATCCTTGGGTACCCAATGCTCCTTGGCCCCTCATGCCGCCTTCTATCTATCAAAAGCGGAAAAGAGAAATATCGAAGGTTGATCATCATGTGGAATGGGATGTCCTTTACCCATTCAGCGACCGGATATTCCTGAGGAGAAATAGAAGACAGATCGTGATAGGGTACCCACATGGACAGATGGGTGATCCTCTGCAAGAACGTAGCCCCTTCGTAGGAGGACGTTATCGGCCTCCACCTTATGAACCGTCCCTCAAAGACTACGCGGTTGCACACCCAATTCTTGTCCGGGTTGGCATCCACAGTAGAAAGGCCATTGTACAGCAAATGCGTCCCGTAAAAGGGCATGCCAATGGACTCCGCACGGGAGATGACTTTGTACAGGGAGGAATAATCGATGCAATCGTCCCGGTCGACGATAGCTTCATACGATTCGGAGCACCAGAATCGTCGAACCAGAGATGGGTATTCGAGTCTAAGGCGTCGTGGCACTTGACGCTGGTGCTGGTAGCGGACGGCGCGTGCGAACAATGCGAGATCTACTTCGGAGTTGAGTACGACAGTGTGCAGGAGATAGGGCATCGTGTGTTGGTACATCAAATAGGACACGCGTGCCAATGCTACAGCCGCACTGTACGATGGTCTCACCACGGTGACATCTTCAGCATCGAACACTGGAGACGCAGCGTAAGTGATGATCATGAGGAAGAGCTCCATTGGAAGATTCAGAATGGGGAAGATATTCTCTTGTGGACGGGAATGATGTGAGCGCGATGGAGTTTGTGGACGGGAGGACTGAGCCAGTTGGCGAGACTGCTTTGGCGGGCGATGCTGGTGATTGCGGCCTGAATGGTACATGGTTGAATCACCAGGTATTTGGTTCCGCGGGACCAGATGTGGGGGGTTGTGCAATTGAAATGCTCGACGGCTCTGTTTTATACCAGGCACATTAAGGTGGCATGGGAGCTAGCTCTTATTGTTGTCCAGCACTGAAGTTAACGTTGTCTTTGGATACAGTTGCTAGTGGCTGAGAAAATGTCCGAAGACAATGAACGAAGCCATCAAACCGTGCATGGCCCAATTCGCTCTGGGAATGTCGGGCTGCACATTGTAGGAGGACAAAAACGTCCGAGTTGCATGGGCGCTGGCCCCTTTTGGAATTCCGCTTCAATCAAAGTGCCACGATGATTCACATGCTGCAGACTGAACAAATAACAATAACAACGGGAAGGTCACTTTCGCAATAAAGGACAACTTTAGAGATCAAACTGATTGGAAGTAGGATTAGGGCGAGACTAACAAGATGCTCCTAATGCAGTCCATAAACGATATAAACAGAAAACAAATGCCAGATTTCTTCCTGCCGATGACAATTAAAAACTTGTACGAGTATGGAAACAGGGTATAGGACGATATGAAAGAGTAAGCTATTTATGAGCTCGAGTCGTCGGACGCAAATTCCCAGGAAATTGCGAAGACGCCAGCGTCAGTGCTGCCGTGCAAGGCCGTGAACAGTCCGGTTGACATATCTACATAAAAGTCGGTAAGAAGATTTACAAAGAAGACAGAAGAAAGGCGTACCGATACTGCCGACGCTGCACGAAGGGCATGAGTCTCTTACAAGACCTTTCTGGGTTTCTCCAGTAGTAGTGTCTGTAATGGAGACATACTATTATAACAATTTAATCAATCCGTTAACTTGATCAATCAGAAAAGGTACGCACGGTGTTACAATACTCGCCGCTGCCGTAGGTAGTGGAGTCTAGAGCAACAATGAAATCGCTGTCTTTGCCAGTATCGTCTTCACCGCAATTGCCAACACCGACTAGAGCACAAATAGAGGATCTGGTTAAACAATGAATAATAATAATTCAGCGGTACTGACGATAGAAGTAGGTGGCCTGTTGAAGGAATATTTAGATTGACGAGGACTCATTAGGAAATTAGAGCTCACCTGGCCAGTTTCGCGTTTCTGGATCCCTTGCGAAGGAATGGGCGCAGAAAGAACGAAGGATTGGCGGCATGCGAAAAAGGTGACGATAAGAGTGACGACAGAGAACATTTTGATTGAGGTTGGTGGCGTTGAGAGGAGACGCGAAGATGAATTGAGAGACTAAGATCGAGGTGATCAAGGCTAACTTGTGTAGAGACTGTGGTGGGCACTGGACTAGCTAGAGTCGAAGCGCTGTGTGTGTAGAGTAGATGCAAGTGAGTGAGTGTCAAAGAGTGGGCTAGGGTAAGAGAATTTTCTAAGAACAACAGTTATTTATTGGACCGGGATAAAGTCCACAAATCCCCTTGTAGTAGTCGGCCGCATTGTGACTATCCAGTGGCTAATATTTCTTCGTAAATGAAATGACAAACGCGGCGCAGTCCTGGTTATTGTGCCCTAAATTTTATCGCAGGAAGGGTTGCGCAGCCCGGGGCCTCCAGACCAGCCAGGAACTCGTCAAAGACAACGAGGTGTGGAAAACCCATATATAGCGATCGGCGGTGCGCGAATGACCAAAGATGGAATCAGGGCTAATTGTTCTTGTTGTGCAATGACCCTCATCGGTTGTCTGCGCCATGACTCATCAGCGCGCTGCGACTCGGAACTGTTTCCGTCTTGGCTTTCTTTGTTACAACCTGTGCTAAATATCACACGGGTTCCGAGAACAAGTACCCTGGTTTTTGGCGGTCAGTCAATTAGCGGGCCCCCAATTAATTATACGCCCATAGTACTATCAACCAAAGCAAACCCGAGCTCTCAGCTAACAAGCAAGCTAGGTCCAAGTGTAAGGTAAGGATTTCTACCGTTGAGTACACAGCCTTACACGCAATGTTTTTCCATGATTCTATGTATGATAGTACCCCCTGGACCAGACCGTACCGTAAGTTGTAGCGTGCGTACACACACTGCGGGACCGGTAGGCCGGCAGGTACCTTCAAACGTTCCACATTGGTGCAAGGTTGGTGAATACTGCCCCTTCATAAAACCAGTGCACAGATATTACGTCGCTTGTTATATTCACGCCTCTCCATCCTTCTTTTTTTGCCGTCAAAACTGCGGGCCTGAATGATTCTGCACACAAAATTCCACGCTCAGGGATATAGTTTGGAAAGAATTGCTTCAATACTATCAACAACCATTCCCACCCAAGTTCATTCCAAGCGGCGATGTACCAGCGAATATAGCGGTAACCACCACATGCCCACCCTCCGAGAGGACCTGTCCCGCACGTCGGAATAACTCACAAGAGTCCTCTACGAAGGAGCCCAGACGCTGGTCAAGTCTTGGAGTTTGTCATCCCTCCTCAACCTGATCCACAATCTTCGTTCTCGTTGCGTCGTCTGGAAGTTGCCCTTGTCCGACCCGTCAGGATGCTCTTTAGCCCACCGTATATCTAATCCGAGCCTTAAGAGTGTAATTCGCCTGCCACGTGAAACTAAAGACCTTCAGGCTTCCTTAAAAGCCTTAATGGAGCTCAACTTGGCGACTATACACGATTCGAAAGCTCGTGGCGCGTCAATGAACGCGTATAGGGGCCAAGCTCATCCGACCAATCAAAAGACTCCAAGAGCTTCTCCAATCAGGTTATCCTCGACCTTTGTCCACTCTTCTGGAAGAGAAGGACTTACATGACAAATCCGTGCGTGTTCTCGCTCTCAGCGAACTTGAAATTGGATCCCACAGACAGAAAACGGAATGTACGGAACGCCCCGTCAGTAATGAACCGGAAACCCGGGTCACGGCTGATAGAAGATCCTGAGCTTTGTATCATACCTCGATAACATGGCGCAGGTAAACGACAGTGTCTTAATTATCGGCGCGGGTGTCTTTGGTATCTCCACGGCATATCACCTTTTGACCAGAGGATTCACCGACGTAACCGTGCTTGAAAGAGCAGAGACGTTACCCCCGGCCGACGGAACGAGTAATGACTTCAATAGGAGTAAGATACTTTGTCAGTTATTCCCGATCCTCAAATCAACTTGTTCACAGTTGTGCGAACATCCTACGATGACCCTTTTTATGCAAAGTTGGCACATGATGCCATTCAGTCGTGGAAGAACCGAGAATTATTCGGAGACAGTTATCAAGAGTAATCAATCTATCATGCTCTCTACTAAAAGAATCTACTGATGACTTCGATTTAGATCGGGTGTGCTCGTTCTTGGTTCCTCAAATTCTTACGCCGAGCAATCATACAAAAGCGATGCAGCACTTGGCCTGCGCTTGAAAAGACTAGAGAACGCTGATGCTATTCGAGGTATCTTCCCAGATGGCGTCAAGGTAGGGTCCTTTGATAACATCACTGGATACCTAAACTTTGACGGCGGATGGGCTCATGCAGCGAATGGTGTGTCGGCTTTGACTGCAAAGGTTATTCAACTGGGAGGAAAGGTTATTCCTGGCAAGACTGTTAGCGAGCTCTTAAGGGAGGACGATAAGACTGTAGGCGTACGATGCAAAGATGGATCTTCCTTCAGGTCCAAGTATACTATCGTAGCCACTGGAGCTTGGACACCTTCTAATTTTCCTGCGCTTAATCTCCAGGATAAATTCGTGGCTACAGGGTAAGTGGGTCCCAAATTAACGTCAATCGGTATCCCGACCTCATAGCACTACGTCTTAGTCAATGTGTTACGATGGTTCAACTTACACCTGAAGAGGCTGAAACCTATCGAGATATCCCTGTGGTGCTAGACTTCGATTCAGGATTTTACTGTTTCCCAGTAAGCCTCGTGCACTCATTCCTTGACAGAAAAGTTAATGTTTGGATAGCCCAGCGCAGAGAATATATTAAAAATGGCTATCCACTCCCGCGGGTACACACATACCAAAGACGCAATATCAACACCTCGTACAGTTATCTCTGACGGGGAGGATGGACTTCGTATTCCAAAAGCCAGTCTCAATGAACTCAGAACTCGATTCAAGGAAGTGTACCCTGAGCTCGCTAACAAACCGCTACTTCGCACTCGACTATGCTGGTATACAGACACTCAGGATGGAGATTGGGTAATCGGCTCTCATCCAAAAGATAGTGCTTTGATTTTCGCAACCGCAGGGAATGGACATGCCTATAAGGCTAGTTTAACAGTTATTCATCACACACAAATAAACTGACGGGTGCCTTCGTAGTTTCTTCCTGTGATTGGTCGACTCGTCGCAGATGTGCTCGAAGGAAAGATGGAACCGGCAGTGACGAAAAAATTCGCATTCGATCGTGAAGTGGATCACACTGACTCCTCACGAGCTGGTAAGGAACGACAGGAACTGGATCTGGGTCAGTTATGCACGTCTGAGGATTTGGCTCGTACAGCTTGACCGTCAGCGTATATACAAATTAAAGATAAAACAAGATTTATAGTGTAAAATACATGGAACTTCCATGTTCCTTTTGATGTACCTTGAAGATCAAGGTATTAAGCAATCATGCTCGTTTTCCAACGAACTCGCGCCAAGATTTGACTTCACTGGGTATCCGTCCTTCCGTGTAACTCCTTAAGCCACCAGTTGGTATCTTTTTCGCTAAGCTTTCGACGAAAAGCTGAGCAGTGCGAGCATTGTTCAGCAAGGGCAGTCCAAAGTCAACAGCATTTCTGGAGGTCGGTTAGGTAGAGACCTTGGTAATCGTGTAACGACTTACCGGCGAGCTACGTAGTCTTCATCAGTGAAAGTAAGCTGTTCTCGGCGCTCATTTTTGTTTTAGTAGCATACATGATATCTTTCTTGTTGGAATACGGTTTTGAAAGGTGCATCACTACATTCGGGTGAGTTGTCTGCCTTCTAACTGAGTTTGGTAACTAATATATTTTACAGTTCTGTGTCGTGTGAATGAGATCGATTTGATATCCTAGGTCTGCTGAGATAGCTAAGCCTGAAGAGCGGCCACTGACATTCTATAACTGTAGTGTAATTACATTGTTATATTGTAGGATATCTATTCAATGCTGTTCTTTCTGTACACAGCAAAATGAGCAGATATGAGCTGGATTTCCGATGTAGGCAATGGAGGTATATGGCGACGTGTATTATGCATGACAGCATATAAGGCGCTATACGTGATCTATAAAATTATACAGGTACCTTATAGAGCCATGCACGTGTATAGTTGTATTCCTACCGTGTCAACCATAATTACGATTAACTTACCGATGAAGTTTGTCCACTCTTCTGGAAGAGAAGGTTACATGACAAATCCATGCGTGTTCTCGCTCTCAACGAACGATGAAATCGGATCCCACAGACAGAAAACAGAATGATTTTATAACACCCTATCAGTAGTGAACTGGAAACCCGAGTTGTTGGAATACTGAGTATATGCTCCGTAGCTTCCCTGGCTACCAGGTTACAAACTCGCAAGGAGTCTGCCCGCATTCACTTGTATATATGATATTTACCATCTTATCTAGTACTTTCTCCAACTTTTGTCCAATTCCATCTTTACTAAGCATGCCGAGTGATGCTGGCTTACCCAGAGCCCAACACGGGTCGGCTGATAGAATATCGAACTTCGTATCATACCTCGATAACATGGCGCAGGTAAACGACAGCATCTTAATCATCGGTGCGGGTGTCTTTGGTATCTCCACGGCATATCACCTTTTGACCAGAGGATTCACCAACGTAACCGTTCTTGAAA